>OZ014519.1:704480376-705107564 GCA_963966055.1 Lathyrus aphaca | reverse complement strand
CCTTCACAATCAACATACATTCACGTTTTGCTCGAACAACACATTTATGTTGCCAAACGGCCACAACGCACAATCAAATTCCACAATTTCTTAATTCACATAATTACGATTAATCAGAAAAATCGGTTAAAAATAACATTTTTTGACATCGTGAGAAAATACATAATTTTAGCTTCAAAACGATACGTGGAACGCTAAAAACGGATAACCGGTTCAAAAGTTACGAAAGAAAACACAAAACAGAACTCCCAGGTCTCGCTGAGCGAGGGTCAACTTGCTGAGCGAGGAACTTCCTGCCTTTCTCGCAGAGCGAGCTATACCAGATCAACAGTTCTTCTGCAGAATTTCATACGCTCGCTGAGCGAGCTCTATGATTCTAGAATTTCCAAGTTTACGGGAAACATTCTTTCCATGCCCAAATCGACTCAAACTCCAACAACACAGAAGAATCAAGCACTAAACATGAACCCTAACATATATTAGTCATTATACTTCCATTTAATCGAGTTTCAACCGTTTAAATCACCGATTTTTAGGATTTCACACAAAATGCCCTAAAAACTCACAACCTCTAAACTCAACCACAACAAGAACACATTCAAACAATCACATACATAATGATACACATTTATAAGATAATAAGATTTCACACCCTTACCCGATTGATTCGATTCCTATGAAAAAATCAGAAAACCAGGGGTATCTAGTGTAATTTCCATCTGGACCAAAAAGTTAAAGTTGGACTTTTTCACCCAAAATGATCCTCATGACCTATATTACAAGAATATATGGTCCATGAATGCATTTGATCAAAAAATCAAATATTTGAAGATAACTTGTAAAAAGGGCAACCTTTGAAACTTCGAAAATTTTCTAAGTTATGGAAAAAAATGTTCAAGTGGCCTAATTCCAAGCATTATAACTTGTGATTCAAGCATCAGATTTTGGTGAACCAAAGCTCAAATGAAATATATCATCACAAACTACAAATGATTCAACTACAAGAAACTCCTATTCTTCATGGATTTTAAATGGTGATTGGATCAAAATCTAGAAAAATACTGATTTTCAACACTTAAACAAAATTTGTCTAAGTACAAAATCAGCAAAACACCAAAACTTGGAGGTATTTTTCACCAAGATCCAAGATGATTTAGATCCTTCTCAAAACACCAATGTTGTTTCAAATGTTGCCAACAATTCAAAGAACCATTTGGTATGAAAAGATCTTGCTTGTACATGAAGGAATCATGGATCAAAGTGGCCATCCCAAACTGTTTTGCAAAAAATAGATTTTCACAAATTTTGAAATCTGATTTTTTGAAACAAAGGAAAATGTCAAGTGGGTTTAAGCATCTAAACAATCATTACAAACCCGATCAAACCTGCAAATACATGATTACACCATGGAATTCACCAAAGTGACATTCATGAATTTCAACATTATGCATTTTAATCCAAGGGTCATCAAGCTCCAAAATGGCATATTCTTGGATCTCTTATTCAACAAGAAATAGGTGGACACAATCCAAACATAAAACTTCTGAGAAATGTGAAATTTACTGCTGAATAGCTGACTTATTTGAGAAATTCATCATTTCATATGTAAGAGATATTTTTACAAAGCATGGCACACAATTGTGACCTCAACTCTTCAAGACTTAAGGGCTAAGTAATCTCAACATCTTTTCCTATAAATAGAGACCTCATTTGATCATAAAATTACACCAAAGCCTCTGATCTCCATGCTTTCTCTCCTTTGCTCTCAAATACTCAAAACTTGATATTTTGAGCAATCACTACTGGTTTTTGAGTTGTGACCACTATCAACTCAAACCAATTGCTCAAACATATCACATATGATGTTTATGAGGTGTTCAAGCACTTAGATCACCTCTGGAACAATTCCAACCCATAATCCCTCTTTCAAAACCTCAAAAAAGCTTGGTTTTTTGCAACTTGAAGACCACAACTTGATCCAGCCATTTGCAATCAAGTCCAAGTGTTAAAAAACACTCTATATGGTGTAGGGAAGCTTGCCAGATCATCACAACATCTGTGTAACACCTCCAGCTCGAAATCACAACTCCAATTGCAAGTTCAAGTTTAGGCAAGCCTCAAACTTGGCCAATTCATGATCCATACATATTTCTTCGCACTATATTTTGGCCATATATGCGTAATCATATTCTAAGTAATTACCCTCAATCAATTTCACAAAATCATCATCATATAGAATTTCATGAGGCTCAGGACAAATTATGGTTCTTTAGTGTTCTTCACTGATTTTTCACTCTACACTAAAAATAAATGAAATTAATTGGTACCATGGTGTCCGTGAGTTAAAAACGAGCAAAATTGATGTTTATTTCATTTCATTACATATTCAATGAGATATGAGGTATTTTACAAAATCCCCATTTATGGGCAAGATGAAGAACACCGCACGTGTTCTTGGCGCCCTTTTTCAAATTTACAAATATTTGAATTTTGTGATTTTATTTAATTCAATCCAAAATTAATTTATGTATGATTATTTTGAGTTTTAAAATGATTATTTTTTCATTAATTCTCAAAAATGTTTAAATATTGTATTTCATGAAAAAATCACCAAAAAATATATTTTTAATATATTTATTATTTTCATAAAGAATTAATTTTATTTGTTTCTAAACATTTTAAAATTCAATTCTCTCCCTTGATTTTTCAAACATAAATGATATTCAAGTTGTCTCATGGATAAAACATAAATTTTCAAATATTGATCCAAGATTTCAACTTGTTTTTCAATTATGTTTGAAATTTATCAAAGATTTTAAATATTTTTATATTTAAAATAAATAAATAAATCAAAAACTAGAGTTTTGATTTTAATCACCCTTAATTTGATTTTTATCACTCTTGAGTCTCTATTAGAGTGTAAGACCCATCCCATTTTGAAAAATGAACCTTAGGGTTTATCTAATCCATTTTCAAAAACATGGTGTGATTTCCTTTTTCACTGCATTAAGTTTTCATTTGTGAATATTTTTCTGTTAACATTTTTTTACACATAACCATTTGTTTTCTAAAATGAATTGTCAAAATGTGTCATGAGGAATCCTTTGTGTTTAGGACTCATTTCCTCTATTTTAAACATTCTTGGTCTGTTTTAAAACTCCGACAGACTTTCGTATAAGTCCTGAACCTCCAAACTATTTCTTAAACAATTTTCAATATCCTAAATATATATTCATGAGCATTTGTTTACAAATCTCATCTCCTTTTTTTTCATCTTTATGACTAAAGATCTAATACACCAACAACTAGACTGAGCTTCACTCCGGTGAATTGCTTTCTAGGTTGTAGACACATTTTCAGCATCCAAGTCCTACTCTGTGTATAAAATCATCAGATAATTAATCAATAAAACAAATTCCATAGGCATCCTTATGTTTAAGCCCTATTATTGGCTTCTGAACCATCTTTTCTCTTTCTAACTTCTCATTGTTTTCTTAAACTGTTGTTACTTTCTTAGAATAAAACTGTTTGCCAAAATTATCTTTCTTCACCTGATACTAAAGCAAAGATAATAATAAAATTCTTAATGACAAAGAGAATACAATGTATAAAATACATTTGTAATCTTTCTCCCTCGGGATTTTGACTCTCTGCTTCCCAGTGTAACTCCCAACATCATTCCTAATAAAACAACTTAAGAATATTCAAACCATAGAAATGACATACTAAAAGTTGTTAAACACGTTCACTGACACCTTTTATTTGTCTGCATGCATTTCATTTGTATATATTTGCATCTTGCTAGAATCTATAAGTAGTAGGTTATCTCCATCCAACAAATACACCATTTAAAACAATTAAGATTTTTTCTTTACAGCTTACTAGGGGTTTATAGAGATAAGAAGTTTCCCAGTGAAGTGCTTCTTTGTAAACCATCCCCAGCCTCATCTTGGGCTTTATCCAAGGACCCATGAGCCTTTTACAGGTAACCAAGCCTCCTCTTGGGCTTAAACACAAGGATCCTCTCAGGCTTCCTAAAAGCATATGATCAAACCTTAGAATAAAAAACATACAGTAGTCTCCCTCTCCTTGATGGATGACCAAGATAGCCTCCTCTTGGGATTTATACAATTGAATTCCCCCTAGACAAAGGAAAGTCTGATGACCACACTCTTATACATTTCCAACAAATCAAACACTCTTCATACGGAGTCAGTCTACCAACAAATTTCCAGCCTCTCATCTTAGGCTTCATATAAGATGCATAAAAAAATCAAGAGTCATTCTTTCACAAATAAGCTACACACCTGGGCTTCTAAATCAGGATATAGATAAAACTTTCCCACATAGTCAATTTTCATCCTTTAGCTACAACCTTGGGCTTCAATTAAGGAACATATAAAACAACTTTTCCCTTTTTAGAGATGACAAATTCTCTCTATTGAGTATCTTTTAGCTTCAACCTTGGGCTTCAATCAAAGCACAAATAAACCAAATCTTCCCTCTTTAGAGCTGACAAATTCTCTCTACTGAGCACCTTTTTTAGCTTCAACATTAGGCTTCAATAAAGGCACATACAGTCAAACACTATACAATCACTCAAAATCATTCATAGTATTAGACTTTAACTAAGCTAACACTAGTCATATTCTTGTAGTTTAACTAAGCTAACGCCAGTCATAGTCTTGGACTCTAACTAAGCTAACACCAGTCATAGTCTTGGACTTTAACTAAACTAACACCAGCCATAGTCTTGGACTTTAACTAAGCTTACAACATCAAAATCGTCATAGTATTGGACTTTAACTAAGCTAATGTCCCACAATAAATTCGTTATCTTGGACTCTAACTAAGTTAAACATCCAACCTTTCTAGAGCTATGCAAATCAAGATAAACTATTCAACTATCCTGAGCTATGCAATTCAGGTCAACCATTAAGTCCTCATTGAGCTATGCAATTCATGGTATCCATTCAGCAT
This sequence comes from Lathyrus aphaca, assembly GCA_963966055.1. Classification (NCBI taxonomy): domain Eukaryota; kingdom Viridiplantae; phylum Streptophyta; class Magnoliopsida; order Fabales; family Fabaceae; genus Lathyrus; species Lathyrus aphaca. The sequence goes on along the minus strand of OZ014519.1, from coordinate 705,102,584 downwards.
TTCTTAAGCTATGCAAATCAAGATACCATTCAACGTATGCCTGGAGCTATGCAATTCAAGCAACCAACCAACTAGTTACAAACAACTGTTTTTCAGCTACAATCTCGGACTTTGATAAGGAAACAAACAGACTTTTCAGCTTCAATCTTGAGCTTTGATCAAGACACAAATCAAACTTTTGAGCATCAACATCCTGTGCTTTAACCAGGATACAAATCAACCTTTTCCTCCTAGCTCTATCCTTTTAGGAGGAACTACGATGCTGTGATCTCTCAATTCTAGTTTTGGGGTTACGTAGGCAAAAGGTCGTAAGATCTTTGCGAGCACACCAAACAAAAATCAACAATTAGGTTTCTAAACCTATGAAAAACATGAGAAAATTTTGATGATACAGAAACACAAAAATATCAACATCACCCTATCAATCAACACTCATCTCATACCTATACCTAAATCAAAGAAACCCCCATCAATATAAAAAAAAAGAACAAATTTTGAAATAATCCAAGAGTTGAAATAAGCTAAATAAGAACCCAAAACCATGTGGGTATCTGTTAAATAACAATATGCAAAGCGGGTTGAGTTTAAGCTATCTTTTCCCGTCCATAACCTGTTTCACTAGGAAAAAATAATAAATAAGAAAGTAGCAAAAACGCGGTAGTGATTAAAGACCACAAAAATTGAGCTACAACACAAGGGTGAATTGCGGTATTCTAAGTTATTGGTTAAATTTGAGTTTTTGTTACTTATATGGTAAATTATATCAATATTAATATTTGAGTGAAAAGTAGCAGAAAGTAAAAGCACTACCATTAATGACTGGAGATAAAAGATAAGAGTTCGAGAGATGACACCAGTGTATAATATATATGCATTATGATTATAAAACAAATTAATTAAATGGTTTGGTGGTAAAGTGTTTGCGCTGGAACCTAAAGGTGCAGGGTTCGAAACCCTCTTGGAGTCATTTTAGATTTTAAAAAAGGAAATGATACATGGGCCAATTAAGCTATCTAATTTTAATAGAACATAACCCTAATCAATTAGATGCCACAAATAATTTATTATTTGTACCCATTTTGGAAAGTTTGGATAGAGAGTCGTTACTTATCATTAAGACACTCGAATAATCGATTTTATAATCAATTCTGATTTTTCTAATCAATTAGCTTTAGAGGAAGTACATGACATATGCAAGATGAAGGTGGATAATCTCATTAGATCTCTTCAAACATTTGAAATGGGGATCAGTGATGTCTCTAATAAGAAGAATAAAAGCATAGCTTTTGTATCTAAACCTGAATAGGGAGCAGAAGAATGTGAGATGGAAACTGAGGAAAACCCGACAGAAGCTCTTGTTATGTTTTGGAAGATAGTTCAACAGAATTATGAAAAAGATGAATGTGAATTCAAGACCTAATGTCAGGAACAATTCACCTAACATCAGCAGATCCTATGATTCTAGTAGAAGGACAAATCCTGAAGAGAAGCCAAGTCAAGGTAAAGGAGTTCAATGTCATGGATGTGAAGGTTTTGATCACATTAGATCCGAATGCCCTACTTATCTTAAGAAGCAAAAGAAAGGGCTATCTGTTTCATTGTCTGATGGAGATTCTGAAAGTGATTTTGAAGAGGAATAAACTAAACACATAACTGTTTTGACAAGAACATGTATTTCTGATGGTGATTCTAGTGAGGATGAATTAACATTTGATGAACTTGTAACATCTTATAGAAAGTTGTGCCTCAGAAGTGCTCAAGTGGTGAAAGAAGGAGAGAAATAGAAGAAGCTCATAATAAAATTGGAGGCAGAAAAGAAAGAGCATCCAACAACAATATCTAACTTAAACAATGAAGTCATAATGACGAATTCCAAGCTTGAACAAATGACAAAATCAATCAGAATGTTGAACAGTGGATCTGAAACACTGGATGAGATTATTTAGATTGGAAAGGATGTAGGAGATGTGTCGGGCATAGGGTTTTAAGGTACAAGAAACATGTCTTCTAGTAGCAGTCAACCTGAACCAAATTATGATGATTCAAATTAGATGTCAAAACCCATGTCTCAACATCATGGTAAAGGAAGATCAAATCATCAAAGGAGAAGATATCAAAGACGGAGATGTCATTACTGTGGTAGATTTGGTCACATAAAACCCTCCTGTTAAAGATTTTATGGGTATCCTGATCATAATCCTCAGCCCAGACCTAACAAAACATGATCATCAAGAAACAACAATGGGTTCATAAGGCTATTGACTTGATAGCTCATAATTCTCTTAGAGTATCAGCTAAAGAGGATTGGTATTTTGATAGTGGATGTTATAGACATATGACTAGAATAAAGAGTTTGTTGGTTGACATCAAACCTCATTCTACCAGCTATATGACTTTTGGTCATGGAGCAAAAGGATAAATCAAAGGTGTTGGAAAACTGTAGTGCTCAGGAGTTCCAAATCTTGATGGTGTTTTGCTTGTGAAAGGGTTGACTGCTAATCTTATCAACATCAGTCAATTGGGTGATCAAGAGTTTAATGTCAACTTCACCAAATCTGAGTGTGTGGTTACAAATGAAGATAAGGAAGTGATCATGAGGGGAGTCAGGTCTAGGGATAAATGTTACCTATGGGTTAATCAAGACCCTAGTTACTCATTTATATGTCCATAGCCAAATAAGATGAAGTAAAGTTGTGGCATGAAAAACTGGGCCATCTTCATCTAGGAGGGATGAAAAGAGTTATATATATGGATGTTGTAAGCGGAATTCCTAAGCTTCAAATTGATGAAAGAAGAGTGCATGGTGAATATCATGTGGGCAAGAAAACCAATATGTCACATCTGAAGATTCGACATCTTACTACCTCTAATGTTTTGGAGTTGTTGCACATGGACTTGATGGGTCCCATGCATGTGGAAAACCTTGGTGGGAAGAGATATGCTTATGTGGTGGTAGATGACTACTCAAGGTTCGCTTGGATAAACTTTATCAGAGAGAAATCTGATGTTTTTGATGTATTCAAGGATCTCTATCAAAGACTTCAGAGGGAAAAGAAAAGTTTTGTTATCAGAATTAGAAGTGATCATGGGAAGGAGTTTGAGAACAAAAAATTCTCTGAATTTTGCTCATCAGAAGGAATCGGTCATGAATTTGTTTCTCCCATTACTCCTAAGCAAAATGGAGTTGTGGAAAGGAAGAATATAACCATTCAAGAATTGGCTAGAGCTATGATACATGCCAAAAGACTTCCCATGCATTTATGGGTTGAAGCTATGAATATTGCTTGCTATGTGCACAATAGAGTCACCTTGAGAAAAGGAACCCCTACTATATTGTATGAGATCTGGAAGGGAAGAAACCTAATATCAAGTACTTTCATGTGTTTGGAAGTAAATTTTACATTCTAGCAAATAGAGAACAAATAAGAAAGATGGATCCCAAAAGTGATGAAGGCATATTCCTGGGTTACTCTACTAATAACAGAGCTTACAAAGTCTTCAACTCTAGAACAAAAGTCATGATGGAATCCATAAATGTGATTATTGATGATCTGCATAAAGAAGTCAATGTCACAGATGATCTTGAAACTTTCTTTGATACACCGACTGAAGCTACTGATAAAAAAGGTGATCCCAATCCAGCTATCTCAGAATCTGAGCCAGAACCAACAAACAAGGGACCCTCTATCAGAATCCAGAAAGATCATCCTCAAGATCTTATTATAGGTGATCCTAACAGTGGAGTTATTACTATATCAAGGAATATCATTTCAAACTCTTGTTTTGTGTCAAAGGTTGAACCTAAGAATGTTAAGTAAGCTTTGACTGATGAATTTTAGATTAATGTTATGCAAGATGAGTTAGAACAGTTTAAAAGGAATGAAGTGTGGGAACTAGTTCCAAGACCTAAATGAATCAATTTGATTGGTGGGTTTACAAGAATAAATCAAATGAACAAGGAGTGGTGACCAGGAATAAAGGCAGACTAGTTGCTCAAGGATACACTCAAGTTGAAGGTATTGATTTTGATGAGACCTTTGCTCCTGTTGCTAGACTTGAATCAATAAGACTGCTATTGAGAGTTGCTTGCGTTCTGAAGTTCAAACTTTTCCAAATGGATGTGAAAAGTGTCTTTTTGAATGGATACTTGAATGAGGAAGTTTATGTGGAACATCCTAAAGGTTTTGTTGATCCAAACTTTCCAGATCATGTTTACAAATTGAGAAAGGCCCTTTATAGATTAAAACAAGATCCTAGAACTTGGTATGAAAGATTGACATAGTTTCTCATTAATAATGGATACATGAAAGAAGGAGTAAATAAGACTCTCTTTGTAAAAGATCAAGGAGGAAAGATAATGATTGCTCAGATTTATGCGGATGATATAGTTTTTGGTGGGATGTCAAATAGGATGGTTAAACATTTTGTCAGACAAATGCAGCCTGAATTTGAAATGAGTCTTGTTGGAGAGTTAACTTTCTTCCTTGGTTTGCAAGTAAAATAGATGGAAGATTAAATTTTCCTCTCTCAAAGCAAGTATGCCAGGAACATAGTCAAGAAGTTTGGAATGGAAAGTGCCAGCCACAAAAGAACACCTGCTCCCACTTATCTAAAGATGAAAAAGGTATAAGTGTTGATCAAAGTTTATATAGAAACATGATAAGAAGTCTGTTGTATCTTACAGCTAGTAGACCTGTCATTGCTTTTATTGTTGGAGTATGTGCTAGATATCAAGTGGAACCCAAAGTCAGTCACATAAATTAAGTCAAAAGGATTCTAAAATATGTGAATGGAACTTGTGACTATGGTATGTTGTATTCTCATGGTTGTGATCCTATCTTATCTGGATATTGTGATGCTGATTGGGCTGGAAGTGAAGATGATAGAAAAAGTACATTTGGAGGGTTCTTCTTTGTAGGGAACAATCTCATATCCTAGTTTAGCTAGAAGAAAAATTGTGTTTCTTTATCTATTGCAGAGGTTGAGTACATAGCATCTGGTAGTAGTTGTTATCAACTTGTTTGGATGAAACAAATGTTGTCTGAGAATAATGTCACACAAGATATCATGACATTATATTGTGACAATCTAAGTGCTATCAATATTTCCAAGAATCCTATTCAGCATAGCAGGACAAAGCACATTGATATTAGGCATCATTTCATAAGAGATATTGTTGAAGATAAACTGATCACATTAGAACATGTTGCCACTAAGCTGCAGTTGACGAATATGTTTACAAAGGCTTTGGACACAAATCAATTTGAAAACCTTAGAGGAAAATTAGGAATATGTCTTTATGAGGGTTTATAGCAATTATTGACATGTGGGAACATTCTTAAGGACATATTGTATTTTCAAGATTTAAAATTAATGCAATGGCGGCGCGTAATTATATCTGAAATATTTGATTCCCTCATTAATTCTTCTATTCAAGGGAAATATTTTCAAAAGGTTATTCCTCATCAAACACGCTACTACACCATACTTCTCAACCACTCTTTCATCTTCCACATTCATACAAGGAACTTTTGCTCTCTCACTTTGCATAGCTTAACTTGTTCAACAATGTCTCAACATTCATTTGTTTCTCCCTCAAAGCAATATTTTCATTAGACACCCCATTTTGCCTCCTAGGGTTCATTCTATGAATCTTTCTGGAGATGTTCTTGATGTTGCTCTGCTAAATGTGGCTATTCCTGATGTCTATAAGGTTTCAAAACCTAGAACTCCACATGCAAGAAGACCAAAAGATAACTCTTCATATTCCTCATTTGATGCTAGGGAAAGAAAAGTTTCTGTATATGCCAATCAAGCAATTGAGAAGCTTATTAAGAGGATCTTAAATGAAGATCATGTTGTTGCTGGTGTATCTGTTCCTTTGGCTCAACTTCCTTCTCCTCATAGTAGTCAGAAGAACAAGGATAATGATGGAATACCTGAAGTTGATGAAAAGGATGTTGACACTCATGTTGCTGATGAAGGTGCAAAAGATGTTGTTGTTGAAGATGGTGACAAGGATGTTGAAACATCTGATGCTGAAGTTGCTCAAAATGATGTTGAAATACCTGGAGCTGAAGAAGATGTTGAAACATCTGATGCTGAGGTTGTGAAGAATGCTAAGTTTGTTCCTACTAAAACGAAGAAAGCCAACCCTAATGATGTGTCTGAAAATGATCTCATTGCCAATATCAATCCTGGTATAGCCAAAAGGCTCATCTTAATAAAAGGAAAGGAGTTAAGTGAACAAAGTATGCCTAAGAGTAAGGCTGCTACAAGAAAAGGTCCAGGTTCCTCCAGGAACACTCCCAAGAAGAATGTTGTTGGCCCCCCAAAAGGATGGAGTAAATTTATCACCAAGAAGAGGAAGGCTAGAGTTATCTCTGATTCAGAGATTGATGTTGAAAGTGATGTTCTAGACATCACTCCAAGTAAGAAATCAACCACCAGTAAAATTGTTGCTAGAGTGCCTCATGAACCTCTAGACAATATCTTTTTTCACTGCATTACCAGTGTGATCAAGTGGAAGTTTGATTATCAAAGGAGACTGACATTGGAAAGAGAACTAGCTAGCTCTTCCCTTGAGTGTAATGAGGTAATAGACCTTATCTATTTTGCTAGATTATTAAAAACTGTTACTAGATTCTCCAAGTGCTATGAAGTTCTTGTCAAAGAATTTATTGTGAATTTGTCTGAAGATTGTGCTGATGGAAGTTCCCTAGATTTCAGAAAAGTTTTTGTGAGAAGTAAGTGTGTTATTTTCTCCCCCAATGTGATCAATACATATTTAGGAAGGGATACTGCTTGTCACCCTGAATTGGAAGTTACTGATAATCAAATTTGTAAATTTCTCACAGCAAATCAGGTTAAAGCTTGGCCTAGGAAGGGAAATCTTTCTACTAGCATGCTTAGTGTGAAGTATGTTATGCTTAACAGGATTGGGGCTGCAAATTAGGTGCCAACAAATCATACTTCTAACATTGCGACTGGGTTAGGTAGATTTATTTATGATGTAGGAACCAAGACCAAATTTGATTATGGAACCTATATTTTTTACCAAACCATAAAGCCTGAAGGAACCCTGCCTGTCAAATTACCAATAGCTTTTCCTTCTCTAATTTGAGGTATAATCTTGAATCAATACCCTACTATACTAACTGAGTCTGACACAACTTGTAAAAGAGAAAATGCTCTTTCATTTCATTACAAGTTGTTTCAGGGAACGCATGTCCTTGACATTGTTGTGACATCTGCTGGGATATCCACTAACAATAAGCCTATTCACAAGGATACTATCATTACCGAGCTTAAGGAGGCTTGTAAAGAGTTGGAAATAAGAAAAATGAAATTTGATAAGATGATTAGTATGATGGAAAAGGATGTCACTAATGATGAGCAAGGAGATAGGGAAGCTGAGAAATCAAATGATGGTGCTGAAGCAAGTTCTGAGAAGAATGGTGAAAGTTTTGATGGCTCAGATGGTGATCATGACAGTGAGGGAGAATGTGCTAGTGTTGGAGATAGCTCTAATTAATCTGGTTCTGATGAGGAATAAGTTGTGTTTGGAAGACAGTGGTTGTTTGATGAGGAATCTGGTTCTGTTGAAGTTTTTATGGTTTTCTTTTTGATATTTGTGTTTGAATGGCCCTTGAAGGCCCTAGTGTAACTTCAGTTTGTTTTGGATTTCTGGTTTTTTGATGTTTTCTTTGGATTTCTACTTTATTTGAGCTTTTGTACTAGCACTCCTTTGGTTCTATGATAATTTATTATTTTGGCTCCATTTATGGATAAAAGGGGGAGATAGTTAAATAGATGATATCTAGGCTTATCTATTTATACTGGTTTGTTCTGCCTTAGTCTACAAGATTTCTTTATTGGTTCTACAGGTTGTGTTGAGGGGGAGTTTAATCTCTCTCATTTGTGTTTATGCTGGGTGTACTCTGATACAGGTTGTGTTGAGGGGGAGATTGTTAATCTCTCATTTGTGTTTCTTCTGCTGGTTGTTTTCTGATAGGTGCCTGAATGGTTTTAGCCAAAAATTTGCCAAATGGGGAGTTTTTAGCTGTTGTAGATTGGCAGCATTTTATGGTAAAACAAGTTCTGTGTTCTAATGTATTGCTTGATGTTATGACATGAAGTTTAAGCAATCTGCAGGTGTGAAAGTTTATGTGTGTTGCTGCTTTATTAGGATGTCAAGACTAATGTCATGACATCTCTTCTAGGTGCTTAAGACCTGATTGTATCTTAAATTATTGTGCGCAGTTTAAGTAATTCATTTGAATGTTTCTATTGAGAATTACTAGGCGCTACATTTAGAAGGTTGTGATTCAGCATGGTTATTCTGTTCAGAATATTTTATATGGTTGTTATAATTGTTCCTTTATTTTTGGAATTAGTTTTATTAGGTTAAAAATGATCCAAAGTTGCAGCAGGCCCATGCCCATGATTTCTCGCTACTTAAAGGATGCAAAACCCTATTTGTAGATACATAAAATAAGGCGTTGAAGAGTGTTATTCATATAAGGGTTTTTACGTGTTTCTTAGTTTTCTTGTGATCCAAACAATTATCATGTTGATAACTATTTTGGACTAGGTTTTATTGAGGTATAAGTTGTCCACTCAAAGCTTTTAAGCAAGATTGATTTGTACTTGACTAAAGCTTTTAAGCAATGTCAAGATTTGCTTTGAAGTGTGTCTTCTAGTGATCGGTTGTTAGTTTGTTATCACTTCTTTGATTGAGGGGGAGTGAGAAATGTCTCTTATCTAAGAGTTCTTAGGTAGAAGTTACATTGGGTAGTGATTAAGTGACGAGGGTAAACTGAGTGGTTTAACTCTGAATTGATACTACTGATAGTGGATTTCCTCCTTGGCATGGTAGCCCCCAGAGTAGGTTTGTTTGCACCGAACTGGGTTAACAATTTCTTGTGTTCTTTTATATTTGTTTTTGTTTATTTAACTTGTTCATACTTGAATCTGTCAAATATTAGTGTCGTAACATCTCATTCGACATCTCATATCTGCTTCTAGAATTTCAGTTTCAAGTGATCATAGATATTTTGTTGAGCTATTTCATAACTGAGCTCTTTCAACTTCTTAGAATCAACGTTAAACCATTTTTTGAACTGAGTCTAGATATAGTCAGATGCTGTTGGGTTCAGATTGTCCAAGCAAGCATGTTTGTTGGAGTAGGAGTGTCTGAAATAAGGATGGGAGAGTTTGTTGGTGTTGAGAGATAAGAAGAGACAGAATCTCTGGTGTAGGAATGTTGATTATTAGTGGTGGTTGAGAGGTGTTGAGAGGGAAGTTTATACCAGGGATAATGATGCGTGTTTTTCGCAAGTGTACGAACACGTTAGAGTAATATAAAAGATTGTCGAATCCACAAAGACCAAGTGTCAATCTATCGTACCTGTTGTTATGGTGTGTATCTAAGGCAACTGAATATAAGGGTTTTAAGGAGAGTGCAATGGTAAATAAAATGGTAATTTTAAACAATTAATAAAGACAGGCTCGAATGTAATTCACATAATCAATTGATAATCCGGTACTTGTTAATAGAACTACTTATGGGCAATGTTTTCTACTTTAAAAAGAGCTAATTTAACAGGAACTGTCGCTTTCGCGTATTCAGAACCGAGTTGTACTCCCTAATCAACCTCTCCTATTGTCACGGATAAAAAGGTGCGTACTGCGTTAGAGTAGTAAACCTATTTTTAAGAAATATAGTATCTTAACTAAGTTGAAAAGTATTTTAACCTGAATTTCTTAGCAAAAAGAGGTTCTTACGAACCAGACTCTAAACTTCTTAACGCGTCCGATAATCGTTTTAAAATCTCTTTTCTTTTTAATCCAAAAACTCCTAATGAACTAGACAAAGCCCTTTTGGCTGTTTTTGAAATAGTTAAAAACAATTACTTAAATTGAAAGATAAAATAGCCCTTAAGTGTTTCCACGAACAATTGTATGGATTACTGGTTCAATTACGATCCTTACATTCTAACCTTTATGGATTTAGTTAGACATGGTAAAGTAAAATTTCTTTTTATAATTTTTCATAAAAGTATTTAGTGCGAGTGCGGAAAGTAAATAAAAGTAGTGTGAGTGCGAGAAATAAAGGTATTTAAAGCGAGTGCGGAAAATAAACGAAAGTAGTGCGAGTGTGAGAAATAAATAAAGTAAAGCGAGTGCGGGAAAATAAATAAAGTAAAGCAATGTGAGAAATAAATAAAAGTAGAGCAATGCGGAAAAATAAAATACGAACTGGAATTAAAATGGCGGCAGGATTAACTTCCTCCCAAAGTGCTCCAAAACTCGATCACACAGACGTATACAGACTCGATCACTCGATTGCAGTAACACCCCGATGTGGAATGATAACTGCTTTAAAACTGATATATGCCTGAGAGATTCTAAGTTTGGATGAAGAAAACGAAAATCTAAGGTCCTATTTATAGGAAAACAAAAAGCAGGAAAAAACCAGGATGCCCCCTCCACTAAAAAGTGGAGGGAAAAGTTTTAGCCTTGTGGCGCCCGCCACGAGACTAGTGTGGAATGAGAGAGTGGGGATCGTGGGTCTTGGCAGTTGTTGAGTGGTCTTGAGACGTGGTCACGTCATGGCAGACCCCATGGCGCCCGCCATAGTGGATGCCATAAGTGTAAAAAGTTGAATTTCTTGGTTTTCGTCCGTTTCCATTCCTTTTTCGCTCCTTTTCTCGATTAAGGCCCCGATTACATAGAAAACCTGAAAACAAAGAAAAACAAAGTAATAACATAACAAAATAACAATAAAAGCTAAGAATGCATGCGAAATCGGAGTCAGAAATACGGTGAATTTTAGTGTTATCAAATTCTCCCACACTTAGACCTTTGCCTGTCCTCAAGCAAACATTAAAGCTCAAGAAGAAAAAATGGTGTCGACACATGATTTGGGATAAAGGGCTTCTAAGTTCAAGTCAGGATGCAGTGACAGGTACTAACTAAGTGAACCAAGGGTACCATAATAACACAGACACAAACTTCAATCCTATATTAACCACCACATGTCATCCCACAATACCTAGGCCTATCTTCTCATCTTTTTGGATCCTTTTCATTCAGGCGCAATCACATTAAGCCTGTTATCCGTACATGCTTCATAGTAGAGTGACTGGTTAGTGATTTTGATCCATAACATAAGGTTTCTGGCACATAAGCATGTGTAAACCTGTTTTTATTTCGCCTAAATGTAGTTGCGGGGGATCGAATCATAATCCGCCCTACCAAGTTCAGTGCCAGATACCTCTGAACCAACTAGCAATAGGTGACTGAAATTTTTTTCTTTTTGTGGCAAAAATTTGTTTCTTCTCTTTTTTCGGTTTAAATGACTTTGTGAGGGTCACCTATCCCAGAGTTTGCCTTTTTTTCCTTTTTTATTAGCACTGGATCATTCACTTATGTTCATCGACCCCCTACGTAGAGCATGCTTAGAATGGAGCTGACTACTAGAATAAACTACTTAGGAGAATTTTTTGAATGATAATAAAGGCCATGGTGTGGGGTTTAAGAGTGATTCCTATATTCAAGAGGTCTATGGTGCTACAATGGTGCTGATGTTTCAAAAAGTTGACCTAAGTCACCACATCCTAATCCAAACCTGTCTCAAAGCCCAAAAAACATGTGAAACAACATTGTCTTCTCTTAAAAAAAAATTTGGTAAGGCTAAAGAAATGAGAAAAAACGAGGATATACTAAAAATACACTATACTGGTGACTCGTCAGACTCAGACATTATCTAAGAAAAGTTAAACTAAATAACTTACTGAAAAGGGAAATAACGAAAAGCAAATAAATAACTAGAAAGGGGAATGACAGAAAGCAATAAAATCCCCTCCCACACTTAAATCGAACATTGTCCCCAATGTTTCGAAATAAGATAAGGAGGGTAACCTGAAAAACTACTGCGGAGGAGCACTGGTGCCCTCACCGTCCTGCTGTGATGGTCTGGAACGACGGGATCTACTGCGCTGTTGGCCCCTCCGGTCAAGTCGTGATGATAAGGCATCCTGGGCACCCCGGACCTCTCGAAGGTTACCTAGGATGGAACCCTGAGTGGCCTCCATAAGCTGGTAGTGTCGACAGTTGACTTCTCGCTGACGGGGCTGCTCTGATGTGATATCGTGCAAGGTACGGCAAACGTTGCTGTAAGCACGATCTGAAACCAAGCGCGATTGTTGCATGAAGCTCATATTGTCCGTCAGTTGTTGTGAAATGGTAGAGAGTAGGCTGTCTCGCTTTTCCTCGCTAGCCATCATATCACGCCACATCTCCTCAGTGACATAGAATCCAGGAGCAGCACCTGCAACAGGGTTAGAGGAAGATGGTGCGGTGTGTGACTATGAAGGACGATGGGGGGACATGTGAGGTATGGGAGACTGCTCTCTCCGATCATATTCTTCATTAGTGTCATGTGCCTCCCCATCAGGAATATTAGGAGGAAGTGGACCCAAAACAGGTGGAGCGTTTAGATCATAGGTCTAGTTCCTTTCATTACGTACATCAGTACGTCTACTGCAAGGTAAAGCAACAGATGGGATAGCTACCCCATGAACCATCAACTCATAACCACCTTCTCTCCTCGTTCGGCACAATTTCATGTCTTTTAGAAATTTCAAATTAATTGTGCGAGGAGGTAGTGGTTCAAGTGTAGCTATCTCATTGTTCAGGTCAAGAGCCCGAGCAATAGATGTAACAAGTCCTCCAAAAACAATCGGTCCTATTTTATTAGTAGTTAAAGCCATGTGTGCAAGCATGAACGGGACCGGATTGATATGGGTACTAGTGAGGCATCCTTGCAAAAAATAGGAGTTCTCTAGCGTTTACCTTATTTGGACTCTCCCAACCAAAAATAGTACATGCCAAAAGATATCTGAAAACTCTTATGGCCGGGTTATGGATGGTCGACGCAAGTATTCCTTCAAAAGAATTTATTGAAGTACTTGACAGCCTCTGCCAGAAGGAAAATACTTCGGCCGACCATTCCGCATCCAAAGGTGCCTCACAAATCGCACCTTCCCTATGAGGGATTCCTAACAAACCTGTCAGTTTGTCAGTACTGTATTCGTATTCAATTCCAAACAGTCTAAAATTAACAGTACCGATTGTGCTAGCAGTGTTAGGACTGACAGTGTATATCAATGAACTTAAAAACTCAATTGTCAGCCTCTCATAGGTAGGTTCCTGGTTAACAAAAATATTATGCAAGCCTAAAAAATCTAATAAATGAAAAACACTATGATACAGACCCAAAGCATACAGACAGTTATCATCGACGTACCTAGTCGAAAGAATTTCTCGACTCTGAAGCCTTTGAATAATTTTCCTTTGCCTATCACCCGGTCTTCCATCGCGAAGAAGATATCCATTGAACTCCATTGTTGTTGCTCCTTGAGAAGTGAAAAGTGGTGAAAAATGGTTTATGAGAGAAATGATAAAGGTTTGATTTTTATGGTTTGTGGTGGATGAAAATGAAAATGGATTTTGGATAGGTTTTATAGATGGTGAGTATTTTGGAAATGAGGGAGCTTTAATGGGGTTCAATGGGGTTTTTGGAAGTTGTAAAAATGGGTTTTTGAGGTTGGAAGGTGTCAAAATGGAGGAAATGGGGAATCAGCCCCGTATTTGATGAGGACGGTGTGGCGCCCGCCACAGGGTCCCTGGCGTCTGCCACAAGGCAATTTCCTGCTGGGCCTTGGATTTTCAATTCCTCTTTTGGGACTTCTTGCACCTTCGGTCTTTGGGGGGTCCGGATAGCGTTTTCTTCTCTCTTCCAAGGCATGAAGCTTGCATTTTTTTTTATGAAGACAAAAATGAAAATATTTTTGTCTTTATATTTTTTTTTCTTTACTCGACAAAAATAAAATAAAATAAAATAAAAAAGAAAAGAGAATTAGTGCATAAAATAATATATAAGACAAACTCGAAGTACATGAAAAGGAAATGTAATGGATGCAATAATGTAAGATATGTCTGGAGATGCGAGAAATAAAATAAAGCATGAAAAAGAAATCAAATACTAGGGTAATAACGTCAGTGTAAAACGAATCATGTGGTAGGCTTCTCTTCCTGGTTTGATCCACGAATCTCAGCTATCTCCCTCCGAAGCTCTTCAATCTCCTGATATAGAGCATCGGCCTCTGACGCATGAGTGAGATCAGATACCTGAATCTGTAATTCCAAGTCCGCTACTTCCTGCTTGAGCAGGGCAGTCTCCTTACGGAGCTCGTAAATCTGGGTCTGTAGATCAGGCGGCTGCAGAGACAAATTGTTAGACATAACAGTGATTCGGGGAGAAAGAGGTGTAGGAGTGTACTCAGCGGCGGGAAGTGATTTCGGCTCTTCGATAGTTTCTCCATAACCCTCTAAAGCATAACTCCAATTGGCAAGATCATGGACACTGGTCATCAGTGGGTCTGGTAATGTAAAGTAATGTATCACTTCTCCGTCGATCAGTAATCTAAACATGTTGGGCTCAAAAGAGGCCCTCCTCATCAGTCCTCTGTCAAGACAAAAGTCAACATCCAGGGTGGTGTAGCAACAGAAGGTCCTGAGGTGCAATAATTTGCAAGACAAACCCAATGCAGTAGCAATTTGTGTAACAATCCCACTGACATGTATAATGCCTACAGATGATCTGGCAACACTAGCAAGGCCCTTCAACAGAAAGTTTCCACAAGCAACTGGGCGAGACTGAGTCGCACAAAATAGTAGGAAAATCTCCTCTTCACTCAGCAGAGTCTCTGTATCTGGCAAACTAAGGAAATAATGTGCTAGAATCATCTGGAAGTACCTTAACGCAGGGTTGTGGATTACCTGAGAAAACTGAGTGGAAGGATCTTGGCTCCCTCCACCTGAGATGTTAGACCAAAACTTTTCCACTTCTCTGCTCATAAAATACCCCATCGGTGTCTCTGGAATAGCATCAGGAGTAGTCTGAAAACCTAGTAAATCACCAAACTCTTTGTGAGAGAAGGAGTAGTCAGTCCCGAACAACCTGAAAACAGCGTGTCCATTGGGTCCAGCCCAAGGATCATAATGAAAAGAGCTAAGGAACTATAGAGTCAAGTTCCTGTAAGTGTTGTTCATATCATCAAACTGGTCCCACTGGAGTTGGTGGCATAAGAATCTGACGCTTGGCTCTATCCCCAAGGCATCCATGCAATCTTGGTCTGGGTACCTGGTAGGTGCCATAGGGCGTCTCATGTGGACATAGTAACGCTCTCTCTGTGCATCATCTCTAAAGGCCACGTGCATGTCATCGGGGTTCTGCATTCTACACAAGGTTAGCAAACAAGTCCTGAAACCACATAAAACATTCAATCGTTAGTCCTAACATAATAATAAAGTAAAACAAATTAAAATAAAGGAAAAATAAAAAGTACGTAAATAAGAAAACCATGGGTTGCCTCCCATGCAGCGCTTGTTTAACATCATTAGCTAGATGACCGATGTTTATACATCATTTGAAGGATATGATGGATCACTCAGAGTATGGAAGGTGTATGTTGTTGGGATGTCACCTCCTTCGTAGGGCTTCAACCTCTGTCCATTGACGATGAACGGCTTACATGTTTGGTTCTTGATTTCAATAGCACCAGATCTTAGAATCTTAGATACTTCGAAAGGGCCAGTCCATCTCGAACGAAGCTTCCCTGGAAAAAGTCGTAATCTAGAATCGAACAAGAGAACAGGATCGCCTATTTTGAAGTCTTTT
The DNA here is from genome assembly GCA_963966055.1 of Lathyrus aphaca. NCBI lineage: Eukaryota > Viridiplantae > Streptophyta > Magnoliopsida > Fabales > Fabaceae > Lathyrus > Lathyrus aphaca. Next base: position 705,086,836 of record OZ014519.1, on the reverse strand, counting down.
CTTATGATTCTTTTGTCATGCCAAGCTTTTGTTCTTTCTTTGTATATGATGGCATTTTCGTAGGCAGATTGTTTGAGCTCTTCTAATTTGTGGATATCAAGGATACGTTTTTCACCAGCAGTCAAGTAATCCAAATTCAAGGTTTTGATGGCCCAATAGGCCTTATGCTCCAACTCAAAAGGTAAGTGACATGATTTTCCATAGACCAGTTGATAAGGGGTAGTTCCTATAGGGGTTTTGAAAGTGGTTCTATAGGCCCATAATGTTTCTTGAAGTTTCTGCGACCAATATTTTCTAGATATAGAGACAGTCTTCTCAAGAATTTGTTTGATCTCCCTATTAGATACTTCCACTTGTCCATTGATTTGTGGGTGGTATGGTGTTGCTACTCTATGCTTAACTCCATACTTGCTTAAAAGTTTATCAAATATTCTCGATATGAAGTGTGATCCTCCATCACGTATGACTAAACGGGGGGTTTCAAACCTGGGAAATATATAGTTTTTGAATAATTTGATGAATACTCTGGTGTCATTCGTGGGTGCGGCGATAGCTTCAATCCATTTAGACACTTAGTCAACAGCTACTAAGATGTATTGATTTCCTAAAGATGGTGGGAATGGTCCCATAAAGTCTATACCCCATACGTCAAAGAGTTCTACTTCTTGGATATTTCTTAGTGGCATTTCATTACGTCTTGAAATATTTCTCGTGCGTTGGCATCTGTCACACTTGACAATGAAAGCATGGACATCACGCCACATAGTAAGCCAGAACAGGCCAGCTTGAAGAATCTTGGCGTAGGTCTTAGATGTGCTCGCATGTCCACCATAGGGTGCAGAGTGACAATTCTCAATTATATTATATACCTCTTCTTCTGGAACACAACGGCGGAAAATGCCATATTTACCTCTCTTGAAAAGAAATGGTTTGTCCCAATAGAAGTTTCTCACATCACTATAGAACTTCTTCTTCCGGTGGTAGTTTAGATCAGGGGGTATGATGTCAGCGGCTAGGTAATTAACAAAGTCTGCATACCAAGGTGCATTACTTATAGCTAAGGATTTATGAGAATGCTCATGTGGGTCTGGGTTATCATCTTCAATAGTTTCTAGTTGGGATATCAGTCTATCATAGGCAAAATCGTCATTTATGGGTACTGAGTCAGGTTTCAGGTATTCTAGCCTAGAAAGGTGATCAGCCACTACATTATCTATGCCTTTCTTATCACGGATATCTAAATCAAACTCTTGTAGTAACAGAATCCATCAAAGTAACCTAGGTTTGACATCATTTTTACTTAGTAAGTAACGAATGGCAGCATGGTCGGTGTAAACTATAATTTTGGCTCCTACTAGATAAGATCTAAATTTGTCTATGGAGAAAACTACAACTAGGAGATCTTTTTCGGTTGTTGCGTAGTTGAGCTGTGCAGCGTCTAGGGTTCTAATGGCATAATAAATTATGTGTAACTTTTTATCTTTTCTCTGACCTAGAATGGATCCAACAGCATAGTCACTAGCGTCACACATTATCTCAAATGGTTCTGACCAATCAGGGGGTTTCATTATAGGTTCTGAAATCAGAGCTTGCTTCAGAAGATTAAATGCTTCAGTACATTTTTCATCGAAGATGAATTCAGCATCTTTCATTAAAAGACCAGTTAAGGGCTTTGTTATTTTGGAGAAGTCCTTGATAAAACGTCGGTAAAATCCGGCATGTCCAAGAAAACTTCTTATCTCCCTGATAGTCTTTGGCGGTTTTAGATTCTCTATGACTTCTATTTTAGCTTTGTCTACCTCTATACCTTTTTCGGAAACTATATGTCCTAAAACAATCCCTTTGGTGACCATGAAATGACATTTTTCCCAATTTAGCACAGGGTTTACCTCTACACATCTCTCCAGGATTTTCTCAAGGTTGATAAGACAATTTTTGAAATCAGATCCATAAACTGAGAAGTCGTCCATAAATACTTCCATGATTCCATCTAAATAGTCTGCAAAGATAGACATCATGCAGCGTTGGAAAGTGGCAGGGGCATTACAGATTCCAAAAGGCATTCTTCTGTAGGCAAAAGTTCCAACTGGGAATGTAAAGGTAGTTTTTTCTTGATCTTCGAGGTGAATAGGTATTTGGAAGAATCCTGAATATCCATCTAGGTAACAAAAGTAAGAGTGTCTGGCTAGGCGCTCCAACATTTGGTCTATGAATGGTAATGGGAAATGGTCCTTCCTAGTTGCTTTATTTAATTTTCTATAATCTATGCACATACGCCAACCTCCATCGGTTCTTTTTGCTACAGGTTCGCCCTTCTCGTTTTGCACGACTGTGATGCCTCCCTTTTTAGGTACTACATGCACAAGACTCACCCATTTACTGTCCGAGATCTGATATATTATACCTGCCTCTAGTAACTTAAGAACTTCAGTCTTAACTACATTACTCATCATATGATTTATTCTTCGTTGGTGTTCTCTGGAGGGTTTTGAATCTTCTTCAAGCAAAATCTGATGCATGCATATGGATGGGCTTATTCATTTTAGATCTGAGTTCTTATATCCTAAGCCTGAGGGGTACCTTCGTAAAACATCTAATAATTGGTTTGTTTCCTCTTGGTTTAAGGTAGCACTGACTATAACTGGACGGTTCATTTCTTCATCAAGAAATTCGTATCTCAGGTTCTTAAGCAGTTCCTTAAGTTTTACGGTTGGTTTTATAGGGCAAGGCATAGGATCTGGGGTAAGAGACAAACATTTGTGAAGGTTATCATCAATGTAGGGTTCTTTATAATTGTCATCTTCCAAAATAAGGGTTGATGGCAATTTTATAGATTCAATTTCTTCTTCTTGTTCTAATTCCCTAATGCATTCATCAATGATATCTAAGGCATAACAAGCATCTCCTATTACAGGTGCCATAAGAAATTTTGAAAGTATAAATTCTATCTTCTTGTCACCTACCTCGAAGGTTAGTTTCCCTTTTTTAACATCTATTACGGCTCCAGCAGTCGATAAGAATGGTCTACCTAGGAGGATTGGTATGTCGTCATCTTCTTTAATGTCCATGACAATAAAATCAGTAGGTATAAATAGCTGACCTATCCTAACAGGGACGTCTTCAAGTATGCCTATAGGGTATTTAACGGATCTATCGGCTAATTGAAGTGACATCTTAGTAGGTTGTAATTCTCCTAAGTTTAATCTCTCACAAACTGCTAAAGGCATTAAGCTCACACTAGCTCCTAAGTCTAGAAAAGATTTTTCGATGATATGATTCCCCAAAACACAAGGAATGGAAAAAATTTCGGGATCTTTATCTTTCTTTGCTAATCTATTTTCGGAAATAGAATTACATTCCACGGGTTTCGGATCTTCAAGTCTACGTTTATTTGTGAGTATGTCTTTGAGAAACTTAGCGTAAGAAGGTATTTGGGTGATGGCTTCTGTAAAGGGGATTTCTACGTGAAGTTTTTCTATAACCTTAACGAATTTTTGATACTGATTATCGATTTGGGTTTTCTTTAATCTTTGAGGGTATGGTATTGGTGGTTTGTATGGCGGTGGTGGTACATGGGTTTTATTTTTAGGTTCTTCTCCTTTTTCTTGACCTTCTGGGTTTTCAGATTCCTCTGGTTCCTTCTCCTCATATCTCTCAGAAGTTTCGGGCTCACTTAATCTAGGGTTTGAAGGTTCCTTATAAGCGGTTCCACTTCTTAGAGTAATGGCATTTGCTTGCCCTTTCGGGTTTTGTTGAGGTTGTCCAGGGAACTGTCCTCCAGGTGTAGTCTGAGGGACTTGGTTTAAAGCTACCTGAGAGATCTGGGTTTCAAGCATCTTATTATAAGTAATAATTTGGTCAACCTTGGTTCCTAACTGGGTAATTAGTTCGTTAACATGGACGTTTTGGTTCATGAACTCTTTGTTTTGTTGGGTTTGAGCGGTGATAAAATTTTCTACAATTTTCTCAAGGCTCGGACTTGGTGGTACAGGTTGCATAGGTTGATTTGTTCTTGGGGCTTGGTAACCTTGTTCTCTCGGAGGTGCGGTATTTTGGATAGGGTTGTTATTTTTATAAGAGAAGTTTGGGTGATTCCTCCATCCAGGGTTATATGTGTTTGAAAATGGGTTCCCTTGGTGTAGTTTACTTGCTCAGGGCTGGTCTCATTTAACAGATTGCATTCGGCGGATTGGTGTCCTTGCGTCCCACATATCTCACAACTCGGCGAAACTGCGGCTACAGTATTCGGAGTTGTACACATATGTTCGACTCTAAGGGCCAATGCGTCCATTTTAGCTTGCATCATGTCCATAGATCTTAGCTCACGTATTCCCCCTTGGGCTTCCTTCTTTTCCACTGTCGCTCGTTCTACTCCCCATGATTGATGGTTTTGGGCCATATCCTCGATAAGGGCACTAGCTTCAGGGTAAGGTTTGTTCATCAGTGCGCCACCAGCGGCAGCGTCGATGGTCATCTTAGTGTTATAATGAAGTCCATTATAGAAGGTTTAAATGATTATCCAATTCTCTAAGCCATGATGTGGGCATGCTCTTAATAGCTCTTTATATCTCTCCCAGGCTTCGAACAACGACTCTCCTTGGTGTTGGGTAAATCTGGTTATTAGGTTTCGAAGAAGAGCGGTCTTACTTGGGGGAAAATATCTAGCTAGGAAAACTTTTCTAATGTCTTCCCAAGTTGTAATAGAATTGGGTGGAAGGGAATCTAACCATGATAGAGCTTTATCTCTGAGGGAAAAGGGAAATAATCTTAAGCGTATCGCCTCAGGAGAAGCTCCATTGGTTTTAAAGGTGTCTGCTAACTGAAGAAAGTTTTTTAAATGTTGGTTTGGGTTGTCAGTAGCGAGACCTGCGAATTGTCTCTGTTGCACTAACTGCAACAGGGATGGTTTAAGTTCAAAATTATTGGCTAGGATAACAGGATTTACTATACTGGAACTAGGTTCCTCGTTTGATGGTTGGGAGAAGTCCTTAAGAGGTCTTTGGTTTTGATCTTCGGCCATAGCTCTCCTATTCCTATGGAAAAACAAACGTGCGCAAGCGTAACGTTCAGGTTCAGCTAGAGGGTCTACTAAACTTCCGGCACTACGAGTCTTTCGCATTGACCGGTGGGTAACAACCTTAGTCTAAACGGTATAATTACAGGGTATGAAATTTGACGAAATTGGTCCCCGGCAACGGCGCCAAAAACTTGATGCGTGTTTTTCGCAAGTGTACGAACACGTCAGAGTAATATAAAAGATTGTCGAATCCACAGAGACCAAGTGTCAATCTATCGTACCTGTTGTTATGGTGTGTATCTAAGGCAACTGAATATAAGGGTTTTAAGGAGAGTGCAATGGTAAATAAAATGGTAATTTTAAACAATTAATAAAGACAGGCTCGAATGTAATTCACATAATCAATTGATAATCCGGTACTTGTTAATAGAACTACTTATGGGCAATGTTTTCTACTTTGAAAAGAGCTAATTTAACAGGAACTGTCGCTTTCGCGTATTCAGAACCGAGTTGTACTCCCTAATCAACCCCTCCTATTGTCACAGATAAAAAGGTGCGTACTGCGTTATAGTAGTAAACCTATTTTTAAGAAATATAGTATCTTAACTAAGTTGAAAAGTATTTTAACCTGGATTTCTTAGCAAAAAGAGGTTCTTACGAACCAGACTCTAAACTTCTTAACGCGTCCGATAATCGTTTTAAAATCCCTTTTCTTTTTAATCCAAAAACTCCTAATGAACTAGACAAAGCGCTTTTGGCTGTTTTTGAAATAGTTAAAAACAATTACTTAAATTGAAAGATAAAATTGCCCTTAAGTGTTTCCACGAACAATTGTATGGATTACTGGTTCAATTACGATCCTTACATTCTAACCTTTATGGATTTAGTTAGACATGGTAAAGTAAAATATCTTTTTATAATTTTTCATAAAAGTATTTAGTGCGAGTGCGGAAAGTAAATAAAAGTAGTGCGAGTGCGGAAAGTAAATAAAAGTAGTGCGAGTGCGAGAAATAAAGGTATTTAAAGCGAGTGCGGAAAATAAACGAAAGTAGTGCGAGTGCGAGTGTCGCTCCCGATAAGTGGGACCAGGCCCAGATAAAGGTACAGACGCGAACGGTCGGCGAAAGGGACAATGAGAACACACAGCCGTGGACTCACTGGAGAATGAATAGAGTCGCCAGCTAGGCATTTTTATCCCGGAGGAAAGGCAATGCTGCATAGACCTAGAAAGACATGGATAAGACGGTTGCGAACCAGAGAGACTGAGAAAGGGGGTTGGTTACAACCTGGGAAGGTATTAGCACCCAGATTGTCCGCCGTACTCGACGGGATCCACGCTTGAAAGATTTGTGTTTTAAAGGGGTAGTGTCGGTGCAATTTGTGTATAAAGTAGCTGGAAAAGAATGTACAGGTGTCAGTGTAAGAAAAGTGGAGTGTATAAATGATGTGTCAGTGCAAGAACAAGAATAAGATGCTCAAGATCGTGAGGCTTAAAGAATAATGCTGAAGGAGGGGGAATATACAGAGACTTTTGTTCGATAACTGTTAAGTTATGCCTACGTATCCTCTCGTGCAATGAGGAAGTCAGAACACCGTAGTTCGACCCAAAAAGACTGAAAGGATGAATTGACTTGTGAACTGCTTACTTGTCTATGCTCAAGTGTATGACCTGTCTGGCTCAAGTGCAAACTGTCTTGCATTAGACGGAAGAAGCAAGTTCTCGTTTGTGAGTGAATGAGATGAGAAAAGAATCCCGGAGGAGACGATTATTGTTTGTTTTTGAGTTTTCAGTCTTTTATTGCTTTTGAAAGTTTGTCATAAGTTAATGAGCTTAAGCCTAAACCAATGGGTTAGTAAACTCATCACATCTTCCCTCTGATTAGGGGTAATGAGAGTACCTTAAGTGTGAAGTCAGATTCTCACACTTAATCACCTTTGATGTAGGATTAAGATCATTAACCTACTTGTGATTAATTATATGTTTTTGTTGTTTTTGTTTAGTGTTAAGTAATGAGATTAAGCCATAATCAGGGATTAAACAGACCCATTACACCATCCTAATAGAAGGATAATAGATGAGAATGTTTAAGCTGAGGAAAGCTCCCCAACTTAATCCATGATTAGGGATTAAACTCATGACAAAACAAGCCTTTGATTAAGTGGATTTTATTTAATGATATGATGATGAAGTGATTTTTATGATTTGTAAGACAACTTGAGGGGGACTTGTCCATTAACACTAGGGTTAGTCCTTCTTAACCAGTTAAGGAAGAATTAGAACCCTAATGCAAGGCATAAGTTACAAGTGTGATGTCTTGATGATTATTAAGTGAATTGATTAAAGGAGTTAAACACATTAAGGGTTTAACACTTAGGATTAAAGTTATACACTCCATCCTAAGAGAAGGATGCAGGCATAAGCTTAATCACAAAGCCTTAAAGCCTTTAGGGTTTAGTCCCCGATTATGAGATGAGAAGAGAAGACTCAAAAGAGACACAAAGGTAAAACTATGAGGGGAGACTAATCAAAACCCTAATCATTGTCATGCTTGGTTGTTCCTAAGGTTTGTGAGGTATACAAGAGAAATCTTCAATGGAACCACCAGGAAGCAGATGAAAGGATCAAGAGAAGCAAAGCAACTTGCTTCATTCAAGAAGTCAAGTCACCTGAAGAAAGAAAGTAGGAAGAAGAAGAATGAGCAAGCTCAAACTCAAACACATATAAAAAATGCAGCAATGGATGCAAGAGAGATGAAAAGAAAAGTTATGAGAAGTGAAGGCAAATCCACTTCTCAAAGTCACTTACCACCTGAAAGGTTAGAAAAGAAATGCAATGCAATGCAAAATGGGATGGAATGACATGATGCAAACCAAAACCAGAAGCAAATATGAGATGGTAAAGATGCTATGAAGTGATACAAACATGAAACAAGGCATGGAAATGATCATACAAGTTTATGAATGCAAATGAAGCAAGCTAGGAACCAAGAGCATTCATGAAAAGTTATGAAGTGCACATGGCATACAACATGGCAAATACATGATGCAATGATCAATCATGCTTTCAATATGTCTTATGATGTCAAATGAATCAAATGGATGCTTGAAATGGCATGGCAAGTCATGTTATGCAAGAGAATGCAAGATGGATGCATATGGAAGCCCAAATTAGGGTTTATGATCAATGTAACACACAAAAATCAAAATCAGAAGCAAACAACATTGTAAAAAATTGAAAATGCAACACAAAGGACCCCTAATCCTACACTAACCCAATGCCCAAAGGAGAGGTCTCAACTCTTAACCAATCTCAAGTTATGATTTTTACAAGATTTCTAGGGTTTTAGGGTTCCTAATCAAAAGAAATGCCAAACAAATTGAAAATGGAAGATCAAATCATGACCAATTAATCTTACAAACTACATGCTAAACACAATGCAATGCAAAAAGAATCAATGTCCAACTCTTCATGAATAGGCAGAAATGATTTTTTGAACTTTGGATCAAAATAATGCACAAAAATGATTTTAATTCAATGAAAAATTCTTAAAATGCATCAAGATCAAAAAATAAATTTGGTTTGAAGGTTGGACAATGTTTCTAAATGTCTTAGAACATTTCATGAATTTTTTGGTGATTTTTAAATACCTAAAAGTATTTTTAATAAATTAATTTTCATTAATCAATTAAAAATAAACCTTTAAATATTTTAAAATACTTTTTAAATGCTAAAAATGAAAATAAAAATATTTTTGTGTCTTAAAAATTAATAAAACTCTTGAGAAAAAGTTTCATAATTTTTAAACAAGTTTTGCTATTTTAAATAAATTGGACAAATTAAATGAAAAGAAATGAAATAAAAATTGAAATAAAATGAAGTCAAACAAATGGAAGGCTGGGATGAGCTCTGGATTCAAAAGTGTTGACCGCGCGCGTGAATGAAGGGTCTAGATTCACTCTGGATAAATTAATTTAATTATGATTAATTAAAACTAATTAAGTGGATTAGGGCAAAGCAAGAGGATCTGGGCCATCCGTTCGCACGGCAAGTCAAACAAGTCAAGCCATCCAACGCACGAAATTCAAATGGAATTAATTACAGGGATTAGGGCATAATGATTTTCAGGTGGCCGGAGAAGACCTCCGGTCGTCTTCTCCGGTGGGAAGCCCACCTGAAAATCCCTAAAACTCTCAAAACCTAACTAAAATGAAATCTAAAAACATGGAAATGATCCCCACAACTTACTGAATCAAAACCCCAAGCCAAAACTCATTTATTTTTCCCCAAACTCATGAATCGAGCAAAACATTTTTTAGGTCACAGAGTTTCAGAAAGCAATTAAATTCTCATTTCATCACCATTTTCAAAACTAAAAGCATCAGAACAATCAGTGAAGCATAGAGAACAACTTAAGAACTTAAAAAACGATTTCTGGAAAAAAAGTTCTTGAGCTACCTGAGTTTCGAAGCTTTCACTCTGGTAACTTTCAGACCTCCTCTCCTTGTGAAATCCACTCCTTATGACCCTTTGATGATGCTTGAACGCTTGGGAGAAATTTATGCTGGCTAAATGAAGAGCTTGAACAGCTTCTGCTCAAGCTCAGTTGAAAATGGTGATGGTGATTCCAGCTGTTTCAGGCCAATGTGAGTGGTTCTTTGTGACCAGTGTGATGAATGGAGAAGGTTTGTGGAGTTTGTTTGAGTGTTTGTAAGCTGTGGAGTGAGTTTCGAATGGTTTTGCTTCTGGGGGTGAAAATGGAGGAATGGTGTTCTTGCTTGATACAGGCCCAAGTCTTGCTGGTTTTGGCTCAGTGAAGCAAGGTGAGTTGGTCTATGGAAATGGTTTTTGTGTTTGTGAGCTGTATAGAGAGATTCGAAGAGTTTTGCTTGATGGAGTGTTTTTGTGTATGTGATGCTATGGTGTGTTTCAGCTTGGCTTCTTGATATGTTTAGCTTGCAAATGGATAGTATAAAATAATCCCATAGGTCAGATGATGTGACCTGGCCTTTATTGATTGGTAAGTTCACTTTTGCAAAATGTCAACTTTGTTGTAAGAGAGGTATGGCTTGATTTCTAGCTTGGTACAATGGCTAGGGCTGGCGCAGCATGGTGTGTATGGGAGGCTAGCATGGTTCAGCATCCAATGTAACAAGTGGGTGAAGTGTCATGAGTGATTTTGCAACTTGCTTGTCTTTGAAACTTCATGAAAATATCTTGTTATACAAACCATGTACATGAGAAACTTTGGTTCAATTCTGATTTTTAGAACTCATGTGATGTTTGTACATTGGTTTGAAGTGAACTAGAAGTTACAAATGGCCTTGCTACATGATTTTGCAAATTTTCCAATTGGTGCATGTCTTGAAAATTAGTGATTTTTGCCAACTTTGTCACACCATAACTTTTGATCCAAAATGAATTAGGTCATGTTCTTGTACTTTTTGAAAAGGGAAAAATGTATTCTACAACTTTCATGACCAAAGTTTTTCCATTTGAAGCTTTTTTGGATCAAAAATCAAGGCTTGAAAAATGACCTAAAATGACATATTCTCTAAAAGTCAACTATGCCCTAAAAAGTCAACTTTGCAAAAACTTCAAATTCTTGATTTTTGTGAACTTCAACCTTCTTCCATGATCAAATAAAGATCATATACACTCAAAATGATGAAGATCACCCCTTGGTTGGGTCATTGGGGGCCTCAGATGCCCTGATTTTGCACTGACTTGTCTGTAAAGTCAACCCTTGATCAGATGACTTCCCCATGGAATTTCTTCATGAAAATTGATATGCATACTCCCTATACCATATAGAGATCAATGGAAACAAGAATGACCAAAAAAATTGGAGTTATGGCCTCTGAAACCAAAACCCTAATTTTAGGTCAACTGTGCAGTCAAACTTGGCTCTACATCCACACCAATCCCAGTTCTTGTGATTCTTTGGAATTATTGACTTTGAGAGGATATAATATGATGCTTGAACACACATGGACCCCTTTGAAGTGATTGGTGGCCTTTGGAGTGGCTCATGAGGCTCTTGGATTGCTCAGATCACAAACCCTAGGTGCAGATGACTTAGAAACTATGCAGTGACTCAAAAATGAGATGTGAGGTGATATGATTGTGTTTATGCATATGAAATGATCACAAGCCATGGTGAAATAGGTGATGGCAAATTTGGGGTGTTTACAGCTGCCCCTATTCAAACACGAGTTAGCTGTGCAGGATGTAAGCAACGGCTTAACAGGCAAGCGAGATAACTTGTGGTTGAATACCAAAGACGGTCCAAAATTTGCACTCACAGAATGAAGAAGAAAAGGGATATAGATTGTAAAAGGGAAATAAAGTATATTGTAAAGTGCGGGCGACGGAGGACGACCGTCGAGCAGAGGACGACTGCTGGGTAAATAGCGATGACGGGGACGGCCGACATGCTGGGAAAAGTGCGGGAAATAAAGCAATGACGGGGACGGCCGACATGCTGGGGATAAAAGGTAAAGCCAAGACGGGGACGGCCGACTAGCTGGGAAAAGTAAGAAGTTATGATGGGGACGACCATCAAGATAAAATTCTCTGGGGATCAATGAAACATGACGGGGACGGCCATCAAGTTCATAAAGCAAAGTAACCAACGATGGGGACGGCCATCGGGCTAAAAGAAAAGGGACCACGACGGGGACGGCCATCGGGTTAAAGAATAAATGAAATAAACAAATAATGGGGTACGACCATCAAAGGTGAAGGACGATCACCTAGCAGGGGACGGCTGCTCTGTTCGGGAATAAAGGAAATATGATGGGGACGGCCATCAAAGGTGGAGGACGACCACCAGGCAGGGTACGGCTGCCGAAAATATCAACGATGGGGACGGCCATCGGATAAAAGGTCAACGATGGGGACGGCCATCGGATGAGCATGATGGAGGACGACCATCAAGAGGTGGAGGACGACCACCTAGCAGGGGACGGCTGCTCTCAGGGTTTATCATGACATAGGACGAATGCCAGATAACCAAAATCAACAATGGGGACGGCCATTGGATAAAATTGATGAAGGACGATCATCAAGAGGTGGAGGACGACCACCTAGCAGGGGACGGCTGCTAAAAAAATCAACGATGGGGACGGCCATTAAGCATGATGGAGGACGACCATCAAGAGGTGGAGGACGACCACCTAGCAGGGTACGGCTGCTCTCAGGGTTATCATGACACAGGATGAGTGTCAGATAAGAAGGAAAATTGCGTTGTTGGCGATCTACTGGGGAATAGTAAACACGGACGAGTGTTTATATCCAAGAAACAAACGGTATAAGTGTTTGGTATTGTGTATAGATTAAAGATGCGGACGAGCATCCCTAAGATTACGATACGGATGAGTATCGGATAGAAACAAATACTGACGCGTGTTCAAAGATGATGATACGGACGAGTATCAACTGGTTAACAGAGAACACGGACGAGTGTTGAATCTGAGAGGATTCTTCTGGGGAATAGTAGACACAGACAAGTGTCTATATTCAAGAGGACAAAAGTGTTTGACATGGTGTATGGATTAAAGATGCGGACGAGCATCCTTAAAACTATGATACGGACGAGTATCATGTAGAAACAAACTCTAGACGCATGCTCTGAGATGATGGTACGGACGAGTACCAACGGGTTAACAAAGAACAAGGACCAAAGTCGAATCTGTGGGGATATGAATGGCATATACAAGATACGGACGAGTATCTATATGAGTATAACATGAGTAACGAGTGTGAGTATTGTGTAGATGAGTGTTTATCTGCTGGGGAGAGTGACACGGACGAGTGTCAAGAGAAAAGTATAAGTATACAAAAGTGTAGATGATTGTGCTGGGGATATGACACGGACGGGTGTCAAAAAAGTGTATATAGGTATATGTGAGTGCAAAGAGGATGTCTTTGGCTTTCTGCTGGGAGAGTGACATGGACGGGTGTCAAGGAGTATCTGTAGTGCGGGTGATCTTGTTTGCGAAGAGTGTTCAGGTGACTTTACTGGGGAAAGATGGCACGGACGGGTGTCAAAATGAGTATATACTGGTGTTTGTGGATTGTGAGGCAGCTGCTTTTGCTGGGGAACCTGGTGGGGATTTTGATGAACTGTCATTATTCACAAGCGCTGTTTCAAAACATGGCTCATGATTATGCTATGTGTTGGATTTTTGCCGTAATGCTCCGTGTTAAAAAGGAATGATACGCTTTGTGGGTAAATATGATGCGAATGCTATGACTATGCAAAGATACCCAACCGGGATTCGGATCCCGTTGCTGCGAAGATCTTTGATCGATCTGTTGAAGTAGACGTCCCAGCTGGGGATGAGATCATTGGTAGATCTAATAAGATGATATTTGCTTGGGGATTCGGGTCACTGATAGACCTATCCTAATAAACATAGGACCCAGCTGGGGTTTGTAGAAACTTTCTTCACTCTGTTGTGATTTCTATGCGCTGCTCTTCTGGATAGAGGCTGGAACTCTGTGGGGAGATAGCTTCCTGACTCTTATACTCGGTTGAGGGCGAGATGGCAACTCGGCTGGGGAGAAAGAGAGGAATCACTGAAAGACCTCCCTAGAAATTCCGTTACAGTAGCTTCTTGACTCCGCCGGGGATATGGGCGCCTCCTGTGATACCTGCCCATTCGGATGGGGATAAGCAATAAGTGGCAAACTCAGCTGGGAGGAGTCATGAAAGGCAACTCGGCTGGGGAGAGAGCACTTCGTGTGCTAAAATTGCGTGTTGATTTGTCAGCTTGCTGGGATGAAGCTTACATGCCCCAAGTTGCGTTCTGGATACCTGCAATCCTGAAAAAGATAGAAAAACGCACAAGATAATCCCGAGGTATCCCTTACTGGATTCCGTCATAGGAGTCAGGATACTCCTGAGAGTAAGCATTTTTCCTGCAAGCATGTTTTTATTTGAAGATAAGCATCTGTATTCTTATGCAATCAGTTTTTTCCTTTTAAGACATCAGACATTTTTTGCAAATAGAATGTACAAAACGAGACATGACTGAAAATCTGATTTTATTAATTCATATGCCCTGAATCGGCGAGATACAGTCAAAGGAACATATCCCCTGGAATGAGGAGATTGTTACAAATTGAGAAACAAAAAGCTGGCAGTGTTGATGACGCTTTAAGGAGCTTCCTCTTTACTATGACCCGTATGACTTTTGACGTTCTTCTCATCTTGCTTTCTGAAGAATGTTGATTCTGATTGAAGCTTGATCCTTTCGAAGCTTACCAAGTTGTGAACGATACAGACGAATTCAGAATGCAGTTGTTCGCTTATTCCTTTATTTTGCATGGATCGCCCTTTCGGGTTTTCAATCCCTCGGGATACCCATTTTGCCTGAGCTGTCCAATGTGGCTTTTCAACTCAGCGGGTGTACGTTTTTTTTTTTTTTTTTTTTTTTTTTGCTTATTTTCCCTTATTTTTGCCCGAGTCTTTTATTCTGTTTTTGACTCGCCGGGATGCCCTGTTTTTGCCTGGACTTACATTCTGTTTCTGTGTCCAGCGGGTCATTTTTCATGCGAAGTATTTTTTAACTGCATCTGAATTCACAGGGGATGGGAAATCTTCACCATCCATGGTGCTGAGCATCAGTGCTCCACCGGAAAAAACTTTCTTTACCACAAACGGCCCTTCATAGTTTGGAGTCCATTTGCCCCTGTGGTCTGTATGAGGAGGGAGGATTCTTTTCAGTACAAGATCTCCCACTTGGTACTCTCGATGCCTGACTTTCTGATCGAAGGCTTTCTTCATTCTTTTCTGATATAACTGCCCATGACAGATTGCAGCCAATCTCCTCTCTTCAATCAGACTCAGTTGCTCGTATCGGGACCGAACCCACTCTGCTTCGTTCAGTTTAACATCCATTAGTACCCGTAGAGAGGGTAATTCAACTTCAACCGGTAGGACTGCTTCCATACCATACACGAGTTGATACGGTGTTGCCCCAGTGGATGTCCTGATTGACGTGCGGTACCCATGCAAGGCAAACGGTAGCATTTCACGCCAGTCCTTGTAAGTGACTACCATCTTCTGCACAATCTTCTTAATATTCTTGTTAGCCGCCTCAACAGCGCCGTTCATCTTTGGCCTGTAAGGAGAAGAATTGTGGTGTTGGATTTTGAAGTCCCGGCATAACTCAGCCATCATTTTGTTGTTTAAATTGGAACCATTATCAGTAATGATTCGCTCGGGAACTCCATATCGACAGATGATATCTCTCTTCAGAAATCTGGCTACCACTTGTCTTGTAACATTTGCATATGAGGCTGCTTCAACCCACTTGGTGAAATAGTCGATGGCGACCAGGATGAATCTGTGGCCATTCGAAGCAGTCGGTTCAATCTTGCCAATCATGTCAATGCCCCACATGGCAAAGGGCCATGGTGAGGACATGATATTCAAAGGATTGGGAGGCACATGCACCTTATCCGCATAGATCTGGCATTTGTGGCATTTTCTGGCGTATGCACAACAGTCGGCATCCATTGTGATCCAGTAATAGCCTGATCTTAGCAGTTTCTTAGCCATGGCATGCCCTCCTGCATGGGTACCAAAGGATCCTTCATGCACTTCATGCATCAACAAGTCTGCTTCTGTCTCATCAACACATCTGAGGAGTACCATATCAAAGTTCCTTTTGTACAAAGACCCATCAGTGTTCAGAAAGAAACTACCAGCAAGCCTTCTCAAAGTCTTCTTATCATTGGAAGATGCCCCTGGTGGGTATGTTTGATCCTCCAAGAAGCACTTAATGTCATAAAACCAAGGCTTATCGTCTTTAACAACATCTGCTGCGAACACATATGCTAGTCTGTCAAGTCTGGACACTGAAATCTGAGGTACAAAGTTGGCAGCCTGAACTTTGATCATTGATGAAATAGTAGCCAGGGCATCTGCAAACTGATTCTCGTCCCGAGGGATATACTCAAGCTTGACTGTTGTAAAGAAAGTCAATAACCTTCTTGTATAATCCCTGTAAGGTATCAGATGATCCTGGTGTGTATACCATTTTCCATTGGTTTGATTGATTACCAAAGCTGAATCTCCGAACACGGTCAATGTCTTGATCCTGAGGTCAATGGCTTCCTCAAGACCCATAATGCAAGCTTCGTATTCAGCTTCGTTGTTAGTGCAGTTGAAAGTGAGTTTTGCCGAGAAAGGCATGTGAACTCCTTTAGGTGTAATGAGTACTGCACCAACACCACGACCATTCATATTAACAGCCCCATCGAACATCATAGTCCATTCTTCTTCCGGGTCAGACCCTTCAGTGTGAACAGGCTCTTCATGATCTTTTGCTTTTATGAACATGATGTCTTCATCAGGGAAGTCAAACCTCATAGGCTGGTAGTCATCAATGGGTTGCTCAGCAAGATATTCAGACAATACACTGCCCTTGATGGCCTTCTGAGAAGTGTACTGGATGTCATATTCTGTAAGAATCATTTGCCATCTTGCAACCCGTCCGGTAAGTGCTGGCTTCTCGAAAATGTACTTGACTGGGTCCATTTTTGAGATCAATAAAGTAGTGTGGGTCAACATATACTGTCTTAGTCGGCGAGCAGCCCACGCTAAAGCACAACAAGTTTTCTCGAGCAGTGAATAACGTTGTTCACAGTCGGTAAACTTTTTGCTTAGGTAGTATATTGCATACTCTTTTCGACCAGACTCGTCATGCTGGCCCAGCACACACCCCATTGACTCTTCTAATACTGTCAAGTACATTATCAGAGGTCTTCCTTCAACGGGAGGCATAAGGATTGGAGGTTCTTGTAAGTACTCTTTGATCTTGTCAAAAGCCCTTTGGCAGTCTTCATTCCACCTGACCGTTTGTTCTTTTCTTAACAGCTTGAACAAGGGTTCACAGGTTGCTGTAAGGTGAGATATGAACCGTGAGATGTAGTTCAATCGACCTAAGAAACCTCGAACCTCCTTCTCCGTCTTCGGTGCAGGCATCTCTTGGATGGCTTTGACTTTATCAGGGTCAACTTCAATCCCTCTCTCACTTACAATAAATCCCAGCAGCTTACCAGATCTCACCCCGAATGTGCATTTGTTGGGGTTTAACTTCAGTTGGTACTTCCTCAGACGCTTGAACAGTTTCAGCAGATTCACCAGGTGATCTTCCTCTGTAAGGGACTTGGCAATCATGTCATCCACATAACATTCTATCTCTCTATGGATCATATCGTGGAATAATGTCACCATAGCCCGTTGATATGTCGCACCGGCATTCTTGAGCCCAAATGGCATTACCTTGTAGCAGAACGTGCCCCAGGGTGTGATGAAGGTTGTCTTCTCCATGTCTTCAGGTGACATCTTAATCTGGTTGTATCCTGAAAATCCGTCCATGAAGGAGAATACCGAGAATTGAGCCGTATTATCAACCAATACATCAATGTGAGGTAATGGGAAATCATCTTTCGGGCTAGCTCTGTTTAGATCCCGGTAGTCAACACACATTCTTACTTTGCCCCCTTTCTTAGGCACAGGCACAATATTAGCAACCCACGGCGGATAGCTAGTTACGGCAAGGAACCCGGCGTCCCACTGCTTTTGTACCTCTTCCTTGATTTTCATTGCCATGTCGGGACGAGTACGGCGCAGTTTCTGTTTAACCGGTGGGCATTCTTCCCTCAAAGGCAGCTTGTGCACAACAATATCGGTATCCAAACCCGGCATGTCTTGATATGACCAAGCAAACACGTCCACATACTCTTGAAGCAGATCAATCAGTTGTCTCTTCACTGAGTCTTGTAAGCAGGCCCCGATTTTAACCTCTTTCACGTCTTCATCTGTACCAAGATTAATCACTTCGACCTCCTCCTGGTGAGGAGTAATAACCTTTTCCTCTTGTCTCAACAACCTGGCTAGCTCTTCAGGAAGCTCATACTCTTCTTCAACCCCTTCATCGGCTTGATTGATTGGATTGTCAAAGTCATACGAAGTCATAGCCGTGCTGTTGTCGGTGTTGTCTGGAAGGCACTCTCTGCAAGGGTTCAGTTTGTTCATTTTAGTGATTGATTTTAATCTTGCTTAGAAAAGTGAAATTTGTCATTTTGAAAACACTGCCATTTATTTTTTGTACAAAAAGAAAAATGGAAAAACAGTGATCGGAAAAGAAAAAGACTCATTTGCAAAAAGATGTCTGATATTTCATTGATTAATCTTGTTTGCACAAAAAGTACAGATGGCCCGATTACAAAATGAGTCTTGTCATCTTGGGCAAGATGCAAGACTTTGATGCATGCTATAAAAATACAGGAAATAATAATTACTCTGCATGAGTAACTCTTATAATTTCCTGGGAAGACCAGTTTGAGATACTGCTCCCCGGGATCTTTGGACGAATCCAGCTTTCCAGGTTGCGTTCTTCTTCCAGCTCGTCTTCCAAACAGTTGATAGCATCAGGGGTGAGCATCCCCCCACTCATAAAGTTGGGCTCTTTCGCAGCCTCTGCTTGATCTTGTTGAGTTGGTTTGTAACCCAACCCAAATCTATCCTCCTTCTTCTCCACCGATAGCAGTTTGCCCCAGCCTTGGGCGTTTCCTCCCTCAACAACCTTCCGGGCTTGTTGGTATGATGATATTGAAGTACCAGGCACAGCAGATGTTTCATTGACATTCAAAGCTTCGAACCCCTGGCTCATTGTTTCATGGATCTCCCCATCCATCTCAATATACTTATAGGTAGCCAGGTGGCTGACGAAAATATCCTCCTCTCCACAAATTGTAACGATTTGACCCTCCCACTCATATTTTAACTTCTGGTGAAGGGTAGAGGTCACGGCGCCAGCGGCGTGAATCCACGGCCTACCCAATAGACAGCTGTAGGCAGAATGTATATCCATCACGTAGAAGGTCGTTTTGAAGGTCTGCGGGCCAATCGTTATGGGCAACTCAATCTCTCCCAGAACCGATCTCTTTGAACCATCAAAGGCTCTTACCACCAGGTTGCTGGGTCTCAACGCCAATCCGTCATATTCTAGCTTCACCAAGGCCTTTTTAGGTAAGACATTGAGGGATGACCCTGTGTCTACCAGCACATGGGAAAGGACAGCACCTTTACATTCCATGGTTATGTGCAAGGCTTTGTTATGGTTGCGGCCTTTCGTTGTCAAATCAGTATTGGTGAACCCTAGTCCGTGACTAGCATTAACATTTCCAACTACAGCTTCCAGTTGATTGACAGTGATCTCTTCAGGCACGTAAGCTGCGTGCAAGACTTTGAGTAGTGCATTCCGATGGGCTTCGGAGCACATAAGCAATGATAGGATTGAGATCTTGGAAGGCGTCTGATGAAGCTGATCCACTACTTTATAGTCACTTTTCTTGATGATTCGCATGAACTCATCAACCTCTTGATCGAAGGGTGTTTTCAAGGCTTCTTTAACAGTCTGCTCTTCCTGCATCAAGCTTTTTCCTTTTGCTTTAGCAGCAGCTTCTGCTTCGGCAGTGGGTCTCTGAATTTGTGGAGCGAAAAGACGTCCGCTTCGAGTGAAGCCTCCGCCTCCTCCCACATTGTCAATTTGTGGTGCAGGGGTTGATGATTCAAAAGTGATTCTTTGTCCTTCACAGTACAGGTCAGAGCCGTAATGCCAGGGGATGGCATTACTGCTTTCATAAGGTACTGGTCGAGGCACCGTGATAGTGACTGGACTGACTGCAGCTGCGGAAGGAATTGTGATAGTCTGCGGATCATAATAAATTGTGACTGGTGCTCTGATGGGAGCAGCACCTTCTGAGTTGTAGGCAGAGTTGCTTTCAGGATCATAAAATATTGTGACAGTTGAGACATCTTCATGATTTGTTGCTGGCGTTGTAGGAGACATTGGTGGAAGGATGGATGTTGTTGTTGTAGGAGTTTCAAAATGGAGTGGTGCTGGAGTTGTAGAAGAAAAATTTGTTGATAACTGATCAGTTGAGATAATAGATGAAGTACTTGTTGATGAAGCCGAAGAATTGTCAGGAACAATGGTTGTTGCAGTTGTAGGAGGTTCTGGAGTTGTTGCTGATGAGATTGCTGGATTCGTAGGAAATGAGGTGGTGATCTGAAGTTGGCCACTCTGAATGAGATCGTCTATGCCATTCCTCAGGTTATCGCACCCATTTACTGAAATATTGCAGTAAGCACACCCCAACTCACACCCCGGGAACATTTGACATTCGAGGAGCTGAGCCTTGATTTCTACCAACGGTGTCCTGATCTGACCCACACTGGTTATTAAATAAGACGGCTTGTCTTCTTCAATAGCGTTAATCCTGGGACCACCGTGGTTTGGCATGGGGTTGTTATTGACATTAGGTGGTGGTGCGAAATTCAGAGCTTTTGAGTCTACCAGGTCTTGTACCTTCATGTGCAAGGCTCTGCACTTTTCTGTACTGTGGCCAGGTGCATTTGAATGGAAGGCACATCTGGCGTTGGAATCATAATTCCTGGGTAGACTGTTGGGATCTGGAGGTGCCAACGTCCTTAGCTCAACTAGGTTGAGTTTCAGGAGTTGTGGCAGCAATGTAGCATATGGCATAGGGATCAGATTGATTACCATGTTGGCTTGAGAAGGCCTCTGTCTGAATGGCCTTGGCTGATTATTGTTGTTGATGTTGCTGTTGTTTTAATTTCTCGGAGGATACTGATTCTGTTGATGGTACTGAGGTTGTTGCTGATAGTTTTGTTGCGGAGGTTGATAAACTGGTTGAGGATGAGCTGGAGCAGGAATGGTGACTGCTGCCACTGATCTGTGAACATATTGGGGCCTGCCCCTGTTAGTGTGGATGGCATTGGTCTCTCCAGTTCTTCTTGGCCCTGCAAAAGGCTTTCTTGTACTACTGGACGAGCTTGCACCGTTGTCTGAGATCTTACCCATCTTCAATAGGCTTTCAATTCTCTCCCCGGCTATGACAACATCTGCAAAGCTGGTAGATGAGAAGGCAGCTAGCCTATCAATGTAAGTCCCCTGAAGGGTGTTCATAAACATATCTGCCATTTCCCTTTCAAACATAGGTGGCTGAACAGCGGCAGCCAGTTGCCTCCATCTCTGGGCATATTCTCGGAAACTTTCTCTTGACGACTGTGACATTCCCATTAGGAGGGTCCTGTTGGGTGCCATATCCAGGTTATATTGATACTGTCTGATGAAGGCCTCTGCCAGGTCCTTCCAGCATCTAATGGTTGCCCTTGTCAAGTGAGAGTACCATTCTCTTGACGCTCCAGTCAAGCTGTCTTCGAAATAGAACATCCAGAGCTTCTCATCCATAGTATAGGCCTTCAGCCTTCCCAGAAATGATTGTAGATGGGTTCGAGGACAGGAAGTCCCGTTGTATTTTTCAAAACAAGGAGGCTTAAACTTATGGGGGATCCTGACCCCATCTACCAAGCCCATATCCATAACATCAAAACCCAAAGAGTTTTGAGACTCTAAGGATCTTAATTTCTCAGCTATCTCATCCAACCTTCTATCATAAGCTTCTTCCCCGGCACCCATTACTGTAAACTGATCCTCTTGGGGGTCTTCTTGTAGTACCCTGGCTGCAGTGGCAGTCCCTTGAACATTTGCAGGGATGTTGACCTCAGGATGGAGGTGTGGTCCAAAGATTGGGGGATTGACATGAGGTTGGACCCTCTCGTTGTTGCTTGTGCCGGCAGTTCCTATGTGTGGATCTTCTTGATTCTGTCTTTCCACCATGGCCCTCAATCTTTCCTGGCTCTGAGCCATGTTGTTCATCACTTCCATAAACTGAGTCATCTGCGTTCTCATTTCCAATCTTTCGTTTGCCATTTGATTTCTGACCTCGGCGAGGTCCTGCTGCATCTGATCCATTTGAATGCCCGGAAGGTTGTTACGGGTCGGATAACGGTGCGGACGATTGAGGGGAAATACCTGGCGCCGAGCAATAGTTCCTGAATATCACAACAGAGTTAGTAGCAATAAAACAAAAACCTACAAAACAAACAAAAGGGTTAGCATGCAATGCAGTATGCTTATTTGTTCTCAAGGTATCCGGTTTGGCATTCAGTTTTGACCCTTCCAGACCCTTGAAGATGTTGTTGATGTTGCTTTTGAAGCGAAACTCGGATGGAACAAACTAATACATATATTACAAAAAAGCAAATGGTACATAGTTTGTTTACAAATACAAGCCCTCTGAGGGGTCAAAATACATTACAGGAAGATAAAAGTACATGGAATGAAAGCAACAACAAACAAATGGTCAAACGCCAAGACCAAACTCATCCTCACGAACTTCCTTGAGAAGTGCTTCGGTCACAGGATCAGCCGGGCGCTCCGTGAGATTCCTGATGAGGAGATTCCGGGTCGTAACAGCTGCTGTTAGTTTCTTGTGCTGACTTTGGTCCTTTGACCTCTTCACTCCAGCTTTGATCTTCAGTTCTGATATCTCCCTCTGGGCTGCTGTCAGGGCTTCCTGCTGCTCTTTTGCACTAGCTTCCAGTTGCTCCATCTTGTCTTGAACTCTCTTGTCCTCCAGGTACGAGCCTCAGTGATCCTGACCCACCGGGCCTGACTCTCCTTCAGATACAAGTCTGTCCTTGCTCTCTGGAACTGGGATTCTTTGCAAGCATTCTTCAGAATTTGTTCTCCAGCTTTAGACTTCTTGATATAATCCCCAGACTTCTCAATCTTAACCAGATGCTCCACTCTCAACTTCTCTAGCCTCTCAATCTCCATCCTACCCTCACTCATCTCCCGGAGGGTCTTCTGCAAAGCCTGGGTTAACTTCTCATTTCTCTCCTTCAAGCTCTCAAACTCCTCCAAACTGATAGTGGCAGGGGGTGGTGTTGAAGATGATTCAGGCACATCTTCTATGGTAAAGGGCATCCCAGCGAATTGAGCCCTGGCACGGGACCATTCATAATATTGTGCTGATGCCACATTGCTGCACTTCCCCAAAATGGTTACTCCCTTGGTTTGAACATTATCCCAGGCCCAGGCGGCCTGCCTAACAATAGCCAGATTAGGCTTGTTTTCACAATAAAGAGTCTCAACCAAATCCTGTGCCTTAGGAGTGTGGACCAGTGCGTAGCCCAGTTGCCTTCTGAACAGCAGAGGCTTGTAATTAATACTACCCTTAACTCCTATTAGGGGCACATTGGGAAAATATCCACAGCTGGTGATGATATCCCTGCCCTTGGTGCTTTGAGTGCACCATCTGATATCGTCTGAAGTTAGAGCAATGAGTCTCTTAGCCCAGTTTCTCTGCTGATGAGGATTCAAAAATGCATCTGTCCTGGGTAGATGCCTGAGAAGCCAAGTGTGGAACAATGGAGCACAACACCTCACTAATCTTCCCCTCTGCTTTTCATTCCTCTGATGCACTGAATAGTAGAGGTCCCCCAATAAAGTGGGCACTGGGTTCTTCAAGATGAAAAGATGGATTGCATTCTTGCTAATGAATCGAGGCTCATCTGCAAACAACACAATTCCATATATACTTAAGGCCAATAAAGCACAGACAGCTTTCCACTCTCCTAAAGAAGCTTTCAGGGTAGCTTGAGAGATCAAGAAATCCAGATGGAAACCAGGAATCCCAGCTTTAGAAGTCATATGCTGCTCAATCAGGACAGGATCCAGATGCAAAGCCTTTGCTACTTCTCCATTACCAGGAAAGACCATCTCAGGGTTGAAAGGGATTCCACCCCTGATAGGCATACCAACCAATGATGAGTATTCTTCTAATAGAGGGCCTAGCTGAAAGTCCTGGAAAGTAAAACATCTCAGTGGGGGATCATAGAACTGAATGCAAGTGTGGATCAGGCTTCTCTGTGAAGGGTCTAGATCCATAACCATATCAAGTATATCTCCATAATGTTCCCTGAACAATGGTATGTGATCTGGAGTGATCAGGGTCTGAATCCTCCTGATGTCAGATAGCTCTGGATGGAAGAAATGATAGGTGATGTTGCTCTTTTTAGGAGCCATGATGACGAAGATGAGCAGAGACAGGTGCTGATGATAATACTGAAGAAGGGGCCACTGATTGGCTGGTGCAGGTATCTGATAACTGAAGCAGATGCTGATGAAGATGAGTCAATACTGAAGATGGGGTCAAAACCAAAACCAAAGATGAAAGTGGATACCCTGAAACACAAATAAGCAAATGTCAATATGATGCAATGGTTATGTATGCAAATGATATGCAAGGGTTTGTGACTGGGCTGGATCTGATCAAAAACTCTGATATAGGTCCATGTGTGTTCAGGAATCCCAGATGGAGGTCTATAAATCCAGTAACCAAGGTGGGGGACTCAAATAAAGAGCCACATGTCCAGGGTTTTAGAATCACAAGAACTGTCCCAAAATGGAGTGCTCTTAAACAAACAAAGTAACAGGGTATCTGAGGTCAAGGTACCTGCAAACCTGTAAACAGCCCAACCCTCCTCACAGGTGGTGTTCTAAAACAAGGATCCTCAGACTTGGATCAGTTATGAGAAGTGTAAACACTTCTAACCCGGAGGTACAGTGTTTACAATAACCATAAAAGTTCCTCCTCTAATTCACCTCAGTTTCTGAAGGTCAGTACTAAAAGGTCATCCAGACTTAGCAGGCTTCCCAGATAGCCCTAGCATTGCAGGAAATCTGCAACACAGAGTTCTCAAGAAGAAACCCATATTTGAACCGTGTTTCATATTCCCGCACCAGACCGAGATGGAATGGGAAAGAATATGATTCACTCTAGCCTAGGTGTCACTCAAGTCCCAGGTATATGACCTTAACTCTCAATGGAACACCCACCCACCAAAGCAAACAACAGATCCAGCCAGCAGCATAGTATGACAATATGATAATATATGCATAAAGCTATAAAGAAAACAATAAACAAAACTGTACATAAAGCAAAAATAAATACAAATATACAAACACAAATAAGCACATAACACCCCAGTAAACACAAATCAAACAAGCGCTAGGAGGAACCCACAAAAAGAACCAGAAGCCCTGGTTGCAGTATAAGGGTCCCCAGCAGAGTCGCCAAGCTGTCGCTCCCGATAAGTGGGACCAGGCCCAGATAAAGGTACAGACGCGAACGGTCGGCGAAAGGGACAATGAGAACACACAGCCGTGGACTCACTGGAGAATGAATAGAGTCGCCAGCTAGGCATTTTTATCCCGGAGGAAAGGCAATGCTGCATAGACCTAGAAAGACATGGATAAGACGGTTGCGAACCAGAGAGACTGAGAAAGGGGGTTGGTTACAACCTGGGAAGGTATTAGCACCCAGATTGTCCGCCGTACTCGACGGGATCCACGCTTGAAAGATTTGTGTTTTAAAGGGGTAGTGTCGGTGCAATTTGTGTATAAAGTAGCTGGAAAAGAATGTACAGGTGTCAGTGTAAGAAAAGTGGAGTGTATAAATGATGTGTCAGTGCAAGAACAAGAATAAGATGCTCAAGATCGTGAGGCTTAAAGAATAATGCTGAAGGAGGGGGAATATACAGAGACTTTTGTTCGATAACTGTTAAGTTATGCCTACGTATCCTCTCGTGCAATGAGGAAGTCAGAACACCGTAGTTAGACCCAAAAAGACTGAAAGGATGAATTGACTTGTGAACTGCTTACTTGTCTATGCTCAAGTGTATGACCTGTCTGGCTCAAGTGCAAACTGTCTTGCATTAGACGGAAGAAGCAAGTTCTCGTTTGTGAGTGAATGAGATGAGAAAAGAATCCCGGAGGAGACGATTATTGTTTGTTTTTGAGTTTTCAGTCTTTTATTGCTTTTGAAAGTTTGTCATAAGTTAATGAGCTTAAGCCTAAACCAATGGGTTAGTAAACTCATCACATCTTCCCTCTGATTAGGGGTAATGAGAGTACCTTAAGTGTGAAGTCAGATTCTCACACTTAATCACCTTTGATGTAGGATTAAGATCATTAACCTACTTGTGATTAATTAGATGTTTTTGTTGTTTTTGTTTAGTGTTAAGTAATGAGATTAAGCCATAATCAGGGATTAAACAGACCCATTACACCATCCTAATAGAAGGATAATAGATGAGAATGTTTAAGCTGAGGAAAGCTCCCCAACTTAATCCATGATTAGGGATTAAACTCATGACAAAACAAGCCTTTGATTAAGTGGATTTTATTTAATGATATGATGATGAAGTGATTTTTATGATTTGTAAGACAACTTGAGGGGGACTTGTCCATTAACACTAGGGTTAGTCCTTCTTAACCAGTTAAGGAAGAATTAGAACCCTAATGCAAGGCCCAAGTTACAAGTGTGATGTCTTGATGATTATTAAGTGAATTGATTAAAGGAGTTAAACACATTAAGGGTTTAACACTTAGGATTAAAGTTATACACTCCATCCTAAGAGAAGGATGCAGGCATAAGCTTAATCACAAAGCCTTAAAGCCTTTAGGGTTTAGTCCCCGATTATGAGATGAGAAGAGAAGACTCAAAAGAGACACAAAGGTAAAACTATGAGGGGAGACTAATCAAAACCCTAATCATTGTCATGCTTGGTTGTTCCTAAGGTTTGTGAGGTATACAAGAGAAATCTTCAATGGAACCACCAGGAAGCAGATGAAAGGATCAAGAGAAGCAAAGCAACTTGCTTCATTCAAGAAGTCAAGTCACCTGAAGAAAGAAAGTAGGAAGAAGAAGAATGAGCAAGCTCAAACTCAAACACATATAAAAAATGCAGCAATGGATGCAAGAGAGATGAAAAGAAAAGTTATGAGAAGTGAAGGCAAATCCACTTCTCAAAGTCACTTACCACCTGAAAGGTTAGAAAAGAAATGCAATGCAATGCAAAATGGGATGGAATGACATGATGCAAACCAAAACCAGAAGCAAATATGAGATGGTAAAGATGCTATGAAGTGATACAAACATGAAACAAGGCATGGAAATGATCATACAAGTTTATGAATGCAAATGAAGCAAGCTAGGAACCAAGAGCATTCATGAAAAGTTATGAAGTGCACATGGCATAAAACATGGCAAATACATGATGCAATGATCAATCATGCTTTCAATATGTCTTATGATGTCAAATGAATCAAATGGATGCTTGAAATGGCATGGCAAGTCATGTTATGCAAGAGAATGCAAGATGGATGCATATGGAAGCCCAAATTAGGGTTTATGATCAATGTAACACACAAAAATCAAAATCAGAAGCAAACAACATTGTAAAAAATTGAAAATGCAACACAAAGGACCCCTAATCCTATACTAACCCAATTCCCAAAGGAGAGGTCTCAACTCTTAACCAATCTCAAGTTATGATTTTTACAAGATTTCTAGGGTTTTAGGGTTCCTAATCAAAAGAAATGCCAAACAAATTGAAAATGGAATATCAAATCATGACCAATTAATCTTACAAACTACATGCTAAACACAATGCAATGCAAAAAGAATCAATGTCCAACTCTTCATGAATAGGCAGAAATGATTTTTTGAACTTTGGATCAAAATAATGCACAAAAATGATTTTAATTCAATGAAAAATTCTTAAAATGCATCAAGATCAAAAAAGAAATTTGGTTTGAAGGTTGGACAATGTTTCTAAATGTCTTAGAACATTTCATGAATTTTTTGGTGATTTTTAAATACCTAAAAGTATTTTTAATAAATTAATTTTCATTAATCAATTAAAAATAAACCTTTAAATATTTTAAAATACTTTTTAAATGCTAAAAATGAAAATAAAAATATTTTTGTGTCTTAAAAATTAATAAAACTCTTGAGAAAAAGTTTCATAATTTTTAAACAAGTTTTGCTATTTTAAATAAATTGGACAAATGAAATGAAAAGAAATGAAATAAAAATTGAAATAAAATGAAGTCAAACAAATGGAAGGCTGGGATGAGCTCTGGATTCAAAAGTGTTGACCGCGCGCGTGAATGAAGGGTCTAGATTCACTCTGGATAAATTAATTTAATTATGATTAATTAAAACTAATTAAGTGGATTAGGGCAAAGCAAGAGGATCTGGGCCATCCGTTCGCGCGGCAAGTCAAACAAGTCAAGCCATCCAACGCACGAAATTCAAATGGAATTAATTACAGGGATTAGGGCATAATGATTTTCAGGTGTCCGGAGAAGACCTCCGGTCGTCTTCTCCGGTGGGAAGCCTGTCGCTCCCGCTAAATGAAGCTAGGTCAGATAGGGTACAGACGCGAACGGTCGGCGAAGGGAACAATGAGAACACACAGGAGTGAACTCACTGGAGATGAATAGAGTCGCCAGCTAGGCATTTTTATCCCGGAGGAAAGGCAATGCTGCATAGACCTAGAAAGACACGGATAAGACGGTTGCGAACCAGAGAGACTGAGAAAGGGGGTTGGTTACAACCTGGGAAGGTATTAGCACCCAGATTGTCCGTCGTACTCGACGGGATCCACGCTTAAAAGATTTGTGTTTTAAAGGGGTAGTGTCAGTGCAATTTGTGTATAAAAGGGAGCTGGAAAAAGAATGTACAGGTGTCAGTGTAAAAGAAGTGAAGTGTATAATATGGACAGTGTCAGTGTAAGGAACAAGAATAAGATAAAGGAGGGAAATGCTCAAGATCATGAGGCTAAAAGAATAAAGCTGGAAGGAGGGGGAATATACAGAGACTTTTGTTCGATAACTGTTAAGTTATGCCTATGTATCCTCTCGTGCAATGAGGAAGTCAGAACACCGTAGTTCGACCCAAAGAGACTGAAAGGTGAATTGACTTGTGAACTGCTTACTTGCCTATGCTCAAGTGTATGACCTGTCTGGCTCAGGTGCAAACTGTCTTGCATTAGACGGAAGAAGCAAGTTCTCGTTTATGAGTGAATGAGATGAGAAAAGAATCCCGAAGGAGACGATTATTGTTTGTTTTTGAGTTTTCAGTCTTTTATTGCTTTTGAAAGTTTGTCATAAGTTAATGAGCTTAAGTCTAAACCAATGGATTTAGTAAACTCATCACATCTTCCCTCTGATTAGGGGTAATGAGAATACCTTAAGTGTGAAGTCAGATTCTCACACTTAATCACCTTTGGTGTAGGATTAAGATCATTAACCTACTTGTGATTAATTAGATGTTTTTGGTGTTTTTGTTTAGTGTTAAGTAATGAGATTCAGCCATAATCAAGGATTAAACAGACTCATTACACCATCCTAATAGAAGGATAATAGATGAGAATGTTTAAGCTGAGGAAAGCTCCTCAACTTAATCCATGATTAGGGATTAAACTCATGACAAAACAAACCTTTGATTAAGTGGATTTTATTTAATGGTATGATGATGAAGTGAGTTTTATGGTTTGTAAGACAACTTGAGGGGGACTTGTCCATTAACACTAGGGTTAGTCCTTCTTAACCAGTTAAGGAAGAATTAGAACCCTAATACAAGGCCCAAGTTACAAGTGTGATGTCTTGATGATTATTATGTGAATTGATTAAAGGAGTTAAACACATTAAGGGTTTAACACTTAGGATTAAAGTTATACACTCCATCCTAAGAGAAGGATGCAGGCATAAGCTTAATCACAAAGCCTTAAAGCCTTTAGGGTTTAGTCCCTAATTATGAGATGAGAAGAGAAGACTCAAAAGAGACACAAAGGTAAAACTAAGAGGGGAGACTAATCAAAACCCTAATCATTGTCATGCTTGGTTGTTCCTAAGGTTTGTGAGGTTTTACAAGAGAAGTCTTCAATGGAACCACCAGGAAGCAGATGAAAGGATCAAGAGAAGCAAAGTAACTTGCTTCATTCAAGAAGTCAAGTCACTTTGAAGAAAGAAAGTGGGAAGAAGAAGAATGAGCAAGCTCAATCTCAAACACATATGAAAATGCAGCAATGGATGCAAGAGAGATGAAAAGAAAAGTTATGAGAAGTGAAGGCAAATTCACTTCTCAAAGTTACTTACCACCTGAAAGGTTAGAAGAAAAATGCAATGCAATGCAAAATGGGATGAGATGACATGATGGGAAACAAAACCAGAAGCATTTACATGATGCTAATGATGCAATGATATGCTACAAGCATGAGGCAGCACATGGAAATGATTATACAAGTTCATGAATGCAAATGAAGCAAGCTAGGAAGCATGGACATACATGAAAAGTTATGAAGTGCACATGGCATACAACATGGCAAATACATGATGCAATGATAAAACATGCTTTCAATATGTCTTATGATGTCAAATGAATCAAATGGATGCTTGAAATGTCATGGTAAGTCATGCTATGCAAGAGAATGCAAGATGGATGCTCATGGAAGCCCAAATTAGGGTTTATGAACCAAACATCAAACAAAAACCAAAAACAGAAGCAAACCCTAAGATAAAAAATGGAAAATGCCACTCAAAAGACCCCTAATCTTATACCAAACCAATGTCCAAAGGGGAGGTTTCAACTCTTAACCAAACTCAAGTTATGATTTTTACAAGTTATTAGGGTTTTTAGGGCTTCTAAACAAAAGAAATGTCAAACAATTAGAAAATGCAAGATCAAATCATGGCCTTTTAACCCCAAAAACTATATGCTAAACACAATGCAATGCAAGAAGAATCAATGTCCAACTCTTCATGGATAGGCAGAAATGATTTTTTGAACTTAGGATCAAAATAATGCACAAAAATGATTTTAATTCAATGAAAAGTTCTCAAAATGCATCAAGATCAGAAAAGAAATTTGGTTTGAAGGTTGGACAATGTTTCTAAATGTCTTATAACATCTCATGAATTTTTTGGTGATTTTTAAATACCTAAAAGTATTTTTAATAAATTAATTTCCATTAATCAATTAAATATAATATTTTAAATATTTAAAAATACTTTTTAAATGATAAAAATAAAAATGAAAATATTTTTGGGTCTTAAAAATTAATAAAACTCATGAGAAAAAGTTTCATAATTTTTAAACATTTTTTACTATTTTAAATTAATTATGCAAATAAAATGAAAAGAAATGAAATGAAATTAAAATAAATGGAAAGTAAACAGAAGGAATGGCTGAGATTGCTTCTGGGCTCAAAGGGGTTGACTGGGCGCGCATCTGGACGACCCAGGTTCAAACCAGCTTAATCCTGATTAATTAAATAATAATTCATAATTAAATCTTAATGAAATGATCCAGGCCTTCCATTCACGCGCGGGAAACACAATCCAATGGCTCACATTCAAAACTGGTGCCCTAACCCTAATTAGCAGTTAATGACTTTCAGGCCGCCGGAGAAGACTTCCGGTCGTCTTCTCCGGCCAGCACCCTCCCTGAGAATCTCCAAAGCTCTTAAAACCTAACTAAAACAAAATCTAAAAACATGGAAATGATTCCCACTCACTCACGAACCAAAACCCCCAATCAAAACAAATTTATTCTTCCCTGAACTCATGAATCGAGCAAAACAAATTTTAGGTCACAGAGTTTCAGAGATCAATTAAATTCTCATTTCATCACCATTTCCAAAACTAAAAGCATCAGGATATTCAGTGAAGCATGGAGAACAAGTTTAGAACATAAAAAATGATTTCTGGAAAAATATTTCTTGAGCTACCTGAGATTCGAAGCTTTCACTCCAGCAACTTTCAGGCCTCCCCTCCTTGTGAAATCCACTCCACTTGACCCCCTGGTGATGCTTGAATGCTCAGGAGAAATTTATGTTGGCTGGATGAAGAGTTTGAACAGCTTCTGCTCAAGCTCAGTTGAAAATGGCAATGGTGATTCAGGCTGTTTTTGGCAAGGGTGAGGGGTTCTTTGTGGTCCAGATGATGAGTGGAGAAGGTTTGTGGAGTTGGTTTGAGTGTTTGTGAACTGTGGAGTGAGTTTCGAAAGAAACTGCAAGTTGGAGTGAAAATGGTGAAATGGTGTTATGGCTTGTTTCAGGCTTGGTTCTTTGCTGGTTTCTACTCAATGGAACATGGTAAGATGATTGGTGAAAATGGTTTGGATGTTTTAAGTTTGTGGAGGCAGATTCGAAGAGTTTTGCAAAGTGAGGTGTTTTTGTGTATGTGTTGTTGTGTGTTGTTTCAGCCTTGCTTCTTGAGTGTTATGGCCTGCATTTGGATAGTATATTTTAATCCTATAGGTCAGATGATTTGACATGGCCTCTATTGATTGGTAAGTTTGCTTTTGCCAAAAGTCCACTTTTTGTGTAAGAGAGGTATGGCTTGGTTCTAGGCTAGTACAAAGCATGGGGCTGCGCAGCAAGGGTGAGGGGAAAGGCTAGCAGAACTCAGCATCCAAGGTTGCAAGTGGTAAGAAGTGTGATGAGTGGTTTTGCAAGTTGTTACCCTTTGAAGCTTCATGAAAAAAATGCCTTGTTACACAAACCATAAACATGTGATCTTTGGTCCAATTCTGATTTTTAGGTCACATAGAATGTTTGTGTCATGGTTTGATGTCAACTAGAGGTTACAAACAGCCTTGGTTCATGGTTTTGCAAAATTCTCATTTGGTGCACATCTTGAAAATCAATGATTTTAACCAACTTTGTCACACCATAACTTTTGATCCAAGAAGAATTTGATCATGTTCTTGTACTTTTTGAAAAGGGAAAGATGTATTCTACAACTTTCATGACCAAAGTTTTTCCATTTGAAGCATTTTTGGATCAAGAATCAAGGCTTGAAAAGTGACCTAAAATGACACATTCTTGAAAAGTCAACTATACCCAAAAAGTCAACATTTGCAAAAACTCCAAATTCTTGAATTTTGTGAGCCTCAACCTTCTTCCATGATCAAATAAAGATCATATACACTCAAGATGATGAAGATCACCCATTGGTTGGGTCATTGGGGGCCTCAGATGCCCTGATTTTGCACTGACTTGTCTGAAAAGTCAACTCTTGATCAGATGACTTCCCCATGGAATTTCTTCATGAAAATTGATATGCATACTCCCTATACCATATAGAGACCAATGGAAACAAGAATGACCAAAAAATTTGGGGTTATGGCCTCTGAAATCAAAACCCTAATTTTAGGTCAACTGTGCAGTCAAACTTGGCTCTGCATCCCTTCCAAACCCAGTTCTTGTGATTCTTTTGAAATCTTGACTTTGAAAGGATGGAATATGATACAAGAACACATATGGACCCCTTTGAAGTGATTGGTTGCCTTTGGAGTGGCTCAAGAAGCTCTTGGATTGCTCAGATCACAAACCCTAGGTGCAGATGACTTTGAATCTATGCAGTGAATCAAAAATGAGATATGAGATGATATGATTGAGTTTATGCATATGAGATGATCACAAGCCATGGTGTGAATGGGTGAGGGCAAATTTGGGGTGTTTACAGCTGCCCCTATTCAAACATGAGTTAGCTGTGCAGGATGTAAGCAACGGCTTATCAGACAAACAAGATAACTTGTGGTTGAATACCAAAGACAGTCCAAAATTTGCACTCACAGAAATGAAGAAGAAAAGGGATATAGATTGTAAAAGAAAATAAAGTATATTATAAGGTGTGGGTGACGGAGGACGACCGTTGAGTAGAGGACGACTGCTGGGTAAATAGCAATGGCGGGGACGGCCGACGTGCTGGGGATAAAAGGTAAAGCCAAGACGGGGATGGCCGACTAGCTGGGAGAAGTAAGATATCATGATGGGGACGGCCATCAAGGTAACGTCGTAAGATTCTCTGGGGATTAATGAAACATGACGGGGACGGCCATCAAGTTCACAAAGCAAAGTAACCAACGATGGGGATGGCCATCGGGCTAAAAAGAAAAAGGACCACGACGGGGACGGCCATCGGGTTAAAAAGAAAAAGGACCACGACGGGGACGGCCATCGGGTTAAAGAAAAAGGACCACGACGGGGACGGCCATCGGGTTAAAGAATAAATGAAATAAACAGATGATGAGGTACGATCATCAAAGGTGAAGGACGATCACCTAGCAGGGGACGGCTGCTCTGTTGGGTATAAGATGAGGGACGGTCATCTAAGGTGAAGGACGATCACCTGGCAGGGTACGGCTGCCGAAAATATCGCTACATAGGACGAATGCCGGATAAAAGGTCAACGATGGGGACGGCCATCGGACGAGCATGATGGAGGACGACCATCAAGAGGTGGAGGACGACCACCTAGCAGGGGACGGCTGCTCTCAAGGTTTGTCATGACATAGGACGAATGTCAGATAACCAAAATCAACAATGGGGACGGCCATTGGATAAGGTGATGAAGGACGATCATCAAGAGGTGGAGGACGACCACCTAGCAGGGGACGGCTGCTAAAAATCAACGATGGGGACGGCCATCGGATGAGCATGACGGAGGACGACCATCAAGAAGTGGAGGACGACCACTCAGCAGGGTACGGCTGCTCTCAGGGTTTATCATGACATAGGACGAATGTCAGATAAAAAGGAAAATTGCTTTGTTGGCGATCTACTGGGGAATAGTAAACACGGACGAGTGTTTACATCCAAGAAATAAAAGGTATAAGCGTTTAGATGCTTGTGTATAAATTAAAGATGCGGACGAGCATCCTTAAGACTACGATACGGACGAGTATCGGGTAGAAACAAACTGACACCTGTTCAGAGATGATGATGCGGACGAGTATCAACTGGTTAACAGAGAACACGGACGAGTGTTGAATCTGAAGGGATTCTTCTGGGGAAAAGTAGACACAGGCGAGTGTCTAAATCCAAGAAGACATGAGTGTTTGACATAGTGTATGGATTAAAGATGCGGTCGAGCATCCTTAAGACTATGATACGGACGAGTATCAGGTAGAAACAAACACTTGACGCATATTCTGAGATGATGGTACGGACGAGCACCAACTGGTTAACAAAGAACATGAACCAATGCCGGATCTGTGGGGACATAAATGGTGTATACAAGATACGGACGAGTATCTGTATAAGTGTAACATGAGTAGTGAGCATGAGTATTGTATAGATGAGTGTTTATCTGCTGGGGATGGTGACACGGACGAGTGTCGAAAGGAGAGGAGTATAGTATTAACAAGTATATGGGTTGTAAAAGTGTAGGCGACTGCGCTGGGGATATGACACGGACGGGTGTCAAGAAAATGTATATAAGTAGGTGAGTGCAAAGAGGATGTCTTTGGCTTTCTGCTGGGGGTATGACACGGACGGGTGTCAGGAAGCATCTGTAATACCAGTGGCTTTGTTTGTAAAGAGTGTTCAGGCGACTTTACTGGGGAAGGATGACACGGACGGGTGTCAAAAGGAGTATATACTGGTGTTTTGATTTGCGAGGCAACTGCTTTTGCTGGGGGCCCTGGTGGGGATTTTGGGGAAAGTATTCTGCATTTTGATGAATGGTTATTATTCACAAGTGTCCGATTCACAACACGACTTATGATTATGCTATGTATTTGATTTTTTGCCGTAATGCTCCGTCCTTAAGACGGAATGCTACGCTTTGTGGGTGAATATGATGCAAATGCCATGATTATGCAAAAGGACAGATCCGGGATTCGGATCCCGTTGACGTGAAGATCTCTGGTCGATCTGCTTGAAATGGGCATCCCAGCTGGGGATGAGATCATTGATAGACCTGGAGAGATGTATCTGCTTGGGGATATAGGTCATTGATAGACCTATCCTAATAAACATAGGACCCAGCTGGGGTTTGTAGAAGCTTTCTTTACTCTGTTGTGATCTTCTATGCGCTGCTCTTCTGGATAGAGGCTGGAGCTCTGTAGGGAGATGGCTCCTTGACTTTTGTGCCCCGGCTGAGGATAAAAAGGCAACTCGGCTGGGGAGAAAGAGATCACTGAGAGACCTCCCTAAGGATTCTGTTGAAGAGGATCCTTGACTCAGCTGGGGACATGGGCATCTCTTGTGATACCTGCCCATTCTGATGGGGATAAGCAATAAGTGGCAACTCAGCTGGGGGAAGTCATGGGATGCAACTCAGCTGGGGAGAGAACACTCCGGGTGCTAAAATTGAGTGTTGATTTGCCAGCTTGCTGGGATGAAGCTTACACGCCCCAAGTTGCGTCCTGGATGCCTGCAATCCTAAAAAAGATAGAGAAACGCGCAAGGTAATCCCGAGGTATCCCTTACTGGATTCCGTCATAGGAGTTAAGTATACTTCTGAGAGTAAACATATTTCCTGCAAGCATGTTTTTACTTTTGAAGATAAGCATCTGTATTCTTATGCAATCAGTTTTTTTCTTTTAAGACATCAGACATTTTTTGCAAATAAAATGTACAAAAATGAGACATGACTGAAAATCTGATTTTATTAATTCATGTGCCCTGAATTGGCAAGATATAGTCAAAGAAACAAATCTCCTGAAGTGAGGAGATTGTTACAAATTGAGAAATAAATTGCTGGCAATGTTGACGACGCTTTAAGGAGCTTCCTCTTCACTATGACCCGTATGACTTTTGACGTTCTTCTCATCTCGCTTTTTTGACGAACGTTGATTTTGACAGAAGCTTGATCCTTTCGAAGCTTACCAAGTGATACAGACGAATTCAGAATGCAGTCATTCGCTTATTCCCTTATCTTGCATGGATCGCCCTTTCGGGTTTTCAATCCATCGGGATACCCGTTTTTGCCTGAGTTGTCCAATGCGGCTTTTCAACTCAGCGGGTGTACACATTTTTTTTATTTATTTTCCCTTATTTTTGCCCGAGTCTTTTATTCTGTTTTTGACTCGCCGGGATGCCCTATTTTTGCCTGGACTTTCATTCTGTTTTTATGTCCAGCGGGTCATTTTTATGCGAAGTATTTTTTAACTGCATCTGAATTCAAAGGGGACGGGAAATCCTCACCATCCATGGTGCTGAGCATCAGTGCTCCACCGGAAAAAACTTTCTTTACCACAAATGGTCCTTCATAATATGGAGTCCATTTGCCCCTGTGGTCTGTATGAGGAGGGAGGATTCTCTTCAGTACAAGATCTCCTACTTGGTACTCTCGGTGCCTGACTTTCTGATCGAAGGCTTTCTTCATTCTCTTCTGATATAACTGCCCATGACAGATTGCAGCCAATCTTTTCTCTTTGATCAGGCTCAGTTGTTCATATCGGGCCCGAACCCATTCTGCTTCACTCAGTTTAACATCCATCAGTACCCGTAGGGAGGGTAGTTCAACTTCGACAGGTAGGACTGCCTCCATACCATACACAAGCTGATACGGCGTTGCCCCAGTGGATGTTCTGATTGACGTGCGGTACCCATGCAAGGCAAATGGTAGCATTTCATGCCAGTCTTTGTAAGTGACTACCATCTTCTGCACAATCTTCTTGATATTTTTATTTGCTGCCTCAACAGCGCCGTTCATCTTTGGCCTGTAAGGAGAAGAAT
Organism: Lathyrus aphaca; assembly: GCA_963966055.1. Classification (NCBI taxonomy): domain Eukaryota; kingdom Viridiplantae; phylum Streptophyta; class Magnoliopsida; order Fabales; family Fabaceae; genus Lathyrus; species Lathyrus aphaca. Next base: position 705,049,546 of record OZ014519.1, on the reverse strand, counting down.
TGTGGTGTTGGATCTTGAAGTCCCGGCACAGCTCTGCCATCATTTTGTTGTTCAGATTGGAACCATTATCAGTAATGATTCGCTCGGGCACTCCATATCGACAGATGATATCTCTCTTCAGAAATCTGGCTACCACTTGTCTTGTAACGTTTGCATATGAGGCTGCTTCGACCCACTTGGTGAAGTAATCAATAGCGACCAGGATGAATCTGTGGCCGTTTGAAGCAGTTGGCTCAATCTTGCCGATCATATCAATGCCCCACATGGCAAAGGGCCATGGTGAAGACATGATGTTCAAAGGATTGGGAGGTACATGCACTTTATCTGCATAGATCTGGCATTTGTGGCATTTTCTGGCATAGGCACAACAGTCTGCATCCATTGTGATCCAGTAATAACCCGATCTTAGCAACTTCTTAGCCATGGCATGCCCTCCGGCATGGGTACCAAATGATCCTTCGTGCACTTCATGCATCAACAAATCTGCTTCCGTCTTGTCAACACATCTGAGGAGTACCATATCAAAGTTCCTTTTGTATAAGGACCCATCAGTGTTCAGAAAGAAACTACCAGCAAGCCTTCTCAAAGTCTTCTTATCATTGGAAGATGCCCCAGGTGGGTATGTTTGACCCTCTAAGAAGCATTTAATGTCATGGAACCAAGGCTTATCGTTTTTGACAACTTCTGCTGCGAACACATATGCTGGTCTATCAAGTCTGGACACTGAAATCTGAGGTACAAAGTTAGCAGCTTGAACTTTGATCATGGATGAAATGGTAGCAAGAGCATCTGCAAACTGATTCTCGTCCCGGGGGATATACTCAAGCTTGACTGTTGTGAAGAAAGTCAATAACCTCCTTGTATAATCCCTATAAGGTATCAGATGATCTTGGTGGGTGTACCATTTTCCGTTGGTTTGATTAACTACCAGAGCTGAATCCCCGAATACAGTCAAAGTTTTGATCCTGAGGTCAATGGCTTCCTCAAGACCCATAATGCAAGCTTCGTATTCAGCTTCGTTGTTAGTGCAGTTGAAAGTGAGTTTTGCCGAGAAAGGCATGTGAACTCCTTTAGGTGTAATGAGTACTGCACCAACACCACGACCATTCATGTTAACAGCCCCATCAAACATCATAGTCCATTCTTCCTCCGGGTCAGGCCCTTCAGTGTGAATAGGCTCTTCATGATCTTTTGCTTTAATGAACATGATGTCTTCATCAGGGAAGTCAAATCTCATAGGCTGGTAGTCATCAATGGGTTGCTCATCAAGATATTCAGATAGTACACTGCCCTTGATGGCTTTCTGAGATGTGTACTGGATGTCATATTCAGTAAGGATCATTTGCCATCTTGCAACCCGTCCGGTAAGAGCTGGATTCTCAAATATGTACTTAACTGGGTCCATTTTTGAGATCAATAAAGTAGTGTGGGTCAACATATACTGCCTTAGTCGGCGAGCAGCCCACGCTAAAGCACAACAAGTTTTCTCGAGCAGTGAATAACGCTGTTCACAGTCGGTAAACTTTTTGCTTAGGTAGTATATTGCATACTCTTTTCGACCAGACTCGTCATGCTGGCCCAGCACACACCCCATCGACTCTTCTAATACTGTCAAGTACATTATCAGAGGTCTTCCTTCAACTGGAGGCATAAGGATTGGAGGTTCTTGCAGATATTCTTTGATCTTGTCAAAAGCCCTTTGGCAGTCTTCATTCCACCTGACCGTCTGTTCCTTTCTTAACAGCTTGAACAAGGGTTCACAGGTTGCTGTCAGGTGAGATATGAACCGTGAAATGTAGTTCAATCGACCTAAGAACCCTCGAACTTCTTTCTCAGTCTTCGGTGCAGGCATCTCTTGAATGGCTTTGACTTTATCAGGGTCAACTTTAATCCCTTTTTCGCTTACAATAAAACCCAGCAGCTTACCAGATCTCACCCCGAATATGCACTTGTTGGGGTTCAACTTCAGTTGGTACTTCCTCAGACGCTTGAATAGCTTCATCAGATTTACCAGGTGGTCTTCTTCAGTAAGGGACTTGGCAATCATGTCATCCACATAACACTCGATTTCTTTATGGATCATATCGTGGAATAGTGTTACCATAGCCCGTTGATACGTCGCACCGGCATTCTTGAGCCCAAATGGCATTACCTTGTAGCAGAACGTGCCCCAGGGTGTGATGAAGGTTGTCTTCTCCATGTCTTCAGGTGACATTTTAATCTGATTGTATCCTGAAAATCCGTCCATGAAGGAGAATACCGAGAACTGAGCCGTATTATCCACCAATACATCAATGTGAGGTAAAGGGAAATCATCTTTCGGGCTGGCTCTGTTCAGATCCCGGTAGTCAACACACATTCTTACTTTGCCATCTTTCTTAGGCACAGGTACTATGTTAGCAACCCAAGGTGGATAGCTAGTCACAGCAAGGAACCCGGCGTCCCATTGCTTTTGTACCTCCTCCTTGATTTTCATAGCCATGTCTGGACGAGTACGGCGTAGTTTCTGTTTAACTGGCGGGCATTCTTCTCTCAAAGGCAGCTTGTGCACGACAATATCGGTATCCAACCCTGGCATATCTTGGTAAGACCAAGCAAACACGTCCACATATTCTCGAAGCAGATCAATCAGTTGTCTCTTCACTGAGTCTTGCAGGCAGGCCCCGATTTTAACCTCTTTCACGTCTTCATCTGTACCAAGATTAATCACTTCAACCTCCTCCTGGTGAGGAGTAATAACCTTTTCCTCTTGTCTCAACAATCTGGCTAGCTCTTCAGGAAGCTCATATTCTTCTTCAACCCCTTCATCAGCTTGATTGATTGGATTGTCAAAGTCATACGAAGTCATAGCCGTGCCGTTGTCGGTGCTGTCTGGAAGGCACACTCTGCAAGGGTTCAGTTGTTCATTTTAGTGATTTGATTTTAATCTTGTTTTAGAAAAGTGAAATAAAGTTATCATTTTGAAAACACTGCCATTTATTTTTTGTACAAAAAGAAAAATGGAAAAACAGTGAGCGGAAAAGAAAAGACTCATTTGCAAAAAGATGTCTGGTATTTCATTGATTAATCTTGTTTGCACAAAAAGTACAGATGGCCCGATTACAAAATGAGTCTTGTCATCTTGGGCAAGATGCAAGACTTTGATGCATGCTATAAAAATACAGGAAATAATAATTACTCTGCATGAGTAACTCTTATAATTTCCTGGGAAGACCAGTTCGAGATACTGCTCCCCGAGATCTTTGGACGAATCCAATTCTCCAGATTGCGCTCCTCTTCCAGCTCGTCTTCCAAATTGTTGATAGCATCAGGGGTGAGCATCCCCCCACTGAAAAAATCGGGCTTCTCAGCAGCCGCTGCTTGATCTTGTTGAGTTGGTTTGTAACCCAACCCAAATCTGTCCTCTTTCTTCTCTACCGATAGCAATTTGCCCCAGCCTTGGGCGTTTCCTCCCTTAACAACCTTCCGGGCTTGTTGGTATGATGATATTGAAGTACCAGGCACAGCAGATGTTTCATTGACATTCAAGGCTTCAAAACCATGGCTCATTGTTTCATGGATCTCCCCATCCATCTCAATATACTTATAGGTAGCCAGGTGGCTGACAAAAATATCCTCCTCTCCACAGATTGTAACGATTTGAACCTCCCACTCATATTTTAACTTCTGGTGAAGGGTAGAGGTCACGGCGCCAGCGGCGTGAATCCATGGCCTACCCAATAGACAGTTGTAGGCAGGCTGTATATCCATCACATAGAAGGTCGTTTTGAAAGTCTGCGGGCCAATTGTTACGGGTAACTCAATCTCTCCCAGAACCGATCTCTTTGAACCATCAAAGGCTCTTACCACCAGGTTGCTGGGTCTCAACGCCAATCCGTCATATTCTAGCTTCACCAAGGCCTTTTTGGGTAAGACATTGAGGGATGACCCCGTGTCTACCAACACATGTGAAAGGACAGCACCTTTGCATTCCATGGTTATGTGCAAGGCTTTGTTATGGTTGCGGCCTTCCGTTGTCAAATCAGTATTAGTGAACCCTAGTCCATGACTAGCATTAACATTTCCAACTACAGCTTCCAGCTGATTGACAGTGATCTCTTCAGGCACGTAAGCTGCGTGCAAGACCTTGAGTAGTGCATTCCGATGGGCTTCGGAGCACATAAGCAATGATAGGATTGAGATCTTGGAAGGCGTCTGATGAAGCTGATCCACTATTTTATAATCACTCTTTTTGATGATTCGCATGAACTCATCAACCTCTTGATCAAAGGGTGTCTTCAAAGCTTCCTTAACAGCTTGATCCTCCTGCACAGGGCTCTTCCCCTTTGCCTTGGCAGCAGCTTCTGCTTCGGCAGTGGGTCTCTGAATTTGTGGGGCGAAAAGACGTCCGCTTCGAGTGAAGCCTCCGCCTCCTCCCACATTGTCTACTTGTGGTGCAGGGGTTGACGATTCAAAAGTGATCTTTTGTCCTTCACAGTACAGGTCAGAGCCGTAATGCCAGGGGATAGCATTACTGCTTTCATAAGGTACTGGTCCAGGCACCGTGATGGTGACTGGACTGATTGCAGCTGTTGAAGGAACTGTAATAGTCTGTGGATCATAATAAATTGTAACTGGTGCTCTGATGGGAGCAGCACCTTCTGAGTTGTAGGCAGAGTTGCTTTCGGGATCATAGAATATGGTGACAGTTGAGACATCTTCATGATTTGTTGCTGGTGTTGTAGGAGATATTGTCGGAAGAAAGGATGTTGTTGTTGTAGGAATTTCAAAATGGAGTGAAGCTGAAGTTGTAGAAGAAAAAATTGCTGATAACTGATCAGTTGAGACGACAGATGGAGTACTTGTTGATGAAACCGAAGAATTGTCAGGAACAATGGTTGCTGCAGTTGTAGGAGGTTCTGAAACCGTTGCTGATGAGATTGCTGGATTTGTTGGAAATGATGTGGTGATCTGAAGTTGGCCACTCTGAATAAGACCATCTATGCCATTCCTTAAATTATCGCACCCATTTACTGAGATGTTGCAGTAAGCACAGCCTAACTCACACCCCGGGAACATTTGACATTCCAAGAGCTGAGCTTTGATTTCCACCAACGGTGTCCTGATCTGGCCCACACTGGTTATTAAATAAGACGGCTTGTCTTCTTCAATAGCGTTAATCCTGGGACCACCGTGGTTTGGCATCGGGTTCTTATTGACATTGGGTGGTGGTGCGAAATTCAGAGCTTTTGAGTCTACCAGGTCTTGTACCTTCATATGCAGAGCTCTGCACTTCTCTGTACTGTGGCCAGGTGCGTTTGAATGGAAGGCACACCTAGCGTTGGAGTCATAATTCCTGGGTAGACTGTTGGGATCTGGAGGTGCCAGCGTCCTTAGCTCAACTAGGTTGAGTTTTAGGAGTTGTGGCAGTAATGTAGCATATGGCATGGGGATCGGGTCGATCACTCTGTTGGCTTGAGATGGCCTCTGTTGGAATGGCCTTTGTTGACTGTTGTTGTTGGTATTGCTATTGTTGTAATTCCTTGGAGGATACTGAGATTGCTGGTGGTACTGAGGTTGTTGCTGGTAGTTTTGCTGCGGAGGTTGATAAACCGGCTGAGGATGTGCTGGAGCAGGAATGGTGACTGCTGCTATTGACCTGTGAACATATTGGGGCCTGCCCCTGTTGGTGTGGATGGCATTGGTCTCGCCAGTTCTTCTCGGGCCTGCAAAAGGTTTTCTTGTACTACTGGACGAGCTGGCACCATTGTCGGAAATCTTACCCATTTTTAACAGGCTTTCAATTCTCTCCCCAGCTATGACAACATCGGCAAAGCTAGTGGAAGAGAAAGCAGCCAACCTGTCAATATAAGTTCCCTGAAGGGTGTTCATAAACATATCTGCCATTTCCCTCTCAGACATAGGTGGCTGAACAGCGGCAGCCAATTGCCTCCATCTCTGGACATATTCTCGGAAACTTTCCCTTGACGACTGTGACATTCCCATTAGGAGGGTCCTGTTGGGTGCCATATCTAAGTTGTACTGATACTGTCTGATGAAGGCCTCTGCCAGGTCCTTCCAACACCTGATAGTTGCCCTTGTCAGGTGAGAGTACCATTCTCTTGACGCTCCAGTTAAGCTATCCTCGAAATAGAACATCCAGAGCTTCTCATCCATAGTATAGGCCTTCAGCCTCCCCAGAAATGATTGTAAATGAGTCCGGGGGCATGAAGTCCCGTTGTATTTTTCAAAACAAGGAGGCTTGAACTTATGGGGAATCCTGACCCCGTCTACCAAGCCCATGTCCATGACGTCAAAGCCCAAAGAGTTTTGAGACTCTAAGGATCTCAACTTCTCAGCTATCTCGTCCAGTCTTCTATCATAAGCCTCTTCCCCAGCACCCATTACTGTGAATTGGTCCTCTTGGGGGTCTTCTTGAAGTACCCTGGCTGCAGTGGCAGTCCCTTGAACATTTGCAGGGATGTTGACCTCAGGATGGAGGTGTGGTCCAAATACAGGGGGATTAACATGAGGTTGAACCCTTTCATTGTTGCTGGTGCCGGCAGTCCCTATATGCGGATCTTCTTGATTCTGCCTTTCCACCATGGCCCTCAATCTTTCCTGGCTCTGAGCCATGTTGTTCATCACTTCCATAAACTGAGTCATTTGATTCCTCATTTCTAGCCTTTCGTTTGCCATTTGATTTCTGACCTCAGTAAGGTCCTGCTGCATCTGATCCATTTGAATGCCCGGAAGGTTGCTACGGGTCGGATAACGGTGCGGACGGTTGAGGGGAAATACCCGGCGCCGAGCAATAATTCCTGAACATCACAACAGAGTTAGCAACAATAAAACAAAAACCTACAAAACAAACAAAGGGTTAGCATGCAATGCAATTATGCTTATTTGTTCTCAAGGTATCCGGTTTGGCATTCAGTTTTGACCCTTCCAGACCCTTGAAGATGCTGTTGATGCTGCTTTCGAAGTAAACACATATATTACAAAAGCGAAATGGTACATAGTTCGTTTACAAATGCAAGCCCTCGGAGGGGTCAAAATATTACAGGAAAACAAAAGTACATGGAAAGAAAACAACAACAAACAAATGGTCAAACACCAAGACCAAACTCATCCTCACGAACTTCCTTGAGAAGTGCTTCGGTCACAGGATCAGCTGGACGCTCCGTGAGATTCCTGATAAGGAGATTCCGGGTTGTAACAGCTGTAGTGAGCTTCTTGTGTTGAGCTTGGTCCTTTGACCTCTTCACTCCAGCCTTGATCTTCAGCTCCGATATCTCCCTCTGGGCTGCTGCCAGGGCTTCTTGCTGTTCTTTTGCACTAGCTTCCAGTTGCTCTATCTTGTCTTGAACTCTCTTGTCCTCCAGGGTACGAGCCTCGGTGATCCTGACCCACCGGGCTTGACTCTCCTTCAAATACAAGTTTGTCCTTGCTCTCTGGAACTGGGCTTCCTTGCAAGCATTCTTCAGAATTTGTTCTCCAGCCTTAGACTTTTTGATATAATCCCCAGACTTCTCAATCTTAGTCAAATGCTCCACTCTTAACTTCTCCAATCTCTCAACCTCCCTCATACCATCACTCCTCTCCCGGAGGGTCTTCTGTAAAGCTTGAGTTAACTTCTCATTTCTTTCTTTCAAACTCTCAAACTCCTCCAAACTGACAGTGGCAGGTGGTGCTGATGATGAGTCAGGCATATCTTCTATGGTAAAGGGCATCCCAGAGAATTGAGCCCTGACACGAGACCACTCATAATATTGTGCTGATGCCACATTATTGAACTTCCCCAGAATGGTTATTCCCTTGGTTTGAACATTATCCCAGGCCCAGGCTGCTTGCCTAACAATAGCCAGATTAATCTTGTTCTCACAATAAAGAGTCTCCACCAAGTCTTGTGCCTTAGGAGTATGGACCAGTGCATAGCCCAGTTGCCTTCTGAACAGCAGAGGGTTGTAATTAATACTACCCTTAACTCCTATTAGGGGCACATTGGGAAAATGCCCACAGCTGGTGATGATATCCCTGCCCTTGGTGCTTTGAGTGCACCATCTAATATCAGCTGAAGTTAGAGCAGTGAGTCTCTTAGCCCAGTTGCTCTGCTGATGAGGATTTAGAAATGCATCTGTCCTGGGTAGATGCTTGAGAAGCCAAGTGTGGAACAATGGAGCACAACACCTCACTAACCTTCCCCTCTGCTTTTCATTCCTCTGATGCACTGAATAGTAAAGATCCCCCAATAAAGTGGGTGCTGGGTTCTTCAGGATGAAAAGATGGATCGCATTCTTGCTAATGAATCGAGGCTCATCTGCAAACAATACAATTCCATATATACTCAAGGCCAATAATGCACAAACAGCTTTCCACTCTCCTAAAGAAGCTTTCAGGGTAGCTTGAGAGATCAAGAAATCCAGATGGAAACCAGGGATCCCAGCTTTAGAAGTCATATGCTGCTCAATCAGGACAGGTTCCAAATGCAAAGCCTTTGCTACTTCTCCATTACCAGGAAAGACCATCTCAGGGTTGAAAGGAATTCCACCCCTGATAGGCATACCAACCAATGAGGAGTACTCTTCCAATAGAGGGCCCAGCTGAAAGTCTTGAAAAGTGAAACACCTCAGTGGGGGATCATAGAACTGAATGCAAGTGTGGATCAGACTTCTTTGTGAAGGGTCCAGATCCATAACCATATCAAGTATATCTCCATAACTTTCCCTGAACAATGGTATGTGATCTGGAGTGATCAGGGTTTGAATCCTCCTGATGTGTGATAACTCTGGCTGGAAGAAGTGATAGGTGATATTGCTCTTTTTAGGGGCCATGATGCTGAAGACTGAGTAGAGATAGGTGCTGATGATAATACTGAAGAAGGGGCCACTGATTGGCTGGTTCAGGTGATAGCTGAAGCAGATAGCTAAACTGAAGCAGGTGCTGATGAAGATAGGTCAATACCGAAGATGGGGTCAAAACCAGAACCAATGAAGATGGATACCCTGAAACACAAATAAGCAAATGTCAATATGATGCAATGATTATGTATGCAAATGAAATGCAAGGGTCTGTGACTGAGCTGGATCTGATAAAAATTCCCTGATATAGGTCCAAGTGTATTCAAGAATTCCAGATGGAGGTCTATAAATCCAGTAACCAAGGTGGGGGACTCAAATAAAGAGCCACATGTCCAGGGTTTAGAATCACAAGAATTGTTCCAACATGGAGTATTCTTAATCAAGTCAAAGTAACAAGGGTATTCTGAGGTCAAGGTACCTGCAAACCTGTAAACAGCCCAACCCCCTCACAGGTGGTGTTCTAAAACAAGGATCCTCAGACTTGGATCAGTTATGAGAAGTGTAAACACTTCTAACCCGGAGGTACAGTGTTTACAATAACCATAAAAGTTCCTCCTCTAATTCACCTCAGTTTCTGAAGGTCAATACTAAAAGGTCATCCAGACTTAGCAGGCTTCCCAGATAGCCCTAGCATTGCAGGAAATCTGCAACACAGAGTTCTCAAGAAGAAACCCATATCTGAACCGTGTTTCATATTCCCGCACCAGACCGAAATGGAATGGGAAAGAATATGATTCACTCTAGCCTAGGTGTCACTCAGGTCCCAGGTATAGGACCTTAACTCTCAATGGAATACCCACCCACCAAAGCAAACAACAGATCCAGCCAGCAGCACAGTATGACAATATGATATAATGCAAAAGCAATAAAGAAAGCAGTAAAGCAAACTGTACATAAAGCAAAATAAGTACAAATATACAAGCACAAATAAGCACATAACACCCCAGTAAACACAAATCAATCAAGCGCTAGGAGGAACCCACAAAAAGAACCAGAAGCCCTGGTTGCAGTATAAGGTTCCCCAGCAGAGTCGCCAAGCTGTCGCTCCCGCTAAATGAAGCTAGGTCAGATAGGGTACAGACGCGAACGGTCGGCGAAGGGAACAATGAGAACACACAGGAGTGAACTCACTGGAGATGAATAGAGTCGCCAGCTAGGCATTTTTATCCCGGAGGAAAGGCAATGCTGCATAGACCTAGAAAGACACGGATAAGACGGTTGCGAACCAGAGAGACTGAGAAAGGGGGTTGGTTACAACCTGGGAAGGTATTAGCACCCAGATTGTCCGTCGTACTCGACGGGATCCACGCTTAAAAGATTTGTGTTTTAAAGGGGTAGTGTCAGTGCAATTTGTGTATAAAAGGGAGCTGGAAAAAGAATGTACAGGTGTTAGTGTAAAAGAAGTGAAGTGTATAATATGGACAGTGTCAGTGTAAGGAACAAGAATAAGATAAAGGAGGGAAATGCTCAAGATCATGAGGCTAAAAGAATAAAGCTGGAAGGAGGGGGAATATACAGAGACTTTTGTTCGATAACTGTTAAGTTATGCCTACGTATCCTCTCGTGCAATGAGGAAGTCAGAACACCGTAGTTCGACCCAAAGAGACTGAAAGGTGAATTGACTTGTGAACTGCTTACTTGCCTATGCTCAAGTGTATGACCTGTGTGGCTCAGGTGCAAACTGTCTTGCATTAGACGGAAGAAGCAAGTTCTCGTTTATGAGTGAATGAGATGAGAAAAGAATCCCGAAGGAGACGATTATTGTTTGTTTTTGAGTTTTCAGTCTTTTATTGCTTTTGAAAGTTTGTCATAAGTTAATGAGCTTAAGTCTAAACCAATGGATTTAGTAAACTCGTCACATCTTCCCTCTGATTAGGGGTAATGAGAATACCTTAAGTGTGAAGTCAGATTCTCACACTTAATCACCTTTGGTGTAGGATTAAGATCATTAACCTACTTGTGATTAATTAGATGTTTTTGGTGTTTTTGTTTAGTGTTAAGTAATGAGATTAAGCCATAATCAAGGATTAAACAGACTCATTACACCATCCTAATAGAAGGATAATAGATGAGAATGTTTAAGCTGAGGAAAGCTCCTCAACTTAATCCATGATTAGGGATTAAACTCATGACAAAACAAACCTTTGATTAAGTGGATTTTATTTAATGGTATGATGATGAAGTGAGTTTTATGGTTTGTAAGACAACTTGAGGGGGACTTGTCCATTAACACTAGGGTTAGTCCTTCTTAACCAGTTAAGGAAGAATTAGAACCCTAATACAAGGCCCAAGTTACAAGTGTGATGTCTTGATGATTATTATGTGAATTGATTAAAGGAGTTAAACACATTAAGGGTTTAACACTTAGGATTAAAGTTATACACTCCATCCTAAGAGAAGGATGCAGGCATAAGCTTAATCACAAAGCCTTAAAGCCTTTAGGGTTTAGTCCCTAATTATGAGATGAGAAGAGAAGACTCAAAAGAGACACAAAGGTAAAACTAAGAGGGGAGACTAATCAAAACCCTAATCATTGTCATGCTTGGTTGTTCCTAAGGTTTGTGAGGTTTTACAATAGAAGTCTTCAATGGAACCACCAGGAAGCAGATGAAAGGATCAAGAGAAGCAAAGTAACTTGCTTCATTCAAGAAGTCAAGTCACTTTGAAGAAAGAAAGTGGGAAGAAGAAGAATGAGCAAGCTCAATCTCAAACACATATGAAAATGCAGCAATGGATGCAAGAGAGATGAAAAGAAAAGTTATGAGAAGTGAAGGCAAATTCACTTCTCAAAGTTACTTACCACCTGAAAGGTTAGAAGAAAAATGCAATGCAATGCAAAATGGGATGAGATGACATGATGGGAAACAAAACCAGAAGCATTTACATGATGCTAATGATGCAATGAGATGCTACAAGCATGAGGCAGCACATGGAAATGATTATACAAGTTCATGAATGCAAATGAAGCAAGCTAGGAAGCATGGACATACATGAAAAGTTATGAAGTGCACATGGCATACAACATGGCAAATACATGATGCAATGATCAAACATGCTTTCAATATGTCTTATGATGTCAAATGAATCAAATGGATGCTTGAAATGTCATGGTAAGTCATGCTATGCAAGAGAATGCAAGATGGATGCTCATGGAAGCCCAAATTAGGGTTTATGAACCAAACATCAAACAAAAACCAAAAACAGAAGCAAACCCTAAGATAAAAAATGGAAAATGCCACTCAAAAGACCCCTAATCTTATACCAAACCAATGTCCAAAGGGGAGGTTTCAACTCTTAACCAAACTCAAGTTATGATTTTTACAAGTTATTAGGGTTTTTAGGGCTTCTAAACAAAAGAAATGTCAAACAATTAGAAAATGCAAGATCAAATCATGGCCTTTTAATCCCAAAAACTATATGCTAAACACAATGCAATGCAAGAAGAATCAATGTCCAACTCTTCATGGATAGGCAGAAATGATATTTTGAACTTAGGATCAAAATAATGCACAAAAATGATTTTAATTCAATGAAAAGTTCTCAAAATGCATCAAGATCAGAAAAGAAATTTTGGTTTGAAGGTTGGACAATGTTTCTAAATGTGTTATAACATCTCATGAATTTTTTGGTGATTTTTAAATACCTAAAAGTATTTTTAATAAATTAATTTCCATTAATCAATTAAATATAATCTTTTAAATATTTAAAAATACTTTTTAAATGATAAAAATAAAAATGAAAATATTTTTGGGTCTTAAAAATTAATAAAACTCATGAGAAAAAGTTTCATAATTTTTAAACAGTTTTTACTATTTTAAATTAATTATGCAAATAAAATGAAAAGAAATGAAATGAAATTAAAATAAATGGAAAGTAAACAGAAGGAATGGCTGAGATTGCTTCTGGGCTCAAAGGGGTTGACTGGGCGCGCATCTGGACGGCCCAGGTTCAAACCAGCTTAATCCTGATTAATTAAATAATAATTCATAATTAAATCTTAATGAAATGATCCAGGCCTTCCATTCACGCGCGGGAAACACAATCCAATGGCTCACATTCAAAACTGGTGCCCTAACCCTAATTAGCAGTTAATGACTTTCAGGCCGCCGGAGAAGACTTCCGGTCGTCTTCTCCGGCCAGCACCCTCCCTGAGAATCTTCAAAGCTCTTAAAACCTAACTAAAACAAAATCTAAAAACATGGAAATGATTCCCACTCACTCACGAACCAAAACCCCCAATCAAAACAAATTTATTCTTCCCTGAACTCATGAATCGAGCAAAACAAATTTTAGGTCACAGAGTTTCAGAGATCAATTAAATTCTCATTTCATCACCATTTCCAAAACTAAAAGCATCAGGATATTCAGTGAAGCATGGAGAACAAGTTTAGAACATAAAAAATGATTTCTGGAAAAATATTTCTTGAGCTACCTGAGATTCGAAGCTTTCACTCCAGCAACTTTCAGGCCTCCCCTCCTTGTGAAATCCACTCCACTTGACCCCCTGGTGATGCTTGAATGCTCAAGAGAAATTTATGTTGGCTGGATGAAGAGTTTGAACAACTTCTGCTCAAGCTCAGTTGAAAATGGCAATGGTGATTCAGGCTGTTTTTGGCAAGGGTGAGGGGTTCTTTGTGGTCCAGATGATGAGTGGAGAAGGTTTGTGGAGTTGGTTTGAGTGTTTGTGAACTGTGGAGTGAGTTTCGAAAGAAACTGCAAGTTGGAGTGAAAATGGTGAAATGGTGTTATGGCTTGTTTCAGGCTTGGTTCTTTGCTGGTTTATACTCAATGGAACATGGTAAGATGATTGGTGAAAATGGTTTGGATGTTTTAAGTTTGTGGAGGCAGATTCGAAGAGTTTTGCAAAGTGAGGTGTTTTTGTGTATGTGTTGTTGTGTGTTGTTTCAGCCTTGCTTCTTGAGTGTTATGGCCTGCATTTGGATAGTATATTTTAATCCTATAGGTCAGATGATTTGACATGGCCTCTATTGATTGGTAAGTTTGCTTTTGCCAAAAGTCCACTTTTTGTGTAAGAGAGGTATGACTTGGTTCTAGGCTAGTACAAAGCATGGGGCTGCGCAGCAAGGGTGAGGGGAAAGGCTAGCAGAACTCAGCATCCAAGGTTGCAAGTGGTAAGAAGTGTGATGAGTGGTTTTGCAAGTTGTTACCCTTTGAAGCTTCATGAAAAAAATGCCTTGTTACACAAACCATAAACATGTGATCTTTGGTCCAATTCTGATTTTTAGGTCACATAGAATGTTTGTGTCATGGTTTGATGTCCACTAGAGGTTACAAACAGCCTTGGTTCATGGTTTTGCAAAATTCTCATTTGGTGCACATCTTGAAAATCAATGATTTTAACCAACTTTGTCACACCATAACTTTTGATCCAAGAAGAATTTGATCATGTTCTTGTACTTTTTGAAAAGGGAAAGATGTATTCTACAACTTTCATGACCAAAGTTTTTCCATTTGAAGCATTTTTGGATCAAGAATCAAGGCTTGAAAAGTGACCTAAAATGACACATTCTTGAAAAGTCAACTATACCCAAAAAGTCAACATTTGCAAAAACTCCAAATTCTTGAATTTTGTGAGCCTCAACCTTCTTCCATGATCAAATAAAGATCATATACACTCAAGATGATGAAGATCACCCATTGGTTGGGTCATTGGGGGCCTCAGATGCCCTGATTTTGCACTGACTTGTCTGAAAAGTCAACTCTTGATCAGATGACTTCCCCATGGAATTTCTTCATGAAAATTGATATGCATACTCCCTATACCATATAGAGACCAATGGAAACAAGAATGACCAAAAAATTTGGGGTTATGGCCTCTGAAATCAAAACCCTAATTTTAGGTCAACTGTGCAGTCAAACTTGGCTCTGCATCCCTTCCAAACCCAGTTCTTGTGATTCTTTTGAAATCTTGACTTTGAAAGGATGGAATATGATACAAGAACACATATGGACCCCTTTGAAGTGATTGGTTGCCTTTGGAGTGGCTCAAGAAGCTCTTGGATTGCTCAGATCACAAACCCTAGGTGCAGATGACTTTGAATCTATGCAGTGAATCAAAAATGAGATATGAGATGATATGATTGAGTTTATGCATATGAGATGATCACAAGCCATGGTGTGAATGGGTGAGGGCAAATTTGGGGTGTTTACAAAGCCCACCTGAAAATCCCTAAAACTCTCAAAACCTAACTAAAATGAAATCTAAAAACATGGAAATGATCCCCACAACTTACTGAATCAAAACCCCAAGCCAAAACTCATTTATTTTTCCCCAAACTCATGAATCGAGCAAAACATTTTTTAGGTCACAGAGTTTCAGAAAGCAATTAAATTCTCATTTCATCACCATTTTCAAAACTAAAAGCATCAGAACAATCAGTGAAGCATAGAGAACAACTTAAGAACTTAAAAAACGATTTCTGGAAAAAAAGTTCTTGAGCTACCTGAGTTTCGAAGCTTTCACTCTGGTAACTTTCAGACCTCCTCTCCTTGTGAAATCCACTCCTTATGACCCTTTGATGATGCTTGAACGCTTGGGAGAAATTTATGCTGGCTAAATGAAGAGCTTGAACAGCTTCTGCTCAAGCTCAGTTGAAAATGGTGATGGTGATTCCAGCTGTTTCAGGCCAATGTGAGTGGTTCTTTGTGACCAGTGTGATGAATGGAGAAGGTTTGTGGAGTTTGTTTGAGTGTTTGTGAGCTGTGGAGTGAGTTTCGAATGGTTTTGCTTCTGGGGGTGAAAATGGAGGAATGGTGTTCTTGCTTGATACAGGCCCAAGTCTTGCTGGTTTTGGCTCAGTGAAGCAAGGTGAGTTGGTCTATGGAAATGGTTTTTGTGTTTGTGAGCTGTATAGAGAGATTCGAAGAGTTTTGCTTGATGGAGTGTTTTTGTGTATGTGATGCTATGGTGTGTTTCAGCTTGGCTTCTTGATATGTTTAGCTTGCAAATGGATAGTATAAAATAATCCCATAGGTCAGATGATGTGACCTGGCCTTTATTGATTGGTAAGTTCACTTTTGCAAAATGTCAACTTTGTTGTAAGAGAGGTATGGCTTGAGTTCTAGCTTGGTACAATGGCTAGGGCTGGCGCAGCATGGTGTGTATGGGAGGCTAGCATGGTTCAGCATCCAATGTAACAAGTGGGTGAAGTGTCATGAGTGATTTTGCAACTTGCTTGTCTTTGAAACTTCATGAAAATATCTTGTTATACAAACCATGTACATGAGAAACTTTGGTTCAATTCTGATTTTTAGAACTCATGTGATGTTTGTACATTGGTTTGAAGTGAACTAGAAGTTACAAATGGCCTTGCTACATGATTTTGCAAATTTTCCAATTGGTGCATGTCTTGAAAATTAGTGATTTTTGCCAACTTTGTCACACCATAACTTTTGATCCAAAATGAATTAGGTCATGTTCTTGTACTTTTTGAAAAGGGAAAAATGTATTCTACAACTTTCATGACCAAAGTTTTTCCATTTGAAGCTTTTTTGGATCAAAAATCAAGGCTTGAAAAATGACCTAAAATGACATATTCTCTAAAAGTCAACTATGCCCTAAAAAGTCAACTTTGCAAAAACTTCAAATTCTTGATTTTTGTGAACTTCAACCTTCTTCCATGATCAAATAAAGATCATATACACTCAAAATGATGAAGATCATACCTTGGTTGGGTCATTGGGGGCCTCAGATGCCCTGATTTTGCACTGACTTGTCTGTAAAGTCAACCCTTGATCAGATGACTTCCCCATGGAATTTCTTCATGAAAATTGATATGCATACTCCCTATACCATATAGAGATCAATGGAAACAAGAATGACCAAAAAAATTGGAGTTATGGCCTCTGAAACCAAAACCCTAATTTTAGGTCAACTGTGCAGTCAAACTTGGCTCTGCATCCACACCAATCCCAGTTCTTGTGATTCTTTGGAATTCTTGACTTTGAGAGGATATAATATGATGCTTGAACACACATGGACCCCTTTGAAGTGATTGGTGGCCTTTGGAGTGGCTCAGGAGGCTCTTGGATTGCTCATATCACAAACCCTAGGTGCAGATGACTTAGAAACTATGCAGTGACTCAAAAATGAGATGTGAGGTGATATGATTGTGTTTATGCATATGAAATGATCACAAGCCATGGTGAAATGGGTGAGGGCAAATTTGGGGTGTTTACAGCGAGAAATAAATAAAGTAAAGCGAGTGCGGGAAAATAAATAAAGTAAAGCAATGCGAGAAATAAATAAAAGTAGAGCAATGCGGAAAAATAAAATACGAACTGGAATTAAAATGGTGGCAGGATTAACTTCCTCCCAGAGTGCTCCAAAACTCGATCACACAGACGTATACAGACTCAATCACTCGATTGCAGTAACACCCCGATGTGGAATGATAACTGCTTTAAAACTGATATATGCCTAAGAGATTCTAAGTTTGGATGAAGAAAACGAAAATCTAAGGTCCTATTTATAGGAAAACAAAAAGCAGGAAAAGACCAGGATGCCCCCTCCACTAAAAAGTGGAGGGAAAAGTTTTAGCCTTGTGGCGCCCGCCACAAGGCCATGGCGCCCGCCATGAGACTAGTGTGGAATGAGAGAGTGGGGATCGTGGGTCTTGGTAGTTTTGGAGTGGTCTTGAGACGTGGCCACGTCATGGCAGACCCCATGGCGCCCGCCATGGTGGATGCCATAAGTGTAAAAAGCTGAATTTCTTGGTTTTCGTCCGTTTCCACTCCTTTTTCACTCCTTTTCTCGATTAAGGCCCCGATTACATAGAAAACCTGAAAACAAAGAAAAACAAAGTAATAACATAACAAAATAACAATAAAAGCTAAGAATGCATGCGAAATCGGAGTCAGAAATACGGTGAATTTAGTGTTATCAGATAGCCAGTGGGTTGTCAGATATTTGTTCAGAATGTGGATTAAGATAATCTGGTTGAGAGGTTTCAAAGAAAGGTTGAAATTGATCAATATCTGAAAGAACTTGAGAAAGTTCTAGTTATGTTTCAACAAAGGTAGTAGAGTTTGGGTTGATCGGACGATTGGTGTCAATAGGGATGTCAAAATCATGAAGAGTTTGAGGAGAGTGGTGATCATATGGTTTGGGAGAAGACGGGGTTGAGATGTTGTTACTGTTATTGACTTAATTCCAGAAACGAAAGAAGGGTTACCTTTCTTCTTAGAAGCTTTTGGTGTCTTCTGAGAAGTTTCTTCAGAAGCTTTCCTTTTCTTTGTCTTTTTCATAGCAACTTATGGGGTTGAGAAGAGGGGAAAGTATTTCAGTGGAATCTTTCTGGTGGTAATACCTTATTTTGTGTGTATGATGAGATCCTTCTTGACGTTGTTAATGATTCTAATTTTCTTTAGGTTCTTGGCATTGAGGGGTTTTCTCGCAATTGTTTCCAGGTCATAAACCTTTTGGGCTTCAGTCAAATGTTCTATCAGTTTTTTTCTATTAGAATATCTAAGATTAGTCTTCCCAAAGGTATCCAATCTCTATTGGTCTTTTCATCTTCTTTGGTTTCCTTGATGTTGTTCTTCAGATGATTGAACAAGTTGTGAGCTAGATTGACTTTCTTGTTGGTTGAAATGAATTAGATGAGGTATTGCTGATCAATGATGATGTAATCTGGAGAGATTGTAGGTTTCCTGTGACTGATGCAACCCATAATGATCTTGGTCCAAATTCTTTGACGGTCTTTTAAATCTTTAATTTTGTTGGAATGTTGTCCAGAAGTGAAAATTTCCTTAAAAATGGTTGTTATGTCATAATTTTTCTCCATGTCACTGTACCTAATGTCGTTTCCATCAGAGGAAATAAGTTTCCCAATGAGGTCTTCAATTATGATGATCTTCTTCACCATGACATAATATGTAACTTGATTGTTTGGACAGTTGCAAAAATCCAGAATGCTTTAACTAGTTTTGGGAAGATTGGACCCATGAGACGATCAAAATATTTGGCCCATCCCTGAAATTTAACTTCCAGTGTGAGATCATACCCATTATCCTTCATACTTTCAAGATCCACAATAAGTTCACAATGAACTTCCAGAGTGTCAATGGGAGTGAGAAGGGTTCTTATCTGCACAACATAATTTTCTTCATTGGTTTGATTTGCATAATCTTGAGCTTGTTGAGAGGAGGAAGCCATTATTCACAACTTAGGGTTTTGGAACACAATGAAAGAACAAGAACAGAGAATGTAGAGAATGCAGAGAAAGTAGGCAAGGTGAGTGAGAATGTGAGAGTGTCATGAAGTGAATAGTGACACACACACACATACATACACACATACGCACACACACACACACACACACACACACACACACACACACACATATATATATATATATATATATATATATATATATATATATATATATATATATATAGAAGTTGCAACTGATATAAAACACAAAATTAAATAGAAATTAACAAAGAAAACATAATGATTAAGAACTATAATGATTTCTGACAAGGGAGATAACATAAATATTTTTGAGAACAATTACCGATGTGATTGGCGCCTCAAGTTGTCAAATCAAACATTTTGGTTTCTCAGAGTTTGAACATGTGCTCAACTTCAGGTTGATATATCTTGATGTTATGAACTGCATGATCTATCCTTGAAATGAAGGGTTTTCGGCGAAAACGTTCAGATCTTTCTGGATAGATTCTGAGATAATTTTCCTTCTCACTTCTGAATAATTAATGGTCAAATGTTCACAACAATAAATTATGAGAGTTAATTATATAGATATTACATTTTTTATTCGGGGCGTAGTTCCATATTGAGATATTTCATAATGAAATTAAATCTATCTTCGACAAGGGGTTTTGTGAAAATATCAGCCCATTGATGGTATGTGTCTATAAATTTTAAAAATATAATTCCCTTATGAGTATAGTCCCTAATGAGGTGATGTTTAATTTCTATATGTTTAGCCCTAGAATGTAAGATAGGACTTTTAGAAAGACAAATAGCAGAAGTATTATAACAGATTATAGGAATGTCACTCTCATAGATGTTAAAATCTTCAAGCTGATTCTTCATCCAGAGCATCTGAGTACTGCATCCAGCTGCAACTATATATTTAGTTTCAGCAATTGAGAGTGCAATAGTAAATTGTCTTTTGCTGGACCAAGAGATTAAATTGTCTCCCAGAAACTGGCATCTTCCAGAAGTACTTTTTCTTTCTATTCTGTCTCCAGCAAAGTCAACATCGTAATACCCTACTAGTTTGTATTCTCTGGATTTTCTATAGCAAAAACCAAGATTAATAGTACCTTTCAGATACTTGAAAATCCGCTTAACTGTTGTTAAGTGAGATTCTCTAGGACCTAATTTGAATCTAGCACAAAGGCAAACTCTATATAGAATAACAGGTATTGAAGTAGTTAAGTATAAGAGAAAACCAATCATACCTATGTAGAGCTTCTGATCTACTTTCTTACTCACCTCTTCCTTTTCCAGAATGCATGTGGGGTGCATATGAGTTTTGGAAGGCTTACTCTCTGACATATCAAATTTATTCAGAAGTTCTTTAACATACTTGATTTGATGTATATAGGTTCCTTCTAGTGTTTGATTGATTTGGATTCCCATAAAGAACACGAGTTCACCCATTAAGCTCATTTCAAATTCTGCCTGCATAGTCTTAGCAAATTCTTTGCCCAGAGAGCTTTTAGTAGATCCAAAAATTATATCATCTACGTATATTTGACATATCAGAATATTGTTTTTAAATGTTTTACAAAAAAGAGTTGTGTCCACTTTCCCTGTGGTAAAATCGTTTTCTAAGAGAGAGTTACTTAGTCTTTCATACCAAGCTCTAGGAGCTTGTTTAAGACCATATACTGATTTCTTAAGTTTATAAACATATTCTGGATGTATTATGTTTTCAAAACCCGGGGGTTGGTGCACATAAACTTCTTCATCAATGTAACAATTGAAAAAGGCACTTTTGGCATCCATCTGATCAAGAGTAATGTCATTATTTACAACAAATGAAATTAAAAGTCTGATAAATTCTAACCCAGAGACTGGTTCAAAGGTTTATGTATAATCTATCCCTTCTTGTTGACTATAACCTTGTGCAACCAGTCGTGCTTTGTTTCTGACAACATCTCCTTGTTCGTTCAACTTATTTCTAAAGACCCATTTGGTTCCAATGATGTTGAAGCCTTTGGGTTTAGGAACTAGATCCCATACGTCATTTCTGGTGAACTGATTTAGTTCTTCCTGCATAGCAAGTATCCAATCATTTTCTGAGAGTGCTTCGTCAATGGAAGTGGGTTCAATCAGAGACACTAATCCCATGAGATATTCTTCAGAATTTTTTAATGAGGATTTTGTTCTGATTGGATCATCATTCTTTCTCAGAATATTATCTTCAGGATGTGCTAGTATACTTATGGATTGTCTTTTCTGGATGGGTTCTTCAGAAGTTGTTGTGGCATTTGTGTTGTCTTTATTTGTATTTGGTTGTTCTTATGATGGTCTGATTTCAGTACCTGTAACTTGAACTTCTATTTCTGCAAGAGATTAACTATTCTTTGGCTTTTGAAGTCCAAGTTTATCATCAAATCTGACACAAATAGATTCTACCACAATTCATGTTTCTATGTTATCTACTTTGTATCCCTTTGAGCGTTCAAAGTATCTTAACATGAAACATTTGTGTGCCTTAGAATCAAACTTGTTTAGAGGATCATTAGTATTTAAGATAAAACAGATACATCCAAATGGATGGAAATAAGAAATGTTGGGATTTTTGTCCTTCCACAGTTCATATGGAGTATTTTCCAAAATAGGTCTTATAGATATTCTATTTTGAATATAGCATGTTGTATTAACTACTTCTACCCAAAAGTGTTTAGCCATGTTAGTCTCATTGATCATGTTTCTGACAATTTCTTGTAAAGTTCTATTCTTTCGTTCTAACACTCCATTTTGTTGTGGAGTTCTAGGACAAGAGAAATCATGAGAGATGCCATTTTCTTTAAAAAAAATATTCCAGTTTTTCATTTTCAAATTCTCCATCATGATCACTTCTTACTTTTACAATTCTAAATTTTTTAAATTTTTAACTTGGTTGTAGAAGGTAGATAATACAGAGATTGACTCGTCCTTGTGTCTTAGGAACTTTACCCATGTCCATCTGCTATAGTCATCTACGATCACTAATACATACTTCTTACCACTGATGGATGCAGTTTTCAATGGTCTAAACAGATATATGTGTAGAAGTTCTAACAGTCTAGAGGTAGAAACAACATTTTTTGATTTGAAAGAAGGTTTAGCAAACTTTCCTTTTTGACATGCTTCGCACAGAGCATCTGAGACATTCTTCTCATACTAACATGCCCCAATCTTTTGTGCCAGACCCATTGCTCGTCGTTAACAAACATTAGGCATTTTACATTCTGACTTTTTAGTTCATAACGTTTTATTTTGTAAATGTTGTTCTTTCTCTTTCCATTGAATATGATAGTTCCATCTTTCTGACTAACTGTTTTACAGAACTTTTGATTAAAGATTATATCATAACCGTTATCACTTAATTGACTTACGGATAACAGGTTATGCATTAATCCATCTACTAACAGAACATTATAAATATAGGGAAGAGTATCGTTACCAATGGTTCCAGAGCCAATAATCTTTCCTTTATGATTACCTCAGAAACCTACGTGACCTCCAGCTTTAAGTTCTAGACTTTGGAACATATGCTTTCTTCCCGTCATGTGTCGCGAGCATCCAGAGTCCAGGTACCAATATTGGTGTTTCAGTTTTGCTATTAAAGACATCTGCAACATAGGAAATTTTATCCTTGGGTACCCATATCTTTCTGGGTCCTTGTTTGTTAGAGTTCATAATTCTGATTGAGTTTAGGTTTCTCAATAGAATTTGTAGAATAAGATGATTCAGTGGTGTATTTTAAATCATATTTATGTCTATATGTGAAGTGAGAGTTTAAAGGTGTGTATTATATGACTATATCATCAACTTGTTTTGATTGATGTGGTGCTTCTCCTTTTGGTTTGACATATCCTATGCATCTTCTTCCGTTTCTGCTAACTCCATAAATCATTGAAGCCATTTTTCTTCTGTCTATGTTTTTAGCTAGAAACTTTTGAAAACTATGATCATAATGTTTTAAGATGCTATCAGAACTAGTTAGAATTTTTGAGTCGGGTTCTTTCTAAGCTTTATGTTTTTCAAAGGATATTTCAAGTAAATAATTTCTTTTAGCTTAGAATTTTCTGCTTTTAGTTTCCTAGTCTCTTTAGACTCCGATACTAGGCTATGTGTCAGGTTTTTGTATTTGAGTTGAAGTTGTTGATATTTTTCAAGAATTTCTTATAGACTATCTTGTAATTGAGATTTAGAAAGTTTAGAAAATACCTCTTATATTTCTGAGTCCAATCCTAATTCTGATGAGTTGGTATCATCTGATATGTTGGCCATTAAAGCAACGTTGGCATGTTCATTTTCTGATTCAGATTCAGCTTCAGAAGATTCTAGGTCACCCCAAGTGGCCATAAGACTTTTCTTCTTGTCTCTGTTAAATTTCTCCTTGGGCTTTTCTTTATGTAGTTTAGGACAACCACTTTTGTAATGTCATGGTTCCTTTCATTCAAAACAGACCACTTCTTTGCTTATTGACTTTTTGTAGCCTGAGGATGATTCAGAATGTCTGTTTGATCTTCTAGGGTTTCTGAATTTTCTTTTGACTATGCTTCCAAAGTTGTTGAACCCTTCTGGAAAGGAGTGATAATTTGTCTTCTTCTGATGAGCCCCCAGATCTTTCTTCTTCTGCCTAAAAATCTTTAGATTCATATTTACTAGATTTAATAGCAACAAACTTACCTTTCTTCTGGGGTTCATCTTCTTCAACTTCTATCTTGTGACTTCTCAAAGAGTTGATCAATTCTTCTAGATATATCCCATTCATATTTTTAGAAAGCTTTAGAGCCGTGACCATGGGTCTCCATGATTTTGGTAAGCTTCTGATTATCTTCTTCACATGATCTGCTGTTGAGTCTCCTTTGTCCAGAACTTTTAGACCAACAACCAAAATTTGAAACCTTGAGAACATTTTCTCAATTGTTTCATCTTCTTCCATTTTGAAGGCTTCATACTTCTGGATGAGTGCCAAAGCTTTAGTCTCCTTGACTTGAGTGTTTCCTTCATACATCATTCTTAGAGAATCAAACACGTGTTTAGCAGATTCTCTGTTTGTGATCCTCTCATATTATGTGTGTGAGATAGCACTCAAGAGAATTGTTTTGGCCTCGTGATGATTTATGAAATTATTTTTTTGTTGAACTGTCATATTTCTTGCTTCAATCTTCTGACCGTTGTCTCCAACTAGATGAGTGTAACCATCAGTCACCATATCCCATAGATCACCATAATGAGACAGAAAGAAACTATTAAGAACATCTTTCCAGTTGTCAAAATTCTCACCATCGAAGACTGAGGGTTCGCCATTGATTTTGTCATTTTGGTTGTCGTTGTTTGTTTTGAATTTGTTCCGCCATAGTGTTTTTCTTGTAGGATCTTTTTCTGACACGGTTAAGTGTGAACTCCTAGAACCAGGCGCTCTGATGCCTATTGGAGAAAAGAAAAACACAAGAAAGGGGGTTTTCAAAAATAAAGCAAATGACATGTTTGGTTATTGTGGTCCATTTGAACTCAAACTACTCCAGTCCACCCACCAAGGTGATTTTGCCTATCTCAAGCGAGTTTTTAATCCACTATTTAAAGAAATTCAAGGATAACAAAAGATAAAATGTGCATAAGAATGCTTCTAGTAAGCTTTTATCACTACTGTGATATTTTACACAAGATTATAATAGTGAAGATAATTTGATGATAAAGATTGTAAGCGCGCAAGAGCATGAGATAGCTTTTTCTTACAAGGAACTCCTTTATATAGACGAGGCCTTCTAGGATCCATTGGAGACATGGAACTATTTTTGGTGGCTTGGTAATTGTTGTTAATGTTCTTTCCAAAAATATAGATCCTTTTCTGATATATCGTTACTCCTTGATACTCAATTAAGGAAATATAACACTTCAGATTAGAGTATGCTTCTTGAGATCATCATAGTCTAATTATGCAGTTGTGGTGCTAAGGGCGTGATATTGATTCAGATCTTTTATATCAGAACTTCGTTGTCTTGCCATTATTTAGATCTTCAATGTATTAAGTCTCAAAACTTCTTGCTTTGCATTAGAACTTCTTGTTTTTCTATTAGAACTTCCCTGTACAAAAAATAAATTTAATTAAGGATCAAATTTGTTCCTTATAATAATATAGTATTTGTTATCATCAAAACTCTTAAGGAATGTAGAATCAAATCTTGTTCTAAAAATCGTATCAACATTAGACCTATTCTCAAAAAGAACCCCTATGAACTCTTCTAAGGGAGGAAGCCTAATATCTCATTCTTTCACATCTTTGGATGTAAATGCTTTGTCTTGAACAATGACAAAGATAACCTTGATAAGTTTGACGAGAAATTCGATAAAGGTATTTTTCTCGGCTACTCTCTTTCTAGTAAGGCATTTAGAATTTTTAACAAAAGAACTTTATCAATTGAAGAATCAATTCATGTATCTTTTGATGAATCTAACCCCTCTAAGGAGGATAATGTTATTGTTGATGATGATGATTTAGTAGAAACCTCTCAAGATAATACTTTCAATGATGGTGCAACTGATCAACCAAAATGACAACAAGATTATTCACAACAAGATGGAGAACATAATGATCTACCTAGTGAATGGAGGACTCATAGAGAACACCCGATCAATGAAATCATTGGTGACATTAGCTAAGGTGTAAGAACAAGGTTGAATCTCAAGGATGCTTGTCTAACCATGGCATTTGTGTCTCAAATTAAACCAGCCAAAATCGGTGAAGCCTTAGGCTATGATCAATGGATAATAACTATCCAAGAGGAACTAAATCAATTTGAAAGAAATTAAGTTTAAAGTCTTGTCCCTAGGCCAAGCAATAAGCACATCATGGCAACAAGATGGGTCTTGAAAAACAAACTTGATGAAAATGGAATAATAGTTCAAAATAAAGCAAGACTAGTTGCACAAGGATACAACCAAGAGGAAGGAATCGATTTTGAAGAAACATTCGTTCTAGTTGCAAGGTTAGAAGCAATTAGACTTTTATTAGCTTATGCTTGTTATATGAATTTTTAGCTTTTCCAAAAGGATGTCAAGAGTGCATTCTTAAATGGATTCATAAATTAAGAAGTTTATGTCAAGCAACCCCATGGATTTGAAGATTACAAGAATCCCTCTCATGTCTTCAAATTAAAGAAAGCTCTATATGGATTAAAACAAGCACCAAGAGCATAGTACGATCGCCTCAGCAAGTTTTTATGTGACAAAGGATTTGATATGGGAAAAGTTGACAAAACCTTGTTAATCAAGAAAATTAAAGAAGATAATCTTTTGGTGCAAGTATATGTTGATTACATAATCTTTGGATCAACCAACTCAGAGTTATGTGAAGAATTCTAATCCATGATGCAAGGAGAATTTGAAATGTCTATGATGGGAAAAATGAATTACTTTCTAGGACCGCAAATCAACCAACTCAAAGACAACATATTTATCAACCAATCCAAATATTGGAAAGAATTATTGAAAAGATTTGATATGGAAAATTGCAAGACATCGTCTACACTTATAGGATCCGATACTTATTTAGATCAAGATGAATTTGGTGTCTTGGTTGATATCACAAATTATAGAAGTGTGATTGGTTCCTTCCTATGTTTGACGACAAGTCGTCCTGACATTATGTTTAGTGTTTGTCTATGTGCTCGCTTTCAAGCAAAACCAAAGGAATCTCACCTCATGGCAGTCAAACGGATAATGAAGCATCTCAAAGGGACAACAAATGTCGGCTTATGGTATCCAAAAGGTAGTATTTGCAATTTAATTAGATACTCTGACGCAGATTATGCAGGTTGTAAAAAAAATAGGGAAAGCACAAGTGGAACGTATCATATCTTGGGAAATACATTAGTCTCGTGGGCATGCCAGAAGAAAGCATGTGTAGCACTCAGTATGGTTGAAGCAGAATACATAGCAACGGGTAGTTGCTGTGCACAGATACTTTGGCTAAAGCAACAACTTCGTGACTACGAACTCGATCTAGAATGCATTCCTCTATGTTGTAACAACACCAGTGAGATCAACATTACAAAGAATCCAATCATTCATTCAAGGACCAATAAAATCAACATACGACATCATTTTCTATGAGATCACGTACTTAAAATAGATATCGAGGTAACCTTCGTGGATACATACAATCAGCTTGCATATATATTCCCAAAGCCCTTGGCAAAGGAACCATTCTTCAAAATTTAGAGATAACTCAGAATTTTGGATGAAAATGATGTTTAATTTTTAGAGATCATAAACCAAGGTACATGCTATCTTTTCTATTCTCAAAATATCTTAGTATAACATGTTTTCGATATTTCAAATGTTACATATATGTATGAAAAAGTTTATGTGGTTATGTCAATGTTTGCCTACTTATAGTTTTGAATTTTTTCACTTTTCACTACTTGCAATCGATTGCACCCTTGTGTCAATTGATTGCTCACTGTAATGTTTTTAAAAATATTGCAATTTTTTGTGCATGCAATCGATTTCACCTTGTCATTTTTTGATCATTTTCGCTATTGTCTTGTAGTGCAATCGATTTCACCATAGTACAAATCGATTGCACCTGTTGTGAAATCAATTTTTTCAAATTTTAAGAATGGTCCATGGTCCTTTAATCATACCAACTACCCTACCAACTACTCCTTTGATCAATCAATATCTTTGACCAACCCTACTCATGTCTTACACCATTTACCAATATTGATTACACTTATTCCAACATTGACCACACCTCTTCCAATATTGATTTCGTTTATTCCAACATTGTCCACACCTCTTCCAATATTGATCAAACCTATTCCAACATTGGATAATCTTTACCACAATATCCTTCAAGATTCTCTCTTCACAAATCACTATAAAACCACAATAAATCTCAACAAATTTCATCATCCCTTCCAAACCCTAAGTCTACAAATTTATTCTCTCCCTAAAAAACCCTACACCAAAAACTATCATCATTTTCTCCATGGCTTCTCGTCCATAAAGAAAAGCCTCTGCTCAAGACAAGGGAAAAGCTCCAACATCATCATCTATAGAGAATCCACTTGTGCTTCAACACCCCTCTGATGAACAACAAGAGAGATTTACAACATACTTTCAGAAAAAGATCGTCCAAACTCCCAAATACGGTATTCTCTCCTCCTTTCCTGAAGAATGCTTCACTTTCCAAAATTCCTTAATTGCTTGTGGGTTGGAATCATTGATCTCTTCATCCGAGCCATATTATCCGGATTTAGTGAGATTATTTTTTAGCAACTTACACATGGAAGAAGGCAAATTTATCACATCTATTAGAGGCAAGAGAATATGTCTCAACTTAAAAATTATTGGTAGAATTCTGAATATTCCATGTACCGTTGACACTCTCTATGATGAGGAGGAAGAAGTATGGAATGATTATAACAAAAGAAATTTCTACTACAACATCAGAAGAATGACGTCGGCTGAATTTCATGCCAAGCCTGTGAGATCCTTAGGTGGAATGGAACCCTCTTGAAGCTTCTAGTCGGGGGGTATTTTCAATATCAATGATTGGCTCTTTCGTTATTTTATGGTTTACATTATGTTTCCAAGGGCTGGAAACCATTGCATTGTGACTGACTTGGAAATGCAAATTTTGTATGCACTAAAGAAAGGCATCAAGGTGAACTGGGATTGGTTAATTATGGTTCATATACTGACATTCAACGCAAAATCAAAGTTTCTTGCCTTATGCTTGGTTTATTACCCATATTTTGGAGGATTTTTGTGTGGACTTCGAAGGCTTTGATATGTGCCTTATGGACTCAAATTCCAACAAAATCTCCATAAAAATGTGGACTCAAGGATGGGTGTGAAGTATGACCCGAAAATAAAGACCAGTGCTTACATTGGTGAGGATGTGACTAGAAATGACGGAAATGAGCAATAGAATGAAGACAATGATGATGTTCCTCATCAACCTAGTGGCCCTGGTAACCAAGAGTTGATGGATTAAATGTCTCAACAATTTGCAAACCTTAACACTTCCATCAACAACCAATATAATGCAATTATTGAGTCAACCACTACTAGGATCAACAATTTTCAAGATGCAGTTAATCAATAATTCTCATATCTATGCTCTCATCTTTACATTCCACCATATGTTCCATCCAACCCGGTTGTTCCTCCACCGTGTAAAAAGGGGGAGAAGGATGTTACTCTTTCTTTGCTTTTTTTTACTTGATCTTTAAGGTACAAATGCAAGACTACTCCAAACCTCAA
Organism: Lathyrus aphaca; assembly: GCA_963966055.1. Lineage (NCBI taxonomy): Eukaryota > Viridiplantae > Streptophyta > Magnoliopsida > Fabales > Fabaceae > Lathyrus > Lathyrus aphaca. The sequence goes on along the minus strand of OZ014519.1, from coordinate 705,020,218 downwards.
TATAAAATCATATTTTTCAACACTTCACACATTGAGGGGAGATCTATATCTCAGGGGTAGAAACTTGTTGGAAAGAACATCACAACAAAAGAGAATGCTTTGTCATCATCAAAAAGGGGGAGAATGTGGAATTAAGATTCTAAGGATCAACTTTTGTTTTGATGAAGACAAACCACTTGAAAGGGGATTGGATGTACCTTTAGTTTATGGAGGGAACCAGGATAAATCACCGTGTCATTTACTTTTTGCACTTTATGGATTTCATAACCTTACCACAATCCATAAAAGTAATAACCTTCATAGATAAAAATCAGAAAATTTTTAAAGAACCTAATTCACCCCCCTCTTAAGTGCAACTCAAATTATCAGAGCTTAATGACGAAGCATTAAGGGGAAAACTTGATCTGGTCGTAGAAATCCGATCAGGGGCAGCTCTTCGCAAAGCATCACTAAAACAAAAGATAACATTACGACATGATGCCAAAATCATCAAACGAGATTTCCAAGTGGGCAGCCTCGTCGTGCATAGGAATAAAAAAGACACGCGCGAGGGCAAGTTTTCCACGAACTGGGAAGGCCCATACTGGGTCAAATAAAAAATAGGCACAAAATCCTACTAACTAGAACACCTAACGGAGAACCATTTGCTCGGCCATGGAACGCTGAAAAGTTTAAACAATATTACATTTAACATCCAATAAGTCATGGGAATAACTGCCAATGAACTCATACCACAATAGAAGGGGAGACGCTCGGCCACAGAGATGTACCTTGGTATAAGTATGACCCTCAAACAAAACAAAGGAAAATTTCCGCTCATGTGACAAGAAGATGCTTTTCCCAATGAGGATACCTCATTGAGCTCCGTCATTACCATACCAGTGTGGTAGGACTCTCAGCTTGCAATGAGAAAAATACAAGCCTTATGGGATCAGGACCTCGGCCGAGATCTTAGTCCCTTAGCACGGCAAAAACATCTTACGCCTCCTCGACAATACCATTCATTGGTCAAGCACCCAAGGACAAATCAAGAAAACTCCCCTTCTACATAGTACATTAATTGTCGATCTCACGCATTCATATTTATAAGGAAATAAATACACGCATTAATTAATAAATATTGTACTATTACTTGACCACCAGGTCGATATTTGTCATTACCCTACATAAAATCTGGCATAGCCCCATAAACACCAAACAAAAATGGAACGCATGCCAACAAAATGTTAAGGCATGCAGGCCCAAGTTTCTCTCCTCCTCTGGGGGGATGACCTCTCCATTTTCCACGCGATACAAAGGGCCAATATCGTTGACAACCAGCTCCACACCAGAGTTCTTTGCCTTGATTTACTCAACATCATTAGCGAAGCCAAAGGAAGCCATGGCCATATTGTCTTGCTCAAGAAAACGAATGCAGGCAATTAGCTCCGTTCGCGTCTTCATGGCCACCTCCTCTTCAGTCTAATCCTCCCCGACCTTTACAACACCCTCTAACTCAGCAATCCTGCACTTCAACTTCTCGTTCTCTGCAGTTGTCTCTTTAAGCTTGCCTTGCATCCGATTCAAGTCGATCATGAGTAATTTCTAGGCATCAAGATTACCTTGGAGCTTCTTCAGGTTGTTATAGAGTTCAACGCTCTCCTCCTCGAGATCGACAATCCTCGACTTAGAAGTATTCAGATCCTTCAAAGGGGTCATCTCTGCATCACCTAGGGTCAGTGCAACTTCCAGGATCCTCATCACCCCCAACATCCAGAAACAACTCTGCCTCCTTATAATAGCCACAACATCCAGGTCGGGGACCACCACGGACCCCCCATTCATTGAAGATTGTTGTCTTATTGAAATGGGGGTAGCACAAACTTTCCCACAGGAGCACCAGTTTTCCCAATCGGAGAAGGATCTTCTCCCTTGACTCTCTGTCTCTTGTTTTTACCAAGAGGAGAAGCCCCGGTAGAGGTGCTTCCCAGAGAAAAAGTGGAAGAGTTGACGAATCTTTCTAGAGTGGCCTGATCTTTAATGGTCTCAACCCTAGTCTTTGACCTCCTCTTCAGATTTCCCTAGTTATCCTTGACGAGGCTCTCGTGCATTTGGGCCATCTTATTTGCACGACAGAAAAATAAGAGTTAGATATAACTAAAAATTCTACGTTAAGTTGACAAAATCAAAACTCCACCTAGGAGCTTCATCGTTGTATCATCATTCAGGCAACTTAGAATGGCCTTGATACTAATAAACCTAGGTTGCATGGCAGGCCCATCATCCTTCAAGAGTATGTGGTCATTAGAATCCACAAGCTCTGACGGGCAAAAGCTCGCAATGAAGTTTATGAGCTTGTGATGAGCCTCCGTATAATCAGTACTCAGTTCTTCCGACTTCGTAATATAGTGGTCGCTCCCATGTTGGAAGTGGAAGTCCATGCACTCTAGAGGAAATTGAGACATCAACTTCTCCTCTTCGTCCATGACCTCTTTATAATAGAGGGAGTCCTTGGCCACCTACATACATAGCTGGATGACATAGAATCACTCCTTGAAGTCACGAATAGACTCCAAGTAGGGCTTGAAAAGCCTGCCTGGCTGCTTAAGTGACACTCAACTTTGTCGGCCTTCATGGAATTTCCTTTGCATATGAAATACCCTTAAAAATAAGCTCATTATTGCACATATCTCCGGGTAACGACACACAAGCTCGAATTGTAACACCCCAATTCTACCCGGTGGAAAATCATAAATCAGAGTTTCAAAGTTCACCTTTTAAAATAGGATGTCACATTTTCAACTTTAAAAACAACAACAATTAACATCTATCACATATTCAACATGGATACATAACACTTAAACATCTGGAGAAAAATAACAACTTTATTTATTCCTTAAACCACAACATCTTTTACAACTTCACAGCGGATATCCATTTATTCAACTAAACATGGTATATCATGTTATTCAACTTAAAATAACTTAGCAACAACATAATCATACTGAAATAACGTAAAAACAACAACTAAAACAACTAAGCGTCTATTTCCCAAGTGTTACGTATCAGAGCACCGACACCGACTCGAACTAATGAAGATAACAATCTTCCTGCAAGCTACCTGCACATTACCAACATAGGGTAACATTCAAACAGAAGGGGTGAGATATCGACAATTATAAAAGGCATATGATAAACAATACTTAGACAAGGATTATAAATAATTCACCACTTCATAACATTGGCAACAAAACAACTACTTAACAATCATCCACCTATTATCTACTTACTTTACTACTATTATATCCATCAACATTTTACACTTAAATCAGATAGTCATATATTCAACAAGAACTAATTAATCAACCTAATCAACATAATTCACTTAATCAACTTGAAAACAACATAACAACTTATCAACTTGAATGACATAACAACTTAATAGGTTGCACAACATAAATAACATAACCAACTTAAATAATGCAACAAAAATGCGACTCAACTATGCATATGCATGTGGTACCATTGGAGTCCCAACTTAAAATATACCAGGTCATCGAGGTATCTGCAAGGCATAAGCCTTCAACATAATAAATTATGCCAATTTACCGAGGCATCAAGGCATAAACCATCAACTTTCAACTTAATTGTAAATCTAGGCCAACGTGGCGTGAGCAACGGCTCCGAAGTAGAAATGCACATATGCCATGTGACGTGTACGATTCAACAACATAAACAACAAAACATCATCAACATCAACAACATAAAAAACTTATACGACATGAATAACTTAAATCAACATTGGCAATAAGCATTCAACTTGAACAACACAACAACTTCGGCAGCACAAAATAACACAGACAACACGAGCAACTCATACGACATAAACAAGCAACACAAACAACTTATAGGACAAAGGCAGCTAAAAATCAACTTTGGCTTATAAAGCCTTCAACTTAACAACTTTAGAATTATTCCGTAAACCGGAAACATACAACTTAACTGAACCTGCAAGTCGACTATACAACGCATTTTTGATAAAACAACATAATAAAAACCAACTCTTAATTTACCAGACTTACCCCGATTAATTTCGTTAAATTCCGGACAACTAAGTTTTTCGCCTAATTCGGCTAAACCGACTGAACCGACACTGTTTTTATCGTTCTGTGATTATTACAACTTATTCTGAAAATTCTGTCAAAAGCCATTACTTTTGGTAGATTATTCTGTAAAAAATCTACGTTCTAAATAAAATTCCAACTGTCATTAAAATCATAGGTTAAATTCTGTCTTTCTGTCAAAATTTCCAAAACAATATTTACTGTCAAATGTATTCAATTTCTTGTTCAACTAATATATGTATTGCGTTGCTTCTAAATTCTTAACACCAACTACAATTTGTTTTAGCACAATTGTATCCCAAAAATTAGTTTATTTGGGTAACCATAAGAACTAATTATTTTAGAAACAAAAATTATTAAAATATATTATATAGTTTAAAGGACTTATTACATTAAAATGTGGTTTACAGTAAAGTAAATGAGCGATCTTTCTCCAAAAAAACCAGAGTGGCTACTGCCACCAAATAAAGTGGCTTGTGCACTTCATAGGCCCCCCACACAATTTTTAAGTGACTCCTGCCACTTGGTAAGGTGGCTTGCGCCACTAGGCCATTTGTGTGTCTCACCTCACACTACCAGTCTCTGTAATTTTCGGTTCATCGTCCCCAATCATAATTTTTTTCCAGAAGTTATTCAACATTAAATTATCAACAATGAATCAACATACTCAAAAACAATTTCCAATCCACAGAAATCGGTAAGCGAACAAACCATTTTCGTACAAGCAGCCATTGTAACAACAAGTACAAATTTAGTCCAAACAACATTGAGATCAACAAAATATTCAACAACCTAAACTACCAAATCACAATATTATTTATTAGACTCGGTTATAAAGATCGAACCCCACCCTTACCTTAATCGGTGGCCGTTTAGAATCTCTGATCGACTCTTTCCGGTTTGATTTTTCGACGACAACTTCTCGTAACCGTTTTCTCCATTTTTCCTCGTTCTCCAATTTTTTTCCCGATTCCATCTTCTTACTGAAACTTCTACTTGACTAATTCTTTATTTTTATTCTGACTAATTCCTTTTTCACAAATTCTCCTTTTTCCTTCTTTTTATTAATTTAATAATAATAATCCAATTATAACTAATGGGCCTAATTCTTAAACCCCCTTTTATTGCTAATTTCGACGAAATTCAAGCTCATTATCCAACATGATCCGATAATCAATAATATTACTTATAATATTATTTCCTTGACTTTTCAACTAATATTCCGACTTAACGACTTAATTTACCACAACGCCAAATCGACCGAATAATAATTCACAAATAAATACTTATTCCTGACTTAATCGATTAACTTCCGATTATCAACCAAATGGTCCAAACAATTCTAACAACATATCCAACAATACCCGGAGAATATTCCATATCGTATTCCATAACTTACATCAACTTAATTAATTAAATTCAATTTAAACCAACTTATAATTATCAACATAATATTCTGATATTTTAGAAATCAACTTAAATTAACGCGACTTAACACAACATACCACAATTATATTTAATTAAATAATTAATTAAATAAACTGGCATTACAACTCTCCTCCACTTAGAATATTTTTATCCTCAAAAATTTATCCGATTCAACTACTCCAAGTAATTACTTCATCCGACTAATAAACTCTCATTTCCAAAGGCAACCCACATATATCAAAAACAACAATTAACAACTTTAATGGAAACAACAACACGAACAACCCACAAGTGATGCACTTGACATCTATCAACACAACACAACGGGTAACCAACTTACAACTTAGAACACATCAACACAAGAACACACAACTTAAACACAACATAAACTCAATCAACTATCAATATTCTTGTTATTCATATACGAACAACTGCACTACACCACACGTTTGTTGTGCACTCTGATTACTTGCAAAATACCAAGTTTACCGAGTCTAACTCCAGCTTACAATCACCAAAATCGACATATCAACAAAGCCTCCGACTTAATCCTTTGGAATTCATTCCAACAAGTATTCTAAATCTTTCGTAGTTACCGAATACTTCCAACTTAGGTCCATAAGACAACAACTTTGAACGTTCGGTGTAATTACAACGGAAACTACTTCCCAATCTTGAATAAGATATACTTACACTTCCCAATTATACTCAACCCAAATACAACTTTACTTATCTTTTAACAACACGTCATTCGAAAATTATCTTAAACATGTAACATCATTACAACAACATAAGATACAAGGGTCCAACGAATTTCCACAAGATAACTCATATTCTTTGTTTCCAACTAATTCATCATACCAAATCCTCGATTCCTACTCATACCGACACAACCTCTCATAATTCTTATCTGAATCAGCACAATAAAAAAACTCTTCTTGTTCCAACCAAAACCGCACTTTAATAAACCAACTTATAATTTCATTTCTTTCAATACTTTGCAACTTAAATTTGTCTGACATTCTTTTCAAATCATCATTATAAATTTCCACCTACTTTCCCTTCTAATCATGTCAAGAAAGCTTCAAGTCTCAAGCTACTTAATTCATCACTAAACAACATTCCAATTATCCAGAGTTTAATTATGAGTTTCCTCAATACAATTCAATCCAAACACAACTTCATACAATCGTCTTTAAATCCAACTAATTATCTTACATATGAATCACCATCGACAAATCAAATAATCCTCAAGCGCTTGGCTTGACTTCAACGAATTCGACATACATACAATATTAGTTGGCATGACACACCTATCCATCAATTATGATTCAGTCTACTATCAACAATAGATTAAGGGTGATCAGTTCCTCAATTGTTCAATAGACAGCTGACAATCATAACGGTAGCATAAATCATCATTACCCAACACAATAGCATACCTCAGCTTGTGCCCAAAGTTCATAAGCATAATGCTCCGCCAACTCTCTTAGGCTCACCAACGTCTTCTTAGTTTCCTTAATTATGACTTCGTCAATTATACCAAATCCTCCAAAATCCAACACAAAATCTCTTATACACGATCATATTACAACACAACTTTAATTATCCTCCTAACACCAGAGTCGCCACAACATCAAGCATAATCTAATCCGGTTCGCTTCCAACTACAATTTTCCTCCAAGTTAAAATTTTCAACTAAGCAAACATCAGTCTTCTTCCCAACATTACCATCATCTAACATCGACACTTTAATCGTCCTTATTCGACATAAATCACATCTCTATGCATTCTCCGATTACCTTCGCATTCCTTCTAATACCAACATTTTATTCTTTTCAACATTTTCATCTTTTCAAATTTTCAGCAATAAACACTCAACTTCAAATACAATTATCTCTTTTAATAAAGACCCCCAAGTCACAAAATTATATTCCAAAATGAAGATAATTTTGTGCAGATTCCAGAACTTCAAGAATTGCTCAAATCCAATTTACTAATAAAAATTTATCTTCCTTACAATGAGACTAGTTCAGGATTCCCATATGCAGAATTTTCCAAAAATCAGCAGCAGACCCAACTATTAAAACGAAAATATATCATTCTTCACAAACCTCCTGAATGCAAATATTATATGCAAACCATAGGGAATTTCATAAGCTTTCCAAAACACCCAGAACCGCTTCAATCCGAATCACGAGTAAAACGTTACGCCTCTTCTCGTGATAGTTAATCCAAAATCCTAAAAATCAGAATTTGAGATCGATGAACATAAGTTCCATCTGCCTCCCTTTACTTCCAAGATCTACCAAAAACCTTGATCCACATCCAACTTCAAAAATTAATCGACTTTAATCCAACTACACTTAAGGCATAACAATCTACCAACATGGTCCTTCAACTTACCTTTTCCTTTGGGATAAATCCTCCTTCTCAAACAATTCCCATCTAAATTCTAGTCGGTCCGCAACAACATCGCTTCAACAACCTTGTACTTTTGCAATCAACATCAACTTAATCAACTTCTACATACCAACAATCACTTCCGGGAGCAACCTCTCCCCCACTTAATTCCAAACCAACACCTGCAGACAACGACTAAAAAACCAAAAACAAGTACCGACAGTGTTTCACACACATATTGCGTACGCAGGAATAAACAACATTAGACAACATTGGCCGGACGGACCGACCTGCTCTGATACCACTAATGTAACACCCAATTCTACCAAGCGGAAAATCATAAATCAGAGTTTCAAAATTCACCTTTTAAAATATGATGTCACATTTTCAACTTTAAAAACAACAACAATTAACATCTATTGCATATTCAACATGGATACATAACACTTAAACATCGGGAGACAAATAATAACTTTATTTATTTTTTAAACCAAAACATCGTTTACAACATCGCATCGGATTTCCAATTATTCAACTAAACATGGTATAACATGTTATTCAACTTAAAACAGCTTAGCAACAACATAATAATACTGAAACAACTTAAAACAACAACTACAACAACTAAGCATCCATTTCTTGAGTGTTATGTATCAGAGCATCGACACCGACTCGAACTAATGAAGATAACCATCTTCCTGCAAGCTACCTGCACGTTACCAACATAAGGTAACATTCAAACAAAAGGGGTGAGATATCGACAATTATAAACGACATATGATAAACAATACTTAGATAAGGATTATAAATGATTCACCACTTCATAACATTAACAACAAAACAACTACTTAACAATCACCCACCTATTATCTACTTACTTTACTACTATTATATCCATCAATGTTTTCCATATAAACCACATAGTCATATATTCAACAAGAACTAATTAATAAACCTAATCAACACAATTCACTTAATCAACTTGAAAACAACATAACAACTTATCAACTTGGACGACAGAACAACTTAACAACTTGCACAACATAAACAACATAACCAACTTAAATAATGCAACACAAATACGACTCAACTATGCATATGCATGTGGTACCACTGGAGTAAAACTCTCAACTTAAAATATACCAGGTTATCGAGGTATCTGCAAGGCATAAGCCTTCAACTTAATAAATTCTGCCAATTTACCGAGGCATCAAGGCATAAGCCTTCAACTTTCAACTTAATTGCCAATCCAAGCCAACGTGGTGTGAGCAACGGCTCCGACTTAGAATTGCACATATGCCATGTGACATGTACGACTCAACAACATAAACAACACAACATCATCAACATCAACAACATAAACAACTTATACGACTTGAACAACTTAAATCAACGTTGGCTAATCAGCCTTCAACTTCAACAACACAACAACTTCGACAACACAAAACAACTCAGACAACACGAGCAACTCATACGATATAAACAAGCAACACAAATAACTTATACGACAAAGGCAGCTAAAAATCAACTTTGGCTTATAAAGCCTTCAACTTAACAACTTTAGAATTATTCTGTAAACCGGAAACATACAACAACTTAAATGTACCTACAAATTGACTATACAACGCATTTTCGACAAAACAACGTAATAAAAACTAACTCTTAATTTACCCGACCTACCCCGATTAATTTCGTTAAATTCCGGGAAACTAAGTTTTTCGCCTAATTCGGCTAAACCGACTGAACCGACACTGTTTTTATCGTTCTGCAATTGTCACGACTTATTCTGAAAATTTTATCAAAAGCCATTATTTTTGGTAGATTATTCTGTCAAAAGTTCTAAATAAAATTCCAACTGTCATTAAAATCATAGGTTAAATTCTGTCTTTCTGTCAAAATTCCCAAAATAGTATTTACTGTCAAATGTATTCAGTTTCTTGTTCAACTAATATATGTATTGTGCTGCTTCTAAATTCTTAACACCAATTACAATTTGTTTTAACACAATTGTGTCCCAAAAATTAGTTTATTTAGGTAACCGTAAGAACTAATTATTTTAGAAACAAAAATTATTAAAATATATTATATAGTTTAAAGGACATATTACATTAAAATGTGGTTTACAGTAAAGTAAATGAGTGATCTTTCTCCAAAAAACCATAGTGGCTCCTACCACCAAATAAAATGACTTGCGCCACTTCATAGCCCCCCCCCCCCATACAATTTTTAAGTGACTCCCGCCACTTGGTAAGGTGGCTTGCTCCTCTAGGCCATTTGGGTGTCTCACCCCACACTACTGGTCTCTGTAATTTTCGGTTCATCGTCCCCAATCACATTTTTTTCCAGAATTTATTCAACATAAAATTATCAACAATGAATCAATATACTCAAAAACAATTTCCAATTAGCAGAAATCGGTAATCGGATAATCTATTTTCATACAAGCAGCCATTGTAACACCAAATACAGATTTATTCCAAATAACATTAAGGTCAACAAAATATTCAACAACCTAAACTACCCAATCACATAATTATTTATCAGACCCGGTTATAAAGATCTAACTCCACCATTACCTTAATCGGTGGCCGATTCGAATCCCCGATCGACTCTTTCCGATTAGATTTTCAGGCGGCGACTTCTCGTAACCGTTTTCTCCACTTTTCCTTGTTCTCCAATTTTTTCCCGATTCCATCTTCTTAGTGAAACTTCTACTTGACTAATTCTTTATTTTTATTCTGACTAATTCCTTTGTGACAAATTCTCCTTTTTCCTTCTTTTTATTAATTTAATAATAATAATCCAATTATAACTAATGAGCCTAATTCTTAAACCCCCCTTTAATTGCTATTTCCGACGAAATTCAAGCCCATTAACCAACACGCTCCGATAATCAATAATATTACTTATATTATTTTCTCGACTTTCCGACAAATATTCCGACTTAACGACTTAATTTACCACAACGCCAAATCGACTGAATAATAATTCACAAATAAATACTTATTCCTAACTTAATCGATTAACTTCTGATTATCAACCAAATGGTCCAAACAATTCTAACAACATATCCAAACCTGGAGAATATTCCATATCGTATTCCACAACTTACATCAACTTAATTAATTAAATTCGACTTAAACCAACTTAGAATTATCAATATAATATTCTGATATTTTGGAAATCAACTTAAATTAACACGAGTTAACACAACATACCACAATTATATTTAATTAAATAAATTGGTGTTACACGAACACCCTAATGAACACAAGTGCGTTGGGGTGGAGCTGGGAAGGCGCGAGCTTCAAGTGCGTGAAAATTGCTCCTTGAAAATTAGTAAAAGGCAAATGGTACCCCAGCTTCCCGAAAATCAAACTCGTACATAGGGAACCTTAAGCCATTGTAGTACGAGCGTATCTATTGCTCGGACTTAGGGGAAATTTCCCGCCAGTTAGAAATATTCCCCTTCTTTCGTCTTTCCACCCAGTTTCATGCTTCTGAGTCATCTATGGTGAACATTAAGGCCGTTTCTTGAGGTTCGTCAATAATCCATGACTTGTCTCCTGCAGGGATATCAACGACACCAGATGCATCGTCATGAGAGTTACTTCCTTGCAGCCCGTGGTCGAGTGTTTGTTGGTCGTTTCACCTGAAAAGCAGAGGAAAACAAGTGAATTCAACGAACTCAAATCCATCCTTCCACCGAAAGTCAACTGAAAGGGCGATGCTAAGGTCAAGGAAGTGTTCTCGACTCAACTCTTTATCCAAATAGGGTTACAAGGGAACAATTTTGACATATCAAGATTGTCCTCGCGCCAGAGGAACTCTCCTCGGTTGTAAACTCTATATTTCTTAACAGGGAGAAGCCCCTAAATGCGTATTTGTCCTCGACAAAGGTATAATGCCCGACTCTAAACAATAAATATCTCTAACCAATGTTCTATAAAGATCTAACTATGGTCTTCTACGCTAACCCTAGTGTCCATCCAATGTTCATACATTCTTCATGATCTTCATGAAATTTCCAGAAAATTCATGTGTTCTTAGAAGAACACATGAACTTCATCCAGAAATACATGAATGTTCATCTAAAAATGCAGAAATTCAAAGGAGGAAGATGAAAATGTTACCTTGATCTATCGTAGAAGATGAAGATTGACAGAGAAAAACTGAAAGGTTGCGATGGTGACAAAAATTCTGGTGAGGGCAGAAATGCAGAGTAGAGAATCCAGTGAGGGGAAGGTTTCGCGTGAAGAACACAAATAAACCCAACTTTCCCTTTTTATAATACTCTTGGTTGCATGGGGAAACATAAAATAAAACCATAATTACCTTATCCTAGATTCTGTAGACCTTAATTAGGTAATTAATGTGTCATCACACGTGTCACCTGTATACTAATCGTTTCACCTTCTCAAGGAAAAACAACATATTCCAAAGTAAAGCAACTCCCTGACTTCCCTGCATAGTCTTGCCCGACATCTGAAATATTCATTTCAAAGGACCTCGTGATTGCGAACTTTTGACGCCTTGTTCAGAAAGGAGAAAAATGTCACCCTAGTGTGTTAAACAGGGATTAACATTATTCAGACACCAAAAGTTAAAGAATCTGAAGATGGAGAAGATTATGTTTCCTCAAACAAAAGCATCTCTGCTTGAATACAAAAGTATCATCCAATAGAAAATGTGATTGCATATCTCAATGAAGGAATCATCACCAAATCCAAAGAAATGATTACCAACATGTGTTTTATCTCCAAAGTGGAACCTAAAACTATCAAAGAAGCTCTAACAAATGAATATTGGATCAAGACCATGTAAGAAGAACATGTCCAATCTAAAAGAAACAAGTTATAAAATTTAGCTCCCCGACTTGATTACATCAACATCATAGGAACATAATGGATCTAAAAAAGAAAGTATGACGAGAATATTAATGTGACAAGTCATAAAGCTCGATTAGTGGCTCAAGGATACACACAAATAGAAGGTATTGACTTTGATGAGACTTATGCTCCAGTTGCTTGCCTTAAATCCATCATGTTACTGCTAGGAATATCACATCTCTTGAAATTCAAGTTGTATAAAATGGAAGTCAAAAGTTCATTTCTAAATAGATTCTTGAATGAAGAAGTATATGTTGAACAACAAAAGGATTTATTTACCTTGGTGAACTCTATCATGTGTATAGGACAAAGTAGGCTCTCTATGGTTTAAAACAAGCTCTAAGGGCTTGGTATGAACGCCTTAGAGAATTCCTCACCATAAATGGTTACATGAGAGGTGGTATTCGCAAAGCCTTGTTTCTCAAGGCAGAAGAAGGTAAACTGATGAATCTTCAGATCTATGTGAATGATATTGTGTCTAGAAGAATGTCAAACAAGATGGTAGAGAGTTTTGTGCAACAAATGTTGTCAGAATTCAATATGAGTTCTGTGGGAGAACTTAGTTACTTTCTTGGATTTCAACTTAAGAAAATGAAAGAAGGTATATTTGTGTCAGAAATCAAATATGCTATGAACATTATGAAGAAATTTGGGCTTGAAAATGCAAGACACAAGCATACAACAATTGCAACTTATATCAAGCTAACCAAAGATGATCAAGGAATTGATATGGACCAAAGTATGTATAAAAGTATGATTGATAGTCTTTTGTATCTCATAGCTAGACGCTGTAATATTACTTTTTCAGTAGGGGTATGTGCCTGTTACCAAGAAAAGCAAAAGGTTAGTCTTAGAACACAAGTCAAAAGAATCATTATATATATATATATATATATATATATATATATATATATATATATATATATATATATATATATATATATATATATATATATAACCTTATAACACAAGTCAAAAGAATCATTATATATATATATATATATATATATATATATATATATATATATATATATATATATATATATATATATATATATATATATATAGGGGACGACCCAAGTGAGAACACTTGGTTATTATGAGAAACGAGAACAATTAATCATAACCATTAATTTTTTATTTATTGAAATCAATGGACTACATTAATTTCTATTTCCATAATCATATTTTATTGTCATTTATCATGTATTCTCATGACACTAAATTCATTCTATTGGGGTATTGTGATGATGTCTGGGTAGGAAATGTTGAAGATAGAAAGAGAACTTCTAGAGGTTATTTCTTTCTAGGAATAATCTCATTTCCTTGTTGCACGCAAATATTATGGATGGAACAAATGTTGAAATAGTACAATGTCAAACAAGATATTATGACATTATACTGTGACAACATGAGTTTTATAAATATTTCAAAAAATCAAGTTTAACATAGTCGCACTAAACACATCGACATTGTCACATTTTCATTAGAGAGCTTGTTGAAGAAAAAGTTATTACCATGGATTACGTATCAATAAAAAACCAACTTGATGACATATTTACCAATGAATTAAACACTAATCAGATTGAAAAACTAAGAAATGCTCTAGGTCGGTGTATTATTGAGAATCTCTAGAATTCGCAAAACCCGTGAAAAAATGCTCGAGAATTTCATGTTAAAAGATGCATATAACGATATACCTTTGTTTGGTCAAAAGAAGACATTTTTTCCCTTCAATTTATCAATCACCATCCATTTAATCATATGTTTTTTTATCAATGGAAAAAATGAAAACAATGGAAAATTAAGTTCTTGAGAATCGAATTATCATAGAGTCCGTTAAATAAATATTAACTAAGGGAGTGGGACAAATAAAAAACACTATCAGTTCCTGAATAAACGAGACTCCCAACATTATATTGAGAATTAGCACTATTATTCCCTTCACTTAAGGTGTAGAAAAGGAAAAGCAGCTATCATTATTTATGAATAAGAGATTGGAAATAATCTAATAGAGGCGTATAAGGATTAGTAGAAGACACGCCCTCTCTTATAAACTTCAAAGTCGTTTGAGAGCCAGACTCGTAAATCGCATTTCTAAAACCATGGTTCCAAGCAATATCAAGACCATGAGAAACAAATTGAAGCACAATATTAATATTTGAGGGTAAACCACAACTTCATGTAAAACCTATGATCCATTCTCCAAAAGAGTTTATCAAAATACCACAGTAGCCGGAGGGCCATGGATTACCAATTAAACTACCATTTACATTTACCTTTATCAAATTCTCATGAGAAGGGTGCCAAGACATAACTCCAGGGGATGATATCTTAATGGAACTATCAAAATCCTACTTTGTAGAATGTAAAAGAAAAGTTATTTGACTAAGAATATCCCAGAGAGAGTAATTGTTGTCTTTGAAGGATTCTTTGTTATAAGATTTCCAAATCATTCAATAACAAATAAGAAACAAAGGGCCATGATTAGATACCACATTAATTATAATCCAAATATATATGCCATCCTCATAAAAATGATTGCAAGATTGAAAACTGAATCTATTCCAAACTTGTGTGGCCTTGAGGCAATATTTAAGAATGTATAAGTTGGTTTCATCCGTTTCACCATGACTATAACAAGAGACATTTGTTGACATGTGACAAGTGACAAGTGACCCGTGTATATTTGGTAGGTAACTTCCCATGCATGATGATCCAAATAAAATGACAAATATTTTCATATAACTTGAGGTTCCAAATCTAGGACCAAGTTACTTCATGAATATGAGGTGGATTGGGCTCCAAAGTTAACAAAGAATATGCTGATTTGGTAGAATAAGTACATGATACTGAAGGTTCCCAAATATTAATATCATCTGAGTCATCATTACTAAAGACACTAGCCATATACACTTTAATGTCATCAGGAATATGGGTGGAGATGATGTCAAAATTCCAAGTACAATAGTTGCAGACATCCATAATATATAGTTGTGAATTCTACTCATCCATCAAAGTATTATTTTCCCTTCTCCATTTTTAGATCCTATTTTTTGCATTAATTTGGATTAACCATGTCGATCTATGTAAGGTAACTTGTTCCTTTTACATTGGATCTATGTGCTTTGATTATCTTTTTCCTTTTTTATTATGACAAAAGGGGGAAGTACACTCTCAAGGGGACTAGAGTATACTCTCTCTCTCAAGGGGAGTAGAGTATACTCTATACTTAACTGACGAGGAGTTTAATCACTCCAAATATATTTATTTGTTTCATTTACCAACTCCAATAATAGATACATTGTCATCATAAAAAAGTGGGAGAACATGGATTTATATGCTTGCAGTTATAAAGTTGAGAATTCATGAAAACAATCCTCTATGATATTTTGATGACGACAATGATAATTAAAGTTAGTGACGATAATTTTCAACCGTGATGATGGTAAACTAACTAGAGAAACATTCCATGCCTCATCAAAAAATGACACTTGAGATTAAAGTGCTTATATGATTAGAAGAAATCCAACAAAGAATTTTGAAGCCTCGAATAAAGTGTGAAAACTCGTCAGGTCATGTCTATCTATCTTCCTGAGTGACCTGAGTTTTGTAAAAGTAAGGGATGAATTTTAAAGTACTAAGGTAATTGTCGCTACACGAAAAATGGATCAGAGAAGTCACCATCAAATTTAATTTATCGTAACGGGAGGAAAGGGAAACATCGGGAAAACCTAGGGAAAAAGGATGGAATCGTAACAAAGATATGGGTTCGGAAGTCGGTTGAAAAGGGAATGCATTTTCACCCCTTTACATCCATCGTACTCGATGGGAACTGTCTAGGATGACTAAGCATGAACATATATTTTTTATCTAAAGTTTACTTGCTAAAGGATCAAGATAAGTTGAAACCAAAGGGGACTCGATAGGATCTCACATCCTAGGCCTACGTATCTCATCATGAATGAGAAACAGAGTCATCACAGTTTGAACTATGGCTGAAAGAGGGGATTGTGCTCGCCAAGACACCACGTCTCGTTCCGACGTATCTCCATTTACCAATGATGAATCAGAGAGGACATTGTTTAGGGCTACGATGGGGAAAGCTTTGTTAGTTGTTAGTGGGCTCACCAAGGAATGTGACCCTTGTTCCTACGTATACTCAACGAGAATGATAAATCAGAGCGTCCGTAGTTCGTGGGACTACGGGTTGTTTATAGTTTGAGGTGGACAATGATAACGTATCCCGTTCTAGTAGTTAGGTGTTTGTTGCTCCCTGAATGAAGACTTATGCACATACCTGTTTGTGGTAGAACGAAAATAACATGCTCTTTGGTAAGGTTTGATTCCCTAAGGCGGAAGGTGAAATTATTTGATTGATTTTAGAGTTTAAGAAAACTGTGAGACTAGTCTAATTGTTGGTACTTAGAGGGAGGCAAGTATCCGACCATAGATTAAGTACGGTCCACAATCATTATTCTTGAGAGTTGAGAGGACAAGGTTATCCTAACCACTCTTTTTTCTCCCTAAGAGGACCGAATTAAACTCTTGTTATTATTAAGTATTTTTTAAGGAAGAAAAGTATCAAGTCACTAGTCAAACAGGGACAACAACTTAAGTACTTGAGAAATGAGGTGTATAAGTACGTACACTCCATTGTTTTTCGTTCAATTGTTGTGTCAATAATTTGAAAAAGGGAACTTGGTATGGACCAACCAAATGCTTCGATTTTATTAGATGTTTTTGAAGTTTTTTTTTTGTTGAGAAAATGTACTCGATGTTGATCGAGGTATATTCATGATTATGAAAAGTGCTTGATGGAACACTGTAAACACCCCAAATTTGCCCTCACTCTTTTCACCATGGCTTTTGATCTTTTCATTTGCATAAGTTCAATCATATCATCTCATATTGCATTTTTGCTTCACTGCATTGGTTCAAAGTCATCTGCATCTAAGGTTTGTGATCTGAGCAATCTAAGTGCCATCTAAGCCACTCCAAAGGTCTTCAATCATCTCAAGAGGGTCCATGTATGTTCAATCATCATAATTATCCTCCAAAGATCAAGGAAGTCAAAAATCACAAGAACTGAGAAAGGCATGGAAGCAGAGCCAGGTTTAACTGCACAGATGACCTAAAATTAGGGTTTTGGTTTCAGAGGCCATAACTCCAAATTTTTTGGCCATTCTTGTTTCTATTGGTCTCTATATGTTATGAGGATCATGCATATCAATTTTCATGAAGAAATTCAATGGGGAAGGCATCTGATCAATGGATGACTTCTTGAGCAAGTCAGTGCAAAATCAGGGCATCTGAGGCCCCCAATCACCCAACCAAGGGGTCTCCTCCATCATTTTGAATGTGTATGACCTTTATTTGATCATAGAAGAAGTTAGAAGTTCACAAAATTGAAGAATTTCAAGCCATTTGCAAAGTTGCCATTTTGGGAAAGTGACTTGTAATGTAAACTTGCCATTTTGGGAAAGTTTTTCAACCTCCTCTTTTTGATCCAAAAATGCTTCAAATGAAAAATATTTGGTCATGAAAGTTGTAGATTGGATCCTCCCATTTTAAAAAAGTACAAGAACTTGACCTAATTCATTTTGGAACAAAAGTTATGGCCTTGCAAAGTTGGACAAAATCACTAAATTTTCACTTTTACACCAAAGAGGGAAACTTGCAAATTCTCATGACAAGCATTTCTATGAATTCAAATGGACTTCTACACATCATAACATCATAACACATTGCCTAAAACTCAGAATTGGCCCAAGAATTTCCAAGTTTCATGACTTGTGCATGAAGAAATCAAGAAAGGGCCAAACTTAATGAAAATTGCAAAACCCCCCATAAGCTTCAATCCACTTGCTGGATTGCCTCAATCTCACTTCCATGGTTCTCCTTGATCACAGCTGCACAAGACATGCCTTTGTCCTTGGACAGAACCAGCACATACCTCAAAGTACAACTTTGTTGACTTTTTTGCAAAAGGGCCATACCAATCAACATAGCCCACACCAACTCCACAGACCTATCACAGCTTGATATGTGGAAAAAATGGAACTCAAAACACACCAGAAGCAGGCCTGAAACCACAACATCACCATAGTTCACAAAAATCCCTCTTTTGCATTTTCTATCGAATCTCATAACTCAGTCACCCATTCTCAAAACTTCTTCCACCATTCATCCCCAAATGCATCACTGATCACAAACCACCCTTTACTTTGCTTTAAAAGTCACCACACACCAAATACGATTTTCTCCCCTTTTGAACTGAACTGAATCAATCTCACAAATCAGCTATAAGAAACTCCAAACCAGCCTTGCAAACTCTTAAGGGAAGTTAGTAGAGTTGATTTGAAGTAAAGAACTGCCCAAAAAGCTGCAAGTTAAAGAAGCTCAAGCTCAGGTACCTCAAGAACTTTTTTTCCAGAAATTGTTTTTTATGCTATAGAATTGTTGCTTTTGCTCTACTGATCACTCTGGTGCTTTTACTTTTTGAAATGGTCAAAAAATAAGCCTGTATCGAAGCTCTGAAACTTTTCCACTTTTTATGTTTTGATCCATATCTTGAGATGTAGGTTGTAGAAATTTGTTTTGATGCTTGATTCGTCTTCAGGGTAGTTAGGAGATACGATTTGGAGCTTTAGAGCTCTTGATTTTGCCTGTAGAAGAAGTTAGTTTTTAGTGCTTGCCGGAGAAGATGACCGGAACCACTGTTCCGGTCATCTGAGAGCAATTAAATTAGGGTTAGGGTTTAAGTGAGTTTGAACGTAGGCCCTTAGATCTATTTTCCCGCGCGCCATGAACGACCCAGATTCCTTGATTAAGCCCTAATTCTGGATTAATTAACTTAAACATAATTAGAAAAATTCAAATTGCCAGAATCAATCCTAGCCACTGAAACCCGCGCCAAGTCAACTCCCTCCAAGATTCTTTGAATTCTGGCCCTCAGATCAGCATACTTCCCCTTTAATTCAATTTTATTTTCTTTTTTATTCATTTGTTTTACCCAATTAATTTAAAATAGTAAATCATTTCCAAAAAATCTCATTTTTTGCATCATACCTTAAAATATTTTTCTCTTTCTGAAAATAATTTTATTTTTATTTTTTGCATAATTTTCGTATTTTAAAATTTTTTTAAATGTTTATTTTAATTAGTTAATGAGAATTAAATAATTAAAATAGCATTTAGGTTTCTAAAAATCACAAAAAAATTCACATTGCATTTTGATACATTTATAAACATTATCAAACTCTTCAAACAAATTTCTTTTTGGTTCTTGACCTATTTTGACATTTTTCTTTGGAATTAGGGTTCTTAAAAGTCAATATTTTTGCCCTAACTTAGAAAAATCCCTTCTGCCTAATCATGAGGAGTTTGATGATGGTTCTTTTTGCATTGCATTCCTCATATCATGTAGTTTCTAGGATTAAATTGGTTTGAATTTATATTTCATTTTCAATTTGTTGTGCATTTTTCCTTTTGAAGTGCCTTAAAACCCAAGCCAACTTGAGAAAATCATAACTTCCCTTAGGTTAAGATTTAGGTCTCCTCCTTTGGGCAGTGAACTTGTGTAGGGTTAGGGTTCCTTTGATCCCATTTTCAATTTTTTATCACATCATTTGCTTCTGATTTTGAATTTTGTGTTGGATGTTATGTATAAACCCTAATTTCTTGCCTTCATTTGCATCCATCTCTCGTATGCTTGCATTCATGAACTTGCCATGACATTTTGTGCATTCACATAACTTCTAAGACATCTTAGGACACATTAGAATCATGTTTGATCATTTCATCATTCATTTGCCATGTTATGCATTCATTCCATTTCATAAACTTTCATGAACTTGTATGGTTCAAAGCATGCTTCATTTGAATCCTCATCCTTGTATGATCATCCACAACTCTTGATATGTGTTTGCTTTATCTCTTAGCATCATTAACATCATGTTTATGCTTATGACTTTGGTTTGCATCCTTGCATTTCATCCCATTTTCATTTCATTTCATTTCTTGTTACTAACTTTTCAGGTGGTAAGTCATTGAGAAGTGAATTTGCCTTCACTTCTCATAATCTCTTCTCATCTCTCTTATGCATCATTTCTGCATTTTACTTGTGTATTGGAGTGAGCTTTCTTGCTCATGCCTTCTTCACTTTCTTTCTTCAAGCAACTTGTCTTCATAAGTGAAGCAAGTTGTCTTATTTCTTTCTGCTTCTCCTTCTTCCATCCTGCTTCTTCCTTGGTGGCTTTCCTCTTGAAGACTTCTTGCAAGCCTCATAAACCCTAGGAACACCCAAGAATGATCACAATTAGGTTTTGATTAGTACCCCATTAGTTTTTCCTTTGTGTCATATTTGAGTCCTCTCTTCTCATCCCTTAATCAAGGACTAAACCTTAAAGGTTTTAAGGCTTTATGATTAAGGTTATGCCTGTATCCTTCTATTAGGATGGAGTGTATAACTTTAATCCTAAGTGTTAAGCCCTTAATGTGTTTAAATCCTTTAATCAATTCACCTAATAATCACTAAGACATCAAGCTTGTAACTTGGGCCTTGCATTAGGGTTCTAATTCTTCCTTAACTGGTTAAGAAGGACTAACCCTAGTGTTAATGGACAAGTCCTTCTCAAGTTGTCTTACAAACCATAAAATTCACTTCTTAATCTTACCATTAACTAAAATCCACTTTAATAAAGATTTTGTTTTGTCATGAGGTTAATCCCTAATCATGGATTAAGTTGAGGAGCCTTCCTCAGTTTAAATGTTCTCATCTGTTATCCTTCTATTAGGATGGTGTAATGGGTCCATTAAATCCTTGATTATGGCTTAAACTCATTACTTAACACCAAACAAAAACAACAAAAACATCTAAATAAATGCAAGTAGGTTAATGATCTTAATCCTACATCACGGTGATTAAGTGTGAGGTGCTTAATTCATACTTAAGGTATTCTCATTACCCCTAATCAGAGGGAGGATGTGATGAGTTTACTAACCTTTGATTTAGGCTTAAGCTCATTTTCTTATGACAAACACAAAATCAATAAAATATTGAAAACACAAAAAAACAAACAATAATCGTCTCCTCCGAGATTCTTTTCTCACCTCATTCACTCATAAACGAGAACTCACTTCTTCCGTCTAATGCAAGACAGTTAGCACCTGAGCCAGACAGGTCATACTCTTGAGCATAGACAAGTAAGCAATTCATCAGTATATTTATTTTCTATTCTCTTTGGGTCGAACTACGGTGTTCTGACTTCCTCATTGCACAAGAGTATACGTAGGCATAACTTAACAGTTATCGAACAAAAGTCTCTGTATATTCCCCCTCCTTCCAGCATTATTCTTTAAGCCTCATAGTCTTGAGCTTTGCATTCTTCCTTGCACTGACACTTCTCTTATACACTTCACATTTTCTTTTGCACTGACACTTGCATTCTTTTCTAGCCTTTTGCACACAAATAGCACTGACACTACCCCTTTAAAACACAAATCTTTAAAGCGTGGATCCCGTCGAGTACGGCGGACAATCTGGGTGCCAATACCTTCCCAGGTTGTAACCAACCCCCTTTCTCAGTTTCTTTGGTTCGCGACCGTCTTATCCATTCTTTTCTAGGTTTATGCAGCATTACCTTTCCTTCGGGATAAAAATGCCTAGCTGGCGACTCTTTTCATTTCCTTCTCTTTCGCCGACCGTTCGCGTCTGTACCCCTCTTGACTGGGTGTCATTTGGTGGGAGCGACAGCTTGGCGACTCTGCTGGGGACCCTTATACTGTAACCAGGGCTTCTGGTTCTTTTTGTGGGTTCCTCCTAGCGCTTGTTTGATTTGTGTTTACTGGGGTGTTATGTGCTAATTGTGTTTATTTATTTGCTTTATGTATAGCTTTATTTATTGCTTTCTTTATAGTCTTTTGCATATTTCATACTGTCATTGCTGGATCTGGTTTTCTTTGGTGGGTGGGGTTCCATTGAGAATTTAAGGTCCTATACCTGGGACCTGAGTGACACCTAGGCTAGAGTGGTTCATGTTCTTTCACATTCCATTTCGGTCTGGTGCGGCAATATGAAACACGATTCAGATGTGGGTTTCTTCTTGAGAACTCTGTGCTACAGATTTCCTGTAGTGCTAGAGCTATCGGGGAAGCCTGCTAAGTCTGGATGACCTTTATTATGACCTTCAGAAGCTGAGGTGAATTAGAGGAGGATCCTTTATGGTTATTGTAAACACTGTACCTCCGGGTTAGAAGTGTTTACACTTCTCATAACTGATCCAAGTCTGAGGATCCTTGTTCTAGAACATTACATGTGAGGGGGTTGGGTTGTTTACAGGTTTGCAGGAACCCTTGGCCACATCATACCCTGTTACTGTGTTGTTTAAGAGTACTCCACTTTGGACAGTTCTTGTGATTAACCCTGGACATGTGACTCTTTATTTGAGCCCCCCACCCTAGTTACTGGACTTCTAAACCTCCATCTGGACTTTTGAACATACATGGGCCTAATATTAAGACAGATAATCTGATCCAGCTTGATCACAAACCCTTGCATATCATTTGCATATATCATCATTGCATCATTTAACATTTTTTTATTTGTTTTTCAGGGTATCCACATCATATCTGGTTTGGTTTTGACCCCTTCTTCTGCATAGACCTCTGCTTCATCAATTATCTGCTTCAGCTACCTTCATCATCACCAGCATCAGCCTGTCAGTGGCTCATTTCCAGCACCAGTCTGTGATCTTCATCAGCACCTATCTTCAGTTTCTTCAGCAGCATTCATGACTACTCCCAGGAAGAGCAACATATCCTACCATTTCTTTGAACCTGTGTTGACTGGCATCAGGCAGGTCCAGTCACTTATCACCCCTGACCACATCCCATTGTTTAGAGAGCATTACAGAGGTATCCTGGATATGGTTATGGACCTTGACCCTTCTCAGAGAAGCATGATCCACACATGTTTGCAGTTTTATGATCCTCCCTTGAGATGCTTCACTTTTCCAGACTTCCAGCTGGGGCCTCTGCTGGAGGAATTTTCTTCATTGGTTAGGGTACCTATCAGGGGTGGAATCCCCTTCAACCCATAAATGCCAGCTCCCAGCAATGGAGAGGTAGCAAAAGCACTGCACTTGGAGCCTGCCTTGATTGAGCAAAGTATGACAACAAAAGCTGGGATCCCTGGTTTGCACTTGGACTTCTTGATTTCTCAGGCCATCCTGAAGGCCTCATTAGGAGATTGGAGGACAGTCTGTGCATTGTTATCCCTCAACATATATGGGGTTATATTGTTTGCAGATGAGCCCAAATTTGTCAGCAAGAATGCCATCCATTTGTTTCTCCTGAAGAACCCAGTACCCGCTGTTGCACCCCAAAATTTGCCCTCACAATACAAGACTTTGTGTGCTAAGAAGGTTCACAAGGTTCAAAAGACCTTTCATGAAGTTCACAAGGTTCACAAGACACTTTATAAGGTTCACAAGGTTCACAAAGTACATCATTGGTCAGAAGATTTGACAATTCCCTCAGGCAAGGCATTCTCCTAAGCAGTGCATCCAAAATTAGGGTTTTGACTTTAATCAGGCTAAATGGATCTCCAAGACTTCAAGTGAGCTTCATAACATCTTATATGTGTCTAAGAATCCCCATGACAAGTTTCAAGACTTTTCCCAAAGGTTTGCTCAGTCAGATGATCAGATAGGTTAAAATCAGTCAAAGCAGTTAAAAAGTCAAACTGAGGTCAACTGTGGTCAAACCAAAGTCAAACTTCATGATTTTTTTGCCAACATCAAGTATATGAAGTAAAATTCATCATTTGATCAAGGTTTGATCATGATTCATCAAGGATATTTCAGATCATCAAGAATCAGAGGTTTCTAAATTAGGGTTTCCTCAGGAAAAGTCAACTGAACTTTGACCAGCCATAACTTTCACATGCTTCATCACATTTTTTCCATCCAAAGCTCATTTTGAAGGAAATTGAATTCTCTAAAACTTTGTGTCTCACAAGCCAAGCCCAAAAATGCTTCATTTGGAAGGTATGAGCTAAGACATTATAGGTCCTTTTAAAAGTCAACAACTTCAAAAGGGCATAACTTGAGAATGGTAAATGATATGGACATGAAACCAATGGGGTTGGTTATAGGACTATTCAAGCTTTCCAAAATGTCCAAGAACACCCTCATAGCATTAAAATTGAAGGATATGTGCCCTTGCAAAGTTGGGAAATTTTTGAGTGGTGTATGAGGAAAATAGGGTCTTAAAACTAAATTCTTCCAAATGGGCTTGCAATCTTGTGATCCAAACTTCACCATAACACCAAGCACGACCCAACCCATATAATTTCTGATTTTTTTTATTTTATTTAATATTTATTTGAATTTTATTCATTTAAATACATATTAAATCAAAATAAAATCAAAAAATCAATATTTAAGTGTGATTCTTCTTCTAGAAAATCATAAAAGACATTTAACATGAATCCACACTAACCAAATTCGTGCTCACTCTTTGAAGCATGAAGAGATTTGATTTTTGGACAAAATTAGAAAGGGATTTCTTCATCACTAAGGTATCCAAAAAGCCCAAATAGAGAGTCTATTTTTTGACCTAATTCAATCCACCATATATAGACAAAGAGAACACAAGCATTGGGACGGATTCTTGCAGCCATCAACCTCACTTTCAAACTTTCAAAATCATCAATTTTTTTCAAATTCAAATTCTAATTTTTTGTAACTTTTCAGGTGAATTAAGGACAGCAATCTTATCCCTAAACATCATTGATCATGTCCCAATAATCATATGCATCAAAAACAGCATGAATGCCCTCAACTGAATCGAATTTTATGTGTGTTTTAAGTTTTTTCGAATTCATGGTTATACTTGATATAAACTGTTTTTGATGATTTAAAATTGTTCATAATGTATCATAGAACAATTCTGGATGTTTGGTTTTGAGTTTTCGTACAGGAATCACATTCGGCCATGGCTAGGGTTTCAAACCCTCATTTGGGATTTTCTTATTTAATAAGTTTAAAGACTTATGGATGATGTCATTAGAACGTACAGGTCATAAGGAATCGAATGGTGTAATTAATTTTGATTACTGGTACAGCTTTCATGGTGTTCTAATAACCTAGGGTTAGCTGCCAAATATTTTTCGTAGGAAAATTGGAAAAGGAATTCGTAGGAAATTCCGCAGCGCTAGAGGAAGAAGACGACCCTGCGCGCGAATTTCAGTTTTTGAATTTAGAATTATTATTTAATTAATGTTTCGTATTTCATATCAGTTGGAAGCAAGTGGCGTAGTGGCAAGCGTATATGCGTGTAAGGCAAACGACCTGGGTTCGATCCCCAGGTTAATCTTTTTGGTCAAAATCTCTTTTATTTTGCAGGCTTTTTATATAATAATCAAGAACCATTCAATAAACACGTTGCGTGTGTAGCTCAGCTGGTTGGTTTGCACATGAGGGAAGCCAGGAGTCCTGGGTTCGACCCCAGGCTCCAACAGGTAAGTGATTTTGTTTCTTTTTATTTATTCTTACCTTTTAATATATTTTAATATAATTAATATTATTAATACTAATTCAAAATCTATTTTTCAAATAAAAAACTCAAATGTTATCCTTATGTAAATTATAATTTAAATATTTATTCTCTAAAAACATTTTTTTATTCTTTCTAAATAATTTTATTAATCTATATTATATATAAGTTGTAAATATTTTATTCAAATCTTATTTAAACTCTAAACCTAAATAAAACCCTAATGTTTTCTAAAATCCTAAAATATTTTTAAAACCTAATTTTCTATAAACCCTAATTGTAAATATTAGTTTATTTGTTTATTTTAATTTCATAATTCTTGTTTATATTTTAATTAATAAATAAATCTTAATGTTTTTTTTTAAATAATCAAACCCTAATTTTCTTTTCAATTTAATTATGACTTTTAATTTATTTGTAAACTTTAATTATGTATTGTTTTTATTTTTAATTCTTATGTGTAAATAATTCTAGATTATGCTTAAAATAATTAAAACTTGATAATTTAATTTTTCAAATATAATAATCATAATTAACCTTATTTTCATAATATGTATATATTTTATAATTTATTTATAACATAATCCTTGTATGTAAATAATTTTTTAGTATATGTTTAAAAATAATTAAAATTTGCTAATTTAATTTTGTAAATATAATTTATTTTATAATATGTAACCTAATTTTTATAATTTGTACATAATTTAAAATTTTTATAATAATTAGTATATAATTGTTTATATTTTCTTCTTAATCTTAAAATATAATTGTTTGTATAAAAATTTGATCTTTTAATTATTATGCTAATGTTCTTTATTAATGCTATTACTAACCTCATTAATATATTGTGATTTATTATTATTATTTTACTAACCCAATTATATTATTATTATTTATTTTTGCTTATTTATTTAATTTGCTTTAATTATTATTATTTTGTAATTGCCTCTTTTATGTAATATTGTAATAGTAATATTGAATATTTATTTTAAATGCTATGGTTAGTAAAATAGGGAGTGAAACATGTTTGTATCGTAAAATCAATTTAGATCACTAATTTAAAAGATAAATATTTAAAATTGTACACTCACACACGTAAGTCGATCTTTGATCGCCATCTCACTTCCTTAAGGATACCTCTCATGTTGCCTATTACAAAAGGTCAAGTAGGGTGTATAAAGCAAAGTCCCTAATCTCACATCATCTAGTCCCTTTAACAGATAAAAAGATCAAGTCCCTTCGAATGTTGTCTTCGTAATGATCTTGTCCCTTTCGAATAAAGATGATAAGTCCCTTCGAATTGCTTATACACCCCACAGTTGCCTAAATAACAGATGTACCTTCACTTGTCCCTCACATCCAAGGTAATGACTACCTATTCCTTAATAAGAATATCAAGAAGATTGTGCAGAAGATGGTGGTTACCTACAAAGACTGGCATGAAATGCTACCGTTTGCCTTACATGGGTACCGTACATCAATCAGAACATCCACTGGGGCAATGTCGTATCAGCTTGTTTATGGTATGGAGGCAGTCCTACCTGTTGAAGTTGAATTACCCTCCTTGCGAGTATTATTGGATGTTAAGCTGAATGAGGAAGAGTGGGTCCGATCCCGATACGAACAACCGAATCTGATTGAAGAGAAGAGATTAGCTGCAATCTGCCATGGGCAGCTGTATCAGAAAAGAATGAAGAAAGCCTTTGATCAGAAAGTCAGGCTTCGAGAATACCAAGTAGGAGATCTTGTGTTGAAAAGACTCCTCCCTCCTCATACAGACCACAGGGGCAAGTGGACTCCGAATTATGATGGTCCATTCATAGTAAAGAAAGTTTTCTATGGTGGAGCACTGATGCTCAGTACTATGGATGGTGAAGACTTCCTGTCCCCTGTGAATTCAGATGCAGTTAAAAAATACTTCGCATAAAATGACCCGTTGGACACAAAAACAGAATGTAAGTCCAGGAAAAAATAGGGCATCCCGGCGAGTCAAAAACAGAATAAAAGACTCGGGCAAAAATAAGGGAAAAATAAATAAAAAAATGTACACCCGCTGAGTTGAAAATCCGCATTGGACAACTCAGGCAAAAATGGGTATCCCGGTGGATTGAAAACCCGAAAGGGCGATCCACGCAAAATAAGGGAATAAGCGAACAACTGCATTCTGAATTCGTCCGTATCACTTGCAACATGGT
The DNA here is from genome assembly GCA_963966055.1 of Lathyrus aphaca. Taxonomy (NCBI): domain Eukaryota; kingdom Viridiplantae; phylum Streptophyta; class Magnoliopsida; order Fabales; family Fabaceae; genus Lathyrus; species Lathyrus aphaca. The sequence goes on along the minus strand of OZ014519.1, from coordinate 704,991,640 downwards.
AAGCTTCGAAAGTTTAAAGCTTCGGTCGGAATCAGCCTTCTCCAAAAGCAGGATAAGAAGGATGTCAAGGTCATACGGGTCATAGCAAAAGGAAGTTCATTGAAGCGTCATCAACATTGCCAGCACCTTTTTGTTTCTCAATTTGTAACAATCTCCTCATTTCAGGGGATTTGTTTCTTTGACTGTACTTGCCAATTTAGGGCATATAAATCAATAAAATCAGATTTTCAGTCATATTCCGTCTCGTACATTTTATTTTCATTTGCAAAATGTCCGATGTCCTTAAGATGTTGATTGCATAAGTACAAATGCGTCTTTTCTAAATTACATGCTCACAGGAAATATATTTGCTCCTGGGAATGTCTAAATTCCTATGATGGAACCCAGTAAGGGACACCTCGGGATACTTGTAAGTTTCTTCGTCATACAGGATTGCAGGTGTTCAAAGTACGACCAGGGGCATGAAAGCTTCTCCCCAGCAAGCTACCAAATCACTATTTGCTCAGCCCATCTCCCAAAATAGCACCAGGGGTGCCCTCTCCCCAGCTGAGTTGCCAGACATCATCTTCCTCAGCAGAATCACAAAAATCTCTAGGAAGATCTTCCAGTGATCATTCCTCCCCAACTAAGTGTCAGACAGGGAACTATCTCCCCATAAAACTCCAGCCTCTATCCAGAAGAGCAATGTCTGAAGATCCCACAACAGAGTGACGGAAGCTCCCACAGACCCCAGCTGGGTCCCTCATTCCCAAGATAGGTCTATCAGTGATCTATTTCCTCAAGCAGAGTCACATATATCAGATCTACCAATGATCTCATCCCCAGCTGGGATATCACTTCAAGCATAGCAGTCAGAGACCTTCGCCGCAACGGGATCCGAATCCCGGATCGGTATCTTTGCATAATCATAGCATTCATATCATATTTTCCCCCAGAGCGTAGCATTCCGTCTAATACGGAGCATTACGGCAAAAATCAAACATATTGCATAATCATAAGTCGTGTTCTGAATCAAACAGTTGTGTATACCAACACTTCGTTTGCAAATATCCAAAATACTTCCCAAACCCCCCGGCAGAAAGCCAAAGCGTCCACTTTGCACTCACAAATGCAGATACATGCTCCTTTTGGCACTCGTCAGTGTCACCATTCCCCAGCATAGCTGCCTAAACACTTTGTAAACCAAATACTTGTTTATAGTACACTTCTTCCGACACCCGCCCGTGTCGTGCTCTCCCCAGCAAGTTGAACACTCGTCGGCGTCTCACCCATGTTTACTTATTTCAGATAATCGTCCGTACCTCGTACATGCCACTTAAATCCCCTCAGAGTTGACACTCGTCCATGTTCTTTGTTAACCAGTTGATACTCGTTCGTATCATCATCTCTGAACATGCGTCAACATTTGTCTCTACTGATACTCGTCCGTATTATAGTCTTAAGGATGCTCGTCCGCATCTTTAATCTATACACAGTGTCAAACACTTATATCTTCTTTAATTTAGACACTCGTATGTGTCTACTATTCCCTAGAAGAGTCCCCGGCAAACCCCGAATAGACTATTCCCTTTCTATCTGACATTCGTCCTATGTCATGATACCTTCCGGCAGCCGTACCCTGCCAGGTGATCGTCCTTCACCTTTTGATGATCGTCCTTCATCATCCCCAACGGAGTCTCTATTCATTAGAACCCCTTCCTATGCGACATTCGTCCTATGTCGTGATACTTTCGGCAGTCGTACCCTGCCAGGTGATCGTCCTTCACCTTTCTGATGATCGTCCTTCATCATTTTACCCGATGGTCGTCCCCATCGTAGATCTCGTTATCTGACATTCGTCCTATGTCATGATAAACCCTGAGAGCAGCCGTACCCTGCTAGGTGATCGTCCTTCACCTCTTGATGATCGTCCTTTATCAATGCTTATCTGATGGCCGTCCCCATCGTCGACCTTTTCATCCGACATTCGTCCTATGTCATGATACTTTCGGCAATCGTACCTTGCCAGATGATCGTCCTTCACCTTGGATGACCGTCCCTCATCCTTATCCCCAACAAAGCAGCCGTCCCCTGCTAGGTGATCGTCCTTCACCTTTGATGACCGTTCCTCATCATTTATTTCTTCAGCCCGATGGTCGTCCCCATCATTTACTTCCAATCCCCAGAAAGTCTTGTTTCTTTGCTTGATGGCCGTCCCCATCATGATCGCTTTATTTCCCCAGCATGTCGGTCGTCCCCGTCATCGCTTTATCCCCAGCAGTCGTCCCCTGCTCGACGGTCGTCCTCCGTCGCCCGCACTTTATAATCATACTTTATTTCCTTTCACAATCTATATCCCTTTTCTTCTTCATTCAGTGAGTGCAAATTTTGGACTGTCTTTGGTATTCAACCACAAGTTATCTTGTTTGCCTGTTAAGCCGTTGCTTACATCCTGCACAGCTAACTCATGTTTGAATAGGGGCAGCTCTAAACACCCCAAATTTTCCCTCACTCTTTTCACCATGGCTTGTGATCTTTTCATTTGCATAAGTTCAATCATATCATCTCATATTGCATTTTTGCTTCACTGCATTGGTTCAAAGTCATCTGCATCTAAGGTTTGTGATCTGAGCAATCCAAGTGCCATCTAAGCCACTCCAAAGGTCTTAAATCATCTCAAGAGGGTCCATGTATGTTCAAGCATCATATTCTATCCTCCAAAGATCAAGGAAGTCAAAAATCACAAGAACTGAGGAAGGCATGGAAGCAGAGCCAGGTTTAACTGCACAGATGACCTAAAATTAGGGTTTTGGTTTCAGAGGCCATAACTCCAATTTTTTTGGCCATTCTTGTTTCTATTGGTCTCTATATGTTATGAGGATCATGCATATCAATTTTCATGAAGAAATTCAATGGGGAAGGCATCTGATCAATGGATAACTTCTTGAGCAAGTCAGTGCAAAATTAGGGCATCTGAGGCCCCCAATCACCCAACCAAGGGGTCTCCTCCATCATTTTGAATGTGTATGACCTTTATTTGATCATAGAAGAAGTTAGAAGTTCATAAAATTGAATAATTTCAAGCCATTTGCAAAGTTGCCATTTTGGGAAAGTGACTTGTAATGTAAACTTGCCATTTTGGGAAAGTTTTTCAACCTCCTCTTTTTGATCCAAAAATGATTCAAATGAAAAATCTTTGGCCATGAAAGTTGTAGATTGGATCCTCCCATTTTCAAAAAGTACAAGAACTTGACCTAATTCATTTTGGAACAAAAGTTATGGCCTTGCAAAGTTGGACAAAATCACTAAATTTTCACTTTTACACCAAAGAGGGAGACTTGCAAATTCTCATGACAAGCATTTCTATGACTTCAAATGGACTTCTACACATCATAACATCATAACACATTGCCTAAAACTCAGAATTGGCCCAAGAATTTCCAAGTTTCATGACTTGTGCATGAAGAAATCAAGAAAGGGCAAAACTTAATGAAAATTGCAAAACCCCCCATAAGCTTCAATCCACTTGCTGGATTGCCTCAATCTCACTTCCATGGTTCTCCTTGATCACAACTGCACAAGACATGCCTTTGTCCTTGGACAGAACCAACACATACCTCAAAGTACAACTTTGTTGACTTTTTTGCAAAAGGGCCATACCAATCAGCATAGCCCACACCAACTCCACAGACCTATCACAGCTTGATATGTGGACAAAATGGAACTCAAAACACACAAGAAGCAGGCCTGAAACCACAGCATCACCATAGTTCACAAAAATTCCTCTTTTGCATTTTCTATCGAATCTCATAACTCAGTCACCCATTCTCAAAACTTCTTCCACCATTCATCCCCAAATGCATCACTGATCACAAACCACCCTTTACTTTACTTTAAAAGTCACCACACACCAAATACGATTTTCTCCCCTTTTGAACTGAACTGAATCAATCTCACACATCAGCCATAAGAAACTCCAAACCAGCCTTGCAAACTCTTAAGGGAAGTTAGTAGAGTTGATTTGAAGTAAAGAACTGCCCAAAAAGCTGCAAGTTAAAGAAGCTCAAGCTCAGGTACCTAAAGAACTTTTTTTCCAGAAATTGTTTTTTATGCTATAGAATTGTTGCTTTTGCTCTACTGATCACTCTGGTGCTTTTACTTTTTGAAATGGTCAAGAAATAAGCCTGTATCGAAGCTCTGAAACTTTTCCAGTTTTTATGTTTTGATCCATATCTTGAGATGTAGGTTGTAGAAATTTGTTTTGATGTTTGATTCGTCTTCAGGGTAGTTAGGAGATACGATTTGGAGCTTTAGAGCTCTTGATTTTGCCTGTAGAAGAAGTTAGTTTTTAGTGCTTGCTGGAGAAGATGACCGGAACCACTGTTCCGGTCATCTGAGAGCAATTAAATTAGGGTTAGGGTTTAAGTGAGTTTGAACGTAGGCCCTTAGATCTATTTTCCCGCGCGCCATGAACGGCCCAGATTCCTTGATTAAGCCCTAATTCTGGATTAATTAACTTAAACATAATTAGAAAAATTCAAATTGCCAGAATCAATCCTAGCCACTGAAACCCGCGCCAAGTCAACTCCCTCCAAAAATCTTTGAATTCTGGCCCTCAGATCAGCATACTTCCCCTTTAATTCAATTTTATTTTCTTTTTTATTCATTTGTTTTGCCCAATTAATTTAAAATAGTAAATCATTTCCAAAAAATTTCATTTTTTGCATCATACCTTAAAATATTTTTCTCTTTCTGAAAATAATTTTATTTTTATTTTTTGCATAATTTTCGTATTTTAAAATTTTTTAAATGTTTATTTTAATTAGTTAATGAGAATTAATTAATTAAAATAGCATTTAGGTTTCTAAAAATCACAAAAAAATTCAATTGCATTTTGATACATTTAGAAACATTATCAAACTCTTCACACAAATTTCTTTTTGGTTCTTGACCTATTTTGACATTTTTCTTTAGAATTAGGGTTCTTAAAAGTCAATATTTTTGCCCTAACTTAGAAAAATCCCTTCTGCCTAATCATGAGGAGTTTGATGATGGTTCTTTTTGCATTGCATTCCTCATATCATGTAGTTTCTAGGATTAAATTGGTTTGAATTTATATTTCATTTTCAATTTGTTGTGCATTTTTCCTTTTGAAGTGCCTTAAAACCCAAGCCAACTTGAGAAAATCATAACTTCCCTTAGGTTAAGATTTAGGTCTCCTTCTTTGGGCAGTGAACTTGTGTAGGGTTAGGGTTCCTTTGATCCCAATTTCAATTTTTTATCATATCATTTGCTTCTGATTTTGAATTTTGTGTTGCATGTTATGTATAAACCCTAATTTCTTACCTTCATTTGCATCCATCTCTCATATGCTTGCATTCATGAACTTGCCATGACATTTTGTGCATTCACATAACTTCTAAGACATCTTAGGACACATTAGAATCATGTTTGATCATTGCATCATTCATTTGCCATGTTATGCATTCATTCCATTTCATAAACTTTCATGAACTTTTATGGTTCAAAGCATGCTTCATTTGCATCCTCATCCTTGTATGATCATCCACAACTCTTGATATGTGTTTGCTTTATCTTTTAGCATCATTAACATCATGTTTATGCTTCTGACTTTGGTTTGCATCCTTGCATTTCATCCCATTTTCATTTCATTTCATTTCTTGTTACTAACTTTTCAGGTGGTAAGTCATTGAGAAGTGAATTTGCCTTCACTTCTCATAATCTCTTCTCATCTCTCTTATGCATCATTTCTGCATTTTATTTGTGTATTGGAGTGAGCTTGCTTGCTCATGCCTTCTTCACTTTCTTTCTTCAAGCAACTTGTCTTCTTAAGTGAAGCAAGTTGTCTTATTTCTTTCTGCTTCTCCTTCCTCCATCCTGCTTCTTCCTTGGTGGCTTTCCTCTTGAAGACTTCTTGCAAGCCTCATAAACCCTAGGAACACCCAAGCATGATCACAATTAGGTTTTGATTAGTTCCCCATTAGTTTTGCCTTTGTGTCATCTTTGAGTCCTCTCTTCTCATCCCTTAATCAAGGACTAAACCTTAAAGGTTTTAAGGCTTTGTGATTAAGGTTATGCCTGTATCCTTCTATTAGGATGGAGTGTATAACTTTAATCCTAAGTGTTAAGCCCTTAATGTGTTTAAATCCTTTAATCAATTCACCTAATAATCACTAAGACATCAAACTTGTAACTTGGGCCTTGCATTAGGGTTCTAATTCTTCCTTAACTGGTTAAGAAGGACTAACCCTAGTGTTAATGGACAAGTCCTTCTCAAGTTGTCTTACAAACCATAAAATTCACTTCTTAATCTTACCATTAACTAAAATCCACTTTAATAAAGATTTTGTTTTGTCATGAGGTTAATCCCTAATCATGGATTAAGTTGAGGAGCCTTCCTCAGTTTAAATGTTCTCATCTGTTATCCTTCTATTAGGATGGTGTAATGGGTCCATTAAATCCTTGATTATGGCTTAAACTCATTACTTAACACCAAACAAAAACAACAAAAACATCTAAATAAATGCAAATAGGTTAATGATCTTAATCCTACATCACGGTGATTTATGACAAACACAAAATCAATAAAATATTGAAAACACAAAAAAACAAACAATAATCGTCTCCTCCGAGATTCTTTTCTCACCTCATTCACTCATAAACGAGAACTCGCTTCTTCCGTCTAATGCAAGACAGTTAGCACCTGAACCAGACAGGTCATACACTTAAGCATAGACAAGTAAGCAGTTCATCAGTATATTTATTTTCTAGTCTCTTTGGGTCGAACTACGGTGTTCTGACTTCCTCATTGCACGAGAGGATACATAGGCATAACTTAACAGTTATCGAACAAAAGTCTCTGTATATTCCCCCTCCTTCCAGCATTATTCTTTAAGCCTCATAGTCTTGAGCTTTGCATTCTTTCCTTGCACTGACACTTCTCTTATACACTTCACATTTTCTTTTGCACTGACACTTGCATTCTTTTCTAGCCTTTTGCACACAAATAGCACTAACACTACCCCTTTAAAACACAAATCTTTCAAGCGTGGATCCCGTCGAGTACGGCGGACAATCTGGGTGCTAATACCTTCCCAGGTTGTAACCAACCCCCTTTCTCAGTTTCTCTGGTTCGCGACCGTCTTATTCATTCTTTTCTAGGTTTATGCAGCATTACCTTTCCTTCGGAATAAAAATGCCTAGCTGGCGACTCTTTTCATTTCCTTCTCTTTCACCGGCCGTTCGCGTCTGTACCCCTCTTGACCGGGTGTCATTTGGTGGGAGCGACAAAGACATGCATTGGTTCCCTAGCCAAACAGGGCCAACAACCCAAGTACTCAAAAGAAATGAGGTGCACAAGTACGTACATTCAACTCTGTTCCATCTGATTTGTTATAAAAATGTTTGAAAAATGAAATTGGTATTGACCAAGTGTTTTGATTGGAAAAATCGGCTTGTTGAAATTAAAAGTGATTAATAAAAAATGATTTGGAATTGAAATAGAAAAAAGGTCTGAAATTGTTTTCAAATTGATTAGAAGTTAGTGTAGTTAATGTGAAATGAAATGTTAGTAAGAGCATAATTATTTACGATGAGTACATGAACATGTATAGAGATATGAGTGGATTAAGCAACTACTACACACATTGAAAAAATTTAATTCTCTTAACAGTTAAAGGTACAAAATAATCGAATGAATCTTAATTAATCAAATAAAATTTAATCAAAGAAAAATCTAACATTTCTAAAATAACTAAAACTTAACTAACAAAATGTAATAAGATAGATAACCAAATAAAATTAAAAGACTAGAAAAAAATCAAACATAAAAATATAGGTCTCTAAGACAAGCTCTTAGAGATTGGGTTGATAATCTGATAAATTTTCTGCTTGAAAACAAATTTCAAAGAAAGATGTTATAACTCTTTTTCAAATTGAGCATACTTTTTTTGTGCATGATTTTTCGTCAATTCAATACTATTACACAAATGTTTGTGCAAGGATGTTTCTCATATGATATATATTAAAATATAGGAGAGCTCTTTTAAGTGTACAAGAAGAAGTGATTATCAACCCTGATGGATTTAACCAAGACATTGATTGTGTGTTTCAACATAATTGACCAAAATTATGATGATAATGGTAATATTCAATGATTATGATCACGAAAGATTAAGGTGATAAATTTGTAATGCATTTATCAGTTTTATGGTTCGACAACCACTCATATCAAATAATTCATAGAGAAGGAAAATCGATGACGACTTTTCGTTCCCTTAACAGGGTGTAACGCCTCACCTAAAGGACTTATAGTCTCATCATCCAGGCTACATAAAACTTTGTATTAAGGACTTGGATTTCACATTCTATTTAAACTCTCGTCTAAAGGGTTAATAGTTTCCTCGGGTAGGATCGAATATAGAAATCTCGTCCAACAAGCGCAACCGAATTCTAGCCCAAGAGACTTAGTCAAGAGTCTTATTCGGGTGCTTGATAGAAGTCTCGGTCGAATGGTCAAAAGTCTTGCTTGAAGAACTTATAGTCTCATTAGCCAAGCTACATATAGTTTCGTTTTAGGGACTTGGATTTCCAAGGTATATAAATTCTCACGTGAGTGATTTAGAGTTTCCTCAGGTGGGATCGAACACATAAATCTTACCCAAAAGACACGAGTGATGTCTACTCCAAGAGAGTTATTCATAAGTCTTTTCTAATAATTTGATAGAAATCTCGTCCGAAAAGTCCAACGTCTCACATGAGAGACTTATGATCTCATCAACCAGACTACTTATAATCTCTTCTAAGGGACCTAGATTTCCCATGCTGTTGTTGATTTATATCCTTAATTATGATTGATATATTGTTAAATCACTTTAGCCTAGTGGAAGAATGTAAAAATATTTAAGTAGTTTTGTTTTTCCTATAATAGTTTCTCTATGAAAAGGCATTAAAAAGGATTTTGAAAAAAAAACTATTTAGAGATAGAAAGATTGAATCTTAATGAAATGCATTCTTTAATCATTATAACCATAGAATTATAGATCCATATAATAATGATTGATTCTTTGATTAATTATCTATATAATTAAATTAACTAACATATATCAACCACTTAGGTTGAATCATGAAGTCAAATAATTCTTTTTATCAGGATCGGTCTTTATGTTATGTTGAATTTAAATTCTTCTTAATGCTCACACTTAAGGTTGGGGAATTCTATACGTAAGATGGGATATAATACATGGGTATAGCGCATAAATAGGGTCATGATTACCATGTGTAAAATGAGTTAAAAAAACCTTATTCAAAATTTATAAACTTTTTATACATAGGAAAAATTTTTTTTAAGATAACATACTTTATTAATTTAAATCCCAAAATAACAATGTATTAAAATAAATTACCAAACTAACATAGTTTAGATGCATGTTCGTCAATCCATTTGGAAAACAAGTTCATTTTCAACCTAATTCGCCAAATGGATTAGCTAGTTTCAATTTTTTTTAACTAATTCGCCAAATGGATTGGCGAATGAGTGTTATTGTTGTACATGCATTCGCCAAATGGTTTGTTGTGCATGTTTAGGGCTTGCTAATTTATTCCTATAAATACATATGCCCGGTTATCACTCATACACATCATATTTATCTCACTCCTTCCTTACAAACCCTCTCTCATTCATTCCTTTCAATCTCTCCCTCTTACAACATGGCTTCTCCTCGTCCATCTAGTTTTGCATCGACACCGTCTTCCTCAACATCAGAAGAACCGCTTCCAAAATTTGATATTTTGAAGAAAAATGCTTTGGTGTTTTTTTCGGCAACAAAGCCTCCTTTGAAGATGCTGTTATGGAACCCCCAAACTTTGGAACACTTGCATAGAGAATTAACCCGCTGGTTAGAAGGAGAGATCGGCCACAAAGAAAAGATAATTAAAATTGAGAAGCGGGTTGTGGAGTCTGGTGTGACGAAATGGAGAAAAGTTGTCAATGATGCAGGTGTTCTTTCGATGATGTTAGGCGGAGGTGAAGTTGTCCTGATGGTTCTGATAGGCTAGATATGTTGAATGTTCCAGTTGTTTTATTTATGTATGGTCATGTTTGAATTTATTTATTTTTTAGTTTTATTTATGTACGGTCATGTTTTGAATCATGTATTTCCTTGTTTTATTTATGTATGTTCGTGTTTGTGGTTGTATGATTTTACTGATATGAATGAAACGAACTAGGCTTCTATTTAAAATAAATATGGTTACAATGGTTTAATTTATGATGTTGAGCTTGGTCCAACGTTGGGACATTTTTTACGATTGTGACCGGGCTGACGACATGAACTACACAGTCTCACCATCTTATTTGCCGTATCCATTTCGGTGCGAATACGCGTCCTGTTAGGACGCCCTTTTTTCTTTCTTCGCATGTTCTCATTGTGCCAGACTATTTCCCCGTTGTAGGAGGGTCAGTAGTCCTCATTTGCAACAACCGGAAAGCTTTTGTTGTAGACGTTACAAAGATTGTGCACTTGGTAAACAGGGGATAGTAAGCCTGAAGGGTCCAGCCGAACCTTCGAACATGCCGTTATGACATGGGAGCAAGATATGCGAAAGGCTTGAAATTTTCCACAGTCGCACCAATTGTTATCAAGTTCTACCCGATAGGATCCCCTCGGTCTCCCTTCGTTGTGATCCATGATCTCAGCAACATTGAAATGTCCCTTATTGCGGTTAAACATGGTGACCACATGTGTGTTAGATTTGGATGCTTCGTCTTTTATGAATTTCATAGAACTATCGCTGAACACTTGACCAGACTGTAGGATTAAACTCCACTTTGAACGCTTGGTGTCAAAAAGTGCTCCGAGCCTAAAGTAGGTTGACCTCATCAAAGCGGTTATCGGTAGGTTGCGGATTCCTTTGAAAACAAAGTTCATTGATTCCACGAGGTTTGTTGTCATGTGACCCCAGCGTTGTCTTTTGTCGTAGGCCCTGGTCCACTTATCCAAAGGAATCTGGTTTATCCATCTGAACGCATCTTCATTTGTCAGTCTGATTTCGTCACGATAATGTTTGAATGACGGTTTGGTTAATGAGTACCCTGCGTTCACGACCTTCTTCCGCAATGTCTTGTCTTTGATCTCTCTCATGAAGTTTTGCGCGATGTGTCTAATACAATAGACATGTGTTGAAGGCGGTTCATGCCAGCCATTATCAACATTCTTCCATGCACTCTCAATTGATGCATGTCTGTCCGAAATCAAACATAAGTTAGACTGGAGAGCCACGTGCAAGCGAAGATTTTTAAGGAAAAAACTCCATCCCTCGGCAGTCTCTCCCTCGACTATAGCAAATGCAATTGGGAAGATATTGTTGTTGCCGTCCTGTGCCACTGCCATCAATAGAGTTCCTTTGTATTTGCCGTAGAGCCATGTTCCATCAATTTGGATTATAGGCTTGCAGAAGGAAAAACCCTTTATACATGGGTCAAAAGCCCAAAAGAGTCGGTGGAATATGTCATTTCCACTAACACAATGACTTTCTGAAGTATACGCCGGCAAGGTCTCAAGGATGACAACGGTCCCTGGTGCATAGTGCTTTAATGCCAGGAAAAACTTTGGGAGTTCTTTGTACGAGTCCTCCCAATTTCCGAATACAACGGCAACAGCCTTAGTTCTAGAAATCCATGCTTTCTTGTATGATGGAGTATAATTTTGCTTCTGTACTATGTGCTTAATTATCGTGCTGACCTTTACCGAAGGATCGTCGGCAACGATTGATAGGATATCGTTGCATATTAGCTGAGAGCTCAGTTGCCGATGATCCTGCAATGAGTTGGTTATTATACAAGTTTGCTCTGGTCCCATAGAAGCAACCTTCCAATCTTCATTTCTCTTTCTGTATGATGTTGTCAATCGAAACGGACACGCCACGTTACGACAACGTATCATATATAGTGTAGGATTCGTTCGGTCAACCTTATAATCAGCTGATAAATACATGTGGTAAAATTTTATAGCTCGAACGCATTCTTCTTTTGTTCGAAAATGGTCGCCCTCCTTTAATGCACCTTGTCTTTGTGGATACGGATCATAAAATATGTCTGAAGATGGGCCTTCACTTCCCAAGTTCAATTTTGTCATGTGTGGAGGAGGACGATATACATGACTGGCCGGGACCTCGTCTTCATTGACCATTTCATCAACTACTGCCTCCTTTTGTTCCTCGTCCTCATCAACAACATCGACTTCAGCCAAATCATTGTCAGATTCGAAAAAAGACTTGCGAAGGATCAATGGTCTGAGACATTTGTTGTTGGTGAAGCGTAACATAGAGCTCGATATCATTGAAACCAGAATACTCATGGCTTAGAAACATAGTGCGAACACTTTCGTCATCAGATATAGTTAATTGGAAATACATGACCTGGTTATCCTCATAGAATACTGGATTTTTGTAAATAATGACGTCCACTGGACCACGCTGCATTTTGTTTTCCAATCTCTTTTTTAGATGAGCAAAATTGGATTGTCGGGTTTTTGAGAACCGAGTAACCTCAGTGTTACGAAAGTCGAAACCAGAATGGTTACATTAAAATATTTCGCCATTTATATGGGCGTTGATCATATACTGGGGTAATTGAGACATAGTTCATATACAAAGACACTTTTAGATACGAAAATGTTTTGAAGTTTATGGTACAATGAAGATATGAAAATAATCTATAAATAGTAAAGTTAAAAATTATTTTATGGATATATTTACTGTTTTGAATTAATGTGTACTAGTTGTCTCATAGGCTTATCTCCTGCACCTATAGGGTTATCTTCTAAACATATGTCTTATCTTCTGCACATATAGGTTTATCTTCTGCACATATAGACTATATTATTTTTCCACATATGTCTTATCTTCTGCACATATAGGTTTATCTTCTGCACATATAGACTATATTATTTTTTCACATATGTCTTATCTTCTGCACATACTTCTTAAATGTATTAACGTAACAAACCCTAACTTTTATGTATATATATATATATATATATATATATATATATATATATCATAATTCTTAATAAATAAACCCTAACTTACATATATATATATATATATATATAATACTTAATAAACTTAATAAACCCTATATATATATCATACTTAAATAAACCCTAACTAACATAAACTTAATAAACCCTATATATATATATCATCTATATTATACTTAAACCCTAACTAACATAAACTTAATAAACCCTATATATATCATATATGTATCATACTTAAATAAACCCTAACTAACATAAACTTAATAAACCCTACATATATAAACCCTAACTAACATACTTAAATAAACCGTAACTAACATAAACTTAAATAAACCCTAACTAACATAAACTTAATAAACTAAACTAAACCCTAACCTGTATAAACACGTTCGCCAAATGGATTGGCTAACCAAGGCAGGTGTAACCCTATTCGCCAAATGGATTGGCGAATCCCTACATGCTTTCGCCAATCAACATGGCTACTGAACAATACCTGCTAAAGCTGAAAAAACAGAGATTCGTGCTTGGTTTCAATGTCCTGCCATGGTCAAGATTCCATTGAACATGATGCTGCACAAGAAGCTTTGCATGTGAAAGCCAACTTGATGATCCTTCAAGACCTTCATTCGCTATTCAGAATGAAGCTTCAAAATCCACAACTATGCTGTTGAACCAATCAGAGAACATGCAAGTGTTTGAATACATATTCGCCAATCCAAGTGGCAAATATGTACAATTGTTTTTGTTTGAATTCGCCACATGGTGTGGCTACTGCATGCGAATATTTCTATAAATTACACAATCAATTCTATAAATTCATATATCACACAATCATTCTATAAATTGGTCTAGACATAAATCACACAATCAATTCATAAATTGGTCTAGGCATTTTTTACAAAATATTTTCAATGGCTTTACTAACAATGGGAGATCAACATCGAGGCACAATCGAAAATATCGCGTCATTTGTAAGTTTTTTCTTCGTATATTTTTTTACACATATATTTATATATACTTTTTACTCTTGCATATTTTAACTTATTTCGTATAATATTTTTACAGAATGTAAAAAGATTTCGGTGTCGGGTGCACGACTACATAGAGTTTGATCCGATCATGGAACCGTATCTACGTTCATGCGGATTTGGTGAAGTCATAAAGGTGCACAACAATTCTATAGACACAAAATTCATTTTGGCACTACAAGAGAGGTGGAGGCCAGAGACACACACCTTTCACCTGCCGTTCGGTGAATGCACTGTCACATTGGAAGACGTCTACATGCTTTTGGGGTTACGTGTATCCGGTAGAGCTGTCTTTGGTAAGGTCAACCATGAAATTTCTATAGTAGCGGACTTGCTGGGTGCCCCTCTTATTGACGAGGAGCAGCCAACAAATACTCGTAGCAGGGGTTCAGGTATTAATCTAGGAGTCCTTAGAGCCCAATATGCTAGTTTTATTTTAAATGAAGAATCAACCGAGTTAGAAAAATTTCAAAAAATTCGGTGTTATATTATGCTTTTATTCGGTCATTTTTTATTTCCCGACGGTACCGGAAACACAATAAATATGATGTATTTATCATTGTTGCGAAACATCAACAATGTAAATACATATAGTTGGGGTTCGGCTGTTTTGGCACATTTGTACAGTAACCTTTGTAAAAATGCCGCAAAGGATACTTGTACCTTTTTTGGTTGTGCATTTTTGTTACAAGCTTGGGGGTATTCAAGAATGTCGATGCTTGCCCCACGCAACATGAATCCATGCCCGTTCCCCTACGCAAACCAGTAAGTCTACTATTAATTTTTATTTCCAAACATATTAAATTTTAAATATTTAAATTGTTATTGTATCTAAATGCTTTTAAATCTATTGTGCTTAGCTGGTCCGATCTTGGGATGGATTATAGTAGAAATCCAATAAGTTCCATAGTTTTATATCGCAGTTTGTTAGACCACGTGGGGATCGATCAAGTATTGTCATATATAAAAAATATCTTTTCGTTTTAATGCATATTATTCACTAAAATAATTTTCTACTAAACGAATTTTGTTTTTACGTAGTTCATCTAGCGGCCATATTTAGCCCTCGACCATGAGCCTAACCCAAAGGATGCTGAAATTTGGACAGCAAAAACACCAATCATCCGGTTCACTACGATTGAAATGCACCAAACAGATCGGGTGAAAATGCAGTTCGGAATGCAACAGGATATTCCGGGCCCTCCGACATGTTTGGGAGAATGGCATTTGAAAAGAGTAAGTGACATGTCCTAACTGACCAAGTGCTGCAAAATGTCAAACCAACTAGAGAATATTTAGTTTGGTTTAGGCCAGTTACTACGCAACAATGGGTGTCTGATAACCCATACTTGATTGACCCGCGCTCGCAGGCCGCAGCATACGCCCAACCACCAACCCCACAATATGACTACCCCATCCAATTCCAGCCATCGACTTCAAACACCCATAGACCATTCCTCCAAACACGTAACTCTTTCATGCCACAAACCCAATCACAACAACAAGAGCCTTACCAACACCAATATACCCCCGACAACACCTTCATATCCACACCAACCTATAGCCCCCCACCTTTGTTTCGTTCTCAAAACGAGGCAATATCCTCATTTGGTCAAGCTTATCGTCCTCACCCAACCCAATCCAACCCAGCCCAACCTATCCGACCCAGCTTTGAAAACATGGGCACACAACTGAGTTACGGCAGCGCCTTTGGCAGCAACCTTCCACGTAATTGGGGACAAGCAGTTGCAAATATAACAGAATCATGGACTCAACAACAAACGCCTCCACCAAACACACAAATACAAGCGGAACCTCGACCACCTGGTGATAGAGTTCGAAGACGGGGTCATCCCCGTGGATGTGGTACTGGGGGACAGTTAGATCAGGCGGGAAATTAGTTTTTGTACTGTCGTTGTTGGATTATTAATAATAATTTTCTTTTATATTATATTTCTCTTTGTCAGATTCTCTAATTTTCTTTTATATGAATAATTTTCTTTAATATTATAATTTTCTTTTATATACTTATATATATATATATATATATATATATATATATATATATATATATATATATATATATATATATATATATATATATATATATATATATATATATATATATATATATATATATATATATATATATATATATATATATATATATATATATACTTATATAAATATATATACATAAGTAAATATATATATATATATATATATATATATATTTATAAAAGAATATATATATATATATATATATATATATATATATATATATATATATATATATATGAGTATATATATATTTATATAAGTATATATCTATGTATACTCATTCATTCATATATATATATATATATATATATATATATATATATATATATATATATATGTATATATATATATATATATATATATATATATATATATATATATATATATATATAAGTATATATACTTATATATATATATATACTTATATACTTATATATATATATATATATATATATATATATATATATATATATATATATATATACTTATATATATATATATATATATATAAGTATATATATATATAAGTATATATATATATATACTTATATATATATATATATATATATATATATATATATATATATATAAGTATATATATATATATATATATATATATATATATATATATATATATATATACTTATATATATATATATATATATATATATATATATATATATATATATATATATATATATATATATATATATATATATATATATATGAGTATATATATACAACAAACACAAAAATAACACTAACACATACACAACAAACCATTTGGCGAATGCATGTACACAATAACACTCATTCGCCAATCCATTTGGCAAATTAGTTTAAAAAATTGAAACAAGTCAATCCATTTGGCGAATTAGTGAGAAAATTAACTTGTTCTCCAAATGGATTAGCGAACATGCATCCAAACTATGTTAATTTGATAATTTTTTTTAAAACATTATTATTTTAGAATTTAAATTAATAAAATATGTTATCTTAAAAAAAAATTCTACATAGGATCTCTCAAACTTTTTTACTACATTTAAACAACAACTAAATATAGTTTATATATTTTGTCATAGTTAAAAACATTGAAAAATGTTTTCTAATTTATTCTTCCATTCATATAACTATTTAATGTGGAAATGTTTTTTTCTTCCAATGGTATATGCGACACTAAGTGAGAAAATGATGCCACCTTGAATTGTGATGCTTCTCTTTGGCAGCTTGTATGAAAACTTTTCCTAACTTTGAAAAAACCCATTTTGTTCCCTTATTTATTTATTCATAGTACAATTTATTTACTCAACAATTTCTTATTGGCATTGGAAAATACTTGCATTATTACATGCCAAACTTGCCTAGCTAGCTAAACCTAGTAAACTTGACTATTCTTGATAAGAAAAATGATTTCATTAATGTCTTGTATTATTCCTCCAGCTTTATAGGGCTTGGATCGTAGTAATTCCAACTCAGAAAACTAAAAAAGTCACACTCTTAGTAACATGCTCAAAGACAATAACTTCTAAATTATGCTAAACAAACGAGTGGACTCGACATTGAAGGCATGACCAATAGCCACTTTTGTTTGTGTTCTATTTTTTTCTTCTCTTACCGTCAAACCTTAACACACTACTAGTAAACAACACAATATATAGCAGCCCCCATGGATAAAATATTAATGGAAACATTCTCTTTTAGAAAATTAGTGATTTATTTGAGTAAAAAGCAACAAATATACAAAGATCCAATCCAGAGTTTCATCAATTATGATAGATGATCAACCGGAACCTCTCAAAAAATCGAGCACCTGATTCTAGTCGTTCAAACATTGTCTGTCGTTAGATTTGTTTTTGCAACTACTTGTATCACACGTCAGGTTAGACAGAGGCGGTTTTAACCATATGTCAGATACAAACCCTACCGCATACCATTTGCAAGTATTATCTCACTCTCAAACTACATCTTTCTCTAATTTCACTGATTTGTGCGTTGGAATGCTAACATTGTAAGTATACCTCGTTCCGCTATTCCTAAATCTTTGGTCGCCGCACTAAAAGAGCTTGTTCTCCCTACACTTTATTTTTCTCGTTCCACCATGGAATTGTGGCTCAGTCTGTGGGAACTGAGTTTTGATCCCCACAGACTGAGCCACCGTTCCATGGTGGAACGAGAAAAATAAAATTCATCTCTCCTTGGTGTCAATCTGCCCGATCAACAATCTCATATCTAATAACTAGTTGTGTTGTCCATAGGGGTGTTCATTGGTTCGGGCAAAACCGAACCAAACTGGAATCCAAACCAAACCAATGTGTTTGGGTTGGACATTTTTCCATTTTGGGCAAAAACCGAACCAAACCAATTAAAATCGATGTTAATTGGTCGGGCAACGAATTTCTAATTTGCTACCCGTAAACCCAAATCAAACCAATAACAATCAACATAATTAATTCATATGATAAACTTTTAATTTTAATTGAGTTATTACCTATTTATTTGAATGAAGAGAATAATTGTTATAGCAATTATCAAGTACAAACCATGATGAAAGAAATAAAGAAGCATAGTTTCTAGACATTTCCAATGAAAAATGAAACGACATCTTTTAAATTATCACAAGCATATCAATCAATGATGAAATATAGAGAAATGAAAAATTAAAAGTCACAACCATTATAAATCAAACTCACAAATTGCAAATTACAAGTATTTGTAAGCCACAAGCTTCTTCCCAAATCGCAAAACTTCAAATCACAAGTATCGACAAACTACAAACTTTCAATTTTATGTTTATGGAATGATGTATGATTATGCAATAAAATTGTTTTAAGTTACTAAATATTTAAGTGAAATACAACAATTATATGATTATGGTGGTCATAACATATTTAAAAATATGTGTGTGTCATGTCTTCAATATTTATTTTTCATATTTTAGCGTGTAAACAAATAATTTAAAAAAATATATTTTTGTATATTTATTTTTATTATATTCGATCAATCCAATCCAAACTAATCCATTATTTTTCAGATCGATTTGGTTTGGACTTATTGCAAAAATATAGAAATCCAATCCAAACCAATCCATTTATTTTTCATTGGTTCGAGTATCGAATTCTCTCAAAATCGAACCAAACCGGCCCGCGAACACCCCTAGTTGTCCATGGTAAACCTCAAAACCATCAAGAAACATATTTTTTCTCTAATCGTTGGACGATCATCTAATAATAAAAAACTAAACAAAGGACATATGAAAGATGAATCTTCAAAATCGCTCATGATGGAAGGAAGACCAAAGAAAGACTTATTCTAAGATTCCAAGACAATAAAAAGTTAGATGGGTTTTCCAACGTGAAACTTCTAATGGTGGTCATTGCCACCAAGGATAACCACATTATCTCAAAAATCCTTATCAATGATGGAAGTTAGTGTGATGCCATGTACACCAACATCTTCATGGAATTGGGACTAGGCGACAAGTACATAGCACCACATGAAGGTTGAAATTTCCATGTGTTCAATGAATTTGTCACTCATCGTTGTAGTATTAAAGAATTACCATTTTCCTTTGGAAAAGGATGAGATAAGTAGACAATGAATGTGTTTTGGACTGGCCTAGAAAGTGACATATGCCCAATTAAGGCCCAATCCAGCAAGCGTCTGAACATAAGCCCAATAAGAGACAAGTGAAGATATGACTGTTGGAAAACAGAGTCATTGACATATAGCCGATGGGGAATTCCCCCACACGCGCCATAACGCCTTTCACGCGGATAACTGTCCTCCGAAATCATAGGAAGCAGTTATTCCCAGTCAAGGGCTATGCACCCACAATCCACGAGCATATGCCCTTATAAATATCCTCCACCTTTGGAAGGCCAAGTATTCAATTCTAATCACTCAATATTTCTCATGCTTTAGTTGTCTATCACTGAAACTTACTTGAGCATCGTAGTACCTTGCATGTACACCATTTCCTCTCCTATAAGCACCATTACAATCCCAGCTGAAGACTACAAGCACCTGTTCGAATTATTTTTGTACAGTGGCGCCGTCTGTGGGAAATTAGCAGCTCCCCTCATCTTTCGTGAACAAGATCCTTTCTTTTCAGCGCAAGATCAAAGCTCATTTGTCCTTTCTTCGTCTTTATGGCTTGCCATATCAACGAGACTGTGAAAGATCCTCTTACCATTGTCCTCAGCGACGAAGATAACATCGGCAATAATGGGACAACCCAACTCAATACCGGACACCACGAAGGGCATCCTCCTTCCCCGGCTTCCTATAATCTGAAACAATCATTCGTCAATCATGGAGATCACGTCTTCGATCCAATCCTCGTCCCGTCGGATGCAGATTCAAGCACACAGACTCTCATCGCCGCCCTTAATTAGGCAAACCTCGCTCTCTTCCAGCAGAGCGAACGCGTAAAGATGCTCGAAGGTGACCGTCGTTCTCCTTCTCCATCCAGAAGACGCCGCCGTAGAGATTCTCGCACGCCTTCGTGTCGCTCACGACCCCCTCCAAGGAATCGCAAGAGGAAGGATGTTAGGCACCTTTCTCCCCCAAGAGATCAAGATAGGCATGTAGGGTCTCGTCTAAAAAAGGCCAGAAAACGAACCCAATCTCCTCCCTAAAGAACAAGATGTTCACCAGACGATAGGGATCAGAGCAAGAAGTCCCTTTATGATGAAGATCATCGTTCTCGTCAGCATAGCAGGAGTCCTCGCCATAGCAGATCCCTGTATCCTTCATCCGGAAGCAACGACGACGAGGATCATCGTGGGACACTTAGTTGCGAAATTATGGAGACCCGCATCCCTCGCGGTCTCGAGAAGCCTCTTCCACTAGCCATCTACGACGAGACCATCGATCCTGATGATCACATAGAGAACCTCAAGGCCATGCTCCACTATCACAACGTGGTAGGAGCCATCAAATGTAGGCTTTTCCCTATCACGTTACGAAAAGGCGCAATGTCGTGGTACAAACACCTCCCTGCAGGATCTATCATATCATGGAGATTCTTGAAGAACCAATTCACCAAGAATTTCATTGCGTCCAGGTGTCATCCAAAGTATGAGGCCACCGTCGAAGGGATCATACAGAACAGAGAAGAAGCTTTATAGAATTACATTGACAGATCGAACAAAGAAGTCGTGGAAGTTCACATAACTGACCGCATGAAGAGGTATATCCTAGAGAAGGGTTTGCGTCCTAATAACGAATTCCGAAAAGTTATGGGGATCGAGCCTCCCCAGTCCCATGCCAAGCTTCTCCACAAGGCTCAAGCCTATATCCAGTATAAGGAAAAGGAGGTCATTTACAAGACATAAGATTCAAGGAATCAAGAGAATTTGCAATCTCATAAACAAAAAGATAACAACGAGGCTCATAGACGCAAATAGTGAAAAGACAATCGTCCTCGCGAGAGTTGAGGGCCAGCAAGTCGCTTCTCAGAATATACCTTTCTCACTGTTTCGCATAAGAAAATTCTTAATGAATGAATCAATACCGAGTTCAAACAGAGAGGCATTCGCTTCTCCAAACCAACTGCTTCTAAGGACAATACAAACAAAAGAAAATATTGTTGGTTTCACCGCAGTCACGGAGATGTCACCGAGAACTACATCCACCTCAAATATGCTATTAATATCCTCATCAAGGAGGGGAACCTCAAGAAGTATGTCAAGGACTGAGCTCCTCGACAGGAGGAGGAGAAGAAGGTCGACAAAGTCTCTGAAGAAGCTGCTCCCATGCCAATCGCTTTGTTAGTCACCAGACCCGAGGATTCCTTTATTCCTCGACACCTCAGAGGCACAGAATACTTCGCGACGCATAGCCCCTGGGAGGAATTCCCATTGGCCATGCTCATCTCGGGTGGAGGCTATAATAAAATGACTGTCGGGTCTGCTAGAAGAAGGCTTGAGTGTTTGGTCGATTCATCGCCAAACCAACTTTTGTCTCTCGAGAAAGTCAGGGAAAGTCCCAACCAATTAATTTTTACATGGAGGAACTCCTCAATGGTTCTCCAAACTCTCACATCCATTTTCTGATCCACACCAAGATGGAAAAGACGGATGCTCGTAGGATACTGTCGACCAGGGAAGCTCGGTCGATATCATGTACACCTCGCTCTTTCGAGCATTACAACTTGATTAGAAAAACTTGTCCTTGTATGTAAGTTCTGATATGTAGGGGTTCAACGGGGCTACCGCCAAACCCTGGGGTTACGTCGAGTCAATAGTCACATTCAGGGAAGGATATGCTTCCAAGGCAATCAAGACACATTTCCTGGTGATTGATTATCCATCCTTTTACCAATGCATATTGGGGAGTCCAACATTAGCCGAACTCATCACCGTCCCATATATGGTCCATCTCAAACCGAAATATTACACAGATAACGGCCACATAGCTACACTCCACAAAGACATTGAGGCAACACGAAGATGCTTTGAAGTAGCGACTAGAGGCCAGACCGTGATAGAGATTCCACCGAAGAGAAACAAGCATGCAAGAGACGAGGACAATCCAACTGAAGAGGTTCAACCCAAGAAGAAGCCAACTCCTCATATCAATACAATCAATCTTGATTCTCGCATCCCAGTAGATTCTAAAGATGATATTGCTACAGACAAAGCAGCCATTCTGCGCCTTTTTCTCGTAGGAGAGTTCGAGGTCATAACCTTCAGAGATAACCCTGACAAAGGAGTTCACATCGGCACAGGACTCCCAGACGATGTGAAGGAGCAGTTGAAGCAATGCCTACGCATCAATGCGGACCACTTTGCTTGGAGCGACACTGATATGCTCGATATTTATCCTGAGATTCCATGCCATGAGCTTGCAATCAACCCATCATCATGCGCAATTTCCCAGCGCAGGCGAAAGCATTCCAAAGAAAAAACTTTAGCTGCTGAGAAATTAGTTAAGGACCTCTTAGAGGCCAATTTTGTAACAGAGGCCATGTATACAATCTGGTTTTCGAACATTGTACTCGTGAAAAAATATAATGGGAAATGGCACATATGTATTGACTACATCGATCTTAATCGGGCTTTCACAAAAGATTCTTACCCTCTTCCTAACATAGACAAGTTGGTAGACAATTCTGCAGGTTTTAAACTATTGTCCTCAATGGATACTTATTCTAGGTACAATCAGATACCCATGGCCGATAAAGATAAACGACATATTGCGTTCATGATCCTGGTGGGAAATTATTACTACAACATGATGCCCTTCAGGTTGAAGAACGCGAGATCCACATATCAACGCATGATGAACAAGGCCTTACAGTCAAAGATTGGGGACATGCTCGAAGTGTACATGGACGACATGATTGTCAAGTCCACCCAAGAGTCGATCACACTTCTCATCTCCAGGAAGTGTTCGACCAGGCAAGGAACTAAAAAATGCACTTTAACCCTGACAAGTGCACCTTTGGCGTAAGGGCGAGCAAGTTCCTTGGTTTCTATCTTACAGAAAGAGGAATCGAGGCTAACCCCGACAAGTGTCGTGCTTTCTCAGAATTTCCTACACCTAACTCGAAGAAGTCGATCCAGTCCCTAAACAATATGCTCACCTCATTGTCTCGCTTTTTGGAAAAATATGCTTAGCATGCCTCACCTTTCTTCAAATAACTTCGCAAGGAAGCAGCATTTGAATGGACAGAAGAATGGGAGCAAGCCTTGCAGCACCTCAAACGAGCACTGATGGGCTAAAGACGTACTCTAATATGTGTCTAGCGGTATCTTAACTGCAAGTGCACAGCCTATCGAAGTAATATTTAAGATTATCGATCCACAGGGACTTTATGATTACTTAGTGCTAGAGGATTTACTAGTTCAGCTAAGGTGAAGGGTTGTCACGATTTTTGGTTGTTTTTAAAGATTAAAGGCGGGAATTAAATTTAAGTTTAATAAAATAATACTAAGGCGGTCGGTATGTAATTATGCTAACTTAGGCGGGTCAATCTAACCTAGGCTTATAAAGATGGTTCACTTAATCTATTCTGTAGAGATTATCAGTTTAAATATCTTTAACTCACACTCTCGTGGTCTTATCTCAGATCTTACCCCTAAAGCCCTATGCCTGCTCTCGCTAGCCCATAAGTGTTTAGAAATAATGTTTGGAAACTTAATAATTCTAATTCATTTTAAAGCGCTCTCGTTGTGTTTAAATTAAATGCCTAACTTTAGCTATCTGGTTAAAATCTCACACTCTCGTGGTCTTGACCTAACCTATTACACTTTCCTTATTCTCGTAACAAAAAGGTTGATTTTATAATAAAAAGTCACAGCCATAATTTTAAGCTCTTAATTATTTTAAGCCTAGAGTTGATTTTACCGATTTAGTTGATTTTAATTACATACCGCTCTAAGATGTTTAGCTACTCATGATTGTTGAACCAGACAGAGGCAGAGACAGAGAAATACAAAATAAAATATGCATAACAGAAAAATAAATACTTGACATTAATATAAATACAATTTAAATAAAAACCTGAATAACAATTAAAATGTTAGACTCCTTCTTCCACAGTCTGGAAAGCTCGGAGTACGGACCGAAATCGGAAATAAAATTTCTAAAAGAATTCTGAAGGTTTTGAAACAAATTAAATTATAACAATTTCCTAATGTTGGAAATTGTTATATGGTTGGTTGGGATACAGAAAATTAAAGCAAGAACAATTAAATGCTAAAAAGAATAAAATAGGGTGCAAATAAAATACGGCAGAGCTTCCGCAAGAAAAATTAAATTAAAAACTCTGTAAATTGTTCTTTGAAGCTAAGCTATTTATAGGATCAATATTTTGGGCTTGGCAGTTGGAAATGATGCATGGGCCTCGTAGATGCTGAGAAAATCCAGGGGATAGTTGAAATACTTGGTCTGCGGAAGAATAGGAAGGTTGAATTCACGTAGCACGCACGTACATGACCAAGTCTCAGCATATTACCCTAAATTCCCCTTGTCACGTTTGTGACAAGGGTGTCACGCTCGTCTCCCGTGTATTATGCGCGTCACGGTCGTGAGGGACTGGTGACGACCGTGACTGCTCCTTTTAGCGTGTCACGGTCGTGACTCCTAGGTGACGATCGTGACTGTTACAAAAAGTGCAGATTATGCAGAATTCCTCTTTTCTTCTACTTTTAATGGTTGTTTTTGCTCATTTCACTTGTGGCTCATGATTTAGCTCTATAATTGATGTACCTGCAAAATGACAAAGAAAACTCGAGGAATCGGGTGTTAAAACGACAAATATGCGATAAAACGACATTGAAACATAGCAATAAAAACGATACTTTTTCTCGTTATCAAACTTCCCCAAACTTAAACCTTTGCTTGTCCTCAAGCAAATAGTCGGTTGAAAAATGATCGGACAGGTTTTCATCGACGCACACTCATAACAAACCGTACGAGGAATCGTTTTGTCAGATAAACCGGTACTGGGATAAAACACTAACGATACACTAATGACACAAGCAACAAGCTAAGTCGTCGACTTCCTGTTAAACGAAACATTCGGTAATTGCGTTACGATTCCACCTAGAGTCTTTCGATCTTATTTCGCCCGGTTTCATTCTAGCGCAATCACATTAAGCCCTTTGCCTTAGCACGCACGTAGTGGAGTAGCCGGTTAGTGACTTTGATCCTTTATAAGCACGGGATCTGGTACACGAGTGTGGTAACCCTACATACATTATCCAATTTGGAGGTTGTGGGGGATCGAGCCGTAGCACGCCCTACCAAGTTCAGAACCAGGTACCTCTGAACCAACCCGCAATGGACTCCTTCTCATATTTCTCGTTTCTTATATGCGACCGTGTACTTTGGTGCAATTTCTTTTCATTTGCATCGAGATATGAAGGATCATTATAGATTAGGCATCAAACACTTATATTCATCGGCTCCCCACGTGGTTTGTGTTCAGACGGTGCTGACTGCTAGTATAAACTACTAGGGGTTACTTTTGAACTGAAACTTAAGGTGTAGTCGTAAAAATTATCGGAACGGAATGCTTAAGTGGGAAGTCCAAGGTATCAAGACTGTATTGATCTTGTTGAATCGTTCTCAGCTTCCTAACTATGATTTCGTAGGTAAGTCGGGTAGTGCGAAGAATAAATTAAAGAATTTTTCGGTACGGCTAAATAAACGGGGAGAATTCGAAACTAAAGAAAATAGCACTAATATTACTCTGTTTCATTAAAATACGAAAAGGAAATACAACGGAATGGAAAGTGCGGAAAGGGAAAATGCGGAAAAATGAAAGGTACCTCTCCCACACTATATCAGACATTGTCCTCAATGTTGTGATATAATAGCGGTTAAAGTATAATACAAACAACGGAAATGGAAAAAACATAAACAAAAACTAAGACTAAGGCTGCTGATGACCACGGCCTCGGCTTCTGGTGCGGGAGCGTCTGCTCGGAGTCGCTTCAGGATCAGAACCGGTGCCGGTGAGAGCAGTGATATCAATACGCAAAGACTCTAGCTCGCTAAAGATCTCTCCGAGCTTCTCATCAGTCGTCCTATGGTTAGCGGCAACAGCTTAAAGTAATGCATCATGTTGCTCTTTTTGCCTTCGCTCCAATGCGGCATTCATCTGGTTCTGCTGATGAATCGCACGGAGGACGTCCTCAAGTGTGAATTCCTGTGCAGGTGGCTGTCGGGTGGAGGACTCACGAATGTCCTGGACAGGCTCAGCTGCATCCATGGTGTCTTGCATCTCGTCCACTGGTGGATCGGCCTGCTCATCAATAATGGGGGCGTGGCCGGCAGCATCCGGTAAAGCAAATAGCCAGTTGGCTCGGTTGGACGGATCGATGAGGTCATGGCACGGCAAGATGATGTGGTGATAAACAGTGCCTTGGATAACAGGGCTGAACCTGCCATCCTCTCTCTGAGCAATCAAGTGGGCGGACCTGCAATAATTCTTCGTTAGGAACTCTGCGGCTCTGCGAGGCAAATTGATAACCAAGTCACCAAGCTCCAGCTGAATGGCGAGGGTGGTGACAATCCCGCCTATGTAGAAGGGGGTTGCGCCTCTTTGCGCTATGGACTGGATATGGGACAACATGAATGGGGCAGCATTGATGCGCTCGTCATTTAAGGCGCAGTGCAAGAACAAGAGCTCCTTGGAGTTAAGCTTGTGATTGCTCTCTCTTGCAAAAATGTTGTTGCAGATGATGCGATGAAAGTATCTGATCGCCGGGTTATGGATATGCGTAGCATTCAGGCTCTGAAAGGCTGTGGCACGGGTGTTGGTGATGTCGTGCCATAAGGTGAAAGCGGTTTCACTGAAGTTGTCCGGCACGCGGAGATGAGCGTCGTCGCCGTGATCGAAACCTAGCAGCTCGGCGATCCTTGTTTGTGTAACTTCGAACTCCCGGCCGAGTAATCTGAACTTAGCAGCGCCGGTGAGTTGACTTTGTGAACCGGGAGGAGTGATATATTGAAATGAGCTCAGAAATTCCAATGTCAGGAGCTCGAATGTAGGCTGGGGTTGACTGCACAAATGCCACAAACCAACCTTCCGAAGCAGGAGCTTCACACTGTTGAGCATTCCCAACTCTCTCAAACAGTCAGTGTCGACATATCGAGTGGGTTGAACACCACGGTTCTGAAACCTGGTGAACTTCTGTCTCTGATTTTCTCCATGCTCACCATCTCTAAACTGAATTTCTTCCATTGCATGCAAGTACGAGAGTGGGAGATGAGAGGTTTTTGAGTTTTGTGAGAAAAGTGTAAAATGTGAAGAAATTGGTTCTGATTATAGTGTAAGATGTGAATGTGATAGGTTTAGAGTAAATGGAGAGGTTAATGGAGTTTAATTAGGGTAATGGGAGGTTACGGGATTTGGAAGAGATAATGGGGGGTTTCTGAATGTTGTGGAAGTTGAAAAAGAGGAGGTTTCGAAGAAGAACAGTTCTGTTTCTCAGAATTTCTATAACAGGGGTCGTCACGGTCGTGATGTGGGGATGACGGTCGTGACGCGCTAATTAGCTTGTCACGATCGTTAGAGGGTGATGACGACCGTGAGGGATTAAAACTTAGAATATTTTCCAGAATGCATTATCTCTCATACGTTCAATACAATTTTTATTTTTTATGATCACTTCTCATTTTATTTCCAACACAAACAATATATAATATATAATATCAACATAAATTAGTAAATTTCATCACACGAGAAATTATATAAAACATTAATCAATTTAAATATAACAGTAAATGAATTGAAGGCATAGAAATTGATTAAATTGGAAAAATTTGTAAAACTAGAAGTGCTTTGCTTTTTATATAATTGAAAGGAAATTACATTAATAAAAATAAGGTACAAAAATGTTTGTGAAATGTTAAACTAACTAGAAACGAAAACAATAAATAAAATAAGTTAGATCACTACAGCATTTTCAAAAGTGCTTCTTCAAATCTTCGATTGCAGAGTTCAGGTGGTAGAATTGCTCACATGTTATGTCAGTTAAACCTATAATGTCCAATCGCATGCTTTTAATCTCATCCTTAACAGTATTTATATCGGCTTGGTAAGCTTCAAGAGTGTTCATGATTTTCTTTAAGTTGTCAGCATATTCTACTTGATTCACTTCAGGGGTTTCAATCACTTCATCAGTGTGGTCAATGTCATGGTAACCGGGAGGCGTCTCAGGGTCACTTTCTACATCGGTCATTATATCATCCCTTATCTTGTAGGATTGAGGTGTTTTAGGATTAGATGGATAGTCAGGAGGGGTTAGCTCATAAAGCCAATTATCCTTATTATGAACACTGACTCTAGCATGGTTTGGTAGTGTGAACAGGGTTACTACTTCATTCCTGATTAGGTACTCGAAAGGTGGATGTCCTAAATTCCTTATGATATGGCGGTTAAAGCAAAAGTTAAGATTCGTAGGACGGATGGTACCTAAACGGTTACACCTGTGTAATTGGTATCTAAGTCCTAAGGCATCAGCAATCATGGTGACAAGACCTCCTACTAATATGGGTAGATCAGGTTCTTCTTGGATTCGGGTGAAGGTTTGCATCATGAAAGGCACACCATTGATTGGATGTCCATTAGTCACACATGACATAATAAATATCTCATCTTTAGATACTCCAGTAAGGTTCTCTTCTTTTCCAAAGAAGGTGTGGGCAAGGATCTTATGGAAGTAGCGGATAGCAGGGTTATGTATCTCATCATTGTTCATGTTATTTGGTTCAGGATGGTAATTTCCGGTTAAGGTTCCCCAAAAGAAATCCATCTCAATGTCCATCAATTCTACCTGTGTGGTAGTAAAAGCAAAGGGTCCACTAGGGAATCCTAATAAGTCAGCTAGTTCTCTATGGTTAAAGTCATATTTTATTCCAAATAGGCATAAACTGATAAATCCTTTCATGAATCCAAAACCGCGCTCGGGTAAGTAAACTAAGGAGCTGAGGAACTCAAGGGTGAGCTCGCGGTAAGTCACAAACTTTTGTTTAATCAGTGCATTCTCCCATCCAAGTCGGTTAAACAAGTATAGTATGCTATCATGTATACCTAAGGTTTCCATAGTCAGATCATCCGGGTACAGAGTCAAATCCATTGGTCTCTGTGATAACTCTTCAAATTTCATTCTTTGGTTCCTACCTCTAAATTTGGTTTCCATGAGGTTTATCGGTTGGTTAGCCATAGTTAGTGTAAATACGGAGGAAACAAATCAGGGGGAGAAGGAAAATGGAAAAGACTTTAGAAAATCTGTAAAAGTGATTTAAAAATTAAAATAAGGAAAATAAGGAAATAAATGCATAAATAAAAGCAATAATAGCAATAATGAAATAAAACTATAATAAAATTACAGAACAAATAACGAATAATAAAATGATAAAGACAAAAAAAAATGATCATAATGATTTAATGATTAAATGGTTAAATGGGTTGTCTCCCACTAAGCGTTGTTTTTATCGTCAAAAGTCTGACGTAATGCTTAGGTGTAGATTAATCAGGGAAATTAGTGGACAACTCTAAAAGCCTTAGACTATTTGCATAATCCCTATTTTCAACTTTATGGTAATGTTTTAAACGTTGTCCGTTTACTGTGAACGGTTCACTATTCCTACCCTTAATTTCTATTGCTCCGCTCGGGAACACTCTAGTTATTTCAAAGGGTCCTGACCATCTAGATTTTAGTTTTCCAGGAAAGAGCCTAAGTCTTGAATTAAAGAGGAGTACAACGTCTCCCACGCTAAATTCTTTCTTAGATAGGCGTTTATCATGCCATCGCTTAGTTCTTTCTTTATATATCTTAGCATTCTCATAAGCATCTAACCTTAACTCTTCTAATTCGTTAATATCTAGGATTCGCTTTTCTCCTGCAGCATTATAGTTTATATTGAGAGTTTTGATCGCCCAATAAGCTTTGTGTTCTAGTTCTACCGGGAGATGACAAGATTTTCCATATACTAATTTGAAAGGTGTAGTTCCTATGGGTGTCTTGTAAGCTGTCCTATAAGCCCATAAAGCTTCATTAAGTTTAGATGACCAATCTTTCCGAGATATGGCGATAGTCTTTTCTAAGATTTGTTTGATTTCCCTGTTTGAGACTTCGACTTGTCCACTTGTTTGTGGATGATATGGTGTTGCCACACGGTGTTTTACTCCATACTTAGATAGTAATTTGTCAAAGATTTTTGAAATGAAGTGCGAGCCACCGTCACTTATGACGAGTCTAGGCACACCAAATCTGGGAAAGATTATATTTTTGAAAAGCTTTATTACTACTCGTGTGTCATTTGTAGGAGAAGCTACAGCTTCAATCCATTTTGAAACGTAATCGACAGCTACGAGTATGTAATTATTACCGAAAGATTATGGGAATGGTCCCATGAAATCTATTCCCCAAACGTCAAAGACTTCTACTTCTAATATTCCTTTTTGAGGCATTTCATCTCTTCTTGAAATATTACCGGTGTGTTGACACCGATTGCAATTTATAACAGTGATATGGACATCTTTCCATAAATTAGGCCAGAATAGGCCGGCTTGTAAGATTTTTGCACAAGTCTTGGAAGTGCTTGCATGTCCACCATAAGGAGATGAATGGCAGTGAGCAATGACATCTTCTATTTATTCTTCGGGAATACATCGACGAAAGATTCCGTCGGGTCCTCTTTTGAACAATAATGGTTCATCCCAATAGTAATGTTTGAGATTGTGAAAGAATTTCTTTTTCTGCTGATAGGTTAAATCAGGTGGAAGAGCTCCTACAGCTAGGTAGTTGACAATGTCAGCGTACCATGGCAGTCCTACAGTTGTTTGGATTGTTTCCACGGGTTCTGGTTCATCTATGTCTAACTGAACTGGGTCGCTTCCTATTTGTGCTATCAGTTGTTCATATGGAAAATCATCGTTAATCGGCACTTGTTTTGGTTTAATACCTTCTATTCTAGATAAATGGTCCGCTACGACGTTTTCAGTACCTTTCTTATCTTTTATTTCGAGATCAAACTCTTGTAAGAGTAAAATCCATCTCAAGAGTCTTGGTTTAGCATCTTTCTTAGTCAATAGATATCTGATAGCAGCGTGGTCTGTGTAAACGATTATTTTCGCTCCCACTAGGTAAGAACGGAATTTGTCAAGCGCAAAGACAACTGCTAACAATTCTTTTTCAGTAGTGGCGTAGTTCATCTGAGCAGAATCTAAGGTTCTACTGGCATAGTAAATTGCATGAAGTTTCTTTTCCTTCCTCTGGCCTAGAACTGCGCCTACAGCATAGTCACTCGCATCGCACATGATTTCGAAAGGTAATCTCCAGTCAGGGGGTTGCATGATTGGTGCGGTGATGAGGGCTGTTTTTAGAGTTTCGAATGCTTTAAGACAATCTTCATTAAATATGAACTCAGCGTCTTTCATTAATAAACCGGTAAGAGGTTTAGTGATCTTCGAGAAATCTTTGATGAATCGTCAGTAGAAACCGGCGTGTCCTAAAAAGCTTCGTATTTCTCGAACGGTTTTAGGGGGTTGAAGATCTTTTATGACTTCTATCTTAGCCTTATCAACTTCAATTCCCTTGTCAGATATAACGTGTCCTAGTACGATTCCTTCTCTGACCATAAAATGACATTTCTCCCAGTTAAGCACGAGGTTTACTTTTACACATCTTTCTAACACCATTTCTAAATTTGATAGACATCCTTCATAACTTTGCCCGCATACAGAGAAGTCGTCCATGAACACTTCCATGATGTTGTCTATAAAATCTGCAAAGATTGACATCATACATCTTTGAAAGGTTGCAGGAGTGTTGCATAATCCAAAGGGCATTCGTCTATAAGCGAACGTTCCATAAGGGCATGTGAATGTAGTCTTCTCTTGATCATCTGGGTGGATAGGGATTTGGAAAAATCCTGAGTAACCATCAAGATAACAGAAATATGAATGCCTGGCTAATCGTTCTAACATTTGATCTATAAAAGGTAGTGGGAAATGATCTTTTCGAGTGGCTTTGTTTAGTTTACGATAATCGATGCACACTCTATGTCATGTCACTACTCTTTGTGATATCGATTCGCCTTTAGCGTTTTTCACAACAGTGATACCTCCTTTCTTTGATACTACATGTACTGGACTAACCCATTTACTATCAGAGATTGGATATATTATTCCGGCATCTAGTAGTTTCTTAACTTCTTCCTTTACTACAGTGCTAAGGATTGGGTTAATTCTTCTTTGAGATTCTCTGGAGGTTTTGCAATCTTCTTCTAGCAGAATACGATGCATACAAATTGAAGGGCATATTCCTTTGAGATCAGATATGTTATATCCTAATGCAGTTGGATATTTCTTTAAGACATCTAAAAGTTTCTTTGTTTCAATTGTTCCTAAACTGGAATTGATTATAACTGGTCTTGTACATTCAGTGTCCAAGAATTCGTATTTTAGGTTCTTAGGTAAAGTTTTTAACCCTAATGTAGGTTTATTTTTACTTGGCATGGGATCCGGTGTAAGTGCTAAACTTTCGCTTAGACTATCATCCTGATATGGTTCACGCCAATTATCATCTTCGAAAATCGGAGGGATTTGAATTTTCATAATTTCAGAATAGGTAGTTTCTTTCATCTCCATTTCTCTTACACATTCGTCAATCACGTCCAATAGATAGCATGTATCCTCTATAGCTGGTGATTGTAAGAATTGTGTTAAAATAAATTCAACTTTTTCTTCACCTACTTCAAAGGTTAGCTTTCCTTTCTTTATGTCTATTATAGCTTCGGCAGTAGCTAAGAATGGTCTTCCTAGTATGATAGGTGTAGTGGAGTCTTCAGAGATGTCCATGATTATGAAATCAGTAGGAATATAGAATTGTCCTATACGTACTGGGACGTTTTCTAGTATGCCTACAGGATATTTAACAGAGCGATCGGCTAGTTGAACAGACATTTTAGTTGGTCTTAGGTCTCCCATGTCTAGCCTTTTGCAAATCGTTAAGGGCATAACACTGATATTGGCTCCTAAATCGCATAGAGCTTTGTCAATGACGAATTTTCCTATTACACAGGGTATAGAGAAACTTCCTGGATCTTTTAGCTTAGGAGGCATATTATTCTGAATTATTGCACTACACTCAGCAGTAAGTGTAACGGTTCCGTTATCCTCTATCTTTTTCTTATTGGATAAGATTTCTTTTAAAAACTTAGCATACGAGGGCATTTGAGTAATAGCTTCTGTAAATGGAATAGTAATATTCAACTGTTTCAGAAGTTCAACAAATTTCTTAAACTGGCCCATCGTCTTGGAATTGGTTAATCTCTGAGGGTACGGAATTGGTGGTTTATAGGGTGGTGGAGGCACATAAGGTTTTTCTTTCTCCACTGCCTCTTGATTATTATCTTCCTTTTCTTCTGGTTCATTCACCATTTCAGTCGGTTTATCTGGTTTTTGGTACATGGCTGGATTGTCAAGTCTTGGATCGCTAGGTCCGTCAAGTTCCTTTCCACTTCTTAATATCACAGTATTGGCCTGACCTTTCGGATTAGGTTGAGGTTGTCCAGAAATACTCCAGCTGGTGCAGCGGTAGGTGCTTGTTGTTGAGCTACTTGTGAAATCTGAGTTTTAAGCATTTTGTTATGTGTAGCTAATGCATCTACTTTGCTCACTAATTGCTTAATTTGCTCACTAGTGTGTATGTTTTGGTTTAAGAAGTCCTTGTTTGTTTGAGATTGGTTAGCTATGAAGTTCTCCATCATCAACTCAAGGTTCGATTTTCTAGGGACATTAGGAGCAGTCTTTTGATATCCTGGTGGTGTAGCTGGTGCTTGACCTGGTGCGTATAAAGCATTGTTGTTCTTATAGGAGAAGTTCAGATGATTCTTCCAACCTGGGTTGTATGTGTTTGGGTACGGGCTTCCTTGAGCATAATTCACTTGATCTGTGGGAATTCCTGTTAATAGTTGACAATCAGGAACATCATGTCCTGGAACTCCACATAACTCACAGTTAGGTGTTACTGCAGCCACGGTGGCTGTTGGTGTTATGGCCAAGTTGTCGATCTTTTGGTTTAGTTGGTCAAACTTTGCATTGACTTGGTCCATACTACTCACTTCGTACATACCTCCTTTTGTTGGTTTCTCAGTTGCGACTCTCTCGCTTCCCCATTGGTAATGGTTTTGAGCCATACTCTCGATAAGTGCATAAGCATCGTTATATTCTTTGTCCATGAGTGCACCGCCTGCGGCAGCGTCAATTGTCATTCTCGTATTGTACAAGAGTCTATTATAGAAGGTATGGATGACCATCCATTCTACTAATCCGTGATGTGGACAAAGTCTCAGCATATCCTTATAGCGTTCCCAAGCTTCGAAAAGTGATTCGTTTTCCTTTTGCTTAAATCCGTTGATCTGAGCTCTCAGCATAGCTGTCTTGCTAGGTGGGAAATATCTGGTCAAGAAAACTCTCTTTAGTTCCTCCCACGTAGTTACTGAATTCGAAGGCAGAGATTGAAGCCAGGCTCTCGCTCTGTCTCGAAGTGAAAAAGGAAAAAGATCTAATAGCTTCTTGGGTAACTCCATTGGCTTTTACGGTATCTGCGTATTGCACAAATATCGAAAGATGAAGGTTCGAATCCTCGGTAGGATTTCCGGCGAATTGATTTTGTTGCACGGCTGATATTAGCGAAGGTTTCAGTTCGAAATCGTTTCGGTTGATAGCCGGTGCGGCAATGCTGGAATGCAGTTCAGCTTGCGAAGGACTAGCGTAATATTTGAGTGGGTGATTCTGTTCTTCAGCCATCTATGCGTCCTTTGATGTTACGACTGGTTTAGGTGGATCTATTTGAAGATCTGGAATGTTGTAATTTTGTTCGTAATCGAATATCCGTCTTCTTACGTGTAAGAAGCGTTCCGATTCTGGGATTAGAGGTTGCAAGTCTTCGCCTTGAGAGCGAGTACTTGGCATACACTCGGGAATTTAGAAAATAAATAGAAAATAGTTGTTACCTTAGTCTAGACAATGCTACTCTAAAGTGCACTAGTAACTAAATTAAGGTCCCCGGCAACGGCGCCAAAAACTTGATGGGCTAAAGACGTACTCTAATATGTGTCTAGCGGTATCTTAACTGCAAGTGCACAGCATATCGAAGTAATATTTAAGATTATCGATCCACATGGACTTTATGATTACTTAGTGCTAGAGGATTTACTAGTTCAGCTAAGGTGAAGGGTTGTCACGATTTTTGGTTGTTTTTAAAGATTAAAGGCGGGAATTAAATTTAAGTTTAATAAAATAATACTAAGGCGGTCGGTATGTAATTATGCTAACTTAGGCGGGTCAATCTAACCTAGGCTTATAAAGATGGTTCACTTAATCTATTCTGTAGAGATTATCAGTTTAAATATCTTTAACTCACACTCTCGTGGTCTTATCTCAGATCTTACCCCTAAAGCCCTATGCCTGCTCTCGCTAGCCCATAAGTGTTTAGATATAATTTTTGGAAACTTAATAATTCTAATTCATTTTAAAGCGCTCTCGATGTGTTTAAATTAAATGCCTAACTTTAGCTATCTGGTTAAAATCTCACACTCTCGTGGTCTTGACCTAACCTATTACACTTTCCTTACTCTCGTAACAAAAAGGTTGATTTTATAATAAAAAGTCACAGCCAGAATTTTAAGCTCTTAATTATTTTAAGCCTAGAGTTGATTTTACCGATTTAGTTGATTTTAATTACATACCGCCCTAAGATGTTTAGCTACTCATGATTGTTGAACCAGACAGAGGCAGAGACA
Organism: Lathyrus aphaca; assembly: GCA_963966055.1. Lineage (NCBI taxonomy): Eukaryota > Viridiplantae > Streptophyta > Magnoliopsida > Fabales > Fabaceae > Lathyrus > Lathyrus aphaca. The sequence continues at coordinate 704,955,240 of OZ014519.1, read as the reverse complement.
GAGAAATACAAAATAAAATATGCATAACAGAAAAATAAATACTTGACATTAATATAAATTCAATTTAAATAAAAACCTGAATAACAATTAAAATGTTAGACTCCTTCTTCCACAGTCTGGAAAGCTCGGAGTACGGACCGGAATCGGAAATAAAATTTCTAAAAGAATTCTGAAGGTTTTGAAACAAATTAAATTATAACAATTTCCTAATGTTGGAAATTGTTATATGGTTGGTTGGGATACAGAAAATTAAAGCAAGAACAATTAAATGCTGAAAAGAATAAAATAGGGTGCAAATAAAATACGGCAGAGCTTCCGCAAGAAAAATTAAATTAAAAACTCTGTAAATTGTTCTTTGAAGCTAAGCTATTTATAGGATCAATATTTTGGGCTTGGCAGTTGGAAATGATGCATGGGCCTCGTAGATGCTGAGAAAATCCAGGGAATAGTTGAAATACTTGGTCTGCGGAAGAATAGGAAGGTTGAATTCACGTAGCACGCACGTATATGACCGAGTCTTAGCATATTACCCTAAATTCCCCTTGTCACGTTCGTGACAAGGGTGTCACGCTCGTCTCCCGTGTATTATGCGCGTCACGGTCGTGAGGGACTGGTGACGACCATGACTGCTCCTTTTAGCGTGTCACGGTCGTGACTCCTAGGTGACGATCGTGACTGTTACAAAAAGTGCAGATTATGCAGAATTCCTCTTTTCTTCTACTTTTAATGGTTGTTTTTGCTCATTTCACTTGTGGCTCATGATTTAGCTCTATAATTGATGTACCTGCAAAATGACAAAGAAAACTCGAGGAATCGGGTGTTAAAACGACAAATATGCAATAAAACGACATTGAAACATAGCAATAAAAATGATACTTTTTCTCGTTATCAAGCACTATCAGAGCCTCTGGTTTTGTCCAAGACAACAACTGGAGAGATCCTCTACTTATATCTTTCCGTCAACACTGAAGCCATCAGCGCACCTCTCATAAGAGAAGACCCATACCGGAAGAAACACATGTATTTCACGAGAAAAACCTTGCAAGGGATGGAGCTTAGGTACCAGTAAATAGAGAAGGTCGCCCTCGCACTCGTAAAGGATGCCAGGAGACTAAGACAATATTTCCTCACACACACCATGGTCGTACGAACCGACCAACCCATCATGCAACTATTAGCCCGACTAGACATGGTCGGAAGATTGATGAGATGGTCCCTAGAACTCTCTGAATTTGACATACACTATGAAAGCAGGAAAGCTCTAAAAGCTCAAACCCTGGCCGACTTCGTAGCTGAGATGACCCCATCAGAAGTTGCACTAGAACCAGAAAGCTCTCATAAGTGCGTCATCTACGTCGATGGAGCATCTAGTCCATCTAGAAGTGGAGCGGGGATCATCCTCGAGAATGAAGAAGGCCTCGGGATCGAGGTATCTCTAGTCCTTTCTTTCCCGACATCTAACAACTAAGCTGATTATGAAGCCTTCCTAGCATGAATCCACCTAGCCAAGGGCATGGGTGCCCAAGAAATCAGGATCTACACTAATTCCTAGCTAGTCACATCACAAGTCAAAGGAGAATACCAGGAAAAAATGACCATTTGGTCGAATATCTAGCGCTAGTACAACAAATGTTGGCATAATTCAAGTCTTGGGACGTCCAACACGTCCCCCATGAGCGTAATTCATGGGCAGATATCCTATCGATATTAGAAAGTACACGGAAGAAAGGCAGAAACAAGTTCGTCATGCAGGAAACCCTCCCCTGCCTAAGCATTGAAAAGCCATGTGAGATTGTCAACGTCGGTGTCATAGCTAACAACAATTGCTGGATGACCCCAGTATCCCACTACCTAACAACTGGCGAGCTTCCCGAAGATAGGAAGGAGGCCAACACCATCAGACGCCATGCATGCTCCTATGTCTTGGTAGACGGCAAGTTGTACCGCCGAGGATTTTCCATTCCATTCCTCAAATACGTCAGGAGGAAAACGTAACAGACGTCTTGCACGGAATAGATGAAGGAATAAATGCGTATCACTTAAGGGGCAGGTCCTTGGCCCGAAAGTACTTAAGGGCATGTTACTACTGGCAAACTTGCAGAACGACGCCAAAGAGAAAATAAAGAGGTGCAACAAGTGCCAACGACACGGGGATATGCACCTCGCACCTCCTGACGCGCTCAAAATAATGTCGTCACCATGGCCGTTCGCATAATGGGGAATAGACATCCTTGGACACTTCATGATAGGTTCTTTCCAAAACAAATATCTAATCGTAGTCGTGGATTACTTCACCAAGTGGATAGAAGTCGAGGCCTGGCTAGGATCACTACATTCAACATTTTACGGTTTTATAAGAGGAACAAACTGGCCAGATTCGGTGTACCCCAATCCCTTATCACATACAACGGTACCCAGTTCACAGAAAAAATTTCAAAGACTTTGTCACCAAGACAGGCACCAAGAAACACCTCACGTTAGTCGAGCACCTCTAGACCAACGGGTAGGCAGAGGCTGCCAACAAAGTCATTTTACAAGGTCTAAGACGAAGGCAGGGTGAGGAAAAGAAAAGGTGGGTCGAAGAGCTCCACATTGTACTCTAGATCTGCCAGAGCACTCCATATTAGACCACCGGAGAAACTCCATTTTGGATGACATATGGTACAGAAGCGGTCATCCCCGTAGAAATTAGAGAACCCTTTTGACGGATAGAGTCCCCCTAGAAGAAGAACTCAATGATGAGGTGCTAAGAGATGAACTCGACTTGGTCGAGGAAATCCTCTCAAGGACAGCTCTTTGCGAAGAATCCCTAAAGTAAAAGATCGCATCCCGCTGCGACACCAGAATAGTCAAACAAGAGTTCCAAGTAGGTAGCCTCGTCCTGCGCAGAAACCAGGAAGATTTGTGTGAAGAAAAGTTCGTTGCCAACTGGGAGGGTCCATATCGCATCAACTCGAAAACAGGCACAGAAGCCTACTACCTCGAAGAACTGAATGGGGAACCATTTGCCCGACCATGGAATGCTGAAAAGCTAAAACAATATTACAGCTAAATCTGGCCAGAACACGAAATAGCTGCCGGCAAATCAACCCTTCTAATAAGAAGATAAGTGCCCTACCACAGGGATGTATAGTGGTATAAAAATAACTCTCAACACAAACATGAGCAAGCATTTGCATATTTGTTGGGAAAATGAATTGCCCAATGGGGACACCTCAAACGAGCTCCGCCATTGTCATACCAGCGTGGAAGACCCCTAGCTCACAACGGGAAAGGTGTAACCCTTAGGGAAAAAGGGACATGACCGCGCCCTCGACCCCCTCCAACGAGAATAAATCTCGCACCTCGACAAGTTCCATACACTATCGAGTTCAACATTAATACGTCGAGCACTTCCTCAGTTCTATAATTTAAAGCAATGAAAACATACATATAATTTAAATAATAATGAATAAACAAGGTAAAAAGGGCAATGATTATGTTATCCAAAAATACCGACCACGAGGCTGGACATTGTCATAATTTACATAAAAAAGGGACTAAGCCCCATACAACAAGAATATATCAAAAAAAGGCACGCAAGCCAAGATAAATATGGCACGCAATCCAAAAAATCCATTCATTAGGAGGGATAACCACACCATTTTCGACATGATGGAGAGGACCAGTGCCTTCCACAACAAACTCCATCCCAGGTTTCTGCACCTTGAGTTGCTCGACAACATTATAGAAGCCAAAAGAAGCCATTGCTAGGTTATCTTGTGCCAATAAATGGATCCGAGCAATCATTTCGGCCCTAGTTATCGTTGCGACCTCCTCCTCCCCAGAAGCCAACTTGCTCTCCGCCTCCGCTTCCCGCTGTCGCTCTCGGGATTTCCATCCTAGTACAAACACGAAAGTGACGCGGAAAAGGAAGAGTCTCTATCCAGGCATTTTTATCCCGAAGGAAGGGTAATGTTGCACAAATCCGAAAGAAGTAAAAAGTAGAGTCTTACGAACCAAAGAGAAAGTATAAGGGAGTCGATTACAAACTGGGAAAGTATTAGCACCCTAGATCATTTGTTATACTCAACGGGATCCATGCTTGCTAGCACTGTTTCAAAAGGTGAGGGTATCTACTACTGTTGCAACTGCTACTGGAAAGGACTGAAAATAAATAAAGAATAATTAGATGAAAAGATAAGGAAATGAAATGGAACGAAAAACTAGAAAAGATACAAAAGGATTGTGTTTGCCAAGCGTCGCCACTTGTGCCTACGTATTCCCTTTATGCAATGGAAAAGTCATAACACTGTAGTTCGACTCAATAAGACTGACACAACTTGCTTGTATTTTTAGGGTTTGAACTGCTTATGCATATGCTCAGGTGTTGCAGGCTTATCTTGAAAGAGTGTGTTTACCATCTTGCAGATGACAAGTAGAAGCAAGTTCATTCGTATAAAATGAAGGATATGAGAAAAGAATTCCCGAAGGAAAGGCGCTTATTGTTTGTTGAAGTTGTTTATAAGATTTTTATTTGAGATTTTGCATAGGAGAGTGTATTCAAGTCTCATTCAATGGAGTGTGTACTTATTACATCACTCCAAGATGGAATAAAGAAGAAGCAAAACATAGTACGGGGAAGACCCCCAAGCTTAGATCCAAGGAATGAGGCTCAGGCACACTAGCTTACTTTATTTATTAAGTGTTTTTCTTGTCTTTGAGTGAAGAAGTGTTTTTTTTAGATTTTCTTTGTGAAACAACTTCATGTTGAAGACTTGTGCATCATTATAGAAAAGCCCACATTACAACAAGATGTGATAGATCCAAGTTCCCTGTGGAATAAGGCTATGGCACAAGAAGTCATTTCAACCTTTATTAGGTGTTTTTTAGCTTTTATTTTGAGGTGAGAAAGAGAGAGGCCCAAAAAGCAAAAGGGAAAAGGTCTAAAGGGAAACTAACAATCCTAAGAGTTATCATGCTTGGATGTCCTAAGATTAGTAAGGTTAAAGATCTCTATCCTAATGTAGAAGAAGGAGAAGAGAAGATAATAGAAAAGAGGAAGAAGCAGAGAGAAAAGGATTAGAAGACAACTTACTTCCAAGATGGAAGTTAAGTTGCTTCTAAGGGGGATGAGTGAAGCTTGTACAAGCAAAGCATCTTGAATGCTTAAACAAACTAAATATTGAAATGTAAAAGAGAAAGTAGAGATTGGAATGTGGAAGCATATCCACACTCCTACAACTTACTAAAGCCCCTGAAAAGTTAGTACATGAAGCACACGCATTCAAAAGAAGTGAAATTTAAGCTAAACACACAAAGAAGACACAAGGAAAATATTTAAAGGTTAAAGAACTTTAAAAGTCAGAACCAAATCACAAATGAACTTAAATAATCTCAAAGAACTCAAACCAAACCAAACAAGTTCAAAGAAGCATCAAAGAGGCAGAGAAATTCAAAGAAGTCACAAATGAAGAAGTAAGGATGCAAATGAGGTATGATATGGATTAAAAAGCAAGTGAAACACCAAAGTCATAATTATATGACATATTAGAATGCCTAAGATGGTCCTAAATGATCATACAAACATGCATGAGTTATTTCATGATAGAAGATATGAAGAAGAGAAAACAATGGCATGTTCATGTAAGAAGAAAACACAAACAACTTAAGATGAAAGTCAAAGAGGAAAAGATAAATCATGAGATGATGAAAGTCAGTAGAATATGACCAAGATGACATATTAAATATACACATAGGAAAATATCAAATTCACATAGCAAACAAGTCAAAACAATTCAACAATCATGCAAAAGGTTGTCACATAAGGAAAAGATGCTTCATATGTAGGATGTAAGGTAAAAGTGCAACATGACATATAAGTATGGATGCATATGTATGAGGTCAGTATAATATATGATATTTAATGCAAATGAAATGAAGAAATGAGCATATTAGATGCACACAAACAACATGAAAGCACGATGAAAACATGCAAAGAACTAGGTCAAAGTTGAACAAAGGATGCATAATGTAAACCAAAAGGAAAACCAAACTCAAGATGGACCTATAAATGATCAAAGAAGTCTTATAAGAGTCTAAACAAACCAAACAAACTCATACAAGTGACCTCACACAATGTCATAAATGCCTTTAAACAATTAGGGTTAAGAAATGAGGAGAAATGATCACAAAAAGTAACATCAATCACAAGTATCAAGCACACAACAAACAACATTAAAAAATCGTAAAAATATACCTAAAGTGACCTAAATCAGAGGCTAATTACTTGTCAAAAACTCATACAAAAATTCAAAACTAAACTAGGTCAAACAATTATTCAAAGCCAAATAAGAATAAAGAAGGAACAAAACACAAAAGGAGGACCAAAATGCAATGCACGATGAATTTAAAAATATGTAAAAAAAATTGTTTTTATGTATTTTAGGATGTTGATGAAACAATGCAAAAAAAAATAGATGCAAAATATTTAATGAGCTATGCAAAAGAAACGTTTGAAATTGAACTATCAAGAAGGAGCCAATTTAAAAGGAAAATAAAAGAAGAATATCAAAATATAATGAAAAATGATAGAAATCGGAAATAAAATTATCAAAAATTAGTTTAATATGTGAAAATGGTTCATGAATACTTTTGGAAGAAACACAAGCCAGGGAGGGGGTTCAGGGAAAGCAAAATCACGTTCAGAAACACATATGGGCCTAACAAAGGGGGTTGAGATAGCAATACAAGCCCAGTCCATCACATACGCAGTCAACATAAAAATATTGTGGAACTCATTCAAACATTGACTCCAAACACAACCATCAGATCCATCTAACACACAAGGTTCATTCAATCATATCAAAAAGTAAACATAATCGATGGTCTAGATCTACACGCACACCATAATAGCCTAGGGAGACATGCAAACAGATTAATCAGAATTAAATTTATAAAATAAAATCATGTGAGGCATCACATCTCATTTTAATGTGCTGGTGAAATTAGGACCACCAGATCACAAAAATGGAAGGCCATGATTTCGTCTTCCCCAAATAAAACTCAGATAACCTGCAAATATTCAGACGCCGGAGCCCTAGCTCTGGTCGTCCATTCCGGCGAGCATTCAAGCAAAAATTTCCAGAGACAACGACTAAGACCATGGATCAACTCCAATTTTCATGCTGAATCCAAATATCCAGTCCAAATTATCATAACATGTATAGATTGTGCAAATCTAATAGAAAAAGTTTAGATAAAAAAATTTCAGATCTCAAATAAACTCATGATACACCTCCATTTTTCAAACAAATTATATCACCATGACAGGCACGCATCAGAGACATTAATCCACACAATAAAATCAAGATCTAGGAGCATGAAAATGGACCTACCCGAAAAGTTGCAGTGATGAAAATACTCCTAGAAAACCATCTGAGAGTTGCAGATCTCCTCCCTGGAACCTCTAATTGCAAAATAAATGCAATTAGAGCTTGGATTTGGCCTGGATCTAAGGATTTGAAGTTGAATCCTCTTGAAATTGACTTGGTGAATTCCTTGTTTAAAGCTTCAAACAATGGTTGATTTATGATCTATGAATTTCATTGATCAAGAATATGGAAAGAGATCAACAAAAAACCTTGTGGAAAGAGTGATTCAAAGCAATGAATTTTTGGTGCAATTTTGTGAAATCTGATCAATGGTTGAACTCTGGCCCTAACCAGTGGGGTTAAGAGCTTTTATTTGATGATTTTTAGGCCTAACCATAGTTAGAGATCCATTGGATGTGTGGTTACAGAGTTATGAAGGAATTTGAAAAAATTAAACTTGTGATGTATATGATCATTGGAACGTGCATGAAGGCTACCATGTGCATGTATCACTCACACTTTATGTACTGATCAGCCTTGGATTGGATTTATTCATTGGTTGTGCATGAATTGTGAGTTTTGAATGATTATGCAAAATTGCACATTATAAAATATGTGAGAAATAAGCCATGTAATGAAGTTATTCAAAAACCAAAATTGCTCTAAATGAAATGCACTTTGACATCATGAACTGAATTTGGCAAGTTGAGACCATTACAAGTCATTTTGGAGCCTTTTTGCAAAAGTGGGGAATTTGGAATGCATGAAAACTCTAAAAACCATCCTTGAGTTTTTTGGCCATAACTTTTGATCCACACATGATATGAAGATGATATTGTAATTTTTGGAAAGGGGGAGAATTATCTTCAACTTTCATGTTCAAGAAAAATCCATTTGAAGCATTTTTTATGATGAAAAGTCAGGTTGATGTGACTTATAAAGCTTCCAAAAATTGAAACTTTGAATTACAAGTCATTTCCAATTTTAGTAACGTTTGCCCTAAGTCTTGATTCTTGATGAATGATAGAAATATTGACATTTAATGACCATATAAAGGTATAGGAATTTCATAATCATGACTTAGACCCCAAACAAATCCACTGTTAACGTTCCTTTCTCCACAATTGACTTTTGCTTGTTTCTTAAGTAACTGCCTGACTGAAACCCCTCCTCAAGGAACCAATGCACCAAATTCCATCCATGAATACTTGGAATCATATAGAAGACCATGAGAACAAGTTAGAACCAAAAATTCCTTAAGAAGCCTCTTAGATTCAAAACCCTAGTTTGGGTCGATTGTGTAGGAGGTGAAGCTTTGAGCCAGCTTCTTGATGGTATTAACTCTTCTAGGGACTTGAGGTATCATTTAAGCTTATGTGAGATGTAATAAACCCTTGAGGCTTGTTGGGAGACACTTGGATTTCATTCTTGGCTTTATATGATCACAGCTTTGCAACATCACTAACCACATGCCCTATGCTTCAACTATGAATGTTAGGCTTCATTTTTCTATGTTAGGGATGTAATGCTATGTATGAAAATAATATGCTAAATGCTATAAGAATGAGAGGGAAAATTTTAGGGTATTACAGTTGCCCCTATTAAATCATCAGTTAATCTGAAAAGGATGAGGGCATCAACTGTCAGACGTTCAAGATAAACTGTGATTGAATACCAAAAACAGACCATGAAATTTGCAGTCTAAGGAAAAGAACAAAAATGGATATAAACCCAACCAAATAAACTCTGCTTGGATAACTCTGATGCGGTGAAATAACAACGAAGAAATTTCTTTTGAACGACGTCAGACGACTACTAGCTTGCCACAACGACGGTGGGTCGTGAACCCTATCTTTTATACAAAGCTTGACGACTACTAGCCTGCCACAACACTGGTGGGTCTTAACAATGTCTTTTGTACAAAGCTAGATGACTACTAGCCTGCCACAACACTAGTGGGCCTTTAAAATGTCTTTTATGTGAAGTTAGATGACTAATGACCTACCACAACGATAGTGGGCCTTGGAAATGTCTTTTCTTGTGAAGCCAGATGACTATTAACCTGCCACAATGTTGGTGGGCCTTAAATATATATTTTCTTGTGAAGCCAAATGACTATTGACCTTCCACAATGTTGGCGGGCCTTAAAAATGTCTTCTATGTGAAGCCAAATGACTATTGACCTACCATAACGCTAGTGAGCCTTAATGCAACCAGGTCTGCAATATAGATGGGAACTGATCAGGATCCTGCATCTGAGACATGCATTGTAAGATCCTCTTCTCGAAGTATGCATTCAATCTACCAAATAGATATGCATTTCAAGGTCAAATCCACTAAGATTGGATTTTGTCTTTTGTTCGAAGCCAGACGACTAATGGCCTGCCACAATGACGATGGGCCTTAGGAATGTCTTTTGTACGAAGCTAAACGACTACTAGCCTGCCACAATGTTGGTGGGCCTTAGGAAGGTTGAAATTCTGTGATCAGGTATGAGATGTCCTATGAGATGTTCCAACACTTGACAGATTTAACCAAAACTTATAGTGCAAGAAAATTAAACAACACAGAAGTTTGTTAACCCAGTTCAGTGTATAACCACACTTACATCTGGAGGCTACCAAGCCAGGAGGAAATCCACTATAAGTAATATTAATTCTAGACTTAAACAACCCAGTTTAATCTTTCACTTAATATCTACCCAATGCAATTTCTACCTAAGACACAACTTAGATATGAGTACCAACTCACTCCCCCTCAATCACACAGTGATCTGTTTTACAAGTTTAATAAAATTGAAGTCATACTTCAAACAAACCAGCTTGATCTTACTTCACAGTTTCAATCAAGACACAAAATACACTTTTGCTTAAAAGCTTATAAAGTGGTACAATTAAAACAACCTGCTATTAAAACACACAACACTCTATTTTGTCTTCTGAAATTCGTACTCAATTCTGTGAGTTTCTATTGATTAAATAGGTGTTTGTATTTTGGGCTTTCTGTAGGTTAATCCAGTCCTAAAACGCATGCAGCTTCCACCTTGAATTAGGGTTTGTTACTTCCTAGATTCTAGGTGATTTAGTTCTTCTGATTATGCTGAAGCCTCATAACAATACTCCCTACAGATGCGCCTTATTCTGTTTTTGTCCATCCATAATTAATTCCAGATAACTTTCCTTAAATATCTCAGATCAGTTAGTCATTAATTAATTCTGGTAGCAGGTTTGAGATGTCACAACATCTGTTGGGACATCCTGAAAAACTGAACTTAAATCATTTACACAATGTCCCAACATCTGGTTTGACATCCTGAATTAAGTTCTTATACTCTGTTTGATAATGTCCCAACATCTGATAGGACATTCTGAACTGAATTCAACATTTCTTGTTTGGTCAAAAATTCTGCCAATTCTAAACATCTACAAACTCCCCCTTTGGTTAATTTTTGGCTAACATATTTTTTCTGGTTATCAGAGTGCAGCAGAAGTTCTTTTATCAGAGTATAGCAGATCTTTTCTGTTAGTCATGTGTGAGTTTACTCCCCCTCAAACATACATGTATTCAGATTTGTTGCAACAGAAATTTTTATTAAAACACACTGATTCAGTTCAGAAGCAAACAGAAGTTTTTCATTCATAGCTAAACAGCATCATACATTGTTGTTATTGTTGTTCTCCCCCTTGTTAGACATAAATTTGGGGCCAAAGTCACTAATTCAAAATTACAATGCAGCTGTCATTACATTTTTCCTCACATACAATTATTCACTCAGACTCCTCATAGTCAGTTTCTTCATCTTCCTCAGTCTCCTCATCAGAAGTGGCAGCTTTCTGAGCACTTTCTTCAATCTCCAGCCTTTGGATAAGCTCCTCAAGCTTCTGCTTCCTTGCATCCAGTTCTTTGCAAGTGCTCTTCAGTTCAGCAATCAATGCAGCTTTGGAGATTGGATACTTTGCCTTTGAAGGACCAGCAGATGTCCCAGAGGGTGCTTCAACATCAGCTGCATGATGACTCAGGAACAGCTTGTAGTGGAAGGCCAGAGGGCTTTCTCTTTTGCAAATTGTGTCCTTTTCAGTGAGGATCCCAGGGTACTGACTCAGCACTATACCACATAGCAAGGAAGGGAAGGCAATTGGCAGCTTTGTTGCAGATGATCCAGCATGCTTCAATGTCTGATCAAAGATGTAAGCTCCATAATCCAGCTTAGTTTGAGTGCCCACAGCATAAATGAACCTGCCCAATCCAGTTGATATTGAGGATGTATGATTGGTAGGTACCCAGTTTGCTGTACCAATCCTGTTCAACATGGCATATTTCCTTGTCAGCATGCTAACTGAGAGCTTCCCTTTAACTGGCCAAGCCTTGACCTGGTTAGCAGTGATAACCTTGCAGACCTGGTTATCAGTCTTCCCTAACTTGTTTGGACCATCAGATTCTCTTCCAAGGTATTGGTTGATAACCTTAGGAGAGAATTCTACACACCTGCCTCTTACAAATACTTTTCTAAAGTCAGCAGACTTACCATTAGCACAATCTTCTTGGAGGTTGACTATGAATTCCTTGACCAGCAGTTCATAGCAAGGAGAGAAGTTGGAGACAGTTTTGAAGAGGCCAGCAGCAGATATGAGATCAATTAACTCTGTGCACTCAAGTGCATTACTGCTCAGCTCTCTTTCAAGTGCAACCCTTCTTTGATAAACAAACTTCCATCTATTCACACTTGAAACATGATGAAAGGAGATGTTGTCCAAGGGACCTTCTGGAACAGCAGTTGATGACCTTGAGGGTGCTGATTTCTTCTTTGGAGGAGATGTTGGGACATCTTCTTCAACATCTGAATCTGGAGGAGTGACAGCTTTCCTCTTTTGTGTTTGCACCTTGCTCCATTGTTTTGTGGGACCAAAGACAACTTTAGCTTTGTCCTTCTTTGGTGTAGCTTGTTTCTTCTCAGGAATTGCATGTCCTGCATGCATCTTTTCTTTCCTAGTCCTAAGCCTTTTGGCTATGCTAGGTTTTACAGAAGCAATGATTTTTGTATCAGAATCATGCTCTAGGTTCACAACAGAAGGAGTTTGAGCAGTCTCCTCTTCAGCTGGTTGATCAACAGAGATGTGCTCTTCAATGGAGGCCTTGTGCTGGTCCTCAGATGCTTCTTCATCACTATCTGTGGAGGCCTTTTTCTGGTCCTCAGATATATCATCAGCAGTATCAGATGATACCTTTTGCTGGTCTTCAGATGCTTCAACATCTATTGGGACATCCTGTTGAGCAGGAGTGTCCTTTGCAGCCTAAGTTTGTTGATCTTCTTGTGGAGCTGGCATGGTGCTCAGAGGGATAGAAATGCCATTTACCACTCTTTGCTCAGAAAGAATCCTGTTTACCAACTCCTTTATGGAATCATCCACATATTCAGAAGATTTTGGAGTGATGTTTGCTGGTGAAGGTATGCCTTTGGATTTGCTGCAAACTTGATCTTTTGTTCTTTTTGGAGTTCTTGGCTTTTTAGCAAGAGGAACACTTCCTCTGATTTCATCCATTGGAGTTGAATCCATGGGTACCACAGAAATGGGGGTTGCATGCACTACATCTTCCTTGTTGAGGATTTCTTCAGGAATGTTAGGGTTTTGAGACATTTTCGAAGAAGGTGGATGAAGAGTTTTAGGTTTGATGAGTTCTGAAAAACAGTTAGAGAATGCAATTCATTTTTGAGAGTATGATGAGAAGATGGATAGCTGAAAGCAAGCTGATATTATATAAGTAGCCGTTACTTTGAGACTTTTTAGGAGAGGAATACTCAAGGTCCTTGACCAGACTGGTGTTGCCATCTGGTGCTTATGCCACACAATGTCATATAACATGTTGGCACATCTCCATAACTGCTAAATTTCACATAAGCAGATTCCCAATTTGCCCCTTAGGTTTTCAAATTGAGTAGCATCCAAGGCTTTGGTAAATATATCAGCCAACTGCAGATTTGTAGCTACATGTTCCAGTGAAATCACTTTTTCTTCTACAAGATCTCTGATGAAATGATGTCTGATATCAATATGCTTGGTCCTGCTATGTTGGATAGGATTCTTTGATATGTTAATAGCACTTAAGTTGTCACAGTACAATGTCATGACATCTTGTGGGACATTGTACTCAGTGAGCATTTGCTTCATCCAAACCAACTGAGAGCAACTGCTTCCAGCTGCAATATATTCAGCTTCAGCAGTAGATAAGGATACACAATTTTGTTTCTTACTAAACCAAGAAATTAAATTGTTTCCTAGAAAGAAGCATCCTCCTGAAGTGCTTTTTCTGTCATCAGCACTTCCAGCCCAATCAGCATCACAGAAGCCAGTGAGAATTGGTTTGCATCCATGAAAGTACATTATGCCATAGTCACAAGTACCATTAACATATTTCAGAATTCTCTTGACTTGGTTAAGATGACTAACTTTTGGTTCAACTTGATATCTTGCACATACACCTACTGCAAATGCTATGTCTGGTCTGCTAGCAGTCAGATATAACAAGCTTCCAATCATACTTCTGTATAGGCTTTGATCTACATTCTCACCCTTGTCATCTTTAGTTAGCTTTAAATGTGTGGGGGCAGGAGTTCTCTTATGAGTAGCACTGTCCATTCCAAATTTCTTGACTATGTTCTTAGCATACTTGCTTTGGGAAATGAACATGGAGTCCTCCATTTGCTTTATTTGCAGTCCAAGAAAGTAGGTTAATTCTCCTACTAGGCTCATTTCAAATTCAGATTCCATCTGGTTGACAAAATGTTTGACCATCCTGTCAGACATCCCACCAAAGACAATGTCATCTACATATATTTGAGCAATCATGACATTTCCTTCTTCATCTTTAACAAACAAGGTTTTGTCAATTCCACATTTCCTGTACCCTTGCTTGATAAGAAAAGTAGTCAGCCTTTCATACCATGCTCTTGGAGCTTGCTTCAGACCATAAAGAGCCTTCTTTAGTTTGTATACATGATTTGGACAGCTTGGATCAACAAATCCTTTAGGCTATTCTACATATACCTCTTCATTAAGATAACCATTTAAAACGGCACTTTTCACATCCATTTGAAATAGCTTGAACTTTAAGATACAAGCAATTCCCAAAAGTAGTCTGATTGATTCAAGCCTTGCTACTGGTGCAAAGGTTTCATCAAAGTCTACTCCTTCAATTTGTGTGTATCCTTGAGCTACAAGTCTAGCTTTGTTCTTTGTAACAACTCCTTGCTCATTTGACTTGTTCTTATACACCCATTTAGTTCCAATCACATTTATGTCATCAGGTCTAGGAACAAGGTTCCACACTTCATTCCTTGTGAATTGACCTAATTCCTCTTGCATAGCACAAATCCAGTATTCATCAGTAAGAGCTTCCTTGATGTTTTTAGGTTCTATTTTAGAAACAAAACAGGACCCTGAAATCACTTCTCTTGATCTAGTGCTTACACCTCTGTTGGGATCACCAATTATCAAATCTTTAGGATGATCCTTCTGGATTCTGATGGAGGGAGGTTTGCTGGATTGTTCTGTCCTTGCATCAGTTTGAGTGAAGTCAGAATGATCACTCTTTTCTTCAGCTTCAGTCTTGATATCAGCAGATGTTCCAACATCTTCTGAGACATCTGTAGGAGCATCATCAATTATCACATTTATGGACTCCATGATAACCTTGGTTCTAGAATTAAATACTCTATATGCTCTGCTGTTTATAGAGTATCCAAGAAAAATCTCTTCATCACTTTTAGGATCCATTTTTCTTCTTTGCTCCCTATCTGCCAGAATATAACAGTTACTTCCAAACACATGGAAGTACTTAACTGTGGGTTTTTTGCCCTTCCAGACTTCATAGATTGTGGACAAAGTTCCTTTCCTTAGAGTAACTCTGTTATGGATGTAACAAGCTGTGTTCATAGCTTCAGCCCAGAAGTACAAAGGTAACTTTTTAGCATGGATCATAGCATTCTTGAATAGTTCTATTCTTCCTCTCAACAATCCCATTCTGTTGAGGAGTGATTGGTGAAGAATATTCATGATTGATTCCTTCTGAAGAACAGAAATCTAAGAATTTTTTGTTCTCAAATTCTTTTCCATGATCACTTCTTATTCTGATCACACAGCTGGCTTTTTCTCTTTGTATTCTTTGGCATAAGTCTTTGAATACATCAAATACATCAGACTTTTCTTTGATGAAATTTATCCATGTATACCTTGAAAAGTCATCAACCACCACATAGGCATACCTCTTACCACCAAGGCTCTCAACCTGCATAGGTCCCATAAGATCCATATGCAATAGTTCCAAAACTTTGGAAGTTGTCAGATGTTGGAGCTTTGGATGGGACATCTTGGTTTGCTTGCCTATTTGACATTCACCACATATTTTGCCATCATCAATCTTCAGTTTAGGAATACCTCTCACAGCATCCATATATATGATCTTCTTTATGCCTCTGAAATGAAGATGACCTAGTCTTTGGTGCCATAGTTTCACTTCTTCTTCTTTAGCTAAAGAGCAAGTTGAAGTGAGACTGAAGTCTTGAGGTTCCCACATGTAACAGTTGTCTTTAGATCTGGCTCCTCTCATGACAATCTCTTGTTCTTTGTTAGACACTATGCATTCAGTTTTGGTAAAGTTTACACTGTACCCTTGATCACATAATTGACTTATGCTGATCAGGTTAGCAGTTAAACCTTTAACCAGCAGCACATCATTTAGTCTTGGTACATCTTGACAGTACAAGGTCCCTACTCCCTTGATTTCTCCTTTAGCTCCATCTCCAAAGGTTACATATCTGGATGAATGTGACTTTAAGTCTACTAGCAGATTTTTCAATCCAGTCATGTGTCTTGAGCATCCACTGTCAAAGTACCAGTCTTCTTTGGCTGATACTCTTAGTGATGTATGTGCTATATATGCAACACCTTTCTTTGACCATTTGAGTTGAGATTTCTTTTGATACCTCTGCCCTGTGTATTGTTCATCAGTAGAGCTCCAAGGTTGTTTGTTGATCTTGTTCTTGGGTATGTAGCTTTGATCAGCATGAAGACTAGCTTTTGGTCTCCATACCTTCTTGATGACCTCTGTCTTCTGCTTAGGAGGTTACTGATCTCTTTGTTGTCTATGCAGTACTTTCTTGGTAACTTCTATCTTCTGCTTAGGAGGTTGCTGATACATTTGATTTGGATATCCATGCAACTTATAGCAATGAGGTTTGATATGTCCAAATCTTCCACAATGATGACATCTCCATCTTTGATACTTCTTCTTCATTATGTTCTTTTCAGAATGTTGAGACATCTGTTGGAACATTATGTTTGACTTTGTGTTCTTTTCATGATATTGAAGCATTTGTTGGGACATCTTGTTTGACTGTATGGACTTTGGAGTAGTTTTGCTAGAGCTGGCTTCATCCTTATGAACTCTGTTAAATCCCAGTCCACTTTTATCCCCTGAATGCTTATTGTTGTTGAGAATAACATCCAGTGTACTTGAGCTACTGTTCAGCATTCTAACAGATTTGGACATGTGTTCCAACTTGGAGTTGAGAAGACTTACTTCACTTTTCAAGGTGTCAATGATCTCTTGATCACTTGCTTTTTCATTCTTTAGTGCCTTATTCTGCTTCTTTATCTTTATAATCTCACTGCATATTTCAGTGCTTCTTTTGAATAATTCTTTGTATGCTTGCTCAAGTTCTTCAAAAGTAAGCTCCCCATCACTGGATTCACTTTCAGATTCACATAATCCAGCTAGAGCAGTGATATGCTTAGCTGATTCTTCTTCTGAATCACCTCTTGAGTCTTCATCAGACCAGGTTACAGAGAGTCCTTTCTTTTGCCTTTTTAAGTAGGTAGGACATTCATTCCTGATTTGTCCATATCCTTCACATCCATGGCATTTATTCCTTTTTCTTGACTGGTCTTTTCATCATAATTTGACCTTCTATTAGCATCATAAGGTCTTTTGTTCTCAGAAGATTTTGTGTATCTTCCAATGGGTTTGGATTTGTCTTCCATCTTTCTGAGAATCTATTTGAATTGTCTTCCAAGCATAGCAATGTTGTCTGATAAGCTTTCACCAGTTTCTGATTCATCATTTTCTTCTTCTTCATCAGTATTTGTCACCAAGGCTATGCTTTTGTTCTTCTTTACATTTGTGTCATTCATTCCCATCTCAAATGTTTGAAGGGAACCAATGAGCTCTTCAACTTTCATTGTACATATGTCTTGAGCTTCTTCTATTGCTGTGACTTTCATGTCAAATCTTTTTGGCAAAGATCTGAGAATCTTTCTTACAAGCTTTTCATTAGTCATCTTTTCTCCCAAGGCTCCAGAAGTATTGGCTATTTCTAAGATGTTCATGTAGAATTCATGAATTGTCTCATCTTCCTTCATTCTCAAGTTTTCAAACTTGGTGGTGAGAAGTTAAAGTCTTGACATCTTTACCTTTGATGTTCCTTCATGAGTTGTTTTGAGAGTGTCCCAAACATCTTTGGCCAGCTCACAGTGATGCACAAGTCTAAAGATGTTCCTATCAATGCCATCGAATAAAGCATTTAAGGCCTTGGAGTTGCCTAGTGCTGAATCTTCTTCCTCCTTACTCCATTCTTCTTCAGGTTTCAACACTTTTGATCCATCTTTGGTGTCTTGGACAGGATGTTCCCATCCAATGTTGACTGCTCTCCAGGCCCTGTTGTCAAGTGATCTTAAGAATGCAATCATTCTTGGTTTCCAGTAGTCATAATTAGATCCATCCAGTATAGGTGGTCTATTTACTGATCCTATATCTCTGTCCATGTTTCCAGAATTTGTATTCCCTAGATCTCACCCAGTATAAACAAGCAGGGTGCCTGCTCTGATGCCAATTGAAATTCTGTGATCAGGTATGAGATGTCCTATGAGATGTTCCAACACTTGACAAATTTAACCAAAACTTAAAGTGCAAGAAAATTAAACAACACAGAAGTTTGTTAACCCAGCTCAGTGTATAACCACACTTACATCTGGAGGCTACCAAGCCAGGAGGAAATCCACTATAAGTAATATTAATTCTAGACTTAAACAACCCAGTTTAATCTTTCACTTAATATCTACCCAATGCAATTTCTACCTAAGACACAACTTAGATATGAGTACCAACTCACTCCCCCTCAATCACACAGTGATCTGTTTTACAAGTTTAATAAAATTGAATTCATACTTCAAACAAACCAGCTTGATCTTACTTCACAGTTTCAATCAAGACACAAAATACACTTTTTCTTAAAAGCTCATAAAGTGGTACAATTAAAACAACCTGCTATTAAAACACACAACACTCTATTTTGTCTTCTGAAATTCGTACTCAATTCTGTGAGTTTCTATTGATTAAATAGGTGTTTGTATTTTGGGCTTTCTGTAGGTTAATCCAGTCCTAAAACGCATGCAGCTTCCACCTTGAATTAGGGTTTGTTACTTCCTAGATTCTAGGTGATTTAGTTCTTCTGATTATGCTAAAGCCTCATAACAATACTCCCTACAGATGCGCCTTATTCTGTTTTTGTCCATCCATAATTAATTCCAGATAACTTTCCTTAAATATCTCAGATCAGTTAGTCATTAATTAATTCTGGTAGCAGGTTTGAGATGTCACAACATCTGTTGGGACATCCTGAAAAACTGAACTTAAATCATTTACACAATGTCCCAACATCTGGTTTGACATCCTGAATTAAGTTCTTATACTCTGTTTGATAATGTCCCAACATCTGATAGGACATTCTGAACTGAATTCAACATTTCTTGTTTGGTCAAAAATTCTGCCAATTCTAAACATCTACAAAGGTCTTTTGAAAATGATGTCATATAGGGAATGACTATGTAGGGGAAAACTCTATATGTAGAACTCCGCTGAGATTGAGAACATCATGACCGACATTCTACTGAAGAATGAGACAAAGATACTCTGACAATATCTGACTCTTGCTGAAGAGAAAATGATCGTTGAATCAATCCCGAAAATCCTTGAGAGGATAACATTCTGTTGGAAAGGATGTGAACGAATCTGTCTATTTCGACTTGTCACACTTTCCAAAAATAAATTGGACTTCACTGGGGGATATTTTGACCATGGGAATGAATCCCAATCATGAAACTCTGCGGAGATTATGACAATCTTATGACTCGGATGGGGAAGATGTTGTATCAAGATTTTGATGGGGAGAAGATTTGATAATCTGAACCTCTGTGGGGGAATGAGAGTATCCAGCTGGATGTTGGGAATACTTCACTATAGGGATAATAACTCCGCTTGGGGACTACCACTTGCTCCATCATCCTTGGAATTCTGTTGGGGAAACCAAACGGCTCTGACCTAGCTGGGGAAGGTTTTAAACTTAGACTCCGCTAAGGATATTGCGTATAAAACACCATTTGTTAGAACCACACAAAGTGCCTTCTGTTGGGGATAAGAGTTGTAAGGCGTCTCTCGCTGAGGAGAAAAAATAGAAAGCCCCTCTTGGTAGGAATACTCTCTGCTTGGGGAATACAACCCTTTAACATCTTGCTCTGAGAAGCATCTGATAATAATTACAAACTGTACAGACTCTGATTTAGAAAAAATCTCCACAATGCTATGTACTATAAATGATTCTTTTCTTAAGCTCCTGACTGCAGACCCTACAACAGAAATGCACACATATGCCCTAGGGATTTGTATGGTTTGAATTCACCACACGGTATTATTCAACATTCAAAGCAATTTTAAATGTTTTCCCCTGCATGTTATTGTAAAGCCACAATATTTAGCTGCAATATTTTTTATCAAAAGTTCAGGACATTTTTGCAAACAAAACAGTAAAATAAAAACAAAAATGAAGCTTTTGACTGAATAATTAATTTTATTGAAAGGCCCTGAATAGGAAAAGTACATCAGGAAGCAATCCCTTGGAAATAGGTGATTGCTATAAATTGAGAAAAGAAACTATCATAATGGCAATGTGAAAATGACATTCCAATTAGTTTCAATACTGCTATGACCAGTATGTCTTCAAAATTCTCCGATTATCTGCTTTTTGAAGAGGAGGATTGGATCGATTCCTATCCTTTGAAGATTTCCAAATTGAATGAGATGATGATATGGTACAGATAACTCAGATCATAGTCGTTCACTAAATCCCTCTTTTGCACGGACCTCCCTTTCGGTTTTTTTAATTTATCGGGATACCTTTTTTTTGCCTGATTTGTCCAATGCGGATTTTCAACTCATCGGGTGTACATTTCTTTTTAATTTATATCCCTAATTTTTGCTTGAACCTTTTATTCTGTTTTTGGTTCACCAATGCCCTTTTTTCCTGGACTCTTTATTTTGTTTTTGTCCAGCGAGTCTCTTTTATGCGAAGTATTTTTTTACTGCATCTGAATTGAAGGGGGACGTGAAGTCTTCGCCATCCATGGTTGTAAGCATTAAGGCTTCACTCAAGAAAACCCATTTTAACCACGTATGGACCATCATAGTTGGGAGTCCACTTGCCCCTGTGATCTGTTTTGGGAGGAAGGATCCTTTTGAGTACAAGTTTACCAACTTGGTACTCCCGAGGACGCACTCTCTGATCGAATGCCCATTTCATTCTTCTTTGATATATTTGACCATGGCATACAGTTGTTAGTCTTTTCTCCTCAATCAAACTCAAATGGTTTTATCTAGAACGAACCCATTATACTTCATCAAGTTTGACATCCACCATCACTCGCATTGACGGAATCTCGACTTTAACTGGTAGGACAACTTCCATACCATACATAACTGAGAAAGGTGTTTCCCCAATAGATGTCCTTATTGACGCTCGGTACCCATGCAAAGCAATCAATAACATCTCATGCCAATCCATGTAAGTGACAACCATTTTCTGCATAATCTTCTTAATATTCTTGTTAGCTAATTCAACAACGCCGTTCATCTTTGGACGATAAGGAGAAGAATTATGATGTTGAATCTTGAAGTCCCGACATAATTCTTCCATCATCTTGTTGTTAAGATTGGAACCATTATCATTAATGATTTTCTCGGGAACTCAGTATCAACAGATGATATATCTCTTCAGAAATCGGGCTACCACTTGCTTGGTAACATGGGCATAAGATGCTGCTTCCACCCACTTGGTGAAGTAATCAATAGCGACCAAGATGAAATGGTGGCCATTGGAAGGAGTAGGCTCAATATTCCAGATCATGTCAATGCCCCACATTGCAAAGGGCCATGGATAAGACATAATGTTCAGCGGGCTCGGAAGCACATGCACTTTGTCTGCATAAATCTGGCACTTGTGACATTTGCAGGTGTATGAGCAACAATCTGAATCCATTGTCATCCAGTAATACCCGATCTTAATAACTTATTTTCCATCACGTGTCCCATAACATGGGTACCAAAAGATACCTCGTGCACTTATTGCATTAACATGTTTGCTTCCTGCTTGTCCACACATCTAAGCAAGACCATGTCAAAGTTTCTCTTATATAGCACATCATTTTCAATCAAGAAGAAACTAGAATCAAGCCTTCTCAAAGTTTTCTTTTCATTGGAAGATTCCCCAGTCGGATATTCCTGACTCTTCAGGAAGCACTTAATGTCATGATACCACGACTTGTCATCGGACACTACATCAACAGTAAACACATATGCCGATATGTCAAGGCGTGACACATTGATCTTGGGCACATAATTCCAAAACATTAATTTGATCATGGATGTCACATTGAGTCAGCACCATCTGCCAACAAGCAACCCTTCCGGTTAATGTTGGTTTCTTAAAAATGTACTTGACAGGATTCATCTTTGAAATCAGTAAAGTTGTGTGTGTGAGCATGTATTGTCTCAATCGCTTAGCCACCCAGGAAAGTGCACAACATTTCTTCTCAAGCATTGAATACCTTGATTCACAGTCATTGAAGTTCTTACTCAGGTAGTAGATGGCATGTTCCTTCCTACCAATCTCGTCATGTTGACAGAGAACATAACCTATAGACCCTTCAAGTACTGTTAGATACATGATGAGCGGCCTCCCTGGAACCGGAGGCATTAGAATATAAGGTTCTTGTAAATACTCTTTTATTTTCTCGAAAACCCTTTGGCAATCGTCATTCTACCTAATCACTTGTTCTTTTCATAGCAGCTTTAATATTGGTTCACAAGTGGCTGTAAGGTGAGATATGAATCATGAAATGTAGTTCAATCAACCCAGGAAACCAGGAACTTCTTTTTCTGTCTTCGGTACAGGCATGTCTTGTATTGCTTTTACTTTAGCGGGATCGACCTCTATTCCTTTTTGACTCACAATGAAACCCAACAGTTTACCGGACCGTAATCTGAAAGTGCACTTGTTTGGATACAACCTCAAGCAGAACTTTCTAAACCTTTCAAACAACTTCTTGAGATTAACCACTCTCATGTTCTCGACCTGGAAATCATGTCATCCACATACCATTCGATCTCTCGATGAATCATATCATGTAATAATGTCACCATAGCCCTTTGATACATTTCCCCATAATTCTTCAGACCAAAAGGCATCACCTTATAGCAGAATGTACCCCACAGGGTAATGAACGTTGTCTTTTCCATGTCTTCCGACAGCATCTTGATCTGATTGTATTCAGAGAAGTCATCCATGAATGAGAATACATATAATTGAGTGGTGTTGTCAACCAATACATCGATGTGAGGTAGTGGAAAGTCATCTTTAGGACTTGCTCGATTAAGATCTCGGTAATCAACGCACATTTGGACCTTGTCGTCCTTCTTTGGTACGGGCACAATGGTAGCTAACCAAGGTGGATAACTAGTCACAGCAAGAAATCCTGCATCCCATTGATTCTGAACTTCCTCTTTAATCTTCATAGCCATGACAAGGAAAGTTCTACAAAGCTTTTGCTTTACTGGCGGACATTCCTTTCTTAATGGAAGCTTATGCGCAATGATGTCGGTATCTAAACCTGGCATATCTTGATAAGACCAAGAAAAAACATCAACATACTCACGTAGCATAATGATCAACTCTTCTTTTACACTAGACTGCAAACTGACCCTAATCTTTATCTCTTTTTGTGCATCCCTGAACCCAGTGTTAATAACCTCAAGTTTCTCCTGATGAGGTTGAATGACCTTTTCCTCTTGTCTCAACAATCTAGCCAATTCTTCAAGGAGCTCACGGTCTTTCTCAACCACTTCATCCGCTTGATATATGAGATTATCAAATTGTTGTACCCCAAAATTTTCCCTCACATATTCAAGATGATATATCTCAATAGGTCTCCTAATAGTCACAAGATTCTCAATTGGTCAAAGGAATTGAAGGTTTCATCAGACAAAGCCTCCTCCTAAGCAATGGATCTGAAACTAGGGTTTTGAATTTCCCCAAGAAAAGTGGACTTCCAAAGCCTCAAATGGACTTCATAACATCCCACATACTTCAAAGAATCCCATGTCAAGTTTCAATACCTTCCATACAAGTTTGGTCAGTCAGATGCTCAAATACTTAAAAATCAGCTAATTTGGTAAATAAGTCAACTGTGGTCAACACAAAGTCAAACTTCAAGATTTTTGGTCAACATAATGATTATGAGCTGAAATTCATCATTTGATCAAGGGTTGATCATGATTCATCAAGGAATCCTCATAATCATCAAGAATCATGAGTTACTAAATTAGGGTTTTGTGTAGGAAAAGTCAATTGAACTTTGACCAGTCATAACTTTCACATACTTCATCAAAAAATTTCCCATACAAAGCTTATTTTGAAGGAAATTCAATTCTCTACAACTATGTGTCTCACAAGCCAAGTCCAAAAATGCTTCATTTGAAAGATACGAGTCAAGACATTACAGGTCCTTTTGAAAGTCAACAAAAAGTCAACTTTTTCAAAAGCTCATAATTTAAAAATGGAAAATGATATAGACATGGGACCAAAAGGAGAAGTTATAGGAGACTTTAAGCTTTCTAAAAAGTCCTAGAACACCTTCATGGGATAAAAATTGAGGGAGTTATGTATTGTGGAAGTTGGACAATTTTGAGGAGGTATATGAAGCAAAAAAGGCCAAAACTCAAGTTTTCTTCAAATGGGCTCATAATCTTTCAACCAAAACTCAATCCTAAGACTATTCACGACCCATGGATTATATTTTCTGATTTGTATTATTTATTTTATTTTATATTGGATTTTAATCATTAAAATTCAATTTTAATTAAAATAAATTATAAAAAAATCAAAGATTTGATCTAAAATTTATTTTGGGATCAAATATTTGGTGATTAAGATGATTGAACCCTTCCAAATTCGTGCAAGATGAAAAAAGAATGATTTGATTTGATTTTTGGACAATTTTGGCAAGAGGATTTCTTCACATTCAAGAAACCCATAAACATTTCACCAAGGCCCAATCTTTAGACCTAAATTACACTACTACAAATACATAACAATGCCACAAGGATTAGGGGACGAAATTCAGAGAAAAGAGCCACCACCAAATTCCAAAAAATTGAAGAAAGATATCAAATTCGGTTTCATACTTTGAGTCACTTTAAAGAAGCTTTAATGGATGAATTAGCTTCCTTGAGGTGTTTAGAACATGTGACAATCATCAACATCATCAAATTCATCCTAAAACGCATAAACCAAACTCCTCTTATTCTTGATTTTTTTTCGATTATGAATATTAATGCTTAACTAATGGATTTTGATCATGTTTTCTTGTTTGAATGATTGTATATATGATTTCTGGGTTGTTTGATTGAAGTTTCATGGCCTTGCCTGAGTTATGCGATGGCTAGGGTTTAGGGTCCCAATTTGGGGATTCTTGATGTAGCCCATCTAAAGACCTTTGGACAACATATTTAGACTGTAATACATGTGGAGAATTGTTTGGTGTATTCAATTTGGACTAATTGTACGTGTTTATGATGTTTAAGAAAATGTAGGTTTAGCTACGAAAATAAAGTCGCAGCAAAATTCCTAACAAATTTCGCAGGAAAATTTGCAGGTCTGAAGGTAGAAGAAGACCATGGCGCGCTCATCATAATTCAAAAAATCAATTTATTTTATAAAATATTCGTTACACTCTATTAACACCAACGCGTGTGTGGTCCAATGGTTGAGAAGTGAAACTATGAAGTGAAGGGCGTGGGATCGAATCCAGTCTCCAGCATATTTTTTGAATTAACTAATTTATAATTGTTTTATTATATAATGATTTGTTTATGTTTCTTATCACTAGCACACGCATGACCTAGTGGAAGGAGGAGACGCATGTGAGAACAAGGGCGCGGGTTCAAACCCTGGCTCCCCCGATTTTTGCAAACCTGGTTCTTATTTCTTAATTTCCTTTATTAACTTGTTTTTCTAATTAAATTGATTAATTAAACAATAATCTTAATTAACCAAAAACTAATCTAATTACCTTCACTAACCTATTTTCTTTAAATAAATTTCATAATATTTTGTTTTTTATTTATTTAATTATTTTCTTTAAAAAATAATTTAATTAGGTTTTCTTTTAATATAGTTAATTAAATTTAGGTTAACTAACAACCCTAATTTTTTTGCCTCAAACCCCGATTTTGTCTCAAACCCTAAATTTCAAACCTAAAACTCTAAACCCTATTATTTTCTCTAAACCCCATTTTTTCTCTAAACCTTAAACCTAATTTATTTTTTTATAAAAATGTAATTTATATATTTTTCTCAATTTTAATTTAAATTGCTTTATTTATTTTTTAGAAATATTGTATAGGTTGCATTGTTTTATGTAATTTATTTTTCTTTCACCTATATTATTATGTAACTGCCCCGAAGCCATGTAATAGCGTAGGAACTTTTAAATTATGTCTTTAAATTTCTGTAAATATTTAAAATTGTGTGGTTAGTAATTTAGGGAGTACAAAGAATAATTGAAAATTAACTTGGACTTAGATAACTAATCCTAAGATAAATATTTGAAACTAATATTCACACACGTAAGTCGATCGTTCTACGATCGCCATCTGCACCTCCTAGGGTTTCCCTTCTTAGTTGCCTTCAATACATGGTTAGGTCCCTCGAATATGGGGTATCTTAAAGCAATGTCCCTACGGATAAAAATCATCAAGTCCCTTCAAAAATTAAAAGATCATAAGTCCCTTCGAAGTTGCCTACGAAATGATGATCTTGTCTCTCAATGACCCTACGGAAAAATGACGATAGTCCCTATGAATTAATAAGACACCCATACAAGTTGCTTACTATGACCATACGATGACCCTACACCTGTCCCTTAATAAATCCAAGGTAATGATTACTTACTCATTAATAGTAAGGACAGTCTTACCCTTGAAAGGAAATAGAAAAACATGAAAGACCAACTTAGGGTAGGCAACGCTTAATTACTTGCTCACTCTTTCAAAATCTTTTTCAAACCCCACTTTTAAAATATTTTCAAACTCAAGACTTTGTATACATCCATACGAGGATCATTACAAAGACTTATGAAAATTTTCTAAACACACACTACACCTTTTTCAAACAAGTTAAAGTGAGCTAAGTAACTAAGAGCCCATGGATAACCATGGATACAAAGGGTGCTAACACCCTCCCTTTGTATAACCTATCCCCCAAACTAAAAATATTTTTAAGGTCTTTTCTGTTCTTTTATACCCTTTCCTAAATTGGATAAAATAAAATTTGGTGGCGGCTCTTGCTATCTGCACATGTTTTTGTTAAACAAAAACACCCAAGTCAGTTCTCCCACCGTGTTACAGAACTGGAGACTCTGCTAGGGAGTACTAAGTAAAAGAGGGGTTACCTTAGGAATTAGATCACTTACTTGTTTGATTTGTTTGCATTATCTTTAAGGGATTGTTGTGGGGTTACTATGTGAAATAAACCAAGGAAATTGTACGACGTATACCGATATGGTTGATCTAGTGGCTACAATTAGTGTGACTTCTTGGTTGGTGCTTATGTTCCTTAAGTAAGTTGAGGATAATATGAGGCTGCCATACGTTGTCATTAACACTAACTACCTTTTAGAACCCTATTTGACCCATCTTGGCCTTTAGAAAGTAGTGAGATAGCCGGATTTTGTGAAGTCTAAAGTTGGTTGATACTCGATGCTACGCTCATTGAGATTCTAAGCTTGGGGGGTTTTGGTTGGAAAGTCAGTTGCTTACTGAACAACAACCCTTGAGAAGGATCAGTGATATTGAGATCCCTTAGAACCCGGTTACTTTACTAGGACAGGATGAACCAACTATACTTCAGTGGGGAGGGTACTTACCTATAAACCTCATGAAAACCTTTAAACTTAGGGCTATTGTGTGACTTGCTTATGTGTTCCACTTATCTGTGATTGAACATAACATCATAACATCATGACATCATAAGCATAACATTTTCACTAACCATTTCAAGGACCAAAGGATTTATCTTTGTTCTTTGTTGTAGGTTATGGCTTCCACTCGTATGAATACTATACGGATCAACTTTGTAGGGATATCCTCCAGGCTTAAAGAATTGATCTCAAAACTTCCCGAAAGCTTCTAATTCATCAAGAAGCATGGTTATCTTCTTGACTTGGTTACCTCGGGATTTGATGAAGATATGATGAGTGTCCTATTCCAGTTCTTTGATCCTAAACATCATTGCTTCACATTTCCTGATTATCAGCTGGTGCCCACAATGGAAGAATTCTCCAAGCTACTTGGTGTACATGTCCTTGATCAGAAACCTTTCATAAGCTTAGAAAAGGAGTCTAAACCTGAAGTCATTGTGGCAGCCCTATATTTGAAGAAATCAGACATTGTCTTAGAAACAAGAAGTGGAGTTAAGGGTGTTATTTCCAAAGTATTGATAGAGAAAAGCTCAGGTGTTCTTAGATGCTATGAGTTATGATTCTTTTGAGGAGATCTTGGCTTTGTTGATTTATGGTTTGGTGTTATTCCTTAATCCAGACCAATTCATAGATGTACACGCCATCAACATATTTCTGACTCACAATCCGGTGCCTACCTTGCTTGGAGATATCTTGCAGTCTCTTCAAACTCGTACTACGAAGACGCGAGGATCTCTGATGTGTTGCATACCTCTGCTATCAAGGTGGTTTATTTCACACCTTCCTCGATCTGTGATGAAGAATGAACAAGGTTTAAGGTGGTCTAGAAGGATAATGTCACTCTCTCATTTAGATATTCACTGGTGTTCCCGATCTATGGAAAATGTCACTATCATTGACCGTTGTGGAGAGTTCCCTAATGTGCCACTCCTTGGCATAAGAGGGGGGCATTACTTATAATCCTTATTTAGCACCATGTCAGTTTGGTTATGCTCATATTCTTGTGGATTGTAAGTTGGTATTCAAGTGGGGGAAATGACTTATAAATGATTGAATATTTATGTATTTGTTGTTGTTGTGCATCGTGTAAATCTCCTTATAATTTAGTACATTTGTGTGTATCCTATATTAGTACTTTTGTAAATCAATTATAGAATTTGAAGAATATATATGTGTATACTAGATATTTGGTGCAATGAAATTAGATTGGTGAGAAATATATGAAAATAGCGACCTAAATATGGTCTATGTGATGTTGGAAAACTATGGAAAATAGTGACATAATTATGATCTGTGTGATGTTGGAAAAATTAGGTACCAAAAAATTACAAGGAACTGCTAAAAAATAGTCATATTATATTGAATTACTACAGTACTTTTTACACCGGGAAAATAAAAAACCGATGTAAAAACGCACTTTTACATCGGGCGCATGAAAAGATCGATGTAAAATGTTTACATGTGTTTTTTAGGCTTACTTTTTACATCGGGCTAAAACATAACCGATGTAAAAAGCCAGACCTGGCGCTTTTTAAAATTGTTTGCACACCCTTTTACATTGGTTTTAAAAAATAACCGATTTAATAACCCAACCTTTTACATCGGTTTTATGATTCAACCGATGTAAAAACAAACTTTTACATAAAATAATCAAATTATATATTTTTTTCACATCATACTTAAAAATTAACCGATGTGATTGACATATTTTTTACATCAGTTTTAAAACCGATGTAAAATGTCTTTGATTTATTACATCTCTTGTCCTTACATCGGACTCAGACCCGATGTAAAAAGTCATTTTCGCCCAATGTAAAAAGTCATTTCTGCACTAGTGCCGACAATCATAATTTTAAAAAACTATCATACTCCACCTGAAGAAGAGTATACTTCACTTGAAGCTAAATCACTTCAAGAATTTTCACATTGTCTTCACCGACAATCATAGTTTTAAAATCTATCATACTTTCTCATGAAGAATATATTTCACTTGAAGATAAACCACTTCAAGAATTTCACATTGTCATCACCGACAATCATATACTTTATCAGGAAGAATAAATTTCACTTGAAACTAAATCACTTTAAGAATTGTCTCATGTCGAAAAACAGGTTGAAACTTTATGGTGCTACTTCCTTGTTGGGAGGAAGCTCTTCCTTGTTGGGAAGAATTGTCTCATGTCTCTGTACCAAATATATATATATATATATATATATATATATATATATATATATATATATATATATATATATATATATATATATATAAATTATTTTATCAAATAAAGTGTCTTGAATAAATTATGTGATCAAATATGATTAAAAGGCTATTTAGAATTTATTTAGGATTATTTAGTTAATTAATAAATTAAATAATTGGATATGGGCTCAAATATAAGTGGATGTCAGGATGACCCATTTAGGAATAATGGGAACCCATCACACTATATATAGGTTATGGTTCCCAATATACCGTACACAAACAGTTTACCTCTTCTCCTCATCTAAAGAGTATTCAAGGCATTAGGAGTACCGGTTGAGGAAGATCCACAAGCCAACAAGTGTCAGTCACTTGTCTCTACACTTTCTAACTTTCAGATTACCGTCAACAAAACTTTTCGCAATAGATCCCGGTATTCCTGCAATCTCCTCTCTCATATACTAACATGTCGTAGATCTTGTAATTATATACATGTTTGTATTTTCTATTCTATTCTGCACTAAAGCATATAACATAATATGTAGAACATGTATATATGATTAATAATTATTGATTTAATTCCAATAAATGGTATCAGAGCAGGTCTTCATGTTTAGTTTATAGAGATTAATTTGTTCTCTAAACATCAATGTCTTTTTTATATTTATTTTGGATCATGAAACATATATTTGAAATTCATGATTTTTTTAATATTGATATATAGTTTTTAAGAGGAATGAAGTTTTAATGATTTTTTTTCAGTAATTTTTTTGTTACACTTACTTGAAGTTTATGATTTATGTGTTATATTTATTTTCAAAAGATTGATATGGATTTAGGATCTTCCATACTTTGTATGAATTCTTGAAATTTATTTATTTTGGTGATCATATTTAGAATTATAATTGTGATTTGAAAATCATAATATTATAGTAAGGATCTATTTTAAGTTATAATTCATAGAATTATATATGTGATAATGAAAAGTTTTAAATTTGACATAGTAACTATATGATAAAAATTTGTTTAAAAATATATTTGGAATCACATATATGGTTATGATCGATGATTTAGAATCATAAAAACATATTTTCATTAAAGATTATGATTCTCAACCGTTTATTTATGGTTATAGATAATATATTTAGAAATATATGTTCATGTCAATTATTTGAGAAAGATAAATATTACTTGTGTGATTTGATTCTTGGTTTTTGAATAAAAAAAAGGTTTTATCATCAAATCTTTTTTTATTTGATTGTTTAATTATTATTTTATCTTTCAATTTGATTCACATAAAATCTGCACATAAGTTTAGATTTTTTAGAGATAAGACAAATACTAATTTGTTTAATATATATTTAGTTATTATATATTAATTATGGATTTTTTTCTATTTTTTTGAATGTCTCTCAAAATTATAAGGTAAAACTAGAGATTTGATTCTTTAAATTTTGGATACTTTAGATTTTAGAATTGGTTTTATTGATTATAAAATGATTTATTTAATGAATTATTTGGTGTATATGTGAATTTGTTTAACATTTATTGGGGATATATAAATATTTAATATTTATCTGATTTGAAGTTATGCATTTAGCATGATTATATTATTTTAGTTTATAGTTATTAAGTTTTATACATTTTTCTTAATTATGCAATTTGTATAAATTCATAAAAAAAATATGTTTTACTGAGAATTTATTCTCACACTAAGGACTTTAAAGAAATATTATTATTATTATTATTATTATTATTATTATTATTATTATTATTAAACGACATCTTAAATGAATACGACCTACATTTGTGGTTAGTACCTTGTAAATTTAAGACTCTTTCCATTGAATTTATTAAAATGTCTAGCAATTCTGGTTGAGTTGATTGAAACAACATGTTGCAAAAGTAATCTTTGTTGTGTAAATTTGATTTAATCGGAATTACAAAAGATGTAGTTTGTAATTGTTCATGCGAACTGTCATGGTCGTCCAAAAAGAAGACACAGTTTGACCGAACAATTGCATACTTGTGATGGTAAATATGTAGTAATTATTAATTTTATCCATGGGGTCATGATTGATGTCACACACATCCATTATCAGACTAGACTTATTACTAATGTTTGATCATTGCGTGAGAGTACCGTTTTCAGTTAATTCTTGTAATCAAAGATTGAGAATTAATGGTGTGTTTGATATCTTGTTTGAGTCTTTTAATTTATAAGTAAAGATGAATGTCTATATAATAATTAATTCACATATCAATAAGGATGTTATATGAGTGTAAATATTTTAAGTGTTTATTTGATTGCACTCACACATATAAGGTAAACATGTGGCGATTGTAAGAATTTATTGTTTATCAATATTAATTGTCAATGTTTTATCATTGTAACAAAATACCACTAGCAATTGATGTTGTTGTCTAAAGACTTACATGAATGATGCACTTGGTATTTTTGGTGAGTACATTTTTTTATGGTAATCTATAAACTAATATAGTTTATGTATCTGCAAAATAAGTTATATTTTGATTCTCAAAAGTTATAACTTTTAGGAATAAAATATGAACATTATGTTCTTGGATATATACCTTATATAGGGATGGAGAAACTCAAATTCTCTCACAATTAATATATTTAAAGTGACACTCAAGTTTAAAAAGTGAGCACACTCAAAATTTCATAGGTCTATGATCTTAAAGTTTTCTAATCCAGAGACATTATAAGTGGTTATTTAAGATGACATAATTTTTTCATATTATATTTGCTTAAATTCTAGTGTTTCTAAAGCAATAAAGACAAAGACAAATTCTCATTGGAATGGTGAATTTGTATTAAGATTATTAAGCAAAGAAAATATCATAAGCACGTTATAAAACTATTTAATCTTGCTAAAGCGCTATAGTTTCGTCAATTAGGTGACTTTGTCAAAAATTTAGCATATGGTATTCTCTTTGCATGATTAAGTTTATAACTATTAAATGTTGTAAGCTGTTAATTTTTTCAGAAAAATACATGAATTTAACAGCATAGCCACTTTAGTTGATTTTGTTATTTTTGGATTAGTTTCTCTCAAGTGTATAAATACATTTTTGAATTTCCAATTCCAATTAATGCCAATTTTAATTCATCAAATTATACTCTCTACCTTAATTCTCTCTCTCTCTCTCTCTCTCTCTCTATATATATATATATATATATATATATATATATATATATATATATATATATATATATATATATATATATATATATCTATCAATTTCATCTTCTTCCCCAAGTTTATTTTTCAACCACTGTTACCATCTTCAAGTTCTGTTTTTTTATGTTGTTATAACATTTGGCATCAAGAGCCCCGGTTATTGATCCTAATCCGCTGCAATAATGGCTACCGTTTCCAATGATCGAATTCCCACCAATCTCCCAATTCTTGATCGAAGAACTGCGAAAAATGGGCGAAACAAATGAAGGTTTTGTTTGGTTATCAAGAGGTGCTTGAGATCATCATCAATGGAGTTACACTGTTATGGGCAGATGCTACTGATGCTCGTAGGGCTACACACAAGGAAGAAAAGAAAAAGGATTACAAAGCCCTATTCTTGATTCACTCTTGTGTTGATAACGACAATTTCGAGATGGTTGGTGATTGTGAATCCGCGAAGCAAGTATGAGAAATCTTGGAGAAAGCATATGTCGGTGCCATCAAAGCGAAGGTGGTAAGGTTACAAACTTACAAACGTCAATTCGAGTTAACACAAATGAAGGACAAAGAAACGATCAAGGATTACATTACGTGCATTACCCGGTTGGTTAACCAAATCAAGTCATGTGGCGAAACGATCCTTGAGAAAATGTTGTATCGAAAGTGTTGTGTTTGTTGACATCACGGTTCGATAACATTGTTGTGGCAATTGAAGAGTCAAAGGATCTAACAACTTTGAGCAAGGATGAGTTGCAAAGTTCGTTAGAGGCACATGAATAAAGGATGGATGAGAGAGGTGCCAACAAAGCCAAAGCGGAGATTGCTTTGCAAGAGCGTTTCAATGAGAAGAACAAGAGATCGAAAGGGAAATTGTCTTCTAGAAGTAAGAAGAATTTCCAGAATTTTGGTGTAAAAGATCCAAAAAATTCTAAGGTTCCAAAGGGTGAAGGGAGCTCCAAAGAGGGTAATCAAAGCGCCAAAGGGTGAAGGGAGCTCTGTGAAGTGTTATAATTGTCAAAGCTTTGGGCATTTTGCGAGAAATTGTCGCTCTAAACGCAAGGAAAATGATGCGGATGAGACCAAGGTTGCTAGGGAAGAGGTAGATGATGAAGACACTCTTATAGTGATGATCACAGAGGAGAACTGTGACATTATTGATGTTCCAGACAGTAGCTACTGTGGTGATAGTTTGTGGTACAGCAGCTGTACTGTTTCGGAAAGTGGTCAGAAAATGCATTCGGATCGAAATGCATTAGTTACCGTGTGTGATGGAGTTCAAAGTAAAAATGAGTGGTACTTGGATTCCGGTTGTTCAACATATATGACGGGTCAAAAGGATTGGGTTGTGCAAATCAATCAAGCGGCAAAGAGTAAAGTCAAGTTTTCCGATGACACCACTTTAAGCGCCGAAGGGGTAGGAGATGTTTTGATCGGAAGGAAGAATGGTGGATATTCAAGGATCAAAGATGTCTTGTACATACCGGGGAATAAGTGCAATATTTTAAGCATAGGCTAATTACTTTAAAGAGGGTACTTAATTCGGTTGGAGAACAAGATGTTACACATTTTAGATTCAAATGGTGTGTTGATTCTAAAAGCGCCGATGGAAGCCAATAGAACTTTTAAGGTTAAGTTAAAGGTTATGTGTAACGCTCATACAATATATATCTAGAATAATATCATACAAGTGTTAACTTTTGGTACTGACACCATCATAAGATTCCTAATAGCATAATTCACATTCTTGACCAATTCTAAAACAAATACTAAAATGGCACAAGACATGGAAATTATACTAAAACAAAATACTAAGATCAATACAATATCCATTATTGTACAAAGATACAGAAATACACAGCGGAAGACTAAAACTATGTTTCACTTGAAACATCCCGAGCATAGCTCCACTTGTAAATCAAACCTGCAAAAGAAACCTGAAAAGCAACAACAATAGTGGGGGTGAGATAACAACATCTAAGTGGGTTCCCTATCTTAGAGTTATCTCGGCTCTACAAGGTTCTATCAAAACTATCTCGAGTCTTTAGTTACTTCTCGTACAAGAAATAAAATAAAATGGAACATAAGTCCATGCCTACTCTCAATACTAAACGAGTGGAACATCTACCTCAAGTCTTTACGGATGCTTCACGTGGGACTAAAGGCAACCTACCTCAAGACTTAATCAAGACCTTACGGAGGAATCGATATAACACTCACCAAAGTCTTTACGGATGCTTCCCATGGGACTAAAGGTAACTCACCTCAAGACTTACTCAAAACTTCCTGCGTAACCCAATGTAGTACTCACCTCAAGCCTTTACGGATGTTCCCTGTGGGACTCAAAGCAACCCACCTCGAGACTTACTCAAGACCTTACGGAGGATCTAGTAACATACACACCTCAAGTCTTTACGGATGCTTCACGTGGGACTAAGAGTAACCCACCTCAAGACTTACTCAAGACTTTACGGAGGTCCCAGTGTAATACATACCTCAAGTCTTTACGGATGCTTCACGTGGGACTAAAGTCAACCCACCTCAAGACTTACTCAGACTTTTACGGAGGACCTACCATATTACACAAATCAAACCATTATCCCTGTCTCACTACGCGGTACCTCAAGCCTTTACGGATGCTTCTTGTAGGACTAAGAATAACCCACCTCAATACTTACTCAAGACTCTACAGAGGACACCGTTTAATACACACCACTAGTCCTTACGGATGCTTCCCGTGGGACTAAAGATAACCCACCTCAAGACTTACACAAGACTATTCCGGAGGCCTAGTGTATAGCACGCTAACAGTTTGCAACAACCTAGGTAAAACTAGGCATCTCACAACTCATACCATCTAACAATTTCTAGTCACAATACTAGGCCACACTATTGGTTTACAATAAGGTTTCCTCACTCTTTCACTATTCTTGATACTTTTAAACTACATAGTCTTCAAACATATAATCTATATTTTAATTTAATTATCACAATTAAACTAATCTCACAAATTAATTAATTTCACATATAAAACAATATTTCTTCCTTCCATCAAATAGATCATTGAAATATCTTTCCAACGCTTCTAACGGGGGTCAAAACAGAGTTACGGTTCAAAAGATATGCCCGTTTCAATTTCACTTTTTGAAAGACTACATGGTGCAATCTATTTGCACTCTGCTGCAATCGATTGCACGGTCCCGAATTTTCAAAAAAACACTTATGGACTATGGTGCAATCGATTTGCACTCTGCTGCAATCGATTGTACCTGCTATGAACCTGAAAAATCACTTCTAAAATCCATTTTTCTCATTTAAACATCACCAACCAGTTAAATCATAAAAAAAACATGATTATATACATATAACAACCAATATACTTCATTTTTAACAAGTTTTAACCGTTTAATCCTTCGATTTTAAGTTTTACCATAAATCCTAAAACTCTCTAAATTCCATAGACTTCTAAAATAAAAGGTATTAACTAGAACCCACCTCTAACCATGAAGATGAGTTTGATGAAGATGAATATTGATGAAGAAACAGTGATGATTCTTGATCTTGATGCTTCTAGGGTTCATCTTCTTCTTTCTCTCTTTCTTTTCTCTTCTCTCCTTCTTACCAACTTTCTTCTCCTTTTTTCTTACTAACTTTCTTTTCTTTCTTCTTATAAACCCTTCTTTTCTTTCTTTAAAACAAAACAATCATATTTATCAGTTAGTAACACTATCTGGTCCAAATTAGGAGTATCCAAAAATATCTCTGAGTCGAATATTTAATAAATCCTCTGCATCAGATAATACTAATTAATCTTAAGTAATATTATTCGTAGCGTTTAATTAAATACGGGGTATTACATTATGGAGCCTCGTTGTTTAGCTACCGCGACAAGTAGAGATGAGTTGTTATGGCATTACCGTCTTGGTCACCTAAATATTAGGGATCTTAAAATGTTGCAACAAAGTGAAATGGTAACGGGGCTGCCACATATTAGTGTTCCAACATAATTATGCGAGGAATGTGTGAAGAGTAAGCAACACAAGAATGTGTTTAGCAAGGATGCAAGTCTAAGAACCAAAGGCTTACTTGAGGTGGTGTATTCCGATGTTTGTGGACCGATGCAAGTAAAGACTTATAGCAGCAATCGGTATTTTGTTACGTTCATTGACGATTTTAGTAGGAAGCTTTAGACCTATCTTATCAAGAGAAAGGATGAGGTGTTTGGAGCGTTCAAGAGTTTCAAATCCATGGTGGAGCGTCAAAGCGGTCGGAAGCTCAAATTCTCAAAACGGCTGGTGTAGGTGAATATACCTCTAGTGAGTTTAGGAAGTTTTGTGATCTTGAGGGTAATGTGTGTGAGGTTGTGCCTCCATATACGCCTTAACAAAATGGAGTTGCCGAGAGAAAAACCGTACAATAATGAACATGGTGCATAATATGTTTTTTGGGAAGAAGTTACCTGAAGAGCTATGGGGTGAGGCCGTGTCTACAGCCACATACTTGTTGAATAGTTGTCCAACTAAGAAGCTGGAGAAGATCACACCATAAGAGGTTTGGAGTGGTTTCAAACCGAGTGTGAATCATTTGCGCATTTTTGGATTGATTGCATATCGTCATGTACCGAATCAACTTAGAAAGAAGTTGGATGATAAAGGTGAGAAATTGATATTTGTTGGATATCACTCTACTGGAGGTTACAAAATATTTGATGAGAAGAATCGGAAAATCGTGATAACCTGGGATGTGTTTTTTGAAGAAGTAAAAACTGCTGAAACAACAGTTGCAATTGATTACCCAAAAGTTGCTAATCGGTTACACCCTACAAAACAGTAGCAGTTTCTTGATTTGTCTGATTCGGAGGGTTCCGATGCGGCTGTACCTGCACCTATAGGAACGGAAAATGATGTTGTGAGTAATGACAGACCAATAAGGCAAAGAGCCTTGCCTCATAGACTCCAAGATTGCAAAAGTTTCCAAGATAACAAAGTGAATAATGATGGTGATTTTGTTCATTTCGCGCTTATGGCCGAATATGAATCGGTAAATGAGGAGGAAGCCTTAAGTGACCCTAAATGGATATGTGCAATGAAAGAAGAGCTGGAATCTATTGAGAAAATGGTACTTGGGAGTTGGTCGATTTACCGCTTGGAAAGAAACCGATAGGTATGCAATGGGTCTATAAAGTTAAAGCAAATCCTAAAGGTGAAGTAATCAAGCACAAAGCTCGATTAGTGGCTGATAACGAGAAATCGTATCACTTTATTACTACGTTTTAAGTCCGTTTTATCGCACATTGATCCTATTAACTCCCGATTGTTCGAGTTTTTTATGTCACATTGCAGGTATAACATGTCTAGAGCTAAACTATGAGAAAAAGATCAAATGAACCAAATCTAGCATGAAAAGAAGATGAAGAGAACAATTCTGCTAAGTCTGCATTTTTTGTTGCACTCACGATCGTCACAACATCCTCACGACCGTGACGCTCTATTTTGAGGTCTCACGACCGTTGCTCAAATGTCACGATCGTGACGCGCTTAAATTGAAGAACATGACCGTTACGCCCATGTCACGAACGTGACAAGGAAAGTGTGTTTAATTTATTTGAAGTTATTCATGAAGACGTGCAACGAGTCTTTGACGACTCCTATTTTTCCTCAACTGAAGCAACCTAGTACGCTACTTTTTTGCTGGATTTTCTCATTACGGGACGAAGCCCACGCTTACCAATTCAACTGTCAATTTCCACTGCTATAAATACCCAAGATGCAAATTAAAAACTACAGAGTTTTTATTATTGATTTTTTCGCGGAAGCTCTGCCGTATTTTTTCTTGAACCCATTTATTTTTCCAGCCTTGTTCTTGCTTTATTTTTCTGTTTCTATTTCCAACCCAATTCAATAACAATTTCCAACATTAGGAAATTGTTATTTCAATTAATTTCTTTCTAGCTTCAGAATTTGTTTATTGTATTTTGATTCCGATTCCGACACTCCGAGCTTGCCAATCTGTGGAAGAAGGAGTTTAAGAATTTAATTATCCAGGTTTTTATTTTATAATTTATATTAAGTTTATTTATTTATTTATGTTAAGATATTATTATTATATAATGTATGCCTTAATATTTATTTATTTATTTCTGCATCTGTCTGTTGGTATAATAAAAATGAGTAGCTAAATTAATTAGTCGGTATGTAATAAACTAAACCAAAACGGTAACATCAAATCTAAGCTAAAAATAATTAAGAACTTATATTCTGGCTGTGGCTTTTTATAATTAAAATTAATCTTTTTGTTACGAGAGTAAGAAAAGTGAAATAGGTTAGGTCGAGACCACGAGAGTGTGAAATTTTAACCGGATAGCTAAAGTTAGGCATTTGATTTAAATACAGCGAGAGCGCTTTAAAATGAATTAGACTTATTAAGTTTTCAAAAATTACTTTCTAAACACTTATGGGCTAGCGAGAGCAGGCATAGGGCTTTAGGAGTAAGATCTGAGATAGGACCACGAGAGTGTGAGTCGAGGGTATTTAAACTGGTAATCTCTACAGGATAATTTAAGTGAACCATCTTTATAAGCTTAGGTTAGATTGACCCGCATAGGTTAATATAATTACATACCGACCGCCTTCTCATTATTTCCTTAAAACTAAATTTAATTCCTATTTTTAATCCTTAAAACCATAATCGTGACAAATATCCGTCTTAGCTAAACTAGCAGACCTTCTAGCACTAGAGTGATTACAAAGTCCCTGTGGGTTCGACAATCTTTTATATTACTTCGATAGGTTGTGCGCTTGCAGTTCAGATACCGCTAGACACATATCGCGTCTTCGCCCCATCAGTGGCGAAAGGGTTATTTCAACGTGAAGGCATAGACTACGAGGAGGTATTCGTACCAGTCGCTAGATTGGAGACTATTTGTTTGGTTGATGGGATTGCGCATAGCAACAATTGGGTAATTTACCAAATGGATGTGAAATATGTGTTTTTGAATGGTCCTCTTGATGAGGAAGTTTATGTGGGGAAACCACCCGGTTTCGTGATTAAAAATCAAAGGAAGTATTACACGCTACACAAGGCATTGTATCGTTTGAAACAACCTCCAAGAGTTTGGAACAAACGTATAGACGACTTTCTTGTTGACATCGATTTCAAACGATGTGTATCCGAACATGGTGTTTATGTGAGATTGAATACTATTGATGGTGTTATTATACTATGCTTGTATGTTAATGATCTCTTGATTACAGGAAGAAATGACAAGAGTATTTCAAGGTTCAAAGTGGAGCTCATGAGTGAGTTTGAGATGACGGACCTTGGTGTCATGAGTTACTTTCTTGGCATAGAGTTTCACAAGTCAAAAGTGGGGCTGCTTATGCATCAAAGGAGGTATGCTCTAGATATCTTGAAAAAGTGTGAGATGGAGCATTTTAATGCTTCTAATACACCTTGTGAGGCTAGAGTACAGCTGTCCAAAAGTGATGATGAGGATGATGTGGATCCAACACTTTACCGGAGTTTGATTGGATCGTTATGGTACTTGTGCAATACTCGATCGAATTTGGCTTTTAGTGTCGGTATTGCGAGTAGATTCATGGATAAACCTAAGGTGTCTCACTTGGAGGTGGTCAAGAGAATCCTTAGATATGTGAAAGGTACTCTTGGTTGTGGAATTTTGTTTCCCACATCGGATATGGGATGCAAATGTACTTTACTTGGCTACACCAATTCTAATTGGTGCGAAGATAAAGATGATCGAAAATCAAAGACGGGTTACATTTTTATGTTCGGTGGTACACTAATCTCATGGTGTTCAAAGAAGAAACCAGTTGTAGCACTCTCTTCTTTTGAGGCCCAGTACATTGCGACATCGTTGAGTGTGTGCCAAGCTATGTGGCTTGTGAATCTTATGAAGGAATTGGGATGTGGTGATGATGATGTTACCACACTATTTGTGGATAATGTTTCCGCGATAAATCTTGCGAAAAATCCGATTGCGCACGGAAAGAGAAACACATTGAGATGCAGTTTCATTACTTGAGAGAATTGGTCGGTGATGGAAAGCTTAGATTGAGCTATTATCGAAGCGAGGACCAAGTTGCGGATTTATTGACAAAGGGTGTGAAAAATGAGGTGTTCAAGAGACTGTTGAAGAGCTTGAGCATGATGAACTTGGAGCAACTAAAGTGAGGTGGTGTGTTGTAAGCTGTTAACTTTTTCAGGAAAAATACCTGAATTTAACAACATAGCCACTTTAGTTGATTTTGTTATTTTTGGATTAGTTTCTCTCAAGTGTATAAATACATTTTTGTATTTCCAATTCCAATTAATGCCAATTTTAATTCATCCCATTATACTCTCTACCCTAATTCTCTCTCTCTCTCTCTCTCTCTCTCTCTCTCTCTCTCAATTGCATCTTCTTCCCCAAGTTTATTTTTCCACCATTGTTACCATCTTCAAGTTCTGTTTTTTTTATGTTGTTCTAACATTAAAGTTAGAAATTATTCTTTAATATAATAATTTCATAAAGTGTGCAATAAAGAAAAGATTGAAGCAAGAGAAAATAAAATAGTATTCATTCGGTAAATACCTCAAAGGATAAAGGCAAATAAAGAATAATAAGAAAACATGATTTGAACTGACAAATGTTCAATGGTGTTTAAAGATACATCAATTTAAAAGAGATAAATTTGGTGAAGATTGGTGTTTTATTATTATTATTATTATTATTATTATTATTATTATTATTATTATTATTATTATTATTATTTAACTATTATAGATTGTCATTATAAGCTTAAAAAAATGTATTTAAAAGACAATTTGGTGAATGAATAAAATTTTGTTTTAATATGATAACTTCCTTTTTTTTAAATGATGGATTCAATTTGTCTTTTAAATTCAAATATTATTATAGTTAATTCAGTCATGACTTGTGACAATCTAGAATTATTGAAAAGTTTGAGAAATATAAACCTTAGTCCCAAGTTACATAATATTTTGAGACAAATATTGTAATATTTCTTGAGAATATTGAGTTTGAGGGAGAGATAGTGTCAAAAAAACAAAACTGAGTGGAAAGAATCGGTTCTAACTCAATTCATATAGTTGCTATTTATATAGCAAATTTGGACCCTCATAAAGATATTATTGTTCTTTCTCTCAATTAAATTAAGAAATTAATTCTTGAAAATCAAACTCAACATCCTCAAGAACTAGAGCATCAAGTGTCATAAAGAATTAACTGAAAAGAGAAATTTTATTTGGTATGATTGAAAGATTCTATATGATAGTTGTGACACTTGTTACTTGTTATAATTTTGGAGATTCATAAGATGAGTATCAAGTTAGTGTTTCTTAATGGCGATATTAAGATATACAATATGGTACAATGAGAGAAAATTTTGTGTCAACAGATACAAAGTTTATAGTTTGCGAACAAATAAAATTCATTTATGAGTTAATGAAATTGTCTCATTAGTGATAGCACAATATTTCACAATGTAATTGTCTCGTTTGATTTTAAAATGTCTATTATGAAAAATATTGGGTTTTACAAGTTCGGTGTGGGAGTAAGTTTATCTTCCTAGTTTAATGTGTCGATTTTATTTTATTTAGTCAGCAATGATATATGATTGTAGTGTGAAACCAAGAAATCTCTGAGAAAAGTTTAGCAATGAAAGATCTTGGGCACATTTCTTTTGTGTTAGGTATTTAGATACTTAGATATTATTCTCAAGGTATCATCCAAGTATCACAAAATATTTTTGAATATATCAATAAAGTTGAAAATAAAACTGACATGAAAGACAATAAACTAGGGTATGTCTCAATTATCAAGGGAGACTATTAAGTCTCAATCATTGTCCAAAATAAAAGAATTTTGAAATTTAGAAAATAAAGTTTTTTTCTATACTTTTTTTATTTTTGGGAATCTTATGTATATACATCCAGATTAAGCATATATATAATGAGATCATTTGGTAGATACAAAATTTCAAAATTTGAATTGTTGAAATGAGACAACCGTAAGGATTGTTATAGAGAACAAAAGAACTTGTGCTCATATATTAGAGATTGAATGATTTGGAGATCATCAGGATGTTCGACTCTGATTCTTTTGGATGTCTATATATAATGGATATCATAATTCAAGAAATAACTATAAGTATTTATGTCACTTGGTTGCATATAATAGAAGGTTTTGAAAGACAACTCGGGCTTTATTGTGACATAAGTTTGTCGGATAATGTTTCAACAATTGTTTTATAAAGTTTATTGACTTATAAGTTATTGTTGTTGAAGGATATAACATATAGATATAAATGGTATGTTAGATGGCTTACTAATCAAAGACTTGACATATAAGGTATTTTATATGATTGTTGTCACTAAGGATGTCCTAGATTAGTGGGAGTCACTCATTCTTTAACTATGTCAAACAAGACCTTAGACAACGTTTTTTTGCCCTTAGACAACGCTTTAAAGCGTTGTCTAAACCTGTGCTACTAAAGGTTTAGACAGCGCTTTGGTTAATGTCAAGAGTGTTGTCTAAAGGGGATTTATACAACGCTTTTATTGTCAAAAGCGCTTTCTAAACCCCACTTTAGACAACGCTTTTTGCCTTTTTTTAATATACCTTAGACAATGCTTTTTTTTATTTTAATGGTATACCTTAGACAGCGCTTTCACTAAAAGCATTGTCTAAACCCCATCTTAGACAGCGCTTTTAGTGAAAGCGCTTTCTAAACCTCACCTTAGACAGCGCTTTTTGTTGAAAGCGGTGTCTAAGGTATACGAAAATTTTAAAATATTTTTCTATAAAAAGCGTTGTCTAAGGTTGCCAAATTATAGGCACCTGTTCTTATCCACTTTTTCACCTGGTTTTTAAACCAGAATTTGTACCTGTTTTCCAATCCATAATTTGCATCAAATTATCCTATTTAAACCTACTAATTTAGGCACCGATTTATAGATACAAAATAATCGGATTTTCAATCACCAATATCTACGAAACAATTCATACAATCGTACCAATTTACTATAACCAATATCTACGAAACAATTCATACAATTCATTTCATCCAACTATACATTTTGTTTCAAATGAAATCTACATAAACTAAAATGTGATAACACTCCAAACTATACATTTTTATCCAATTGCAACTATACTATAACCTGAAACAACACAAAAATATTATAATTGATCAATTAAAACAAGTCATAATCAATATGTCTATAGTTACATACACATACTCAAAATTTTCATCAATTAAAGTAAGAGTACAATATACCTTATAACACATTGAGCCCCATAATGAATTGACACCATTCCTCTTTAATTTCTTCCAAATGATCTTTTGAATAATATGCACACTTGTATTCATCAAAGTACTACATAATAATATAATACAGTTTGATTTAGTTTCAACTATTTAATTATATGAGAAATATGTGTTAAATATTAAAATAACTCATAAGTTAGAAATACATACA
This sequence comes from Lathyrus aphaca, assembly GCA_963966055.1. Lineage (NCBI taxonomy): Eukaryota > Viridiplantae > Streptophyta > Magnoliopsida > Fabales > Fabaceae > Lathyrus > Lathyrus aphaca. The sequence goes on along the minus strand of OZ014519.1, from coordinate 704,910,626 downwards.
TCAGATGGAATCTCTAATCGACCCAAAGAAAGAGTTTCTCTCATAAACTTCAACATGAAATAAACCTCAACATGAAAGAGTTTCTCCAATCAATTGAATGTTGGACAAATATTCAGTACAAAAATCAACAACTTCTTCAACAATGTATCGTTCAACAATACAACCCTCTGGTCGACTTCGAGTTTTAACGTACCCTTTTAATATTTTCATATACCGTTCAGCAGAGTACATCCATCTCATATAATCTGGTCCACACAATTGTGTCTCTTTCACAAGATGAACAACTAGATGAACCATTATGTCAAAAAAAGAGGGAGGAAAATACATTTAAAGCTCACACAAGGTAATTACAATCTCTTTTTGTAGTGTTGGTAAGATCTCGGGATTGATCACCTTACTACAGATTGACCTAAAGATAAAACACAATTTTGAAAAGTGATGTCTAAGGTCAACCTTAGACAGCGCTTTTGATTTTATTTTTTTTAATTAAAAGACCTTAGATAGCGCTTACCTCAAAAGCGTTGTCTAAGATATACCTTTAAAAGCGCTTTTTGAAAGCGCTATCTAAGGTCTATCTTAGAAAGCGCTTTTCCAAAAGCGTTGTCTAAGGTATGACTTTTAGCAGCGCTTTTATTATTATTTTTGAACAGTTTCCGTGTTTTATTTTATTTTTTACTTATAGCAGCGCTTTCTTAATAAAGCATTGTCTAAGGTGCGCTGTTAAATGTCATTTTTGGTATAGTGACATTTTATAATATTGTTTTGATATTGATACATATTTTATGTTAAGATTATCTGCATAAATAAAGTTTATGAGGTTATTATTGTTATAACCATTTATGTATCGTTTGTGCAAATATTGAATTTGCAAAGCTTAGTTTGATCTCAATAAAGAATTCAGTTGGACCAATTGGAAATAGGCATGATTCAGAGATCACATTACATGAAATTTCTATGTCACTCATCCATATCGATCTATGTTATGAAGTACATTGATATGATGGTCATCGGGGTTCTGTCACGTTATACGTTAGTGACGATAGCCGCAATGGTCCCATTGTTGACGATAGCATTCAGATGTGCGCCTAAAGAATTATGATATAATTATTAAGATATATTGGTCAAGTGAGAGATTGTTGAAATATTTTACGGATTTAATATTATTCCAATAATTATGTGGATATATATATATATATATATATATATATATATATATATATATATATATATATATATATATATATATATATATATATATATATATATTAGTTATTTTATCAAATAAAGTGCCTTGAATAAATTATGTGATCAAATAAGGTTAAAAGACTATTTAGATTTTGTTTAGGAATTATTTAATTAATTAATAAATTAAATAATTGGATATGGCCTCAAATATAAGTAGATGTCAGGATGACTCATTTGAGAATAATGGGAACCCTAATTGACCATCACACTATATATAGGCTATGGTCCCCAATATACTGTACGCAAGCAATTTACCTCTTCTTTCCATCTGAAGAGTGTTCAAGGTATTAGGAGTACCGGTTGAGAAATATCCACAAGCCAACAAGTGTCAGTCACTTGTCTCTATACTTTCTAACTTCCAGGATTATCGTAAACAAAATTTTTCTCAATAGATTCAGGTATTCCTGCAATCTCATCTCTCATATACTAACATGTCGTAGATCTTATAATTATATACATGTTTATATTTTCTATTGTATTTTCAATTATTGTATGAAAAGTTCAACTTTGTAACTATACAAGTCAAAGCTAATAATGGAACCAACTATAATTCTACTAAGTAACGAACTATGTTAAAAGTAAATATAAGAATCAATTTTAAGTTTAACATCTAGATAAAGATCAAACCAAGTGGTGACACAAATAGTATACCCCACGATTATCACACGTGCATGTTTATATCTAATTTTTAAAGTTTTGGATTTAGTGTTAATCCAATGCATGCAGCATAAAAATGGTCCCCTTCATAGTTACCAAATTTAATCAAGTAAAGATTTCAGTTCAAAAACTTTATAATAATGATGATATGTAGAGATTAGGAATGACGTCTGTTTATGTATAAAATATTAAGTTGACCAATGACGCGTAATTGTAAATATTGTCTTGTGCTGTTGACAAATGGCCAAGGTTTGAATAATATAAGTTTGAAAATGGTTTGTAAAATAGAAAATAAGTTATTTGACAATATATTTACTTTGTTTTTAAATCTACTCGGATCTTGATGTTTTATACTTGGTCATATGTTTTATTTTAATTAGACATGAATTTATTTTTTTTAATTCTATGATCTATTATTTTATTTAAAAATCGGTTTCATTAAAATATAAATAATTTGATATTTATTGAAAAAACTTCAATCTTAAAGTTAATTGAATCAATTCTGATGAACAAAAATAATTTATGGATCACGCCTCTTGTTCTTCACCCTTTACTCAAGTGAAACAATCATTCATTGGTTGCATGATGATTTTACACTATATAAAAAATTAAAAGAAGAAAATGAGACAATTGAAAAATAAGAGAAAAAAGGAATTTTGGAGGAAGAAGAAAAAAATTCTATTGTTATGCAAACTACACTCTAAGTGTTTGATGCAATGTTGTTAATCACAAATGTGATTTCTGAAAACTACTCAATGCTACTACAATCCTTCCTCGAAGTAATGAAAGTATTCAATGTCCTTGTGTTAAATGTTTCAATATTGTACCTCTAAAACTTGAGGTCGTGCTTAAAAACTTGGTATTTGCAAAATTATACGATATAACCATAGCACAGTGAATTGTTAGACCCTCAAAAGGACTCCAAAAAAAAGAGGTTGATGTATATATAGGTGATCATCTAGAAGAAATGATTTGTGATATTGGTCACGACTCTTTTCAGCGAGCATATGTATATGATACTCTCTGTGACAAATAAATTTCTTTGTAGCCAGGTTATAAAAACTTTACACAATTGTCCAGGCTATATATTGAGATTAATTTGAAGGCAATAAATAATTGGACTGAGAAGAGCTTTACATAATTGCTCGAGTTTTTGAAGTTTATTATTCCATATGAGAATACATTGCCACATCGTACATATGAGACAAAAAAGATATTATGGCCTATGGGTATTGAGTATAAGTAAATACATGCATTCCCATTGATTGTGTATTGTATTGGAAAGACAATGAAGGCCTAGAGAAATGTCCCAATTGTATGGTTTCATGTTATAAGAAGAAGGTTGAAGATGAGGGTTGTGAACTGATCATAAAAGGTCCTTCTATAAAGATGTTATGATATCTTCCGATTATTCCATAATTTAAGAGATTATTTTCTAATGCAAATGACGGAAAAGATATTATATGGCATACAGAAGAGATAAATTGTGATGGAAAAAATCGTCATCCAGCTGATTCTTTACAATGGAAGAAAATTCACTGTCTCCGAAATTTGACAATGAGCCAAAAAAAATCTTAGACTTAGACTTTCTACAGATGGAATGAATCCATATGGTAGTTTAAGTAGTAATCACAATTCATGGTTTGTTATCTTGGTTATTTATAATATATTTCCTTAGTTATGCATGAAACACAAATTTGGTATGTTATCGATGATGATTTCAGGACCAAAACAGTTAGGAAATGATATAGATGTTTGTCTTAGTCCCTTTATTGAATACTTAAGAATATTGTGGGAGGAAGGCATTGATGTATTTTATTGGTATTCATGTGAAATATTTAAATTGTGTGCCATGTTATTTTGCTTAATTAATGACTTTCCTGCTTATGGGAATTTGTCTGGTTATAATGTTAAGGGGCATAAAGTGTCTCCTATATATGAAGAAGACACATCTTATATTCAATTGAAATATGGAATGAAAAATGTTTATCTTGGAAATCAAAGATTTCCAAAATGTAATCTTCCATATTGAAGGTTGAAAAGGGCATTTAATGGATACCTAGAGAATGAGTTAGCTCCTAAGGATTTAACTGGGAAATAAGGATTTAACTGGGAAAGAAGTATATAAACGGGTCAAGAACATATGTGTTAGTTTTGGAAAGAAACAAAAGTATTCTTCTGGAAAAATAAATATGGAAGAAGAGGTCAATGTTCTTTGATCTTCCATATTGGTCTAGTCTTTATGTAAGACATTGTATTGATGTTATGCACATGGAGGAAAAATGTTTGTGATAATGTTATCATAACACTTCTCAACATTCAAGAAAAGACAAAGTATGGTTTGAATTCATGTAAAGATCTTGTTAAAATAGAAATAAGAGAACAATTAGCTCCAAAATCGAGAGGTAAGAAGATATATTTGCCACCAGTATGTCTTACATTGTCGAAAAAAGAGAAATCAAGTGTCTACAATGTGTGAAAGTTCCACAATGGTACTCTTCAAATATTAAAAGTATCGTGTCAATGAAAGATCTCAGTCTAGTTGGATTAAAATCTCATGATTGTAACATATTGATGCAACAACTACTACCAGTAGCTATTCATGGAATCTCATCAAAAAAATGTTGGACACACCATAACTAGGTTGTGCTTATTCTTTAATGATGTGTGTAGTAAATTGATTGATCCTGAGAAATTGGACCAATTGGAAAAGTCTATTATTATTATCTTGTTTCAGTTGGAGATCTTATTTCCACCTTCATATTTTGACATCATGATGTATGTGCGGTATTTTGACCATATCTAGATATTCGTAACTCTAATTGAGGTGGGACTAACAAAAAATGAAAGTTAACAAAAAGATCTAGCTACTTGAAGAATCACACTACGATCATTTAAAATCACGTGGTGATTTTGAAGAAAATTGTCGGGTGATGACTTTTAATTTCTAGGTGAATTTGAAGCATTTTGACAATTACAAAACTAAAATTTAGCAGATTTTTTAACAAATGTTAGGTTTTAAAGACTTGGACAACTGCAAGGATTTTAGGATAAAGGATTGAAGATTTTTCTCCAATGAAAATATATTTCTATAATTAATTCATCTATCTTTCTTCTAAAATTTTGACTATGAATAATTTGATTGTGAGTAGCTAAATTTTCTTAGATTAAACAAACTTTATTTACAATCAGGAAACTGATACCATATTTATAGGGACACTGCATTATAGTGAAGAAACTATCCTATTGATAAGCTTAGTTTATATCTATATTTAATTATTAATTCTATTTTTAATTTAGTACTTTTATTGTGATTTTATTTCTACTTTACTACCATTTCTATTATTTTTCTTTGTTTCAATAATACAAAATGAGAATTAAGATTAAATCAAAGTATTAAAGCATCCCCTAGGAACTACAAAAGATGAAGAAAACAAGACAAGCTGGCAACAATAACTACATCCCCATTGTAACCATTGATATGGTTGTAGCCCATTCTTCCGCTTCTTTCCACACTCAAGGAAGTAATAACTACGACTCACTCGTAACTATTGTTACGACCATAATTCTCTTAGCTTCTTGAATTATAGTAAAATTTGTGCTCCCCAGGTACAACAGCTTTTCCTTATCACTATATAAAGTATCATATACATAAATTCTCTTAAAAGAATCTTCTTCAATATCGTGAATCATTTCTCTCTCTTTGTATGACTAAATTGTATTTTTGTCACTTTACATTGCCACGTCAATCTCATATAAATCTGACAAATTTCATCACACCATAGATGATTCAATATTTCTTCATTTCCATATTCTTTTGTAGTCCAAAAAAACACAAAAATAATATATATAAAAAAATCATTATTGTTAGGAAGACTTATTTCAGTGAATTGAAGAAATTCAATCATTTCATTTATTTATTTCTCACTTAATCTTAGCATTCAAGCAACTATAATTCGTAACTTCTTTCAAAAAATAAAATAAATATTCAATAACTATTGTCCATAAGTGTTAATAATAATAAATTCAAATGTGAATTGGAGTCTCACATTGGTTATAAATCTTGGGAGTTGAGCATTTATAAGAGAGAGAACCCACACATATATCTTCTTAAGGTTTTGGGTGAATATGTTGTGTCTCTCTCTCATTTGTGTTGCTCTTGACCCAATATTGATGCTCCTTCTTATGAGCTAATAAGGTCTCATGAGTCTTTGGTTCGAGAAAGGGACCAACTTACTTGTATCTAAATGCCCAGGAAGAGGTGTCCCATTGAAATCGAAATGTCCAAGAAGAAGTGTATCGAAATGCGCAGGAAAGAGGTGTGTGTCAACGGCGGTACAAGTGGATGTGGACAAAAGGTTTCCACTTGAGGGAGAGCATTGTGGACTCACACTTGAAGGGAAGTGTTGAGAATAATAAAATTCAAGGGTGAGTTGGTGTCCCACATTGGTTATAAATGTGGAGAATTGAGAATTTATAAGTAAGAGAACTCATATACCTATCAGCTTAAGGTTTTGAATGAATATGTGGTGTGTCTCTCTCACTTGTGTTGCTCCATGTGCAATGTTGATGCTCCTTCTCACACCCCAATAATAAGTACATGTAATACAATCATAAAAATCATTCTGAAACACTAGCTAACACTTGATAATTCAAATAAATTTTTATAATAAGAAAAATATTTTTCCAATTAAGATTGAATGGCTCATCATTTACCTAAACAAGTAAATAATTGATTAACTCACTTTATATAGTAAAGTGGATATTATTAATCATTTATCAACAAATCAAGGGCAGAAATTACAAGTATATCATAACAAATTATGTGTTTTGAATAAAAATAATTTAATCATTATACAATAGTGAAATGAACAATACATTCAATACAAATAAATCAAAACACAAATATACATTAATCCAATTAGAGTGGGATTTTTTGTCACTATGGCCATTGCGACCATAACTTTCGTTATGGGTCAATCGTAATGGCCACATATGCATACCCTTAACAAAAAATTACTAAGTTACACGCATGGACAAGAAGCTAAAAACTTTTCTAAGTTCAAAACTTTACTAAGTTACATTGTAATAAATCTACATTATGAAGCTGAAAATCCTAACATTGTTAAGTTGTGTGCATGGATAAGCATTTACATACCGAAAACATGATGAAAAGGACGAACACAATAGTGTATGAAGCTTCCTTTCGACTTTCTTATAAAAGTCTGGAATATAAAAGTCTGGAAATATGTATGAACATAAGCTTTCCTATCGGTCAGACACCCAACCGAAGAGATAGATGGAACTTTTCTTATTGGTTGCCACCTGAACTGAGAAAAAAGGTAGTTTATATTGTTATATTTAAAGATAAAAACAATTGGAAAGTGCTCAGTGAAAGACTTTTCTTATTAGTTGTATGCTTAACCGAAAAAAAATAGGTAGTTAATTTTAAACTAAAATAAGAAGTGTAGTTGTTAAGCCTCAAATGTGCAACCAGAAAAACTTTTCCTATCGATTTAGGGACAGCCGAAGAAATAGATAATTTATTTTAAATTTAAATTAAAAGATAAATTTGATAGGATTCAGATGCGCGTAGCCAAACACATTTTTTATCGGTTAGATTGTCTAACCGAAAGTAGAGATAACTCTATTTATTTTTACATCGATCCAATATTTAAAACTCGTTAGAAAATTCGTTACTCTATATAAATAGACAAACAGGTAGATAGTTTATAATGGTTTAAATTATTAAAAAAATAGAATTTAAAGTTTTTTTTTTACAAAAGAGACGATACATCGCTCGACAAAAATGAAATTACCAACCAATTGACGACTAAGCTAAATACAACATTGAATTTTTGTTGAATTCGTATAAATTACAAATTAGATTGGTGGTTTCGCCAATGAGCGACCATCGCCACAAATGAAACTTAATCTTTCAAACGATATCCATCACATTCCACTCTGTGTTCCTAAAAATAATTTCATTCCTTTGAATCCATAAACTCCAACAAGTGGACATCCAAACTAAGCCTTTCCTATTCGCTTTCATACCTTTCGATCTACAAGAAGCATTCCAAAACATGAAACTCTCCATGCAATTAGATCCTCTCCAAACTCCCCATATCCATTCTGATCCTGTTGTGAACAACTTCAGACAATGCTTGTTCAGAATTTTCGGAAAAGGATCCTACAACTGTATCGTTCTCTGATGAAGAAGAAACATCCTGGAAGGGATAGTTGGATGATTCTGTTCCAAAATCTTCCGCTGAATAAATCTGATGAACCTCGCACGAATGAAAATTATGCGATGCTGAGATTGAAACTGAAGGGTGCTGGACCCTGGTTGCATCTAAAGAAAATTCAGAATCAGAATTGCCAATAGCAGCATCCGTCAAAAAATGATAATCAGAAGCACTGTTGTGATTTACTACTGAGACCAAATTCAGCCCAGTATTAACAGTCCCAGCTAGAACATAATTAATAACTCTCGTACCTACAAAAACAGAAAAAACGTGAGATGATCCATGGTCACCCCATTCCTATCTTCCTTCTATCCAACTTCCCATCACCTCCATTGTCACATCCTTTAGTTTCGACAACGAGAAAAGCTTCGAAAATAGCTCCTTCAAGTTTCCTTTCCCCGTCCAATCTCCGAGCCAAAAAGAGATGTGGTAACCATTACCAAGAATAAACTTACAACTCTCCAAAAATGTATCTATATAATGTAGCTTTGATAATAATATTACATCCTTCCACCAAACGGAATAGGGTTTCCAACTCGTCTTCGTATAACTACTCCCTGAGATAAGGAGTCTAATGTTGCCATATCTAGCTCTAAGAATTTGAAACCAAAGGTCCTCCGATCCCACTAGGATCCTCCATCTCCACTTGCTAAGTAGGCTAACATTGAACATTTCAAGATCTTGGTTAAAAGAGTGGTCCAAGTTTCTATTCTTCTAGGGTTGAAACTTATGGGAATGCCAAGAAAGGTGAACTCTTTATTCTCCATCCTACAAGCCAAGAACAAAGCCTCCGCCTCTAGGTAAGTGTTTGAAGTATTAATGTCGATCAACTTGTTTTTATGAAAGTTGATACCTAGACCTGAGACCAACTCAAAACCTCTAAGCACCGCTTTAATGGCCCATAAGTGATTCCAACTCCCATCTCCTATCAAAATGGTATCATCCGCAAATTGAAGGATGTCAAGAAAACACTTTTGATTAACCGTGACACCCAAAAAATCTCCAACTTCCACCGATCTTATAACCAACATATTCAAACCTTCTGCAACCAAAACAAATAAGAAAGGAGATAAAGGATCACCTTGTCTCAACCCCCTCTCCACCACGAATTCTTAAGTCGGACTACCATTCACCAAGACGAACATCTTACTAGTGAAGATCAACGCTTCCATCCAACTCAACCACTTCAACCCAAACCCTATCTTCCTCTTCATAAATCTTAGAAAATTCCAACTCACTTTATCGTACGCTTTCTTGAAATCCACCTTGAAAAGGGATACAACCACTTTCTCTTTACTAGCATAATCCACCAATTCATTTGCTACCACCACTCCATCCAACAATTGTCTACCCGAAACAAGCGCGCTTTGACTTTTAGAAATTACAGAATTTAGAACATTCTTTATTCTAGCCGCGAAAAGCTCAGCAAGAATCTTATAAATGCTTCCAACGAGGCATATAGGTCTATACTCGTCAAGACCCAACAGAGATCCATTCTTCGGGATCAAAGTAAGAAAAGAAGAAGTTATGGACTTGGAAAGAATAACATTATTATGAAAATCTCTAACAGGACGGAAAAGACCTTCCTTAAGAAAGTGCGAACATTTCTTTAAAGAAAAAAAGCGTGTAACCATCGAGGCTCGGGCTTTTGGATCCATCACAATCCCACACCGCTCATTTGATTTCCTCCTCCGAAAATGGTCTATCAATAAAAATATTCTCTCTGTGAGATAGAGACTTGAACACCAAACCTTCCAACAAATGTCTATTATGATTAGGCTCCAAGAATTTTGAAGCAAAATGATTCTTCACCTTCTCCTTCACCTCCTCCACCGACTCTAAAACACCTCTACTAGAATTGATACATCCAATATGATTCCTCTTCCTCCTTTCTTTCATCACACTATAAAAATATATATTATTATTATTATTATCTTCGTCGTTTATCCATTTGATATGAGTCTTTTGAATAAGAATGTTCTCCTTTATCCTAAGATTTAGCCAAAACCGACTATAAGCCATTTTGCGTCTTTTCCTATCCTCCTCCGATAACAACCCCAACTCCTCTTCGGCCACAAGGTCACCCTCTATAATCTCCAAAACACTCTCATCAATTTCTAGATCGAATTTACCAAAGACATTCACATTCCATTTGAGTAGTCTTAGTTTCTCCTTAAAGACATATATATTTAAAGTTAATGTTTATTTTAAATAATTAATTTTATATATTATATGTACTGAGTCATTTAAAGAATTATAAAAAATTATATAAAAAAAAAGTTCTTAATTTCTTAAGTGGTTTTCTCTCTTCTTTTTGTATAGATTTTTATAACAATCCCTTATTATTATTCTTCAAAAAATAATTAGCTTCCTATGAGAGACTATTATTATATACTCTTCTATTGTTTTTCTCCCATGCTACTTACTTAATATTTCACTTCATTCTCTACCAAACTATTAATTAATTTATCATTGAAACAATGGTAAGAGAAAGTTCAAACCGCCTACATGAGATAAAAAGGAAAACCGTTATACTCCCACGTCAATATGCAAAATTGTTCTATAAATTAAATGGTGGTAGGTAATAATAATAATAAATAATGTGGGAGTTATTGGGTTTACTATTGCCACCAATGAGTCGACGGTGCTGTCTTTCTACTCCCTAACAACCCCCTAATGACTTATATAGATGGAACAATTTCAATAGTGAAATGTCTTTTAGCAGAAAATTAGAATACATATTTTGTTTCTGCATGCTGCGACAGACCTCATTGGCCACGAGGTGGGGCTAGGTTGGTGCAGAGTCGTTCAACTCGTTGATCACACGAGCAAGAAAATGGGGTCTTATAGTAATCATGACGTTTAATATCACTAAGTTGCAACTTTTCAAATTTCAATTAATATTATTCTTAGTTTATCATGATTACTTTATGTTGTTTGTTGGTAGTAATTTATTATGATTGTTTTTCAACATATTTTTTAGTATCATTTGTAGGTGTTGTATTCTATATTTGTTAGGGGGTTTGACCACTCTTTGTTAAGATGGGTTCGTCTATATTAAGATGAAGTGTAAGACTTTGAGAGTTTCGGTTGATAGCTAAAAGTTTGGTCTCTACTAATACTAGTGATTTCTTGAGCTTCTCGAAGGAGAAGGATGCATGAGAAATGTATGTGGTATTACATACCCTGATGAAAAGTCACCAAAGAGTTTAGATTTTAGAAATATATCTCAGGATCCGTCTAAATTACACATCTCCAACGCTATCTTGAGTGAGTTACTTTATGTTGTCCAAAAATATTTTCATAGATACATCATTGTAATAACCTTTAATTTAAAAGTCAATGTTTCTTTGCTCAGTGAGTTTTATAGAGATGCATATCGGAACGAGATTTAATTGATATACCTCGTGCCAGAACTTTCCCCTTTCTTTATTTGTTACATTTTCAAAAAAACAATTCAACTTCAGAGATTGTGAGAAATAACCAACAAGGTCATTTTTCAAACTTAACACTACTTCAATTGCATTGCAATCAATCACATAGATTTCTTTAACTCTATTCAAACTTCCGCACAACAATTCTCGACCAGAAAGTTTCTCATTTTCTTTTTTTTAGTCTTGATGCACGTATTAGGTAAAATAGGTTGCTTAAAATGAATTAGGTTATAGTTACATTCAAAATGAATACTTTGTTTAGACATTTACACTAATTTATTTGTGTTTAAGGCATTATCTGCATTTTCTAGAAGTTTTACATTGTCGCCCATTTTTACGGAGATACATCTCCGATTTTTTCTTGGTTTTTTTTCTTACCAGTTTTACGGAGATGCATCTCTGGTTTTTTCTAGGTTTTGTTGTTTATTTTTACGGAGATGTGTAACACCCACTTTTCCCAGTTAAATAAAATAACTATTTTGTTAAGAAAAATCAGAGTTTTTATCAAAAGTGGAATGCTACTTTTTCAACAAAAACCAACACACATAGTTCTTTATTAAAACAGCGAAAAATCTCATTTTATTCATCATACGGTAACTACCAATAATAATATAATCACGAATCCTCATAGTATTATTTTCAACAAAAATTTGATACGTAACTAATCACAATAATAAATAAACATCAAAATCCCTAATTCCCGTGTTATGTATCATAGCGTCCTATGACTCGAACAAGCAACACAACTCCAAAGCACTCTCAAGTACCTGATTTATCTGTACTTCCCAGAAAGTACAGACACAACAACAATAATAAAGGGGTGAGAAAACAATTCAATATTTTAACGGTGCAAATAACACCTCAAGTATAATCACACTTAAATACACATCAAGTAACATCAACAATCATTCAAACAGATGCAATGTGACTCACTGACACAATGCAACAATGCGGTACCGACTTTCAACAATGGTTCATTGATTCGAACCCGGATGTATCGCTTACGCTCCACCGAGACACGATCGTCCCTGCACCAACGATTCGCAATGAATCTGAATGATCACTTACGCTCCATCGAGACATGATCATTCCACCAAATGTGTATGAATATGCAGACTCAAACACATACACCATAATACAAATACGCATGACAACGGTCATACCTTCACGATCCAAATGATCTCATCAATCGCATCATCATATCATTATGTTAAACACATAACACATGCTCATAATTCACACAACTCAATTGCAATAGTAGCAAACTTATGCCTCTAATACAATCATCACAATTTCATTCACTAAAGTTTAGTTGTCAAGTCCTATACTTATTACTAAACCTCAATTTATTGCCTTAAATACTCGGAGGAACCTAAACTAAAAGAATGGGTCAAAATTGTATCAAAATTCCTTGATTTTCCAAAATACAGAGGCCTGACACGGCCCCCGTGTCCCCTGACATGGCCCCCGTGTCCCCTGACACGGCCCGTGTCACACAGCCTGGACACTCCCATCTAAAACCAAAAATTCACGCAAATACAGAAGGCTGACACGGCCCCTGTGTCAGCTGCACTGCACCTGTAACCCAAAATCCAGAAATCACAAATAATTCTTCAAACCAGAAGCCTGACACTACCCCCGTGTCAGCTGACACTGCCCGTGTCAGCTGACACTGCCCGTGTCAGACCACCTGCGCCCAAAAATCAGCTTTTTCAAAAATCACTTTTCTCCCCCAATTTCATGCCAATTCGAATCTCATCACTTATAACTCACTTTTATCACCCAAAACAATCCAAATATTGTTCTTATACTTGTTTTATACTTCTAATTCCTCATTATCTTATCAACCTAACATCGCTAATCAATTAGGGAAATTCTAGGTTTTACTTCATCTTCTCAATTTACATCATCAACAATACTCATATAACAATTTTCATACCACTCATATTTCACAATCCGATAACAATTAGAAACGATTCACAAGGTTAATTCATACACATACCACAATTTCACCAAAACAAACCAAAATCATACAATTACAAAGAGAGTAAGGAACTCCCAACTACCCTTTCATGTTAGATCACCAATATAGAACCCTTTCTCCCCCCTTACCTCGAATTCAATGGCTTTCTTGCAAAATCTTGATCTTAGGGCTTTAAGTCTCTTGCACTTCTCCTTCCTTTCCTCTTTCTCCAGAGTCAGTTTCCTCCCTCTTCCACCAAAAACACGATCCATGAAAATGAATTCCTTTTCTCTTCTTATAAAATAATATCATTTTACTATCTTGCCCCTTAGACCTCCAATTCTTATTATTTTATTTTATTTAATAACAATATTCAAATAATACCACATTATTATCATATTATTATTTAAATAAAACAATTATGTACTCATAATTACCAAAATACCACCCATATTCATAATAATTTATTTTATTAAATAAATTATGAAATCGGGGTGTTACAAGATGCATCTCCAAAATTTACTTGATTTTGATATTGTTTTTTGTTTTATATTATAGCAACATAGGAACAATGGCTTAAAACCATGATAGAACTACACCAAAATTCACTTTTTGCAGCACTAAAAAGATAATGCTTTGATCACAAAGCGCTGCTATAAGTTTCGGAAAAATTCGCTAAAAAAACGCTGCTAAAGACTACCTTTAGAAAGCACTGCTAAAGGTCATAGATAGACCCCACATTAGAAATATCATTTATAAAAGCGTTGCTAAAGGTATAACCTTAAAAATCACTCTTATAAAGCGCTGATAAATGTTAACCTAAGAAAGCGCTTTTATAAAGCGTTGCTAAAGTCCTTAAATTGACCCCACATTTTAAAAGCCTTTTAAGGAAAGCGCTACTAAATCTAGCACATAAGAAAGCGCTTTCAAAAAGCGCTGCCTTAGGTCATTTATTAATTAAAAAATAAAAATAAAAAAAATTTCAGAAGAGCCTTAATCATTTGTTTCTAATCATTTTCACTCATTTCTCTCTCGCGATTTCTCTGAATGGCCTTCTGTTCTCCGACTGCCTTTTGTTCGCTGACCGCCATCTTGCTCCGACCTCCACTGTTCTTTCTCCAACCTCCATTGTTCTTTCGTTTTAGAGAAGTATAAAAAGAGGTATGTACCATTTTTGTTCTCTCTCGCCACTGTATTTTATGAATGTTGTTTCTATTGTTGTTGTTGATACAATGTTGGTTCTGTAGTTGTTGTTGATACATAAAGTTTTATACCTTGGTTTAAGGATCATATTTATTTAAAGTATTATTCAGATCCTACTTCAATAACAGAAAGGTTGAAATGTTTAGCATATGGTCCAAGTTTGGTTGTGTTTTCTTATAGCGCATACGCAATTAATGGATACACATTTTATACCAAAGAACTAGATGATAAAAAGTACTATGCAAAATAGTGGTGTCATTGTGGTAGTTGAAGCAATTAACATTTCAAGTGTGAAGGACTTAAACCCTAAACTTACAAATATGTCATATTTTGGGGTTATCGAGCGCATTTGAGTGTTTGATTATGAGAAGTTTTAGATTATTATATTTGGTTGCGAGTGGATCTTAATAGGGTGGGGTACAAAGATGAGCCTTTTATTCTAGCCTCTCAAGTTAAACAAGTGTTTTATGTCACTGATGTGATAAGTACGAAATGGTCTATAGTGCTTTTATCTAACAAAGTAATTGATGAAAACATTGGAGATCAGAATGATATTGATGTTGAGATTGAATCGATTACTAGAAATGATCAAGGTGAAAATATTATAGAGAACGAATCATGTATTAGAAATGATCATAATGAGGGTATTTGGATCAATCCAATCGTCTGTGTTGTTAAGAGATGAGTAGAACATATTCCAACCAAGAAAAGAAAGAGACTTTAGTGAAAAACGTACTAGTAAAATTATAGCTTATATCATTCAATAATATTAAATAGTTGTCATGTTATATAATTCAATGGATTATGGATTATGTATTTTTATATTTGTCATTTAATTTTTATTATTTTCTTTATTACAGGTCAAATGGCTAGTAACCAGGAAGACTCACACGATACAAATGATACAAATGAAGCTCAGAATGTAGAAAGTGAAATTACACGAGGAATAACTATTATGAAGTCAATCATTTGTACAAGAGATAAAGGAATCAAATTTGATGTGCATTAGAGTGATGAAAACCAGCTAATTGAGCCTAATAGTGCAATGATGACAAGTTACATAAGTTCACTTGTCCGTCAGCACATTTCAATCACCAGTGATAATTGGAGGAAGCCATTGTTGAATAATGGTAAAGAAAAAATATGGACTGAGATACAGGTACATACCATATATGATTGATGTTAGATTTTTGTTGACGGTTATGTCTTTAAATTACTTATACTAACATACTATATGCGTATGTTTTTTCGTAAAGGTCTTTTAACATTGATGAAAGCCAAAAAAAATGTATTGTCTTTAATTGGCCGGAAAAAGACACAGAGGGTTTTGAACTTTTTTATCAACACTTTTCTTAGAGATGAGCAGAAAAATTTTGTTGACGTCGAACTTCCAACGAAGTATGCGAACTTGATTACACCTGAAGAATGAGAAATTTTTAAAGCCAAACGAAGAACCGAAAATTTCCATGTAATGTTAATTTGTCATGTCTATTAATTGTATTATATGCCCATTGCATTAGTTTGTTCTGATATGACTTAAACTTGTTTATCCAGGAAGTGAGTGACATATATTGCCAAAGAGCATCAAAACTCGTGTATCCATACAAAAAGGGTGATTGGGATATGCACGCTTACATCAAAAAATGGTAACTATATATAAATGCTATGATCTTATTAATTGTCTCAATGTATTATAATTGATGATCTTATTTTTTGTCTCAATGTGTAGTTAGAAGAAGAGAAAAGTGAAGAATCATCTCTTCTAGATCATGTTTTGTGGAAGTCTGGTCGTGTGGGCAAGGATGGAGTTGTTAGAGAAGATGTTCAACATGTTTTTGACGAATGTGTAAGTATAACAATATGTCTTTAATTAAATCAAAATTTTATTAATATATAATTAATTTTTAATCCCCACTAATAATTTTCGATATGTAAATGAATTTAAGGAGACTCAATCTCAATCCTTAACCACATGTGAGGACCAGGATTGCAGGAGCATGCTTAGTCGAGTACTAAATGTTCTTGAGTATTCTGATGGGGTGAGGAGTAAAGGATTTGGTATGACATCATCTTCCTTGTATAAGCATCCAAAGAAAAAAAATTCTAGCAATCAAGAAGTGGTGCAATCATTGGAGGAATTAAAAGCGCAAGTCCGTGAATTGCAAAAGGATAAAGAGAGAGAGATATGACGGAAAAAACGCAGTTCAGAGTTGAAAGATACTAGTGACAAAGCTAGTATCAATTGTAAAAAGAAATTAGAACATTTATTTTAATTTAGAACATTTATATTATAAAAAGATATATATATATATATATATATATATATATATATATATATATATATATATATATATATATATATATATATATATATATATATATATATATATATTAACAGTAACATATTTATTTATAAAAAGAGATATATGTTATTATAATTGATATATGTTATTATAATTTCATATTTATTTATATACACATTAACAGTAACATTTATTTTAATTTCATAGAACATTTATTTATAAGAAGAGATATATGTTATTATGAAATTAAATTAGAACATTTATTTTAATTGACATATATACACATTAACAGTAATATATTTATTATTGGCTTATGGTATTTCATCTTGTCAGTTATATTTATCGTCACCGACTTATCACATAGTTGGCAAGGAAAAAGTGCATAACACTTTGGGAGATTTACTTTGTAACGCCCTGATTCGATTATTCTATTTTTGTTGAGTCTTTTATTTAAATTGAGTGATAATTGTTGTAATTATGAAATTGATGTGTTTATGTGATATGTTGATGTGTTATATTATTTTACCGTTTTGAGAATTTTCGGGTAAAATTAGATTGGAGGGTATTTTAGACATTTGTTAATTAATGTTAAGTTAGAAATTATGTAGAATTATAATTTTGAGAGAAAATGATATTTGGTAGAAAAATAGAAATAGAAAGAGATAAGTAGTAAAGAGAAGTAAAAGAGAGATAGAAAGAAATGGAAAGGAAAGAAAAGGAGAAGAAGAGAAAAGAGAAGGAAAAGAGGAAAGCTTGGAAATTATTCAAGATAGCTCCTAGGAATCGAAACAATCGGGTAAGGGTGTGAAATATTGGTATCTTATCATTGTGTATGATTATGTATGTGTTAGATTGATTGGGTTTTTGTTTTGGAGAAGTTTAGAGAATATGAAGTTTTAGGGGTTTTGATGAAAATCTAAGAAATTGGTAGATTAATCGGTTGAAACTTGATATAATCGAAGTATGATAGTTAATATATGTTAATGGTCATGTTTGTTGAGGTTTGGGGGAATTTGGAACCTTTTTGGTATGACTGTTGCGCTCTCGCTCAGCGAGCTATCCAGAAACATTTTCGCTCAGCGAGCGATTCCTTGCTCAACGAGACCTGGAAGTTGGAATTTTGTGTTTTAATTCATAACTTTTGATCCGAGTATTTGTTTTAAATGTTCCATATATCGATTCGAAGCTAAAAACATGTGGAAACTAATGATGCTAAAAGATGTAATTTTTAGTCGACTTTTACCCGACTTTTCCGATAAAACGTAATTATGTTAGTTAAGGAATTGTGGGATTGATTGTGGTATAGTGGTTGTTTGGCAAATAAACGCATTTCGTGAAGTGAATATGAATGCATGTTGATAGTTAAAGAGTTTGTTGTCGTTTGGCGTAATTGATGCGAATGTGTATAGTTTGTTTGTGATTGTATGAGATGAATGCATAATTATATTGTGAATATGTATGCATTTTCAAGAATGTTGTGGGTCATTTTGCATGTGAAGCATAATATATGCATTCTTGTATTGTGGGATTCAATGTGAATCCGTTGTAACATCATGTGCACATGTGGGGTGTGAGCGATGATTACAACATGATTGTGTGCCCGTGTGGGGTGTGAGCAATCGGATTGTGTGCCCATGTGGGGTGTGAGCAATCCATAAACATTGTGTGCCCGTGTGGGGTATGAGCAATGGGTGATTTAATCACGAATGATTGTGTGCATGTGTGGGGTGTGAGCAATCAGATTGTGTGGCTGTGTGGGGTGTGAGCAATCCATAAATATTGTGTGCCCATGTGGGGTGTGAGCAATGGGTGAACTTGAGATGATTGAGTCGGTACCGCATTGCATTTGCATAGAGTCGTGAGTCGGTCTCTATGATTTGCATTTATCATCTATAATTGAAAATTGGTAAATAAACATGAATAATGTATGTTTATGTGGAATGATAGAAATTGGTGAATAATCATGAATGTATATGTTTATGTAGAATGATGTGAAATGGTGAAATTGTGCATGATGAATATGCTTGGTTTGTATATATACATTGTGATGTATATTTGTGATGGGTGATGAATTGTGGTGAGAATATGTATATGTGTATTTTTATGTTAAGATATATATAATTATATGCATTGTTATTATGATAATATTTCTCACCCTTTTGCTGTTTTATGATGCTCTATGAGGCATTGCAAAGTAGGTTTGCTGGAGGTCTTTTGTGAAGCGTGTCTTCATTCTTTTGGTCGGTCGGCTCTGATATGTAGCACCGGGTAGCTAGGGTTGGCTTGATGCCTTTTTGTGATTCATTTGTAGATGTATTTTGGTGATGAATGTTTATGTAAACATGAATTATGTGGTGGATCAAACTTGATGATATATATATATATATATATATATATATATATATATATATATATATATATATATGTATATATATGTTTGATGTTGTTCAATGTTTAGTTTCTTCCGCTGTTATTCTAAAAGATTGAGTTGTGGATGCAAGTATTTAGTTACCCCATTGTTGCATATCTTTAAATGAGTAGGCGTTGGATGTTTTAATTTCATGTATAATGTGACATGCCTCTTTTATACTATGTTTTAATTATACTTTGATGAAATTTTTAATTTGTGCCTAAATGATTAATTGATTGTTTGGGGGTACAGAAAAGGGGTGTTACATACTTCACCATAATCTGCTCCCTACTGGATATCTAAAAGTATCAGTTGATACTGCATTAGATTTGGATACATTACTACCGATACCCGGCGTTGTTTTAGAGACAATATTGTTGCAAGATGCAATAGGATGGTTTGTTGCATGGTCGTCAGGCCTCATTTTCATAGATGATGAGGTATGTTGGAAACCATTATGAATATTTTAGTATTCAAATGTCAATTCTTAGCCATTATGAAAATCATTTTGAGCCATTACGTACATTGTTTTACATGGTAATGTTAGATCCCTACAAAACCCACATCTAAGGATAAAGAAATTTTGCGGCACAACGAGTTTGTTCCATCACAAAAAGAGGTACATTGAAAGTGTTAGTTCTATGATCTGTATTCTAAAGCTTCATGATTTTATACTTAACTTAACTTATATGATTTTTAGGTTCCTGCTCAAGAGTCACAACAAGTCAGCAAGAAAATTAGTAACTTATCAACAACAAAAAAAGATCTTCCAAGGACCAGGCCAAAAAGAGCTTTTATACCTCGATTTAGGATATGTCTTGAAACACTTGTGGAAACATCATATTTGATGGATGGTGTTATTCGTCAAATAGATATGGAGGAATGTTTTTGGTTTTTCTGATTCCGAAATAATTGCAAGAGAGGGCATGGATCATATTTTTCAGCATCTTGAACTAGGCATCGGTTTTATGCATTCATACATTTGGTATGCCGATCAATCTATTATTTAATTAGTTGAATAATTTATTTACACAATTCAATGAAAATAGTCTAATGGTTATTAAATTTTTATTTAAGGTTCTTGTATGACAAATTGATGTGCGGGAATCAATTGTCAAACAAATTCTATTTCTTGTCTTCCTCCCGTGTCAATGCACTAGTAATTGCTAAGGATCCAAAATCAGTAAGAAAGTACTTATTCGAGATATTTATGGCCAACCATATAGAAAGTTTGTATCTTTTATTGTATAATACTGGCAGCTTGTTATATTTTCATTCTAATTTCATTATAATCTTTGTATCTTTTGCGTAGAAAATTTCCATCTAAACTTTTGTTTTATTTTACAGTGGTCATTGGTTGTTGGTTGCTATTACACTACCACGAAAAACCTATTCTAAAATGGTTGGGAATGACATATAATGACTCGGGCGAGTGTGTTGTTTTGTAGAGTGTTGTTTTATATACCATACCTACAATCACGATCAAGTAGGCATTGTAATAATCCGGAAAGCGTGCTACGTATCACGACGGATATTATAACGAACTGTTGTAATAAATATAATTGTCATGGGTTCGGTTCCCTACAGCGCCGTTTTGATATTTATTTTTTTCTGGATAGAGCGGTAGATATTATAACGGTTATCAGATATAATCGTCGTTAGTTTTCTGCAAAATTAACAAATATGATAACGGTTATGAAATACAACCATCGTTAATTTTTCTATAAAATTAACAAATATTATCCTGCTTTTATAATTAATCCCATTTTTTTACCTGTATTACTGTCCTCCATATCATAACGAAGAAGAAAATATAATTCACATTTATAGTGAATCAGATATACCATATTACAATGAATCAGATATACCATATTACATTGAATACGAGCAATCAACTTATATATTCATAATATCACATAATAGTTTATCAAAATATAATTAAACTTACATATTCATAATATCACATTATAGTTTATCAGTTTATCAGTTTATCAGAACACACATGGCATAACTTCACATAACTGTAATTTGGTGTATTGGTATCTTGTCTCTTTGGTGTCTTGACTCTTGGTCTGGTACTGTCTGGACTCAAAATACCAATGATTTCAAATAATTATACTTAGTAAAAATATACTTTTGAACTATAACATATACAATTAATATATTATGAATAAATAATAATTTGTGTACTTGTTAATTTTCCCATATGCCTTCTTCATGATCGAGTCGTTTAGCATGCACGGCATCTCCATCAACTTCATCATATGAGGTAGGAACTTGTGTTGTGTAAGAAGGTCTGGACAGAATATCAAGACTTTCATCAATAATAGGAATGTGTTTTTCTTGGAGAACGATTGACCATTTCTCCGATATGTTTGATGGATCGGCAACATAGAAAAATTGTTTTGCTTGAGAAGCCATAATGAATGGTTCAGTATTAAAAGATGCCTTGCCAAGGTCGACCCGGGTGAATCATAAGTCATCAATGTCTACAAAATTACTATTATTGGGAACCCACTTGCATTTAAATAAAGCCACTTTGAAAATAACATAATCAATCTCCCAAATCTCATCAATGACACCATAAAACACGGTAGTTGCCAATACCGGATTCTTATCTTTTGAACTTGAGAAATACATTGATTTGGCTTCTACCATAACTCCACTATTTTGCATTGTACTACAATCATATTTTTCTTTTGTATAAAAGGTATATTGACCAATGTCGTATGCACTCCAAGTAATGACACAAAATTGTGGCTCGTACGAAAACCATTTAAGTATCTCGGATGCACTACGATCATTAGATACACTTTTATTAAAACAATCCATGAATCTATTGTTATGCTCTATCAACAACAATTTGTCACTCATTCGGGGATATTTTTTCTTCAAAAGCATTTTGTGAATTTCTATGAAAGGTTGAACCTCGTCTATATTATTCAATATATAGAAATGTGCTTGAATAACTACATCTTGAGCCATTGATCTAACATCTAGACCTTTAACACATCTTCCATCCATGTCAGCATGACGAGACTTTGGAATTCCTATAGAATCTGCATCCGACAAATAGTTTGTAGAAAAAACTCAACAGTTTTTTCTGTGATGTACATTTCAACAATCGAAGCTTCTGGTCGATGATGATTCTTCGTATATCCTTTAAAGATCTTCATATATCATTCTATTGGATACATCCACCTCAAATAAACTGAACCACATATTCTGATTTCTCTGATGAGATGAACAAGTAAGTGAACCATACTGTCAAAAAATGATGGCAGAAAATACATCTCCAATTGACACAAGATTATGACAGCTTTGTCTTCTAATTCATCCAATTTTTTTATATCAACAACTTTATTACATATGGCATTGAAGAATAAACATAGTCTTGTTATAGTTATTCTCACATTTTTTGGAAGGATCACACGGATAGCCACTGGTAGAATTTGTTGCATCAATACATGATAATCATGAGATTTTAAACCAATTAACTTTAGATCTTTCATTGATACAAGTTTCTTGAGGTTTGATGAGTAACCTTGCGGAACTTTAATACCTTGCAAACATTCACAGAACATCTTCTTTTCATTTTTAGATAGAGTGTGACATGCTGGAGGCAGATATTTTACCTTTCTTTATTAGAACTAATTGTTTTCGTATACCTATCTTCTACATATCAAGACGAGAAGCCTTTCTTTCTTTAGTCTTTCCTGAAATGTTTAGAAGTGTGTAAATCAAACTATCACACACATTTTTCTCCATGTGCATCACATCAAGACAATATCTAACATCAAGACTTGACCAATATGAAATATCAAAGAAGATGGACCTCTTTTTCCATATAGTTTTTGCAACCCCACATTTTTTCTTTTTCTCGTTTCCCACCTTTTCCTTTCTTCCCAAAGGCAACATTGATGTGTTCCTATCGTTGATAAACTTTATCCCCTGTTAAAGGTTTAGGAGCCTCACCAAACTCTTGCTCTCCATTAAAAGCCTTTCGAAATCTCCGATACGGATGATCCGGTTTTAGAAATTTTTTGTTCCAAAGGTAACATGTCTTTTTTCCAAACTCAAGTTGGTGATAACAAGTATCATCTTCACATATAGGACATGTTCAATGTCCTTTGACACTATAACCATCCAAGTTACTGTAAGCCAAAACGTCGTTAATTGTGCAAAATAACATTGCACGCATATTAAACTTTTCCCCATAATATGCATCATTAACTTCAACGCATTCATCCCACAAGATTCATATATCATCAATTGATGGACTTAGATAAACATTTATGTCGTTATCAGGTTGTTGCGGTCCAGAAATCATCATACGTAATAGTATGTACTTGCGCTTCATGCACAACCAAAAAGATAGGTTATAAATAATGAGAAAAACAGACCACGAAGAATGATTAGTGCTTATATTACCAAAGGGGTTCATTCCATCTATTTCTAGCCCAAATCTAAGGTTTCTTGGCTCGACTCCAAAATCTGGAAACAACGAATCAATTTTCTTCCATTGCAACGAATCAGCCACATGGTGAATGTTTCCATCACGAATCCTTTCATTTGCATGACATCTAAGATTATTTGTGTCCTTCGAGTTAGCAAATAGTCTCTTTAATCGTGAAACTATTGGCAAGTACCATAACACTTTAGCAGGAGGATACTTCCTACTAACATTGTCATAGTCATTGTCATCACAATTGTTGGCCTTGTAACGCGAAACACCACATTTCGGATATTGACACATGTTTTAATACTCTTTCCAATATAATATGCAATCATTAGGGCAAGAATGTATCGTGATATACTCCAGACCCATTGGACACAATATCTTCTTGGCCTCATAGCAACGATCCGACATTTGTTATCTTTTGGTAACATTTGTTGTAGCAATTCAAGTAATTACATGAAACTCTTATCCGACCATCCATTTTTTGGTTTCAGATTAAACGACTTTAACACCTCCGACAATCATGTGAATTATGTGCATCCCTTATATAAAGGGGTGTCTTTATCACTACATAAAATATCATAAATATGATTCTTAAAAGAATATTCTCCTATATCACGGAACATATCCTCTAATTGATCTTCCATATATTCATCTTCGTCCATTTTTTGACTTTATGACGCCCGAGTTTCCTCATTATCCACCTTACCATGCCACATCCATTTTGTATAATTTTGACAAATACCATCACAACAAAGGTGATTGTGTAGTTCTTTCTTTGTAACCTTTTTTATATTCGCACAAACAACACAAAGACAATAAAAGATACCCTTATTGCTGGGAAGATGTTTATCAGCGTATTCAAGGAATTCACAAACTCCGTTCTCATAAACCTGACCTAATCTATTAGCTTTCATCCAACTACGATCCATTACAAATTCTGAAATGTATACATGTTTAATAATGTGAATGAAACTTCTCAATCATATGCATATACAACATGAACAAAGATAAAATTAATATACAATATGAACGTAAAGCATATGAAGCAGCTCCTTCTGACTTGAGCACATACAATATGTACATAGAAAAAAGGAATGAAGATATTGAAGAATACCTAGCTATAATAAAATGAGCGTAAGGAATGAAGATTTTGAAAAGTACCGTACGTCGAATCTGAAGAATCAAATGAATAAAGTTACTTTGAATCAGAAGCAGCAAACGAATATTGGTACAACATCGATAAAAAAAGAAGGAATGAAGATATTGAAGATTACATTACTTCGAAGTTGAAGAAGCAAATGAATATTGGTAAAGAATATCTAGCTATAAGCAAATGAAGATGTTGGAGTACCGTTGTCATCTCTAGCTCGCTTGTTCGATTAGGGCTTCTTATGAAAGAAATACAGAATAATTTTTGTTTTAATTTAACAGTAAAGCTTTTAATCTCGGTTGGAAAACAAACCGTAGTGGAATCTTAAACTTATAACAACAGTTGTTTAATAAGACGTCGTCAAATAATTTACAATTTATTTTTAAAATAATGGTATTAAGTGACTCACGCTAAATGTTAATAAAAAATGGAAAAAAAAACGTAGTTGCAGGGAATCAAAGCTTGTTACATTTTATTTATTACTACGGTTGTTTGGCACAACCCTTGTAAAATAATTTACAATTTATCTTTTAAATATTGGTATTAAGTTACACACGCTGAATGTATCCTAAAAAATGGAGAAAAAAATATAGTTGTAGGGAATCGAATCTTGCTACATTTTATTTATTACAACAGTGATTTTATACAACCATCACTAAAAGACTGATATTCATCCAGCCTTTAAGTGGGCGCCAAATTTTTAACCTATTACAATAGTGTAAAAGGATGTGTTGTAAGTCTGACGTTGTTGTTTTAACGTTTTGTAGTAGTGTTAATCCTTCAAGAGAAGCAGTGTATTATCTGAATTCAATAGATGGTGATTGGACAACATATTCGGATATGAAGGATATGGTTGATACGTAAGTGAGATTGTTCTAAATATTCGTGTGTATTTGTATATTTAATTATATCTTTGAGATTATTCTAAATATATGTTTTTTTTTGTTAAAGCAATACAAGTATTCCGATCACAAAGAGAATCTCGAGTACCACAGTCTAAAGCAAACAACTTTTCATGGATCAGAGTGGAGGTATATTAATCTTCACTTTTTCTTATAATAGTGATGTTACTTGATAAAATAATAAAACTATATATTCTTATTTGTTTTTCTGTGTAGTGTCCTCGTCAGCATAATGGTATAGATTGCAGTTATTTCGTTTTGAGATTTATGAGAGAAATCATTCATTTGAATCAAATGGAGATTCCAATCATGATATGGATTTATAACTTAGGATTTATTTTAATATTTATTGGATATTTCATATAATTTATTACTTTTAACTAAATCATACATATTATGTTTTATTATATAGTACTTTGATGAATACAAGTGTGTTCATTACTCGAAAGATAAATTGGAAGAAATCAAGGAGGAATTGTGTGAATACTTTATTGAGAAAAGAATCATATAAGGTATGGAAGTTGTTGTGTAGTTATGGAATGTTGTTGTATAGGTTTGGAAGTTGTTGTATATTATAAATATTTAGAAGTTAAAGGATTTCTAAATGGACAAATTGTTATTAGAATTATGGATTGGTGTATGTATGATGCATGTTGAATTATGTGTTGAATTATGGATTGGTGGACAAATTGTTATTAGAACTATGGACAAATTTTTATATTAAATGGTTTATGTTTTGAATTATGGATTGGTGAACAAATTGGTATTAGAATTATGGATTGGTGTATATATTTTGGATTATAATGGTATATAATGCCTATGTTTAAAGGTTTGTTTGTTGAAATAAAGGCTCAATGATTAAAATATAAGACATATGTGTTTAAATAAAGGCTTGTTGAGTGTCATATAATGCTTATGTGTTTGAAAAAAAGGATTGAATTATATAGGTTTATGGAATTATTTTCAAAAATATGATTTCTAAAAAAGAAAGAATAGGCAGCGCTTTTAAATAAAAAAACACTTAATATGTGATTTTTAAAGAAGTGTTTTTAAAATTTACGTGAAGAAAAGGAAGCGCTTTTTAGAAAAAGCATTGTCTATAGTACACAATAGAAAACACTTTCCATTAAAAGCGTTGCCTTAAAGAGAAATAAAAAATACATTAGACAGGGCTTTTAAAAGCGTTATCTATAGGGGGACAAAAGAAAGCAAGGCGCTGCCTAAAGATGTCATGTGAAAGTATAAAAGACTATAAAAAGAGCTGCTAAAGGCCCACTTTAGAAAGCACTTTTAAAGGTAAAGTGTTTCCTAAAGTATACATAAGGCAGTGCTTTTGCATAAAAAACATTGTCTTTACCTACAACACCGCCACCTAAGGCAACGCTTTTAACCACTGTTAAAGGCCAAAAAAACGTTGTCTTTTCCTTTCTTTGGTGTAGTGTAGTTTGAAGCTCGATCGTGTATCTCAATATGTGTCTGTTTATGTGGAGAGTGCAGCACGCTCGAGGCCACAAGTTAGTGTTAACTCATTTGACATGGAGGCATCGACTTCGCGTGGTTAAGTATCTCAAGCTTCGACCTCCCGAAGACGCGTGTATCCTATTGACCTTCCACCTTATGAAATTTATGAAGCCCCTAATGTTGTTGATCTCATTCATGGTAGTTTTCCAGGAGACCCTTTATGACACCTCCTTACTTCTTCTCTATGTTGAACATGTTGTTGGTCATGTGTGAAAATGAGATGTATATTTATTTACTTTTACGTTACATTTGTTTCATATCATCACTGCTTGAGAGAATAAAATCAGAAGAAGGCCATAAGTGCTTTTCTTCAAGAAAAAGATAAACTTCTTTCAACCATCATCGGGATGAAAGAGGAAGTAAACTTGTTGGATTCCAAACTAGAAATTCGTACAAAATCCTAACACATGTTATACAATGGTCCATATATGTTGGATATTATAACAGATAATATGAAGGTTGTAAGGTTTGACTACAGTTCCAGATTTGTTGCTCCTGAAAAGAAAAATGAGTTTTTGATGAAGGACCACATGTATTAGCATCTTGCTCAACATGTGAACCCTCACAACAAATGCAACATGAAATTTTTTTAAGTGTCACCATTGTGGAATATTTGGCCATATAAGACCCTTTTGCTATAAATTATATGGATATCCTCAGTCTTATAGTCAGTCAAAACTCAAGGAAAGAAAGGGAATAAAATGTAAGCAAATAAGGAGTGCAAACCCAAGGAAATAATTACTTGTCTTATAACTCATGCATCTCTTAGAGTTACATCAAGAGAAGATTGGTATTTTAACAATGGATGCTTGAAGCACATGAATGGTGAAAAGAGATATCTTGAAGAGTTAAAGTCCTACTCTAACAGTTATGTCACCTTTGGTGATGGAGCTAGAGGAAGAATCAAGGGCATAGGCAAATTGGTTAGTCTGGGTTTCCCTTGTCTTGGTGAGGTATTGTTGATAGAAGGATTACCTAATAACTTGATCATCATAATTCAACTATGTGATCAAGGTCAGAATGTTAGCTACAACAATCCTGAATGTATTGTCTCTAGAAAAAATAAAAAGGAGTGTGCGAAACAAAAGTTTCAAGATCCAAAGAGAATTGTTACATGTGGATCTCATAACCCTTATCCAAGAGCATGAAGGAAAACATATTTGAATATGTTGTTAAGGATTTACCTAAATTCATGATTAAAGAAGACAAAATTTGTGGAGTGTGCGAAATAAGCAAGTTGTCCCACAAGAGGCTCCAGCATCCTATCTCCATTAAAGGTCTGAAGTTACCTCATATGAATATTATGGAATCCACTTAAGTGAAAAGTCTGGGTGGAAGAAATTACACTATATGTGTTAAAAATGATAAAGGAAAATTCCTTTATTACTTTTGGTTTGGTATGTCAAACAAGATGTTGGAACATTATGTTCAACATTTGCATTCTAAAATTAAGATGAGTTTTGAAGGAAGTTTCACCTACTTATTTAACCTATAAGTAAAGCTTTTAAGAGATATTTGTACTAGGGTCTTATAAAATGTTTTGTGTGAATTAAAAAGGGGTGTAATTGGTATTTGCATCTGTGAAATCTTATGGAAATTAATTCAAGGGTGGCATGCAAGTCTAAAAGGAGAGTTTATCTCTCTTGTGATCATTGTAGAGCATACAGCAAGAGAAATCTCTTCAAATTCAAATTTCTATCTCATTCACTCCTTCCTAACACGCAAGAATAATTTGACTCCCTCTTTTTATTGTGCTAGTACATTTGTTCCCCTTAAGCTCTCTCAAACCAGTTTCAAAATGAGCCAAAAGACAACTGATGTTAAATCTACTGAATTCATGCCTATTACAAATTCATATGGGGTCAAGATGCTTGGAGTTAAAATGTGCGAGAAAGGAACTTCAAAGAAAGCTAGGGTTTATGATTTTAGTGACAATGATGATTAACATACCATGTTTATAGACCCAAAACCTTTGAACATGATTGTCCTAGTTCATGTTTCAATAGATAAAACAAAAAATGATGCCACAAAAAAGAAGAAGAAAATGTTTCAAAAAGTTATTACCTCAATGCATGATATTGTTTAAAGTTTGAATGTTGATATGGAAGTTGATTGCAACCCCTGTAGAAAAGACATAGATCATGATGAAACCATGGTTTAGGGACCAAATGAGGAACCACATGATGAATCACATGTTGATTAACATGTTGAACCTAATTTTGAAGCATTTGTTCAAACATCTTGTACCCACAAGCTGAACCCACTTCTAAACTAGTTGATAAATCACCTAAATCCACTTATGAAACACATGTTAAAGCATCTCCTTGTGTGAATCATGTCATGGTTGATGGTCATCTTGTTGATAATCCTATCATTGATAAGCTTCTTGATGATGTTTTCAATGATAACCATGTCTACTCTGAAGATTTTGTTGATGATATCCTCAGTGAGAACCATCAATATGTAGAGGCTGAAGTTCACATTAAGTTCAAATTTGAATGATAACCATAAGTCAAATGAAGAAGTTAGGAATGAGGGGGATAAAAGTCAAAAGGAAAGGAATGAAGAGGCTAATAATGATGATATTCCCATTGCTCATATCATGCATAAGATTATTAAAAGTGTGTCCAAACCTCAAGACAGAGATACTCAAGTGAAATATATAGAAATCGTGAGTGTAGATTAAGAGACTAAATCTGATGACCAATCTTCAATTAAAGTAATGAAGAGTTTAGTTAGGTATATGGAAGAATGGGTGAAAAAGAAGCAAAAATAGAAATAGGTATTTCACAAAGTCTCCATGAAAAAATGAATATGGTGAAGAAGAAAATTCCTTAAGAGAAGCTTGAGAAGAAGAGAAGAAGGGTTAAAGAAAAAACTCCTGAAAAAGAAGTCTCTCAAGAGAAAACTTATGCAAATAAGTGACTTTGAGACAGATATTGATGTTGATGTCCTAGAAATTGTTCCTTCTTCCAAAAGGAAAATTGGAGGAAAAAGAGTTCCAATAAATATTACAATTACCCCCTAGACAATATGTTATTCCACTATAAAGAAAGTGTACACAAGTGGAATTATATTTGTAAAAGAAGATTTTCTCCTAAAAGAGAGTTGAGCAAAGATGTCCTCGAATGCCAAGTGATCATGCATCTGTTGAAGGATACTAGATTGATAAAAAATATTTCAGATATTGGACCTTGTTATGAAAAGTTGGTTAAAGAGTTTATTGTGAACCTATCTCCTGATTTCAATGTTGAAGGAAGTCAATAGTATAGGAAGGTTTATGTTAGAGGTAAATGTGTGAAGTTTTCACCCTCCATTATTGATGCATTTGATAATTTCTCTCCATGCACAAGATTGTTAAGGAAATCACAACTGGACAAGTGGAACAATGGCCCAATAAATAGTTACTTTATTTTGGAAAATTTAGTGTGAATTATGTTGGTCTAAATAGGAAAGGTGTAGTAAATTGGGAATCCATTAATCATAACTCAAGAATCACTCCTACCTTAGCCAAGCTGACTTATTAAATTGGAACCAAGTCTAAACTGAACTTTGGGGAATCTGTTTTTAATCAGACCATGAAACATGGTGACTCATATGTTTTCAAGCTTCCAATAGCTTTCCCTTGGTTAATTACTAGGATCATATTGAAGCATAATTCCAATATAGTGCATGTTGAAGAAATGAACAACAAAAAGTATTTTACACTAACTCTTGACAAAAAGTTGATTGTGGGGAAACATGTACCATAAATTATGGTCAAGCATCATGGTCAGACAGTTGGTGAAAGCTCTTCACTTGTATCCAAATCCACCAGAAAATATGTGTTGTTTGAGCTTATAGAAGTTTCAAAAGCTCTGCAATAGACTATTACCTCAAGTACGATCAGAAAGAGGAGTGTGGTTGGATTTATCAAAATATTGATTGAGGGGATGATGTTGAGGATGAAGACAAAGTTGATAGTGAAGAAGAAAAGGAAGAATAATCAGCTAGTGATGAAGAAGTTGACAACTCAAAATCCTCATGTGTATAAGAAGAATCCAGCTCTGAAGACCGATGCCATCAACCACTTGACTTCTGACTTTTACTACTAACCTCTGATGTTGTTGATGTCTTACATTGTTTTGTACTTCTAAGGATTTTTGGTTTAGATGATTGTGTGTGGTGTGCTTAATGCTCAAATTATAATGCACATCTTGTATGTTTTTGGAAGTGTTGTTTTACAAAAAAAAATCCAAATGGGAGATTGTTGTTCTTTTTGGATTGGATGCACTATACAAAAAACATGGTATGTTCAAGCTATTTATGTGAAGAATGGACACATGTGGGAACATATGTCCAAGTATGTGTCCCTCATCTGCAGAACAAGATTGTTGTTTCGGCGCGTATTTCTGCAGCATTGTGCAATAAGAATTGTTGCTATCTTTTAGGAATGTGTGATTGTGATTTGTTTGACAACTTAGATTGAAAATCAAATCATTTTAAATGTAGATTTGAATTTGAATTAAAAATAAACCATATCTTTTGTTGGATGTTTTTACTGAATAAATCAAATCCAACAATATTTGTTACTATTTTTGGACGAGATCACAACTAAAATCCATAGGAGAAAAACCCATAATTGTATTGTTATTTAAGGAGACTTATTCCTCATCTTTGAGGGTGTATGTTAGGATTGAAAATATTTGTGTTAGGTTTTATTTGAGTTGTTTGTTTGTGTTTCTTGTACACCATGTTATTGCTTCTCATATCATGAGGCATGGTAGTTGATTTGTTTAGTTGAGTTGCAATTCAACATTGAATCATTCTGATTATTGTTTTTGTTCACTAGAGCTAGTGATTGAGAGAAATTGATAGGGGTTCTAATATTTAGGGGAAGACCATAATAGAAATACATTGAGGGTAGAATTAAGAATATGGGCATTGAGAAAGGGGCTTTTTCATCTAGAAACTTTGAATTAATTCTATTAAAAAGTGGATTTCCTTTCTTGGGTAGAGTGCCTCATAGACGTAGGTGTTGTTTGCACTGAACCGGGTTAACAATACTTTTATACCCAAAAGGAAGGGATTGACTTTAAAGATAAAGTTTATGGTTTCATCGAAAGACTCTTTTAGGACAATCATGGCTCATGGTGCACATTATGATTTTAAACTCCACCAAATGGATATCAAGAAGGATTTTCTCAATGGCAACATTGATGAAGCAATCTATATGGTGCAACCAGAAAACTTTGTGTCAGAAGACTAAAAGAATATGGTTTGCAAATTGAAAAATCCATTTATGGACTAGAACAAACATCTCGGCAGTGATACCACAAGTTTCATGAAGTAATTTGTCATTAGGTGAATGTTTTGAGGATTATGTGTATCACAAATCCAGTGGGAGAAAGTATATATTAGTAATCTTGTATGTTGTTGAAATGTTGTTTACCACTAATGATATAGGTATGATGCATGAAACTAAGAAATTTCAATCAAGAAAATTCCAAATGAAATATCTCAGTGACACCTTCTTTGTATTAGGAATTCGGATACATCGAGATCGATCTCGGGGTATTCTAGGATTGTCGCAAAGGAGCTATATCGATAAGGTACTTAAAAGGTTTGGCATACACGAGTGTAAACCATGGGGATACCCTAGTTGTTGAAGGAGACAAGTTTAGTCTCAGTCAGTTCCCAAAAGGAAATTTAGAAATTCAAGAAATTCAAAATATTTGTAGGGAGTCAAATGTATGCCTAAGTATGTGTGTGTCTGGATATTTCGTTCATAATGACATAGTCAAAACATATTGACATCAAGTTTCTAGTTATTAAGGAAATGCTACAAAGTGGACAAATTTTCATAAAACATTTAGGGACCAACTCCATGATAGTAGATCCTCTTACAAAAGGTCTTTCACCCAAGGTCTTTCATAGGCATACTGCTTACATAGGTGTTTTAGGATTTGAAGAATCTTTGATTTAGTGGGAGTTAGTCATTTATGAATTGTGTTTTATGTTTATTATTTTGTATGAATACTCCAGTTTTGGATATTTTTTCCAACTAATAAAGTTTAATATTCAGCTAGTTGCACTTTGTACAATAAGGCTATTAAATGATTTCCCTAAAGTAAAGTAGGACCCATTGAAAATTGACATGAATATATCAAACTCATGTGATTTTCATGCTACACATTTCATGATGAGTTTATGTCATTTAATTATGTCAGTATTAGCAATTATTGTTGAGTTTAGTTATGATTGATATGACGAAAAATCAATTTGGTTTTATATACTTACATAATTAATGGATGAGATTATTTGGATATGCTTGAAGTATATATAATGGCAAATTTTGAGCTCATAGATTCTAACACGTGTGTAAAGTTACATATATGACTACTGACTAGTCGAAGATTGTTAAAATTTTGGGTCACAAATATAATAATTAAGGTGTTACGGTCATTATTTAATTCGTCAAGACTTAAAGGGGTATAATTAATATTAGTAAGTTTATGGCTAAAAGCATAAATATTATGAAAGGTAAGATTATTGTGCAAATATCATAAGTCAATATCTAATTTGTTGCTAGACCAAATTAGAATATTGAAAACTAAAAAAAAAACTTAAGGTTATTTATATGACTAGGGTCTCCATTTGTAGAGAGGTCAAAACACCTGTTTATTAGGATTCTCTCTTCATCCTCGTCCGAAGAGATTCAAGAAACCATATGAAACTCTTCAAATCAAAATATTAAACACTCGTAAACCTTCAACGATATCAATCGCAAACTCTAATATGCTTCTGTTTTTATTCTCTAATTTAATTCTGATATGAATTTAAAGGATGTGAGTGAGTCGATGGCATATTTGACTTATAAAAATTAGTTTAGAATTTTGTTTATGATTTCTATAGAGATAATAACTATAAAATTAAGAACAAATCTAACCAATTAATCCAAATGCCATTGATATTTTATCCCCAAGTGTGACTTTCATGCTCTTTAAATTTTCAAGCAATCTCAAATCATCAATTGTTTGACTCTTAACTTAGATTGGACTAAAGTCGAATAATTTTCTTAATCCAACCGTTAAGATTCATTAATCTGGAATTTAAAATGTAATCATTATAAATGAAATATTGCATCCTAGACCATTCAAATTGCAAGTTCCACGTGGAACTTTGTTGAAGGGAGTTGTCTCAAGGTATTGGTCATAATTTCTTGCCCTAATAGGTTTAATAATAATTATTTATTATTTATTCTGTTTTAAAATAAATGACGTTTTAACAAATATTTTATCTAATTTATAAATAAAAAATTAATTTTTAAATTTATTAAACAGTCAATATATCTAATAATTAAGCTATAGTATATTAATTATTTAATGAATTCAAAAAAAAAAAATTTCTATAAATAGTATTGAATAGAGTAAAATTTATTTTAAATAAATGTTATTTTTATTTTTTAATATACTAATAATTGTTATATTTTTAATTGTATTTTTTAATTATTAATTTATATATTACTTCAAACATATTAATGAGATTAATTTTATAAAAGTGTAATGATTTATTGTATTTCTTGATAAATGTGGAAAAACTTTAAACCGGGAGAGTCCTACTTATAATATGTGTCTTTATTGTAAGTTTGCCATAGCATTTCATCCTCAAATTTTTTTATTTTTAGTTTGTTCTTCAATCACTACTTATAATGTAAGCATCGAAATTACAATGATTTACAGGTGCTTATTAAAAAAAACAATGATTTACAGGTTGTCTGTCACATTTGGAAGAGTTAAGCTATTTGCTTCCCCCAAGTTTATTTTTTAAAAAGCAAAAAATTGCATTAAACAACTCTTACTAGCATGAGGCATGCAAAGTAAAAGTTATACCAGTACAGAGAACAAGTTTTAGTTACACCAGAACAGACCTACAAAATAGATAAAGACATTTGAAGCCTAGGCAGTATAAACTGAAACTAGTACACTAAATCTGCACTAATACACCAGAACAAGACCAACCAGAACTTGCACAAACCAGAGGAACCTCCTACTACTGAGGTCCAAAACCGAAAACCACAGGCAAATAAAATCTGCACCGCTGAATCCATCAAAAAGAAACGAAGCCTCCGACAAAAGAAAAAGATCATGATGAGATGACCATTTTGCACCGCTGAATCCATCGAAAAGAAACGAAGCCTCCGGCTGCTAACTCTAAGTCATGGGTAGGATAGTTCCTCTCATGAACACGTAGTTGTCTAGAAGCATAAGCAACTACCTGACCATTTTGCATCAACACACCACCAAGACTCATCTTCGAAGCATCACAGAATACCACAAAAGATTCATTCAGATTCGGCAATATCAATATTTGAGCAGTCGTTAACCTCTTCTTCAACTCAACAAAACTCTTCTCGCACGCAACATCCCACACATAAGCCTAACCCTTTCGAGTCAACTGCGTCAGAGGCAATGCCAACTTAGAAAAACCCTCTATAAATTTTCTGTAATAACCAGCCAAACCAAGAAAACTTCCAACCTCCGTAGCAGACTTCGGAGTATCCCACATTAACACAACATCAATCTTCGAACGATCCACTGAAATTCCACCACTATAAATCATATGGCCAAAGAAACTCACTTCCTTCAACAAGAACACGCACTTCGACAACTTAGCATAAAGCTTTTTCTCTCTTAACACTTGTAATACAATCCTCAGGTGTCCTTCATGTTTTTCTTCTGACTTTGAATAAATTAGGATGTCATCAATGAAAACCACAACAAACTTATCCAAATACTTATGAAAAGTCCGATTCATATACTCCATGAATACACCATGTGCGTTGGATACACCAAAAGGCATCACAATATATTCATAGTGATCATACCTCGTCCAGAAAGCTGTCTTCGAAATATCATTTGCCTTAACTCGAATCTGATGATAACCTGACCTCAAGTCAATCTTACTAAACACACAAGCTCCCACCAACTGATCCATCAAATCGTCAATCCTCGGAAGTGGATATTTATTCTTAATAGTCACTTTATTCAATTGTTGATAATCGACACACAAACCCATACTACAATCTTTTTTCTTAACCAGTAACACAGGAGCACCCCACGGAGAAACACTTGGACGAACAAATTTCTTCTCAAGAAGTTCTTCAAGTTGTTTCTTTAACTCACTAAATTCTGAAGCTGACATCTGATAAGGAGCCATCGACACTGGACTAGTACCTGATTTCAAATCCACAGTAAACTCTATTTCACGCTCTGGAGGCAAATCGTTAATGTCGTCCGGAAACACATCAAGAAATTCTCTGACGACATGTAACTCAACACTCACCTGTTCACGATCAACTTGTAATGCCGCAAACAAAGAAAACAACTGAGCTTCATCTACTAGAAGTTCATCGACTTGCTTCACAGATAGAAATATCATCTCCCCACAATGACCAAACTCTGGAAACTCTACCGTCTTTGCATAACAATTGATATGCACAAAGTTGAATTCCATCTAGTTCATTCCAAGCACGACATCCATATGACACAAAGGTAAACACACCAAATCCATTAAGAAATCCTTACCATAAATGGTTAGAGGATATTTCAAACATACACGGTTAGTCGTAACAGAACCGTCAGCAGGCATCTCAATCAACATATTACGATTCATAAAAGTCAAAGGCATATTCAACCTGGTCGCGCACTCAATCGAAATAAACGAATTAGTAGCACCAGTATCAATTATATCAACCAACTCAACATCATTAATAAAATAAGTACCTATAATCAAGTTATCCTTCTTTTGAGCATCTGAACCACTCAACGCGAACATTCTACCAGTAGTCTGAGTCGTAGTAGCAACCTTCTTCGGTTTCTGGCACTGAGTACTGATATGTCCCTCTTTACCACAGTTGAAACAAGTTGGTCCAGCATTCGGACATTCATCCTTCATATGGCCCTTCTTACCACATTTGTAGAATTTTATCACTGTAGCAGTACACACATCAGACTTGTGTCCTGCTTCTCCACACTTATAGCACTTTAGAGGAGTAGAAATCGCTCCCCCACTTGGCTTCTTCCCATCATTAACCTTCAGCTTCCCCTTGTCATTTGGAGTCGCATAAGGCTTCCCTCGAAACTAACTCATGTCTTTCTTCTCACTCACCTGCTTATAGTGAACAGATCGAGCTCGACTATCCTCATCATAGATTCTACTCTTATCCACAAGCTCAGCATACCTGCGGATCTGCTGATAACCAATCGCTTGCTTGGTTTCTGGTCTCAGCCCATTCTCAAACTTCAAACACTTGGACAATTGCATCATCACGGTTGTAGTGAGGACAGAACTTCACTAACCTCTCAAACTTGGCAGCATACTCTTCCACTGTCATGTTCCCCTGCTTCAACTCTAAGAAATCAACCTTTTTCTTGCCACGAGCATCTTCAGGAAAGTACTTACTCAGAAAGTCCCTCCTGAACACATTCCATGTTATCACAGCTTCAGCTCCTTCTAATCTCTGATGGATATTATCCCATCAATTCTCAACCTTTTCATCCAGCATATGGGTGTCAAACTGCACCTTCTGAGCATCAGAGCATGCCATAGTCCTGAAAATCTTCTCAATCAACTTCAGCCACTTATGCGCATTCTCTGGTTCATGAGAACCCTCAAACTTAGGAGGATTATTCCTCTGGAAAACCCCCAAGGCATAAAATTCATCCCAAACATTGTTTTGCACCGTAGCATGAGCAAGTGCAGCTACCGCATTCGCAAGAGCACGATTCGAAGCTATTCTACAAATCACCAACAACGTCAGAAAACAACTCAACCTCAAAACACTCAAACGCAATAACCGACACGACTGACTACGACACGACCGACAGACCGACCTGCTCTGATACCACTAATGTAACACTCTTTCTACCCTATCACAAATAATATACATTTTTAATCAATTATCAAAGTAAAACTCATGAAAGGATATCATATCCTTCAAATATAACTCAAAACATCATATATCCATCACATTTGAGTCCTAAACGGATCTCTTCCACAATATCATTGGTCAATTTCAGCATACTCAGCTTCACACTCTCAAATGTGGTCTCACACAACAAACTCATGTCTCTGAACTGCTCAATCATCTCAAGTTCTTTTATCATCAACATCGACATATGCAAAGTCTTTCTACTCAAAGCGTCTGCAACCACATTAACTTTACCAGGGTGGTAACTCAAATCAAAATCAAAGTCATTCAACAGGTTCGAATCCTACTGGGTGCAATTAATCTTTGTATGGGTCAGTCCATACGGAGCTTTGCTTTGGATTTAAATGGGATCCCCACTAGTGGACGGTGAGATTGGTTCTCTTGGTTAGTGTTCCACTAGAAGCATATAATTATGCCCACATAATTAAGATTTAAGGACAAAAGAAAATATTAACAATCTTTCTAAATTTTAAAATTTTATTTTCAGATGAATTGAAATGTAATCAGA
This sequence comes from Lathyrus aphaca, assembly GCA_963966055.1. Classification (NCBI taxonomy): domain Eukaryota; kingdom Viridiplantae; phylum Streptophyta; class Magnoliopsida; order Fabales; family Fabaceae; genus Lathyrus; species Lathyrus aphaca. Next base: position 704,871,651 of record OZ014519.1, on the reverse strand, counting down.
GTCAAGTCTCAGCCAAAGATTATAGATGAAAATATTTGAAGGTTAACTTCTATAATTTTTTCTAAAGTTTATTTTTAGAATCCATCATGTTATCTTACATCATAAACAATTATAAAAATGGAAAGTAGAACACAATTTAACATAAATCTTTATTAAGACATTCATAAAATACATAATATTATATAGATGTTCATTAAGGTAAATCGAACATTATATTTTATGATTAAGAGATGGTTGAGAAGTTTAAACATTTTTAGAATATTGTTGTTCGATTTTACAATTATCACATCTATCTCGATTGGACTCTTTGTTTTTTAACTGTGAAATGTACTCCACATAACTGTTAAGTTTTCGTTTGTCTACACATCAAATTTGTTGAATTGTATATTTCATTCGTTGTCGGATGAACAATAATGAAGATTCACAAGTCTTTGATTATCTAGGTATCGCAAGAGATTTTATATTATGGATTTCAAATCGAAGAGAAGGGTGATCTCTATAAACCTAAATTCAAGATGGGGTCTCTCATCGTTGAAGTAGACAAAAGCGAGATACTATTGAGACATTTTTTGGTGTTTTAGTTAACAACATGAAGGGCATCCCCTATTTATAGAAGTTTTAGATCAATAATAACCTCAGAAACTCAATCTTGTATCTGAGAATATTTTGGAACTTAACTTATGGAATTACACTTTTACGTTTAGAAAAACACAAGAAAAAAAGTTGGTTTATAACTTAAATTTTGGATTTACCCTTGTTATTAGTTATTTTACATAAATTATTTTGGCATAATGTTTTAATCACAAATAGACTTTTTTTTATTAACAGAGAAAATTTTATAAATAATATTTTATATAATTAATGTTGGATATACGTTAAAAAAAAGTATTAAAGTGTATCCATATGAATTCGTTAACAATAACAATCCAACATTACATACAAAATAAATGATGTTTAAATCTAAATTCATTGTTAGATCAAAACTAAAATTCATCAAAGCATGTGTCACCATATAAATTTATATCTATGGGTTAAATAGTGTTTACCCCCTGCCAAACAAACGAGATTTTGTTTACTTCCCTTTAAGAAAAAAAATTGATTCCCCGCTCAACTTATCCAGATTCCTTTTCTAAACACTCTGATGCAGTGAGTGTGGAGCAAAGTGAGCATCATGGTTAGTAGATGGCAGATCGAGAAATTTTCTGGTAACAACTTCGGGTTGTGGAAAACTAAGATGCAAGCAATTTTAATTCAAGATAAGTGTATCGATGCTTTGAAGAGTGAAGCGTTGATGCCTGCAGGGATTACACAGGTACAGAAGACCGAGATGATGGATAAGGCCAGGAGTGTCATTATCTTGTGCCTCGGGGATAAACTTCTAAGAGAAGTCACCAGGGAGAAAATTGTGGTTGCTATGTGGGAAAAACTTGAATCATTGTATATGACAAAGTCTTTGGCTGACAGGTTGTATTTGAAACAACAACTATATTCATTCCGAATGGTGGAGAAAAAATCCATAGTTGAGCAACTTACAGAATTTCACAAGATTATCGATGATCTTGAGAATATTGAAGTGAAGATTGATGATGAGGACAAGGCTTTGCTCCTGTTAAGTTCATTACCCAAATCCTTTGAGCACTTTAAGGATGCTCTTCTTTATGGTAAGGAATGTACTGTTACTTTGAATGAAGTCTAGACGGCGGTGAAATCCAAAGAATTTTAAAAGGCGAAAGATTGATTAAGGATAATGGTGAAGGCTTAAATGTGTCAAAAGAAGGAGGTGAGCGTAAAGGGATGTCCAAATCAAAGAGGTCTGACAAGTCCAAGGTAAAATGTTTTAATTGTCATAAAATTGGTCACTTTAAAAGGGATTGTCCTGAAAGAAAGGTCAATGAAGATTTTGTTGAAGCTAAAGTTGCCTTGGGTGAGGAAAGTTATGAGTATGTTGAAGCACTAATAGTATCGAGTTTGGACACTGAAGATAGTTGGGTCATTGACTCAGGTTGATCTTATCACATGTGTCCATAAAATACTTTGAAACTTTGAAGATGGTGCAAGGTGGAGTAATTCGCCTTGGTAATAATAAGACATGGAAGGCTCATGGTATTGGTAAATTTAGATTTAAAATGTTTAATGATCGTGAACTTCTTATTCACAGTGTGAGGTATATTCCAGAACTCAAGCGAAATTTGTAATTTATAAGTCTTTTTGATTATTTAGGCTATTGTACTAGAGTTGAACGTGGAGTGTTGAAGATTTCGCGTGATGAATTGATTATTGCTAAAGGGTCTAATATGTGGTCTATATATTTTAGAAGGTTCAAGTGTTGTTATTCATTCATCGTCAACTAGTGGAGGTTTTCATGACAAGGAAAAACTATAGGATTTGAGTTTAAGGCGTTATGAATGCCTTAAGAATGTTCTAGAGGAGTATAATAAATTTTGCAGAAATCAAGGGATAAAAATGCATGTTACCGCTGAGTTGCTATTGAGTTTTAGGGAAAAGTTGAGGTTTAAACAGCTTACTTGGTTGGTAGTGAATTTCTTCAAAAGAAGAATAGTGAAAACCAAGGGAGAAAACTAGTAGAAACTATAATGGAGAAAACTCAGTTTGAGGTGGGGTTTCCTACTATAGATGCTAGCAGTAGTGAGGGAACGGTTACAGAGATCTCTGATTATCATTTGACTCATGATAAGGTAAGTAGGGTTATTGTAACATCTCAAACGGATGGTTATGCTAGTCTTAGATATTATATTTTTAATGTGGCTGAAGGACTGCAAAATAAATGAAGAAAAACCTTCAGGGAGACATTTGAAAACAGGTGGAGTCAATGGTGGTTGAAAAATCATACTTGTAGGCTTGTTAAATTACCTAGGCAGAAAAAGGTAATTGGAAACAAGTGGATGCAAGTGATGAGATCAAGATTCAGGGGTTGCTTGAATTTGATCAAGGTTATTGATTAGAGTTTCAACTTGGAAGAGAGCAGCAACTTTGTTGATTGTTAAATCGATATCAACATGGTTTAAGTCAGGGTGGAGATTGTTGTAAAAGTGTCTTAAAATCTTTGTTGATGAAGAGAAAGAAAACATATTTTGGAGATTGCATTTATCGTGAAAATCGAAAGTTTAAGAAAGTCGGACTAAAAAAAGAAGGAAAAAGAAATCGGGCGGTGAATAGTGCCATCAGTACGGATGAATAGTAATGTATGTACGAATGAATAGTATTGTCCGTACGGTGAATAGTGTTTTCAATTTTTGGGCTTTTTTTCGGTTCGGTCCATGGATCCAGATTTTGGGCTTTGGTTATTGGGTATTTGCTATTATAAATATGTATCTCTTATATGTTTGGTGTGTGACAAACTTAAGGGTTACACCAACAGAGAGAGCAAGGGTTTAAAGGTATTAGGTTTCAACATAAAGAAACCCTTGGATTACACCTTGGGTTTGAGTGATTCATATATTGAGAGTTTGAGAGGTTGAGAAACACTTGGGTAGAAAATAGGGTTGTTTTTTGGTGCCTTCAGGGTTGTTCTTGGAAACCTGAAGGCGAAGGATATTTTCTTGTAACTCATTTGTAATCTCTTGTAACAACTTTTTGAGTATAGTGAATTGGAGAGTTGCTCTCTCCCCCATAGTAGATTGTTTGATCGAATTGGGTAAACAAACATTCATTTTATTTCTTGCCTTATTCTGTTATATTACCTGTGTAAGGATTATTATTGTCACAGACCATTTATTTTGGTTGCTAGTATTCTTTGTCCCACAAATTGATATTGAATTTTGTTGTAATTCACAACAAGATTCACAACAGTAACAAAATAACAATTGTTTATATATTTCTTTTAGACATCACTTTCCAAAACATGTATAATGGGTTGAATTAGAAGGGTAATTGGGTTGCTGCATATGGGTTTGTGTATACTTGATTTAGCCAAATTAAAATAATTTTAAAATAATAATTACAAAAATTGAATTAAATTTAAAAATATATAATACGAAAAAAATAGAATTAAAGATATATAATATATAATATATAAAAACAGTAATAATATATAAAAAAAATTATTAAAAAAAACTAATTAATCCACGTGGCATGTAAAATTTAATTTAAAATAAAAAAATCCTACTGGACTGCCACGTAGGAAGATACTACGCTCAGTCAACCAGATAATGAAATATGGGCTTCTGCAAGGAATCTGTGTTTTACAATGGGGGAATCTCAAAAAAAAATCTTGGGGGTGGGGGGGTAAATCAAAACGCGCTTGTTTGTCAGGGATAAATACTATTTAACCCTTTTTTTATTAACATAGAAAATTTTATAAATAATATTCATATAATAAATGTTGGATATACATTAAAAAAGTATTAAAATGTATCCATATGAAATCGTTAACAATAACAATCCAACATTACATACAAAATAAATGATGTTTAAACCTAAATTCATTGTTAGATCAAAACTAAAATTCATCAAAACATGTGTCACCATAAAAATTTATATCTATGGGTGGTTCTTCTGTCTTTGACTTTTACTATTTGATTCTCTTTCAGTCTCGCTCAACTCGGTGAATTCTTCCATCCTATCCAAAAAGTTGTTTGGTCAAGTTTCAACTTTCTTAGAGAAATTAGTAATTCACTCTAGTGATGTTTGTGGTATAAGACATCCTCGTTTCAAATATACTTAACAAAATATAGTTATTTTTGAAAGCCATCAAATACACATAATACATCTCGTTAGATTTTTAGGTGGACCACTATGAAGTGGAAAAAATCTTACTGAGAAGTCATATCTTATCAAATCAATACACGCCATATTATATGCATTTTCTATAAGATGGCCTCTAACACAAGAATAAGATATTCAAATATCTCAAAAAATATTTCAGCGAAGCACGTTCATTTTACCTCTGGTGTTGGACCACTAACAGAAGAATAAGAGATTCATGAATTGCATTGAAATGTTATTTTTTTTTTTATAGAGTTATGCATGGTTCCTTATGCGTCTTCAACTCTTTAAGAAGTTTTGACAGAAAAGTGTGTGATTCTCCTCTCCTCTAACAAACAAATTTAAAATAGTGTGATAATTGCAGTTACTGTCACCCTTAACATCTACAGTTCGTTCAATGTATTTGTGCATAAAAACTGACATTCATTATGTATGATTTTTTGTCAAGATGGTGAAGGATATGGTTTGCTAATGTGAGCACCTTTAAAAACATTTTTTTAGATTTTGAAGTTGGAGCGAATAACGTGTGTCAACATGTTTGAAATAGGAATGAGGTTGCTTCGCTAAGTTGACACTTTGTGTTGGTTTGACCTTCTTACAAGCATCCTTTGTTTTTACCGGTTCCAAAGATGATCTCAAATTTTTGGTTTCTCGATAGGAAATATTCCTCATATACTCTTTTCTGTTCAGTTTCATGTTGTCATCAGCTTTCAAAAATCTTTCTTGAATCACCTCCCATTGGTCATGATATATTTATCTGGTTTATCATCCTTCATCACACTATCATCATCAAATTAGAGCCTTCTCCAATGCATGTAAACCTCATCCATTCGTATGGGTCTATCAAGTTCCATATTCTTTGAAATTAAACAAGCACATGGAAGAATGTATGTCTTCATAAGTGTACAATCACACTTTGAGCCATATGAACCTACTTTCTCTTCTCACTTTATTTCGTGATAAATAAAATTTAATTCTGCTCGGGATATATTATCGACCAACTATGAATAAATATTATTATCTCTGAATCTATGTTATAATACTATAATGTTGTGATCAAATGATGTTTGTATCTCATTATACTAATTTTTGATGACTTTGTTCACAGAGTCCTAACCTTTACATAAATTACATTTACTACCTCCCAACCAATTATTCAATGTAGCATATACATATTCAACTTTGTTAGTTGTTGTATTTCCAAAGTTACTAACTTGATCGGTCCAAGCACAAACCATTTTCTCTTTCACCTAGACTAGAACCGTACTGTCAACATATTTCAAGAAATTTGAATATTTTTCACACACACTCTTAAAATGTATTACAGATTTGGCATATAATTCTTCCGTTGAATAATTTATTATAACTTTCCAAGCATCTATTATGTTTTCCAATATCACACCGGCATTGATCATTTTCTAATCTTCATTATTGGTTTATTGGGTCCCTGCTGCAGACTTATGAATATTTCTCACATTTTTTGTTTGTGATATCTACAAATTAATGTTAAAACAAGATATGTTATTGACTTAATTCTCTTTAGTTTTGATTATAACAAAGTATTGCAAGAACGATGGTTTATTTGATGTGTATTTTATTTATTGCAGGTTTTACATCATTGTACATAAATAATTGGAATATGTTCTACATGAACACACTTGAGAGTTTCTTCATTGCTAGCTTCTGGTGGCAGAATCTGAAGAACAATTACTAGTGTAGTTGAACATAGACTCTGCAATGAAGGTCTCAGCATTCAGACGAGTGACTACACTTGGTTATTGTATATTAGCTTTTGGTACCATTCAGAGTTGGTGGTAAGGATTTGGTTGTTTATACTACTGTAAAAACATGTTGTATTGTCTTATCAGCATGTCAGCTAGAGTCTACTTGGTGCAAGACTCAAGAAAATATGAACATTTCTATAGATGATTGCTCTCAACAAATATATTAGTATAAATACTCTTGAAGACTCAAAGGTTAAAAGTGTTATCCACTAGATTCAGAATCTGTCGAGTATCCATCTTCAACGGCTCTTGTACTATGGAGGAAAAGCAAACTAACTTGGTATATCCTCTCAACGGCTAGTTTCTCCAAATTGCTATAAATATGCTGAAGATTCAAAGCTTGGATTTTCAACAAGGTTTACAGATGTGAAGGAGTAGCAAGATCAAGAAATTATCAACTCATTGTAATGTGCATAAATTATGTAGGTAGTTATAATTGTAAAATCCTTAAGATTTCTTACCATTGAATACCTTAGAAATATTAAGAGCTTTAGGTCTTTGTTATGGTGATTTCCAGTACCTCTGATACTTGTATCATGTACACCTTGTTCTCTATTCTGTTGAGCCTTCAGTAATTTAGATTAAGTATTTGGTTATGTGCTTGAGCAAAATTCTTGCCTCATTGGGATCCAAGCAACAAGTTTTGATCCAAGATGCTTAAGCCATGTAATTCTTAATGCGTAAGTGTTTAAGTTTTGATAGTCTTATTCAGCTAGTCTGATTGAGCAAGAAGTCTCAGGTGTGGCCTGAGCAGGTTAAGTCTCAGTCTGGATGACAAGTGGAGCAAGAAGCTCGGTCAGAGGATGGGCAACTAGTCATGGACAGTCAGTCTATGCAAAGGAAGTCTTAGACATGTTCTCTAAGCAAATGGAATTCTCATCTAGAGGATCTTGAAGCTGGATGTTTGGATCAGAAGGCTTGAGCAAGGGTAAGTCATAGACATGTGCTCTAAGAAAGGAAAGTCTCAGACCGTGGGTATGAGCAATTGTAAAAGACTTGTGCAAAATCGCAAGCGATTGTAATTTGAATGATTATAATGAAAAGCTCTTGTGGATCAAGGGGACTGGACTACTCTCAGTTAAGGGAGAAACCATGATAAATCTTTTGTGTCTTCTGTTGATTATATACTTTACTTTTGTTATGTATTCGTTGCCAAATGAATTAAATAGAATTTGATCATCTGTTCTGATTATGTATCTCTGATCAAAATTTAACTTAAAGAAAAGTGAAACACAATTCAACCCCATTTCTTGTGTACTTTTCACACCTTTAATTAATGCATATGATGTTGGAAACACTTTTGCAACTGAATTCATCAGTGTGGTTTCGTGATCGGTGTCAATTAATTTGGGCATGTTTTATTGGTCCTTCAACATAGTATGACGCACTTCTAAAATCAGAGTAACATTGTCCTTTTTTCACTTTTCAAAAATGCAAACACAACTGAAAAATTCATATTTGTAGAAGTAACACCAACAATTTCTAAAAGTGAAATTGTGTACTTATTGGTCTTATATGTTGAATCAATTATGAGCAGAGTGAAAATATGTTGAACAACTTGAAGGAATCAAGATGAGTACAAAATATATCTCGAATGGTTTCTCCATCCTTACACACTCTGTACCTAGATATATAATGATCATCATCTAAAAGCTTCAACATTTGTTGCATTTTAATTTTTGGGCCTCGTGTCGCCTTGTTGTTTTGGGCACGAACATTGTATACTTGTTTAAAATTTGAGATATTACGAGGTTTTTCCATTTCAAAGTTGCAAGTATGTTTTTGGGTTGCACCATGTTCAATGGCATGTCAAAAACAAAAACCTTTTCTTCAAAATTAAAGTGGCATACAAGAGAATGATCGGCTAACTTGTAACACAAATCATGATTATGTATACCACAGACCATATTAAATGTCTATATATTATTCTCCTTAAGGTTCTCGTGCAACTTAAAAGGACAATCACATTTCCTCAAACTAGTGTCATCCTATTTCAATTTTCGAATAGGTTTTATGTACTTGCCACTTATTTCACTTCTCATAGTCACAAATGTTGGTCTAGTTTAACCCCAATTACAATGTTGAACCCCAATTTGGCATCCTCTCTGCAGGTATATTGGAGCATATGTTCACGAACAACAAATTCCTATTTATGTGTAAATTGTTTACCAATATCTACCTCGACATCAACTAGTTTAACATCCATAGACACAATAATTTTGGGTACAATGTTAGGCTCAACATCAACCAATTTAACATTCATAAACACAATTGCTTTAGGTATTACTTCAGGTTGCACCTTGCTGCAACTAGTAATGATATAATCAAATTCAAATTCAACCGTCTAGAATTAAACTTCCGTAACTACATACAAATTAATACGGAAATTAACTTTCAGACGCAAAGTTCATTTTTAAATAGCTCAACCAGATTCTTACGAACAATGAAAAAGGAAATATATGTACATTATCTTAAATTATAATTTCTTTTGTCCGTTTTGATGTGAAAACAGAACAATATGATTTTGAAGTACATAATTTGATTGAGAATGGAAGAAGATTTTTGTAGGATTTTGATAGAATGATGAACTATGGTGGTATGATCATGAAATGAAAATTATATGCAAGGTGGTGTTTTCCTAATTTTTCCAGTTTGGCAATTTTGGAAGTTAACATTTGTAATATCTACTACTACTTCTGAAATACACACTAATGAGATTTAAAATGCGTTCAGAGGATACTCTGGAACTTAACCTACGAACCCACTTAATGGAGGTTAACTTTCATACTATTTTAAAATTTAAAAAAAAATGATATGGTGGCCTGCTTACAAAATATTTTGGTGTGTTTTAGAGGAACATCCGGAAGTTAACTCACTTAGTTTATTTTATTTTATTTCATGAACCACTGCGTTCTATCAGCGACCAAAAGTTGATAAATTACTTATCACTTATGCAAGCATAGGACTTTTTATTTACCTTTTGGTGTCCGCTAAAGGTGTAGACAGAGGATAGAATTTTGAAGTGAATCCATGAAGGTGCAAGAGCTTCTTCATATCTACATAAATCATTTTCAAGAAAAAAAATACGATCTATCCATAATTCATTTTCAAGAAGAAAAAAAACACGATCTATTCAAAGAAGAAAAGAAATACTCTTCTCCATTTCTTCTTTTGTTTTTGTGACTTCATTAAAGATAAATTATTTCAGACTTTTTACATAGACCATATCACTTTTTAAGTAGACCAAATCACAACCGGGTTCACTTATTATGCTCCCTTGTAGTGTTTGATAAATGCTTTTGCTTTTTCAAAATAAAAATGAAAGATGAAAAAGAATTATTGGCTTCAAACTGGTCGTGGCTTCACAGCACACAATGATGTGTGCACAGGAATTTATATGTCTAGACTTGCCTCCGGTTTGGCATTGCTTCTACTAATCAAATTTAAAGGTTTTATGTTAAGTTAAAACCATAACATTACCAACTAAAAGTTCAAACATAGACAAATTCTAAGATAAGCAGACAATTAAACACAATTATAATGCTTGGCATCTTTGGTTTGGAATTTCCACGTGAATGAAATGGCTGAGCAGCAAGTATCAAATGAAAATTGCAAGCTTTCTAAAATGAAAAATAATTATTAAACAATAGAAATCCACCACACTCAAAAACTTCTACACGAGCACAAGCTCTTTATCAAGTGTTTTATGAGAGGAATCAGGACAGAAATTATAAGACCATTCATATATCTTTTGATCATCTGCCACTCCAAAATCTAGCAAGTTGTACAAGCTCACAATAATCTGCAACAGGCCAAGTTTAAGCATGGTTAGTACACAAAATCGAGGGTGATAAAGATATAAAAGAAAAACAGAGATGCTTACTAGTATTTATCACCTAAAGATTTAAAAAAAAGGTTGTCTGCAAAATTTGTCACTCTTTAGGTTCATCAACCATGAAATCCTGAAGAGCGATCATTTTGATAGAATTGGACTTCAAGCTTTTTATTGCTTCGGCGGTTGCCAGAGCACCGTTAACGGTTGTCACAATAGGAACCTTGTAATCCAAAGCCAACCTCCTCAGAGCCAGACCATCTATCCGGTCAAGTGCATCATCTGTACTGGTTACAACCATCAGCTGAATATCTCCGTTAGTTATCATGTCACCAGCATGAGGCCTTCCTTCATGTAGCTTCAGCACTAGCACAGCTGGGATATTACAAAATTTAAGAGCAAGAGCTGTTCCAGCAGTAGCAACAATCTGAAATCCGTTATTAATAAAAGCCTTTGCGATTTTCTCGAGATGAGGCTTTGTTAAGTCATTCAAGCTAAGGAACACGCTACCAGATAGTGGTAACTTCTGACCAGCAGCAATTTGAGCTTTAGCAAATGCAATATTATACAGAGGGTCAATACCCATGACCTCGCCGGTACTTCGCATCTCAGGACTTAGAAATATATCACAGCCTGGGAACTTTGAAAAGGGAAGAACTGCTTCCTTGACTGACACATGTTTAGGAATAACCTCTTTTGTAAACTTTATATCATGAAGAGACTTTCCAGACATGACAAGGGAAGCGTATTTAGCCAATGGGTGGCCAATTGCTTTTGATACAAATGGCACCGTACGAGAAGCTCGAGGGTTGGCCTCAAGCAAAAACACTTTCTCTGTTGAAGTTATTGCATACTGACAATTCATGAGCCCGCATACATTCAGTTTTTTGGCCAATTTTTCAGTCCATGACCTGATAATCTCCAAGGAAGAAGATGAAATAGTTCTTGTGGGGATAGAACAGGCAGAGTCACCGGAATGTATCCCAGCCTGTTCAATGTGCTCCATTATCCCACCGATAACTACATTGCCATGTGAGTCAGCCAGGGCATCAACATCAATCTCGATGGCATCAGATAAATACTTGTCAATAAGGACAGGGCGTTCTGGATCTACCTCAACAGCATTTTCAAGGTAAGTAATGAGTCTTTCATCGCTATAAACAATCTCCATTGCTCGACCACCCAAAACATAAGAAGGACGAACAACAACCGGGTATCCAATGTCTGCGGCAATGGCAAGGGCATCAGCTTCACTCCTAGCAATTCCTCCTTTTGGGTGTTCAATCTGAAGTTCATGAAGCATCACATTGAACCTCTCCCTGTCCTCAGCAACATCAATGGAATCAGGAGATGTTCCCCAAATGCGTACATGACCTTCTCCACTGGCGCACTCTGGCTTGTGTTCATCTAGGTATTGTTGAAGGGGAAGAGATAGTTTCAACGGTGTTTGACCTCCAAACTGAACAATGATACCATCAGGCCTTTCCAAATCAATAATGTTCAAAACATCTTCAACAGTCAAGGGTTCAAAGTAGAGACGGTCACTAGTGTCATAATCTGTGGATACAGTCTCAGGATTTGAATTCACCATAATTGTCTCATATCCTGCTGCCTGCAAATTCAATGAACAATGATGACATATAATAAAGTAGTAGTGAAACAAAAATTATACCACCTAACGAGGAAAATATCAAGATGAGTAGGAACCAGTTCCTTCCATCTTGAAGCATAACACAGAACACAGCCAAATTAATCACCTTAAAGTGCATAGTACTAAACTGATGGACAGTGCATGAAATTTAAATTTAACAAGTCATCACTGAAGGCTAATACCACAATAGGCGTGCTAATATGCAGCAACGACAGTATCACACACACCAGCTCTTGGGTTGAAAACTTTTTACAAAGAATAAAGAAAGAAAGTAGGTATGTGAAAAATATTTACAAGTATATGTACATTTGTATTTACAAACTAATACACAACTAGTGGAGCATGAATATCTGGAATCTAAGTAATACATGGAAAGAAAACAGACCTGAAGAGAAAATGATGCATGACAACAACAGTAGTCAAACTCAATCCCTTGACCGATTCTATTTGGTCCTCCACCTAAAATCAAAACCTTCTTTCTACTAGTGGGAGCTGATTCACACTCAAAATCATAAGAAGAGTACATATAAGGTGTATTAGCTTCAAATTCTGCAGCACAGGTATCAACTCGCTTATATGCTGGAGCAACACCAAGAGATAGCCGCCTACTTCGGACTTCTTTCTCGTTGGACTTGGTTGCAAAAGCTATTTGTTTATCACTAAATCCTCTTCTCTTCACCTCATAGAAATCGGCATGTGTCAAATCAGACAGGCTACGCGACGCAAGGAAATTCTCCACGTCAACTAGATCCTTGAACTGCCTGAGAAACCATTTATCAATAAAACTCAGCTCAAAAATTTCGTCAATTTCCATCCCTTTCTTCATTGCAGCATATACGGCATGGATACGCTCCGGATTAGGAACCCGAAGGTTATATTTCAACTGTTCCAAATCATAGTCCAACTCCTTCGCCGGCCCACAACCCCATCCAGCGTGACCGTGCTCTAGAGAGCGCACAGCCTTTTGAAAGGACTCCTGGAATGTTCTCCCCATTGCCATTGACTCTCCAACTGATTTCATCTGTGTTGTCAGTATTGGCTGAGAGCCAGGAAACTTTTCAAAAGCAAACCGAGGAATCTGCAAATTGAACAGAGTAAACGCATGGTAAAAAACACAAGTTAGAACAATAAGTAGCAAAAAACAACAAATCAGACATTATTATCGATTCATTGCGACAGTATTCACATATCTTGCTTCCATAGCATAAATATTAGTTCAGTAATTAATCAGATTATAAACTAGATAGCCAGAATAACATATCAGTATAGTATTACCCCATACAAACAAAACTTAAAAAAGAAAAATGCACCGCAGAAAGATCAGCATGCATTACCTTTGTAACCACATAATCAATAGAAGGCTCAAAACTAGCAGGTGTTTTTTGTGTTATATCATTTGGGATTTGATCCAAAGAATAACCAACAGATAACTTTGCCGCCATCTTCGCTATAGGAAACCCAGTAGCCTTAGAAGCAAGAGCAGAAGACCTAGAAACTCTAGGATTCATCTCAATCACCATAACCTCGCCATCAACAGGATTAACAGCAAACTGAACATTAGAACCACCGCATTCAACACCAATTTCTCTTATTATCGCAATAGAATAATCTCTCAAACGCTGATACTCCTTATCAGTCAAAGTCTGAGCAGGAGCAACAGTAATAGAATCACCGGTATGAACACCCATAGGATCAATATTCTCAATTGAACAAATAATAACAACATTATCAGCCAAATCTCTCATAACCTCAAGTTCATATTCCTTCCAACCTAACAAAGATTTCTCAATCAAAACCTGATTCGTCAAACTAGCCGCAAGTCCAGCCTTACAAATCTCCAACAAATCCTCTTTATTATAAGCAATTCCACCGCCGGTACCGCCCAGCGTAAAAGCCGGTCTAACAATCAAAGGAAACTCAATCTCATTAGCAATCTGCATGCACTCATCAATCGTACTACATGTTCCTGAAGGTGGAGTTTTTATCCCAATATTCTTCATAGCCTGTTTAAACAACTCTCTATCTTCCGCCTTTTTAATTGCTTCAAGCTTAGCACCAATGAGCTCCACACCATATTTTTCCAACGCGCCGCTCTCAGCCAACGCAACGGCGAGGTTAAGCGCTGTCTGGCCACCCATGGTTGGCAAAAGCGCGTCAGGGCGTTCGGCTTCGAGAACCTGTTCGACTAGCTCCGGTGTCATGGGAGTGACGTAGGTTCTGTCAGCCATATCCGGATCGGTCATGATGGTGGCTGGATTGGAATTGATGAGAATCACTTTGTAGCCTTCTTCGCGTAATGCTTTGCATGCTTGTGTTCCTGAGTAATCGAATTCGCATGCTTGACCGATTACGATAGGGCCTGCGCCTAAGATTAGGATCTTCTTTATGTCAGTTCGTTTTCCGAATTTGGTTAGGGTTTGTTGTTTTTCCGTTGGTGTGGGTGGTGGTGTGGTGGTGACAACGGCGGCGGCGGCGGCGGCGGAGGGAGAGAGGGAGAGTGGTTTTTTGGAGGAAGAGATTTGGGAGATTTGGAAAGGGAGGTTAGGTTTGGGGGATAAGCGAGGAATGGGAGAGAAAAGTGGAGAGGAATGGAGTGGAAGTTTGTTGAAATGAGAGATGGAATAAGCCATTGGCATGGTGAAGGGTTTTTAGGGTTAACGGTAAGGTAAGGTATTAGTGTTTGTTTGGAGAGAAGGAATTGGGAAGGAAGAGGAAGGTTATAGATATTGGTTTAGAATGGGTGCGGCGCGGTGGTCCTTAATTTGTTTTGATGCTTTCAGGTTGCTGGGACTAATGTCTATTAGCTCAGTGATGTGTTTGTGAGAGTGTGAAGAGTGAGAGAATCGATAAAATTGTCTCTTTTTCTATGTCGCTATATTCTTTATAGTAAAGTTACAAAAATAAAAAGTGGTTTACTTGACAAAAACCTAAAAATGGTTTATTATACATACATGCATATCCAATAATATTAAAGACAACATTTTAAAATTTTGTGGACTTTATAACTGATGATCGAAGATTTATAGTTGATAAGTTAATTGAAGTGTTTGGTAAAATTAAGGGTTCAATTAGTTAATAAATTAAAATGATATAAAAGATATTTAATATATAATTGTTTTATTTAAATTAAAATCAATTAAAACGCTATTTAAAATAGCATTTGGAATATAAGTCATAAGCTAGTAAAATAAATTATAAGTTCGTGATGAAAATGTTGTTATCAAATAGAGATTTTTTTGTCATATAAACTTATAATTTATACGACATACTATAAGTTCAAAATATGTTTTCCTAACCAAATATGTTTGGTAAGATCCAGAAAAGAGCTTTTAACTTATAGCTTATAGCTTTTCAGCTCATATTAATGGAAAAGCTCTGTTTGGTAACTGCCTTTTAGTTTTTAGCTTATAGTTTTTTTACTAGCTTTTAGCTTTTTTTTCAAAAGCTATTTGAAGTAGTTTTTGAACTTGTAGCTTTTAGCTTATGATTTTTTTTGTCATTTATACCCTCATTATTTTATTGAAAATCCATTTTTACCCTTTATATTCTATTATGATTTAAATTAAAATAATTGTAATTTAATTAACGGAATAAGAAAGGTTAGCCATTATTTCTATAAAACAAATACACGATGCATTTCATCTTCCATTTTATTTTATGTAATGTTCACTCAATCTTCATCTATTCTCATTCTCTAAAGAATCCACATTTGCTCTGAATTGAAGTTCACTCATATTTCATCATTCGTAGTCTACCGTCAAATCATATATCTTTATCTCTCATTTGCATTTTTACACAGGTATCTTCATTTCTCCTCAACTTATTATTTTTTCTATTATACTTCAATATATTTTTGTTTGTAATATTGTTATTGTATGATTTGTTTTCATCTGTTTTTGTAAAGTTGTTTGATTCTTGACTTATAAAAAAAACCCTAAATCCCAATTTTATATTTTTATTAATAATGATGAATAGATGAAATTATATCTATTTTTGAATTCAAAATTACAATATATTTAATTTAATATTAATATTTAAAATGTTTTACATTTAATTGTTAATAAATTTATATTTATTGAATAAAAAATAATTTAATAATAGGACCACTATTTTCTTAATTAATAATGTACTTTTATGTCATTTTGCATTTATCAGCTAGTTTAACCCCTAATTTACCAAACACTCAAATTAACTTATCAACTATAAGTCATCAGCTATAAGCTAACAGTTATAAATCATCAGCTACCAGCTAACATCTAGCTTATCAGCTATTAGCTAATTTTACCAAACAATATAATGGTTGACTGATAAGTTAATTTATAGCTTATAGCTGATGACTGATAGCTTATAGCGGATGATTGATGATTGATAGCTGATAAGTTAATTTAAGTGTTTGGTAAAATTAACGGTTCAACTAACTTTTAGTCAATATTTATTTTATTTTAAATTAAAATAAACTATAAAGGATAAAAAAAGATTTTTGTTAAAATAATAAGGATAAAAATGGAAGAAAAGATTATAAATTATAAGCTATAAGTTAAAACGTTATTTGAAATAACGTCTGAAAAATAAGATATAAACTAGTAAAATAAGCTATAAGCTTGTGATAAAAGATCGTTACCAAACAGATTTAAATTATTATATGAGTTTATAAGCTTATTATATGAGTTTATAAGCTATAAGCTATAAGCTTGAAATTGAGGTTTACCAAACAGATCATTACATGTGATTTGATAGGATATACGTTCTTGATTGATTGGTTGATCTCGTAAAAAGATTTTATATTGTAAAGATTTTAAAATTAAAATCATTTTTTATATATAATATACGAGTGAGTACACTTAGTTGCTTTACTTTTATAATATTAGTCAAATTACACCTAGAGTATGTTTGGTAAAACATAAAAAAAAAAAAAAAAAAAAAAAAAAAAAGAAGCTTATAACTTTTAGCTTTTAGCTTTTTAGCTCATATCAGTGAAAAAACTCTGTTTGGTAACTGTATTTTAGTTTTTAACTTGTAGTCTTTTTACTAGCTTTTAGCTTTTTTTTCAAAAGCTATTTTTTTGAGCTTATAGCTATTAGCTTAAGACTTTTTCTTCCATTTATACTCTCATTATTTTATCAAAAACTCAATTTTATCCTTTATATTAATATAAGTTAAATTAAAATAATTACATTTTAGTTGAGAGAATAAAAAAGATTAGTGATTAATTTTACGGAACAAATTCATGATGCAATCTATCTTCCGTTTTGTTATTAATGGAATATTTTGATTCATTAAAATGAATTATTTTTATTACTTTTAAATTATTATTTTAATTATTTATTACTTGAGTTTTTATTATTAATGTATTTTTTTATAAATATTATAATGAATGATTTAATATATTTGTTTATTAGTAGGCATATCATGAATTTTGAGAGAGAAAAAAAAGAGATAAAACTATACATTTTATTGAAATATAAGATCAAACGAAAATATTATTATTTTAGATATTTAAATTTCATTGAAAAATTTATATGTAAGTGTTTAATATATTTTTGTGTTATATTTAATTTTATAGTTACATTTAAATTTGCATTTCATTGTTAATTTGATAAATATGACCACTAATTTTTTTAATTAATAATGTTCTTTTATGTCATTTTAATTTTATCAGCTAGTGTAACCGCTAATTTACCAAACACTCAAATTAACTTATCTATTATATATCATCAACTATAAGTTATAAGTCACCAGCTATAAGCTATCAGTTATAAGTTATCAACTATCAGCTATTAATTAGTTTATCAGCTATCAGCTATCAGCTAATTTTACCAAACAGAGCCCTAGTTAAAAATATAAATTTTATAATTAGAAATATAACTTTTATAATAAGTAATTTTAAAGTTATTTTTGTGACTGATTGTGATAAACTAGCAATATTATTTACATTTATGTTATATAATAATTAAACTTGATATTTTATTATAAAATAAATTTAATTTATTAAAGTGTTACTCTTTATGAAAGTTACAAAATAAATGATTGAGATACATTGAATTGAATAGTGGTATATTAGTAGAAAAAATAATTTATTTTATTAATATATTAAAATTATAACTATTTTAAAATTCATAAATATTATAAGGATAATGTTAATATGTATCCGGGCACACGTTAAGAATTATATAAATAAAAAAAATTGAAATAGTGCATTGATTTAAAATTTGATGATTAATATTTTTATTGTATTTTTCAATATAAATTTTTTATCTTTAAAATTCTTAACATGTATCATAAGAACATGTGTTAGCATTACTCATATTATAAATAATAAGTTTATACATATCAATAGACACGTGATTGATGCATTTTATTTTTTTACTTTGATATTTTTGAAAACTTCTAGAATTTTATTTTATTTTAGTGTTTTTAATTGAGTCATAATTAAATTTTATTTTATTTATCTTTGACATAAATAGCATTTTGATACTTGTTTGCGATGCAAGTCATAACAAAGTATATGAAGGAAAATTAAGAAAAAAGATTATAAGTTTTATGTTGATGTCTAATTAGTTTAGAATATAGATAAGTCTAATATTCTGTTTTTGTGTGAAGTTTGATGTCTTCCCAAAGTCAATTTTATATTCTTACCGACACAAATGTCTTAAATTTTTTGAGGTTCTATGTAAGTTAAATGTAGTTTAACCATGGCAAAACAAAGTGATGTCATATTTAACGACAATTTAACAAATAATAAATAATTTATGAGACTTTATTTAGACACAATTTAACCATAATAAATTTTGAATTTTTGTGATAATTCACCTGACACGACCTCAAAGACAGAACTGCTTACTAATTATCTTGATTTTGATTATGTGTTTTTGTATTTTATTTAGAATTTAACTAATTAAAAAAACCAATGATTAGGCGATTTTACATGTTAGCTAGTCAAAATATCGATTTTTAGGCCACTATCTCTCGGATTGCTCCAGAATTTTACCAAAAAAATCAAAAAAAAAGGGTTTATCATACAAGCATGCATGATTCATTGCATTTTATGCAATATATTAAAGATAACATTTTAAAAAGTTGTGGACTTTCTTTATAAAAGAATTTAAAGGTAATGTAGTTTTAGTGTAAACTAGTTCTTACATCATCATCCAATAAAATTATAATATTTTGTTATATTATATTATTATTTTAAAATTAAATTTGTGATTTGGTGGGATATATGTCGTTGATTGGTTGATCGTATAAAAATATTTAATACTGTCAAAGAATTTTAAAATTAAATTCTTTTTTATATATAAGATAGGAGTGAGTACACCTACTTGCTTTGATTTTACAATATTAGTCAAATTACAACTCTTTAAAAATTTAATAATTTTTATAATAAGTAATTTTAAAGTTATGTTTATGAATTAAACTAGTAATATAGAATTATTTACATGGTATATAATAATTAAACTTAATTTTTTATTATAAAAAAATTAATTTATTAAAGTGTTATTCTTAATGAAAGTTACTGAATAAATGATTGAGATGTATTGAATAGTGGTATATTAGTTGAAAAATAATTTATTTTATTAATATAAACAAATTGAAATTGTGTATTGATTTTATTAAAATTTGATAATTAATATTTTTATTATGTTTTTATATAAACTTTTTTATCTGTAGGTTTCTTAACATGTATCATAAGAACACATGTTAGCATTATCCATATTATAAATAATACGCTTATACAGACGGATAGACACGTGATTGGTGCATTTTGCTTTTTTACTTTTATAAATTTGAAAACTTCTAGAGTTTAATTTTATTTTTAGTATATTTTTAAATGAGTCATAATTAAATTTTATTTTATTTTTCTTTGAAATAAATAGCATTTTGATACTTGTTTGTGATGCAAGTCATAACATGAGTATATGAAGGAAAGCTAAGAGAAAAGATTATTGTTGGAATGATGTTAATTTGGAGTAGGAGTTAGAATGATTTATTGACATTAAATGGACAATAAATGCACACAAAGTAGAATTAATATGGAAGTAAATTTGAAAAGATTCATTTTAGTCTCACATAGGAGGGAATACAAATATTAGTAGTATATATATATATTCCAACTTGAACAATTGGGATTAGGCCCCAAGGGGCACCCAATTTTGTAAAAGGAGTGAGGACACACCCATAAGTATCTAGACACGTGCGTCGCCGCCATCCGGGAGGCCGGCTCGGTTCGGTCTAGATGAATTATTTTTTTGAACCCGAATTAGCAATGATTAATTATCATTAATTAATAAATTCGGTAGAAATTAAATAATATTATTTAATTATTTAGTAGAAAATTAATTAATATTTAATATTAATTAATTACAAATGGTGATGTGCCACACTCCAAATACCAAGTCTTAACCTAAATTTTGACTGACTCCAAGTTCTGACCAATTGTGTAACCGCCATTTTGACTGGGCCGGTTCCACTCTCCCACGTTTTTCTCCCACGAATTTCTCCACTCACTTGATTTGCTGCCTATAAAAAGAGGTCTGCACTTCATTTGTAACTGCTCCGAATTTTCGAATTTTCTCTTCTCTCTCTTTGCTCTCTTCATCTATAGTTTTACTTTCTTGACTGGTTTTACAGCCAGATACGCTGACTGGTTTCAAAACCCTCTGAAGGTGTATTTCTAGATCGATTTATCAGATTGCAACTGATAAATGGTACTTTTGAACGGGCTATTTTATCCTGGAGACGTCGTCGCAAATCGACTGTTTTGCAAACTTTTGGCAGTACGACGAAACATCTTAAAGAAAGCGACCTAGTACGCGACTCGTCCCGGTAATTTTCTTTGTGCCAAATTTATTTTGCAAAACCGTAAACAACAATTTTAAGACGTTTTCATAACTGTCATGGCAACTGAGGAAATTATCGGTACTACCGCGGCCGCTTTTGTCTCTGACAAATCATTCAAGTTTGAGGGTTCCAATTTCAAATGTTGGCAAGCTAAGATGAAAATTTTCTTAACACTAAAAAGGTTGCCCATGTTCTGACTGAAGATATCCCGGTTGTCCTTTCTGGATCAACCGAACTACCTAATGGTAAGTCACTTGCAGAATCAGACGGGAATTCCCAAACGTCTGAATCAGATGCTGCAAAAGCTAAGGATGCAGCATATGACTTACAGCTCAGGAAAGAAATCTCCCTATGGCACGAGAATGACTATTTGTGCAAAAATCACATTTTGAATGGTCTTGTTGATGATCTGTATGACTACTACAATAGTTATAAGACTGCTAAACATGTATGGGAGGCTCTGCAAAGAAAATATGATACTGAAGAAGCAGGTGCGAAGAAATTTGTTGTCAGCCGTTACTTGAACTTCAAGATGGTGGATGAAAAGTTTGTGGAAGCTCAAAGCCACGAAACTCAGAAAATTTCTCATGAGATTATTACAGAAGGTATGCCCCTCAATGAACAATTTCAAATTGTTGTTATCATTGACAAATTACCCCCTGGTTGGAAAGATTTCAAAAATTTGCTTCGCCACAAAACAAAAGAATTTTCAATCGAGAGTCTGATTGCTCGCCTCCGAATTGAAGAGGAAGCTCGGAAACAAGATCAAAAAGATGAATTCTTAGTTGTTTCTAACAACAAAAAGAGATTTGGTGCGGTTCTGAAGCCTACGGGCAAACCTTTAAAGAATCAGAACCGCAATGCTGCGAACCGAATTAAGAATGAGAATCCCTCTAGAGCCCCATATGCTCCATTTTCTAGGCAACAACTACCACCTCAAAGAAATGATGCTCCGGTTTTCTCTTGCTACAATTGTGGGAAACCGGGTCATATGGAAAAAAAGTGTAAGAGCAGGCCTAAACCTGTTGTTGGCTCAAATGCTCAGGTTAACCTGACTGATGAGCAATTCATTGCTATGATCACCCAAGTCAACATGGTTGGTGGAAGTGATGGTTGGTGGATAGACACTGGCGTCACTCATCATGTCAGTTATGATCGTGCTATGTTCAAGACATACATGATTGTTGAAGATAAGAAAGTGTTGTTGGGAGATGCTCACACCACTAACGTGCTGGAAATGGAGATGTAGAGTTGAAGTTCACCTCAGGAAGGACTTTGATCTTGAAGGACGTCATGCACGTTCCTGAAATTAAGAAGAATCTTGCTTCTGGTTTTCTTTTGAATAAGGCTGGGTTTAGTCAAACTATAGGGGCAGATTTGTACACCATCACTAAGAATGGTATTTTTGTTGGGAAAGGGTACGCCACTGATGACATGTTTAAGTTGAAGTTGATTTGAATAAAATTTCTCCATCAGTTTACTCTTTGTGTGATTTTAATATTTGGCATGGTAGACTTTGTCACGTTAATAAGCGAATTATTTCTAATGCAAGCAACTTAGGCCTAATCCCAAAATTAAATGTCAATGACTCTAATAAATGTGAATTTTGTAGTCAAGCTAAAATAACAAAGACCTCGCATAAATCAATTATAAAAGAATCTGATCCCCTAGATCTTAGACATTCTGATATATGTGAATTAGATGGAAGTTTAACTAGAAATAGTAAACGTTATTTTATCACTTTTATTAACGATTGTTCTGATTATACTTATGTATACCTAATGAAGAATAAAAGTGAAGTGTTTGACATGTTTAAGATGTATGCAACTGAAATTGAGAATCAATTTAACAAGAAGATTAAGAGACTTCATAGTGATAGGAGAATTGAATATGACTCTAGTTTATTTAATGATTTTTATATTGAACATGGAATTGTACATGAAACGATTGCTCCATACTCTCCTGAAATGAATGGTAAAGCAGAAAGAAAGAATAGAACTCTTACTGAACTTGTTGTTGCAATTATGTTGAATTCTGGTGTTGCACCTCACTGGTGGGGGAAAATTTTATTGACTGTTTGTTATGTCCTAAATAGAGTTCCCAAGTCAAAAAGTAAGATCTCACCTTATGAGATATTAAAGAAAAGGCAACCAATTTTTTCTTATTTGAGAACTTGGGGTTGTCTGACTTATATCCGAAACGAGTTAAACTCGCTAGTAGAGCCTATGAATGTGTATTCATTGGGTATGCAACAAACAGTAAGTCATACAGGTTTTATGACCTAAATGCCAAAGTGATCATAGAATCAAACGATGTTGAGTTCTATGAAGATAAATTTCCTTTCAAATCGAGAAATAGTGGGGGTACCCAATCGAGTCACATTCCTGTGATAAAAAGTACTGAAAGCAGCGACAATGTCGAAACAGAACTTCGAAGAAGTAAAAGAGAAGGAATTACTAAAGACTATGGGCCCGATTATGCGGCTTATAATGTAGAAGAAGATCCAATCAATCTTCAAGAAGCACTATCATCTCTGGATGCAGATTTATGGCAAGAAGCTATTAATGATGAGATAGATTCTCTAGAGTCTAACAAGACCTAGCACTTAGTAGAATTACCTCCTGGTTGCAAACCAATTGGTTGTAAATAAGTTTTGAAAAAGAAACCAAAACCTGATGGAACTATTGATAAATACAAGGCTCGCCTTGTAGCCAAGGGTTTTAGACAAAAAGAAAATATAGATTTCTTCGACACATTTTCTCCAGTCACTAAAATTACATCCATTAGGGTACTCATTTCAATAACTGCTATTTATAACTTGTTTGTACACCAAATGGATGTTAAAACAACTTTTTTAAATGGTGACTTAGAAGAAGAAATCTATATGGAACAACCAGAAGGGTTTGTGATCCAAGGACAAGAAAACAAGGTCTGTAAGTTAGATAAGTCTCTATATGGACTAAAACAAGCTCCTAAATAATGGCATGAAAAGTTTGATAACTTAATGATTATTAATGGGTACCAAGTGAATGAAAGTGACAAATGTGTTTATTACAAATTTGATAATCGCATTTGTACTATCATATGTCTATATGTAGACGATCTACTCATATTTGGATCAAACATTCAGCCCATTAATGATACAAAATCATTGTTGTGCAAGAACTCTGATATGAAAGACCTCGGAGAAGCTAGGGTGATCCTGGGTATCAAGATCACGAGATCCGAACAAGTAATTTCTTTGGATCAATCTCACTATGTGGAGAAGATCTTAAAGAAATATAAATACTTTGATTGTAAACCTACGTGCACACCGTATGATCCAAGTATGATCTGTTTAAGAACACTGGAGAAAGTGACAGACAAACAGAATATGCAAGCATCATTGGCAGTCTTAGGTATGCCACTGATTATACTAGACCCAACATTGCATATGTCGTAGGATTGTTGTGCATATTTACAAGTAAGCCGAGTAACGAGCATTGGTAAAATGGGCCTTCAATTCAAGGTACCATTTCACCTCAATTGGGAAATCTCTATTTCCTTGTTGTTCTTGACTTACATGGCAATAATTTCCATGGTGAGTTACTATAAGAGTTACTTCAATTGCATAGATTTATGTTTTTAGATTGAAAACACTCTTATGTTTTGGAAAGTATGTTGATGTGCTTACAACTCAAATAGTCATAGTTAAGCTTGATCTTACAGATGCCGAAACATAATCACATTTTCTGCGTAGGCATTGTAGTAGATTCTAAAAGACTTGATAATGTATGAAAATGAATCTTTTTGGAAAAGGCTAAATTAGGAAAATCTATTGCACATATTTTAATCAAGTTTTGCTGAAAACTCCCTCTTATGGTTGATTTGACACTTGGTATACCTTGAACTCTCTCATAGTCTATATTTTGGAGAAAGTCATTAAAAGTTATGCAATTGTATGGATCAAAGTAATGATATTTATCTGTGTGTAGCGTCTAGCTCATTGTTTGAGTTTATTTTATTTTGCAGACCATGGTTGCTCGTGGGGACCTTAGAGCTGAACTTCCAATAGAAGAAGTTCCTTTATTGCAGGTAATCTCATTCTCAGGACATGATATGTATGTCATAATGGGATGTATATAGGTTCTTTCATCATACAATCTATCATATAAGGTAATAATAAATGATAAAATATGGATTCACGTTCATATAAATAATAAATGATAAATAATCCAAGTATCAAGAAATTGGCACACTGTTGGTTGCAATAGTTGCATTGCATCAAAACTCAAGTAGTCAAAAAGTTCAAAAGACCACTATTGGTTGCTAAGTTTGTTGCTACTGGTTTCTGTCATTTTGTTTGTGTCTGTTAGAGATAAGTATAAAAACTAATATAGTTTACTATAGTTAGTGTAAAAGTTACTACAGTTAGTTTGTAACTAACTGTTAACCAGCTGAGGTTAGTTATCCAATGGATAAAAGGCTGCTTATGTGTAATCTTTCAATTCAATGAACAATTGTATGATTCAACAGAATCTGAGTTTCACTTTCTCTTTCTTCTTTGCTAAAGCTCATTCATCTCTTCAAGTATAGAATGAGTTCATATTCTTCTTCAATATGGTATCATACGCTGCTTCGATCCTCTTCGCTTCCCTGAAATTCTGATTCGCCAAACTGTGAAATTCAAGTTGTTGCATCGTGTTCATTCACCCTGGTTCGTGCTTTCTTCGACTGTGGTTTGTGTTCAGCTCAATCTGTATTCATTCTCATCGATTCAAGCGTTGGTTTAGTTGTGGTACTATGACGTCGGAAAATCAAGCATCTGGTGTTAGAGGTCAAGATCCCACGCAAGAACTCTCATCCTTGTTCGCTGTCAAGAAATCGTCAAACTCGTTTGGGCCAAAGCTTTCGATCAAACTACAGGAGAACAATTATCTCCTGTGGAATCAGCAAGTTGAAGGAGTAATTCTTGCACAGAAGATGCATTGAATTGTTGTCAATCCGAAGATTCCGCCGAAGTTCAACAGTGATTAAGATCGTATCACAGGTGTGTTTTCTGAAGAATATGAAGCATGGATTGCTCAAGATCAAGCTGTTTTCATATGGCTGTTGTTCATAATTTCTGAATCCGTGTTGCCGCGTGTTCTTGCGTGCAAACATGCATACGAGATTTGGGACAAGATTCATCAATTTTTCCATGCTCAGATGAAAGCTAGGGTTAGGCAATTACGCGTTGAACTCAAATCGACGAAGAAAGGTAATCGTTCCATTACAGAATTTGTTATACGCATCAAAGTGATTGCAAATTCGTTATTAGCTGTGGGAGATTCTATCACAGAGCAAGATCAAATTGATGCCATTCTTGAAGGCTTGCCGGAAGAATTCAATCCCTTCGTCATGCAAATGTATGGTTGCCTCGTTCCACCCACTCTATGTGATGTTGAAGCCCTACTGTATGTGCAAGAGGCGCAATTGGACAAGTTTCGTCAAGAACTTGCTTCCTCAACCATTGCTGCAAATCTTGCACACTCTAGTCAAGATAACACTATCTCCAGAGGAGCCTACTCGGGCAATCGTGGTCGTGGTAACAAATTCGTTCGAGGTCGTGGACGTGGTCGTGGAAGATCCACAACTGGTACTCGTCCCACTTGTCAGTTATGTGGCAAGTATGGTCACTCAGTCTCTACTTGTTGGCATAGGTTTGATGAGAACTATATGCCTCAAGATATCACCAATGCTCAAACTGACTCGGCAAACACCTCTAGCAGCAAACAAGATGAGGGTCAGGATGCGTCAAAGAATTCACAGGCTGTAGCTTTGATGGCAACAACTCAGGAATACTCTCTACCCTCAGAACTGGAATCTCAGGCCTGGTTTGCCGACTCAGGTGCATCTCATCATTTAACACCTTATGCACATCTATTACAAATCAAACAACCATATGTAGGGTCAAATAAAGTGTGTGTTGGTAATGGCCAAACTTTACCAATTCAATCTATAGGGTCTATCACATTTTATCCTAATCATGAGCACAAGCTGCAACTTACAAATGTCTTTCATGTTCCAGCTATCACTAAAAACTTGTTGTTAGTTTCCAAACTATCTAGTGATAATAATGTTATGTTTGAATTTTTCTCTAACAAATGTTATATCAAATCTCAGGCTTCTAAACAAGTGATTGTTGAAGGAGTCCTCGATGAGTGTGGTCTATATTGTTTTCCTCAACTTTCCTTAGAGCTTTTCAAACCTCAAAGCATGAATAACAACCTCAGGAATTCCTCTGGTATTCATAGTTACTTTGCTTCTAATTCTTCTAGTTCTAAGTCTGTACATGATATTACTCCTTGTAATATTAGTACACTTTGGCACCATAGGCTAGGCCATATCAATTTCAATTCTGTTTCACAAGTTCTCAAAATTTGTAACATTTCTGGATTCAATAAACAAAGAAGTGAATTTTGCTCCTCTTGCAATTTAGGCAAAACACATAGACTTTATGCTCCTTTAACTGATACTGTGTATAATCATCCCTTTGATATGGTGTATACTGACTTGTGGGGTCCCTCTCCCAATCCTTCTATTTCTGGGTTCAGATATTATATTGCCTTTGTGGATGGACATTCTAAATATACTTGGCTGTATTTTTTAAAGCAAAAGTCTGAAGCATTACAAGCCTTTAAATTGTTTCATGTCTTTGTGCAAAATCAGTTCAATGTGTCTATTAAAGCTATTCAGTCAGACTTTGGTGGAGAGTTTCGTCCCTTTACCAAATTTTTGTCTAGTCTTGGTATTGTGCATAGATTAACTTGTCCACACACATCCCACCAGAATGGTACTGTTGAAAGAAAACACAGGCAGGTTGTAGAAATGGGTCTCACCATGTTAGCTCATGCATCTCTACCCTTAGAGTATTGGGATCATAGTTTTACTACTGCTACTTATCTCATAAATAGAATTCCTACTTCTGCTCTTGCTAAAAGTCAGTCACCTTTCTATGCCTTGTATACCAAACAACCAGATTATAAAGCTTTAAAAGTGTTTGGATGTTCTTGTTTCCCTTTGTTAAGACCTTTTAATAAACATAAATTTCAAATGAGGAGTCAAGAGTGCATTTATCTTGGAGTGTCTCCTCAACATAAAGGTTTTAAATGTCTTAGCAAAGAGGGTCGAATTTTTATCTCTAAAGATGTTAAGTTTAATGAGTCACATTTTCCATATCCTACTATGTTTCCTAGTGATAAATCCCTTCTCAAGACTGTGCCTATAGCCAGTTCAAGTTCCTTAAATGTACCTCATAAATACTCTCATGTTTCAGCCTTTACACCTAATGTTTGTCATGATATATCATCTAACAGTGTTGACATACCTAGGCCTGAACCTGATAAGACAGATCATGACAGTGCTGTTTCCAAGGGAGCTTTGGTCAGTCCTGCACAACAAAGTACTTCTGAGGTGTCAAGAACTAGAATTGGTCCATTGGATATTGACAATGCTCAGGAGGTTCCCAATACTCCATCTACTGGTTGTATGCATGTTGGTTCTGCATATCAAGAGAGTCTACCTACTGGTTGTAGGAGTCCTGACCCTACATATCAAGACAATGTTGTTATTAGTGCTTCTGCTCAAAACATGTGCAATACAGCTGGTGGTGTACTTAATGATGCAGGACCTGTCACTGCTACACTTAATGATGCAGCTGGAACTGGTCAATCTGTTACTGTTATATGCACTGATACAGCTGGATCTACACATAGCAGTTCAGACCCTACTGCTGTAGCAGCTGCTGTCCCTGCTGGCCTCAGTCTCACACATGATAAAAGCACACCTCAATCCCAGCATGACTGCTCAAATGTACCACATCAGCCTGGCCATTATTCAGCAGGTGCCAGTACTCCTCCAATGTGTGGTAACTCTGTTGATCCCTCTTTGCATAACAACATTTCTTTTGACAATTCCTTTAAGTCAAATGAGATATCCATTTCCTCTTGTGTTCCTCTCTCTGCATCCTCTAATTCTCCCTCAATTCATTCAAGTCATCCCTTTCCTCTACTTGAGAATAACCATCCTATGCTTACTAGAGCAAAAACTGGTCATTCTAAACCAAAAGCATTTATGGTTCACACTGAGACTGAGCCTACAAGTGTGAAACAGGCCTTGACTATTCCTGAATGGTCACAAGCTATGAAGAGAGAATTTGATGCTTTACAGGCCAACAATACTTGGACTCTCTCATCTCTTCCTCCCAACAGAAAGGCTGTAGGGTGTAGATGGGTTTTCAAGGTCAAGCATAATTCTGATGGAAGTATCCTTAAACATAAAGCAAGGCTTGTTGCAAAAGGATATTTGCAGGAGCATGGTTTTGACTATACTGAGACATTCTCCCCTGTTGTGAAACCTACAACAATTCGAGTTATCTTGACTCTTGCTATTACATACAAGTGGGATATTCAGCAGATTGACATAAACAATGCTTTTCTCAATGGCTCTCTTCAGGAGGAGGTTTATATGATGCAGCCACCAGGTTTTGGGAGCAAAGACAAGAACCTGGTATGTAAACTCAACAAAGCAATTTATGGACTCAAACAAGCCCCAAGGGCCTGGTATGAGAAACTGACTCAAGCCCTAATTCTTTTTGGTTTCTCTACATCAAAGTGTGATAATTCTCTTTTTATCTACTGCAAACAAGGTATTACAATGTATGCTCTTGTGTATGTTGATGATATTCTGGTCACTGGTTCTAGTTCTTCTCTGGTGCATAAGCTGATCAACAAATTACACAAGACCTTTGCTTTGAAAAAGTTGGGCAGACCTAGCTACTTTCTAGGTATTGAAGTTAAGTTCTGTAAATCTGGTGCTTTACTACTTACACAAACAAAATATATCAATGACCTTCTTGTTAAAGCAGCAATGGTCAATTCCAATGGAGTACCAACACCTATGCTTAGTACCTGCAGACTGAGCAAACATGGTTCAAACTTGTTTTCTGATCCGCATTTGTATCGGTCTGTAGTGGGGGCTCTACAGTATGTTACATTGACACGTCCAAATATTGCGTTTAGTGTCAACAAAGCATGTCAATTCATGGCATCTCCACTTGAGACACATTGGTCTGCAGTCAGACGGCTACTACGATATCTCAGTGGTACAAGTACATATGGTCTTCTCTTGTCTCCTTCTCACTCTGCACCAACTTTCTCCCTCATAACTTATAGTGATTCCGATTGGGCAAGTGATCCTGATGACCGCAGGTCTACATCCGGGTCATGTCTTTATTTTGGTCCCAACTTGGTTTCGTGGAGTTCGAAAAAGCAGTCCTTGGTGGCTCGGTCGAGCACTGAAGCTGAATATCGCGCACTGGCCCATTCGACTTCAGAACTTTTGTGGTTAGAGTCGCTACTCTCCGAACTTCATATTTCTTTTCATACACCTACTCTCTTGTGTGATAACTTGAGTGTTGTATTGTTATCTCACAATTCGGTGTTATATGCTCGAACCAAACATATTGAGCTAGATATACATTTTGTTCGTGAGCGAGTTGTTGCAAAGAAGTTAGATATCCGACATGTCCCGGCCACTGTTCAGATTGCTGATACGTTGACAAAACCTCTTGGCACAGCAGCATTTCAAGATCTCCGGGCCAAACTTAAGGTGGTTTGTGGTACACACCATCCTTCAGTTTGAGGGGGGGTGTTAGAGATAAGTAGAAAAACTAATATAGTTTACTATAGTTAGTGTAGAAGTTACTACAGTTAGTTTGTAACTAACTGTTAACCAGCTGAGGTTAGTTATCCAATGGATAAAAGGCTGCTTATGTGTAATCTTTCAATTCAATGAACAATTGTATGATTCAACAGAATCTGAGTTTCACTTTCTCTTTCTTCTTTGCTAAAGCTCATTCATCTCTTCAAGTATAGAATGAGTTCATCTTCTTCTTCAATAGTGCCACTGATTATATGAAAATAAGTATGATCACAGTTCTCTATATATTATTGCAAGAACTTATGTAATATTTCATATGTCATTATTTAAACAATTTGTTTAGCTGATGTACCAATCATGTTTTCTATTTAATCATGATTGTGCTAATTTTATACATTTTTACTCAACAACTATACAAGAGGTATAAACAACTGTGCAAACAGATACAATTGGTAGTAACATCATTCGAGTACGTTTCGGGACTAAACAATGCAGCTCCATATGCAAGTTTTGGGCTTCAATGAATATATGAACTCAATTATTTACTGTGTTTTTTTAATTATTATTGCACATACGATCTAAGTATGAATTAATTTATACATGCTTTATTTGAGTATTATTGTATAAATCATGGATGAAATGTATTTTCCATCTTAGTATTTTCCAGTGTTTTACTGCTGACATTAATAATTAATAGTGTATGTACATTATTGCAAATATTTTGATTTTAACATTAATTTTCTCGTACTTGTTGTTGTGTGTCGTTGCTACAATCTACAATATTATCTTGACCATAAGAACTAAACATATTTATCAAATACTTTAGGTTGCCTCAAGTGACATGCCAATAAAGAAGTAGAGTGAAGTTTAATTGAATGAGCAATATGATCACTCCTTAGTTCATAAGCATGATAGGTCTGTGAGTTTTGAGTTTGTGCAGAAGTATCTTGGTGAGGTGGGAATCTTTGTCATTTGCATTTGAAATGATAGTAACAATGTTGTAGCATACTTTCATAGGTACAGTGTTGTCAACACATAATTCTTTTAGTAGTTTTTCAATAAATCAATTAAAGAAATATATTCTTTAATTCAATGTCATAGAATTTTGTCTCTGTACCAAAATATCAAAATATATAGGAGTAATGAATTTCTTTATTTTTAATAATGACATTTATTTTAAAATTAAATTAGTAATATTTTTTTTTTGTTTTACAATTATTAGTAATAATAATATGCATTAGCATGAATGGAAAATCTGAAATCAATTACTGCAACAAATGCACATATCAAATATCAAATATAGACCAACGTTAATACATAGCAGGGCAACAAATCCAACAAAAACTAAATAAAATTCAAATAATTAAACATATTATCCTATCACAAATATTAAATGAAATATTATCAGCTTATACAAAAAAAAATATACAGGTTCGATCCAACGTATTTTGAGATTTAAAACAGTAGTAAGGAATTTTCATTTTAATCATTTATTTTAATTTTGTAATGTATATAATTATTAGTTTGTATTTTAATTTTTATCATTCATTTTAGTTTATATATATTTTTTATCATCCAAGGTACAACGAGATGGTAGACTATGATATCCACCGCTGGGATGGGATCATGGGATGCTAAGTTTTAATAAATCTATGTTAAAACGTTTTTTAATTTTATAATTTTAGAAACCTAATTGTTTAGCATTTAAAGCCTATATTTTAAAGGTCAAAAAATGAGGGCTAATACATTAAATATGCTTAGATATATTATAAACAATCAGTGTGATATTTGTAAATTTTATCAAGTCATGTTAATTTTATCGCTGAAATTCATTATTTTTACATGTTACTATAATCACAATATATTTTTTATTTTAATCAATAAAATATTAATAATTATTAATAACATTTATAAATATTTATAGTTATTAGACACATTGAATTTATTATAAAAAACAACTCAACTTTATTGAATGAATTTATCCGGGTGGACGCGCGGGTTTCTACTAGTTTATGTTAAGAAAAGATCGTGATATGCATGACAAAAATCTGCTAGGTTGTGCTGATAATTTGACACCCGTGCAATCCACGAGGAATCGTCGTTATCCCTCTAATTTTTGTTAAGATCACTTCAAGAGTCACAATCAAATCAAGAGTACTAAATATTAGTGCAATCTGTGTTGGTTCCCACTGTTTTGTTCTTTCTTTTTTGGGCTCCACTACGTCTAATTCTGATTGGTATGTATAATAACCACACACTCTTGATGCAGCAAGACTACAAACACGACATAAGAATAAACTCACATGATCAAAATTCTGTCTTTTTATTCACATATTTTAAAATTATTTAATCAAATTATAATTTTTTTACACTATCTAGTAATTATGATTAGGTACTGACGTTTTGTGTTTTTTGGTTACGTATAAAATGAAATCTTATCATGTTTTGTACTCCATTTTCGTCTCCCTATTAAGCTCTATAAGTGTTGTTAATTCTTCCCCTTTTACATATAGATGCATGCAAATGGTTGTAAGAAAGACGCAATGACTTGCAATTAATTGGTCATGAGAATTTTTTTTATTTTTTATTTTTATATAATAATTCTAGTAACGCAATACACAGACAACATGCTGATTTTCAGAGCAGTGTACTTGATACGGTGAATAGATCTAACTTGTAAAGTTAATATTCAAAAGTTCAAGTTAGTGTTTGAGTAAATGGGAAGCTTTGAATGAGAGATATTATTTTCAAATGACGCACTTTTCTTTCTTAATTAGAAATGTTTTGTTGTAACTGATTTACGAGGGAATCTCGTGAAATTTGATGAACTATTTGATTATGTGGATGACTCTTATTGTGTTATTATTTTCTTATTTACCGGGGGTTGATACTTGTCCTACTTTTATCGTGTTTGGCCAAACTTAGCATTTGAGTCTTCTTTTCTCTTGGATCTCTTGTCGAAAAGTACAAAAAATGATGGAAAGTGAAAAAATGAACTTCATTAGATTCCGCCCCAATCTATCTATTTTTAATTAATTCAAACTACAAAACTTAAATTTATTCCATTACATCTCATCCCTATTTTATTCCATTCTATCTGAAATACAACCAAATATACTCACTATTTCATCTATATTTGTTTGTATAAAATCGTATCACTATGGCCCACTATTGAAAAAATCCAAAGTTAGATGAATAATTGAAAGAGTTTATATATAATGACACCCCTCACCTTACAAACAAATTTTGTAAGGACGAATTGGGAAAAAAATCTAATATGCTATCAGAGTATATCGATTAGACCATGGGGCGCCCACCATTTATATCCTCCACACACTAAGTCCAAAAGAGTGTTGAACGTGAGGGGATGTATTAGGAAAATCGCAAGTCTCACATGGGTTAGAGATAAATCATTGAAAGAGTTTATATAAAATGACACACATCATCTTATAAGTTGATTTGTAAGAATGAGTTATGTCAAACTCTAATACTCATTGACACGCTACTTTGATTGTCTTAAGTAGGGGTGGAAAAACGGGTCGTGGCCCTCCGAGACACCCCACTCACCCGTCAAAACATGACAGGTTGGGTTGAGATTTTGTGTCTACCTACATGTCTCGTCTTAAGCCCGCCTCGTCTTAAGCCCACCAAAAAAGGGAAGGATTGACCTGTCAGTCCGCCAACCTAGTTATCAAACACTCAAAATATTTATTAGTTTGTAGAAGATTAATACTTGAACTATAATTTTGGAATAGTTGTTGATGATCTTATTTTATATATTTATTTGTGAATATATGCAATATTTTTTAAGTAAAATTTGTTAAATATATGCTTTATAAAAAATTGCTCTAAAAAATAAGTGAAAAATCTAATTGAAATGTAAAAATATGGCTATTAATATATTAAAAAAAAAAGCCGAGCAAGCTCACCGCCCGCGAATCCGCCACCTTAGCAAATCGTGCTAGATTTTTAAATCCAATCTCACTTAGCGGACTTGTTTGCCTCACCTTTTTTTCGGATTTAAGGCTGGACGGAGCGAGTTGTAACACCCCAATTCTACCCGATAAGTATTAACGAAATCAGAGTATCAACTTTAACAAAACAAATTAAGATGATACATTCGACTTTAAAAACATCATTGCAACACCTGATAAGTCTTTAAAACAAATACTTTATTACTACGCATCAGATTCATAAATAATTCAACTTAAAACAACTTTAATCGTATTCAACTTCAACACATCACAAAAAAGCAACAATTCTTTAATTAAACAACTTAAAATTCATCAACCATAACAAAAGTCAACATCAACATAAAACAAATGTTATCCCCTGAGTGCTACGTACCAGAGCGACAACACCGACTCGAATCTACTAAGGTACTCGACTCACTCTAGATTACCTACATGTTACCAACAGAGAACAACATTCAAACATAAGGGATGAGATATCTAATATTATAATCAAGAATATGATAAATAACATATTGAATTAGATTTCACAGATCACCACTTCACAAACAAACAACTATTTCGAATCAACATAAGATACAACATAACAACGTAATATGCAACTTAGACAAATGTGATACATGTGGTACCAAGGGAGCAAAACTCCCAACTTATAATCATGCCAATTAATAGAGGCGTAAATACAAGGCATAAGCCTTCAATTTTATTCTTTCCAATCCACACCAACTTACCGAGCAACCAGCTCCAACTTGAATAATGATATGTTATGCGACTCAACATGATTATCAAACAACAACAACTATAACGACATAACAACACAACAACTTATAACTTTGGCCAAAGGTCTGCAACTCATAATCGTGTCATTTATAAGGCATTGCAACATACAACAACCACCATCAACTTTTCAACTTGCAACAAACAACACAACACAACACAACACAAGTACAACAATTATACTACACTCTTATTTACAAAGTCCTGGCTAAGCCGATTAATTAAAATAATTACAATGTTATGTTATTACTACTATTTATTAATTTATTACCACGTTTTTATTAAGTCCATAACAACATCCAACATACCAACCTACTACCAACTCTACTCTTCTGTTACTTATTTTTCTTATATTGGTTCAATGCCTAATTACTTATCAACTTCCTATCAATTGATTAATAATATCTCTGCTACTTTACCTAGTATTTTTCAACTTATTTATGCTACTGGAATTAGTTTATGACAGACTAAAATTAATAGACAACAGAAAATACAACACAGAAGCCAAAACAACTAATTCTCCCCAGACCCCATATGACCATCATCACACATTACGTGACCCCCGTCACACTATGTGACGGTCGTCCTGGGGATGTCACCGACGTCACAATTCCCAAACGGACATCAGGCCTTAAGGGACGGTCGTCCCACAGCTAAAACTGTATCACTCTCTGTTTCGTTTCTGTAACTCTTCTCGGTCCAAATTTCTTCTCCGATCATCTCACTAATCATCCGACACACAATTTAACAAACAACACCACACTAACATAATTTTCATAAATCATCTAAGACAACTTATTTATCACAAACAACTTATTAATCAAACAACTTATTTATCAAAATAACTTATTTTATCACACAAAACAAAAATTAACAAAAACGGTTCCTATACCCAATTCCATACCAATTCATCATATAATCTTGATTATAAGATTAGAACCCCATCCTTACCATTGGATCGAAGGCGACTCTAACACTTTTCGATCGGAACCCTAGTTTTTGTCTCTCTTACGCACTTCACGTAACTTCCTTTCTCCACTTCTTGTTATTCTTACTGATACCTATTTTCCTAATTCCTATTAACTTATGATTTTTCTTTTAATTACTTAATCATTATATTGGGCCTAACCCCCCCCCCCCCCACCCACAATTACTACTTTCAATTACCAAACAAGCCCAGTTATCAAAATAACACCATTCTACCAATAACCCCTCGACTTAATCAACTCAACTTAATTCGAATAATAAAGACCCACTTAAATCAACTTAATCCATTTAATTAAATTAATTTAACCAAACCAATTTAACAATTTCACGCGAAACAACAACAAACACACAACAATATTTAACTAAATAAATAATACATGAGTGACCTGGTTTGTCACCCCTAGTTATGAGTGTCACACTATTTCTAGTGTTGAGTTGTTAAGTTTGTGCTTAATAATGCGTCACGCTGTCAATTTTTATGTGCAAGCCCCTCTTATTCATTTGTCATCATAACTTCTATAATAAAATATCACATGACTTGTCTAGTTAGGATAATCTTGACACATATTGATCCTTTCCATTATTCTTCAGAATCTTTAATAAAACGTAAAAAAACTTAAATGGTTAAAATGAAAAATACTTAAAATAAATATAAATTACACTAAATATATATAACGACGAACTGTTGCAAGTTATAACTAATTATAAGAAAATTTTGTATGATTTATTATGGAAGAGTGAATAGTTAACAATGGTTTGCATTCCCTTAATCTAAGGAAAAAAGAGAAAAATCGATACTTTAAAAAATTACCCAATCTCAACACGGGTTGTAAGTTGTGTTGGGATATCAAATACAATAACATCGACTTGAAATTGTGACATTTCACTTTTTTTTTTAACTTTAAAAGATGAATTTAATTTCTTAAACTATTTTATAAAAGACATTCGAAAGAGATATTGATACGATAATACATAATAATTTTTTATATAAGTAATTTTTTAATAAAAAAAAAAGTCATTCAAAAGAGATATTGATACAATAATACACAATAATTTTTCATATAAGTAATTTTTGAATAAAAATGAGAATGAAGAATAAAGTTAAAAGCAAAGAGTGAAATGAAAAATGTGAAAGAGCCTCAAGGGTATAATATTTATATTCTAACTAGAAAGTGTCACAAAATTCACTCCACCAAAATACACATTTTGAAATATGTACATTTTAAAATACCAAGAGATTTTTTAGAGATTAAAAAAAAAAAACTTAATTGAATAATGAAACATGAGATTTCTTTGCCCTGAAATCGTTCTTAATAGTCATAATTGAATACCACGAGATTGATTTAAATTTTATAAAAGTTTTGATTGTTACCACAATATTTTTTGGAATAAATAGATTTGGGCCTCTCGTTTAAAGAACCAACCGCTAGAGATAACTGGGTCTGACCCACGGTGACTAGGGAGATTCTACTTGTCACCCGAATTTATATTTAACATCCCCTAATTATGGCAAAATTCAATTTTTGCCCTTCAAAAATCATGAAAATTTTGAGGATATATAATAAATTTTGTCATATGTACCAAAAATTATGATTTTTTTTATCGAAAATTTTGAAATTTCCGATATAAAATAAATTTTAAAAAAAATAATACCGGAAATTTCACGACTAAGTGATTTCAAGCCTGAAAAAATCTACATTATTATCACCTCCTAAGTTAGAACTCCTGCCCCCACAACCCTATGAAAAACCTATTTTATCTTTTAACAAATTTGATATATTTATCAATAACTTTTATTTAATATTATTTTATTTAATAACCGTTATGAATTTAATATAAAAAGTTAAAATTTGAGTTTTGAAAAATATATTAGTTATCGGAAAAAAATTTAAATTCTCAAAAGTAAAATTTTGTTTTTTTTTTAAATAATTTTTTTTATTTTGTTGGGGTATTGTATGTAACCCTAAGAAAGTTGGAGACTTAAATATCACATCCTTTCTGGAATGGAACATAGTAAAAATGAGGAAGTTTTTGTGGAATATTCAGAGTTGATAAGTTGTGGGTTAAGTGGATTATGAAAAATCAGGATGTCATGACTGTCAATATTTCTCAACAAGCTTTTTAGGGGTTAACAATATTATGAAAACTAGAGAGAAGGTGGGGAATACTAATCACTGTCCGAAGGTATTGCAGGGGCAGACATTGTCATACCCTAAATTTTGACCAAAATTTTTTAAAGTTTTGTTCATTTTTTGACGTGTTTTCGTCGATTTATCAAAAATTGATTATTTTGCATTTTTAAGTTAAAACATTCATTTAATCATACATTTCATCATCACAATTGTCATCTTTTATTTATTAGAATTTGTTTCTTTTAAATAAGAATGTTTGTTTGTGTTTTAATCATTTTTGTATAGATCTTTTAGAATTTGATCCAATCTTAAAATTTTAGTTAGAATATTTTGTCACACTTTGTAATTTAGTTATACTAATTTCTAAGTTAATGTAATTTTAAAAATGTGAGTTTAGTTTATGTTAGATTGTTTAGAACTATCTTCCAATTTAATTTTAATTTAGGTTAATTTCAATTTAGTTAATTAATTTAATTTAAAATTTTCAATTTAGCTTAATTACAATTTATTTTAAAATTAGTTAGATTTTTTGCTTGTTCCATTTTAAATCATTTCTTTTATTTTTTTGCTATAATTTAAGTTTATCCTTTTAATTTAAATTTTTAGATTTAATTATTATTTTCTAAAAAAAAGATCAATTTGAGTTGATTTAGGTTTTAAATAGTTTAATAATCTTGCTAGTTTTTACTTATCATTTTAATTTAGACTATTTAGAATTAGTTTTTAATTTTACTTAAATTTAGTTTTGATTTACTTTAATTATTTTTATTATTATTTATTCATTTATTATTTAATTTATACTTGGATTATTTGCTTTCCTCATTTAACTAATTTATAACAGTTTTTGTTTTTTTTCTATGTATTATTATTATTATTATTTTTTATTATTAGATTATTTTAATTATTCTGGTTTTCACTTGGTTGATTTAGAATCGATTAAGTTAATTTTTAAGTGTAAATTTATGGTCCAAATAATTTCACTCCAAAAAGCTACATGCCAGCCTGTGTCCTTGCACCAGAATGGACATCAAAAACCTGCATCCAAAAAAGTTGAAGGGACAAGTCAATAGAAAGAAAAGAAAAGACAACTGGCAGCCCCATTTTTATGGTGCCAGAACAGAAAAAGAACCACTGGGATCTCCCATCAATCTCCTTCACCATCACCTTTAATCCATTCCATCACCTTTAATCCAGAATGGGAAGTTCTTCACTCTCATGACATTTCAACAACAGCAGTAAACACTTACATACTGACCTCAAAAATCGGACCCTCTCCTTCAAAATCTCATATCGCAATCCCTGCAAAAGAAAAAAACATTCATCACCATTTCTTCATTCTCACTTTAACTCAAACAAACCGAACGGACTTGCACAATCCGAACCTACCAAAATATAGAAGAATTTTTGAACAAACATATCACAAAACCACAACATTTTCACCTCAACAAACAAAGCTCAGAACTCAATCATCTCCTACACCACTCACCAAAACCAAATCTCCATCACAAACACCGAAAACCATAACTCACACCATCAACACTATGAAACCACCGCGTGGAAACACTGTTCACCACAATCCTACACATGCTATAACCTCCGGCAACGAAAAGACAGAGGTTGCAAAAATAGAGGTGGAGAGTGCACATCGAAACCGCAAAACAACTTGCCTCACCACCAAACCGCCGACAAGAAACAGAGGGAGTACCGGCGAAGCGCGATTGAGATATTTTCGTGAACCGAGCCGTCAAAGAAAGATAATCATCGCAACCACCACTCTCTTCTTCTTCAAACCAAGGAACCTTCTTCAACCACATCCCCTTCAACCAACACTCAACACAAATCGAAACCCCTCTAAACATCACCCTTTTCCATCATCAATCTCCAAACAACAACAAAATCAGAAAGGGTAGAAGAAGAGAACGGAGTTCTAAAATCGGAACTCACCAAATCGAACATGAGAACTTAAAACGCAATCGCCGACGGTTTGAGGTAGAGCGGCCGCCGTTTGGTGTTGAAGAACCGCGGTGAGGCCAACCGCGAAATCGACGAGGACGACGTCGCCGTTTTAGTCTGAGCCGGATTTGCAAAGCCCGAAGGAGAAAGTGACCGGCCCATGATTTGATTTTAAGGGGATCGTGACGGCAGAGAACGAAGGGCTATTGGTGGTGTCGTCGGCGTGATTTAAGTTTTCCGGCTCTTTTCTTTTGTAAGGAACATGGGAGTTGTGTGAAACAGGGAGCTTTATTGGTGTGTTGACTTTCTTTCTTTTTTTCCATTTTTCGAAGCGTGGCTGATGACTTGAGATGAAGATTCACGCTGTGAAAGGCACGTGAGGGGCGATGGTCATTGTTTAGGTCATACCGTTTTTGATTCTGAACATGGATCAGGCTTGGGCTTGGGCCTTTCTTGTTAGTGATTTATAGTATGCTGATGCTAATCACTCTTGCTATCCTCCTGGGTCATCAATATACCTCCAGCGGCCATCTAATCTTTTTTTCTCTCCTTCATTCAATTGATTCATATTTATTCAGTTAATTCTTTGTTAATTTTAATGGTTAATGTGAATTTTAATTAAATGTTAATATACTTGTATAAGCTTAGGTTAGATTTTTATTTTGATTTTATGTTAACTTCGATTATGATTTTTTTTAGCTTAAATTTTAATTCCAGTTAATTTGTTTTAATAGAATTTTACGGATCTTGGTTTTAGTTTTTGTCTGATGTTTTGTAGGATTATTTTAATGATGAAGGATAAAGCATGGAGATGACTTTCTGACTAATTGATACATAATCTTACTTGGATTAATGAGACCTTTGGATGCAAATTTCTCTTAGGCTTTGGTTTTGCATGGACTAATTCTTTGTTTTAATTCTGGATACTGGAATCTCACATTTGACTTTTGTTTGACATCAAGATATTGGCAATTGCACTTGACTGTTGAAATCTGTTCTGGACTTGATATTATTTCTCGATTTCTCTTGCGCACATTGAAGAGGCAACGGACCTTCTCCGTTAGGTATCATTAACACTTAATTTTATCTCTTTTGCGTTTCAATTTAGTCCTGATGTTGCATTTCCGTTTATCTGATTATTTGTACATCACCGTCGCTTCTAAACTCCTAAAAAACCTAAAACAAAAATGTGATATTCATAAAACTTTCAAACTAATGAACTTAACAAGGAATAGAATTCCAGAGTCTAGCACTCCGCACGTTCTAGAACGAACTGCAACTGAGCTAGCCTCACGCGTATTGTTCGTTCAATCCTTCGTTATTAAATCACATCGATTCTAAAACATCAAAAAATAATCGTTTCAAATTAATTTAAGTCTTGGTACAATGCCAAGTAAATAATTCTCGCCTACACTGCACACACGTAAGTCGGTCTTATGATCGCCATCTGTACAATCCTTTTTGCACGCCTTAATTAATTTAATCGTACGAAAAAGGAACCCCGGAGTCTAGCATTCCGCACGTTCTGGATTGAACCGCAAATGGGCTAGCCTCATGCGTTGGTTCAATCACCATTCGTATAAAAATAATTCAATATTTAATTAATTAATTTACGAAAGAAGGAACTCCGGAGTCTAGCATTCCGCACGTTCTGGATTGAATCGCAAAGGGGCTAACCTCACGCGTTGGTTCAATCACCATTCGTATTCAAAACAATTCAACAATCTTAAAGGATCAGGCATGATTCATCTCCATAGGAAAGTTGTTCCTCCTATCCCCACAAACACAAACAAAAATCTTACAAACAATTACTTTCAAAGGAAGAACGTGGCATTTCTTGTCGATACTTATATCCAAGTTTAAAGCTTCTTCCGATTTTATTTATTCTCAAAGAAAGAATGTGGCATTGCTTGTCGATCTTATATCCAAGTTTAAAGCTTCTTTCGATTTCTCATTTCTCAAAAGTTTGTGGTGGAATAGGTGAGATACTTCTCTTAAAGATGACGACTTGTCTCTTTCTTTCAAATACAAATTAAAACTTACCAACCAATTTAAATCATTTTCATAATTAATTAGCGAGTAACTGAACTCCGGAGTCTCGCACTCCGCACGTTCTTGAATGCAACCGCAACATGGGCTAGCCCCACGCGTGGTTCATTCGCCCTCTCGTTTTAAAACATCTTTAACAAAGATCAAGCATCTTTTCTCAAAACGAACATTGTTTAGATCATTCTATCTCGCAAACAAGTTAGCGCTTCAGCCTCCTAACGCGAGCAGATAAGCCAACGCTTAGCAGTAGAATGCAATTTCAAACAGTCGTTCTATAAAAAACACAAATCGTAGTAGCACGAACTACGAAGCTCTGACTTTCCCATTGCACAAGGGAATACGTAGGCACGGGGATTTTTAATCCTTCGCGAGCACAATAAATAAAAATTAACTATCTCTCCGTCACAATAATAAAAAACTCTAATCTTTCCCTCGTAATAATAATTAATATATTTCTTTGAAAGTAATCTTAACAATCTTAATCATTAAAAGAAGACAATAATAACAAGTTAACATTTAAGCGCAAATTAGACTAAGAGGTTCCCGTTGAGTACAACGGACGTGAGGGGTGCCTAACACCTTCCCTTTGCGTAACTGACTCCCGAACTTAGATTAGTGGTTTCGTAAACCATTTCTTATCCTTTATTTAGGTTGTGTCTATATCTTCCTTTTCTCTCGTAGAATAAATAGAATTAGGTGGCGACTTTGTTGTTTATCTTAGGATCGTATTTTTCGAGGTGCGACAGCTGACGACTCTGCTGGGGATGTCAAATCGTGCTTTGTGCATTAGAGAGTCGAGCCTAGCTTAGGATAGTTTGCGTTTGTTTGCTGACTTGTTTGTTTGTCTTCTTTATTTGTTGTTGGTATTCTATCTATTGCTTCCTTCTTTATTATTTGCTCATTATATCTGCCTGTTGGATCTCGGGTTATCACGGGTATGAATTTGTATTTGAGTTTCGAAAAAGAAGAGGGAACACCTAAGTTTAGATTTGGATGTTATTAGTGTTAGTCTCCAAGGACTCGCTCCTTGCACGCCTAGCATGAAAGCTCCCCCAGATAGTTAGACTTTTCGTAGATCTTGTCACAACGCAGCTAGCCTGTCGCGTGACCTGATTCACGAAAGGGCTGTGATTCTGGGACCCCCTAGAACCTGTTTCAATTTTGGTAGTTGTGTAATATTAGGCTCCAAGGACTCGCTCCTTGCACGCCTAGCATGAGAACTCCACTCAAGGTAGACCTTATCGTTATTATCGTCACAATGCAGCTAGCCTGCGGCGGGGCGTTAGTACGATAAACGTCCGTGACCTTGAGTATCCTTATACCATCACCGTAGAAGCTACCCTGTGAGTGGGCTTTATGGGTAAAAGAAATTAGAACTCTCCACTTAAGGCTTACCAGTTAGGAGATTCCGAGTTACTTGTACCTTGGATCCAACACCTTGCCTTTATAACCAATTCTGGAGCTGTTTATGTTTGTGATTTTGAGCATTCTAATCTTTGCATTCATTCGCATAACATTTGCATTTGCATTTGCATTGCATATCATCTTCCAGCAAATCCAACTCACCCATGTCTTATTCTCCGTCAGTCAACTGTACTCGACCAGTCACCAGAGAAAAGATGGACCAACTTGAGCAGGAAAACAGAGAGCTTAGAAGTGAAGTCACGACTTTGAGAAATCGTATGGGAATATTCTCGACTACAATGAAGACTCTAGTAGACAGCCTTGTGCAGGAGAACACGAAACTCCAGGAAGAGATTCACAGCTTGAAGATTGATAGAGGGCGACTGATTTCTTTGACCA
Organism: Lathyrus aphaca; assembly: GCA_963966055.1. Taxonomy (NCBI): domain Eukaryota; kingdom Viridiplantae; phylum Streptophyta; class Magnoliopsida; order Fabales; family Fabaceae; genus Lathyrus; species Lathyrus aphaca. The sequence continues at coordinate 704,827,468 of OZ014519.1, read as the reverse complement.
AAGATCTGGTCATTTTTCAGCGTCGGTCAAATTCTACCTCTACTCGTCAGCGACGTCAGAATCAGCGGAGGTCTCCAAACAGTCCTGAAAGAGCGGCCCATCAGTTTGACCCAATCCCAATGACTTACAGTCAATTGTGGTCTCATTTCGCCCGGAACTCAATAATGACACCCAGAAAGACCAGAGCCACGAGGTCTCAGCCCTGTGGGATCAATCCGAATACCAAATGCGAGTTTCATAATGGAGTACAGGGGCATCCGATTGAAGAGTGCAGAATTTTCCGGGAAAAGGTTCAAGAGATGATCGACTACGGGGTGTTGACCTTCAATGGAGGAATCCCATCTGTTGACGGAGTGCCTTTGTGCTGATAGAAAACTCAAGAAAGTCCTTTCCAAATCAATCTGTTGCTGGAGCATAGGACAAGTTCCTGAATGCACGCGATCGTTTTGATGCTCTGGAGCTATCCTCTCAGATGTTTAGCTCGTTTACTGCTTGTCATATGTATTTTGCTATGTTTTGTTAATGCATTTGTTTTGGCATGTAAGAACTTATTTGTTTCGAATGATTAATGCAATGAATATGTTTGTCTTGAAGTAATCCATTCGTATTCACTCATAATGCTTTTTCAACTTTATAATGCCAATATTATCCCATCTCTTGCCTAGGCAGAGAATTGGAGGGAGGATGACGAAATTAAAACACAAATTCTCTAGTTGAATGCTTTTGAATAAAATCCTACTGACGATGTATAGGCATTGTTTCAAATTCCCAAACACTGGAGAAATAAGGAGTTAATCCCTAGTCAACCACTTTGAGCCTAGAAGTAGGAGTTTCTTTCAGATATTTCAAAACCCTTACGCTTAACCTGGGGCAGGGTAGTGTTCAGTTAATCTGGTTACATATTCAAATCATAAGACGAAACATCCCATCAGGGAATCCAATACAATTAATGACGTGACAGTCTCAACTTTCAGCCTTCCAATGATTTAAAAAATAAATAAATAAAATCCCGCTAAGTCAAGCACCCAAAAAGAGACTTAGGCAAAAATCAGGGACCAAAGAGAAATTCGAGTTGGAAGAGGCCTTTTAATCCCCAACCTCAAAAGCTTAAGATTTAGTGACCACCATACCAAAGTCAAAGGGGTCACTGATATCCATAGAGGACAAATAAGAGGACTGTCATTTCAAGCAAACCTTGGATCTTCATCTCTACGCTATCAAGGCAAATGTATGTGTCGATTTAGCTTGAACCTAGGATTGGAGAACATCACGGAGAGTGGGTGGGCACCAAATAAACTTTGAGCCTTTATCCTTTGTTTCTAAAACCGTGAACCAAACCACATTACAACCCGCAAAAGCCCTAATTGAAGTAGGGTTTATTTCGAAAGCACACTCAATGAGAAAATGTTTCCCGACTCCCATGAGCTTGGCTCAAAAATTTGTGTTGGCTTTATAAAAAATGAATATCACCTCCTAGCTAGTGATTCGGTCACATGCTATTGTGAAAATCTTTTCAAAAAAAAACTTCGAGACAAACACGTGTGTTGCATTAGCAGTCTTAGCATTAATCTTTTTGCTTGTTAGCATTTGCTTGATATCATAGAAACCTATGTATGAGCACCAGTGATGAGTTTAATCTCTTGAGATTTGAAACTCTGATGAGCAGTTGAACAACCATTTCATAGAATGATCACCCCCAGGGGCATGTTGCTTGAAAACCTTGCCAGACAGGGGCAAATTTCTTGAAGACTATGCTAAACAGGAGCATGTTTGTTTGAATACTTTGCCAGTCAAGGGCAGGTTACTTGGAAACTTTGCCAGTCAGGGGCAAGTTACTTGAAAACTTAGCCAGCCAGGGGCAGGTTGCCTTAATACCTTGCCAGCCAGGGGCATTTTGCCTAAAGACTCTGCTAGACAGGGGCATGTTGTTGGAATACTTTGCCAAATAGGGGCATGCTGCTTGAAGACTTTGCTAAACAGGGGCAAGTCGTTTCCCAATTTGTGCTTACACATTCTTATCATCCTTAAAAGGATAAGTATTGAAGACTCATTTGCGCCAAGTACAGTTAATCTGAGGCAGTGACGTCGAGATTCGACGAATCTCTACAAGAGTTTGAAGACACTGGGGCATCTTGAATGCCAAGTCTTCTATAAAATCCTCTTGAGATGATCTCTTCTCATAAATCATTTTGTGGGCGCATGACCACGTGTTCCCCTAAGCAAGACGCTCTTAGGATCTACCTGGCAAGTACTTCCAGATATTGGGGTCCTCACGCCAAGTTGCTATGATGTGTCAGGGGCATGACTCATTATTTTCTGGTGGATTTCTTTTACTACTTAGTGTTTCCAGTGAGACACTAAGTCTAGTATCCCCATTTGAGCCTCGATTCAAGCTTCTCCAGCTGAATGTCATTTTCTCTCCCCAACGGAGTACAAATTTACTTCACCCTAAGCAAACGTAGTTTGTATGGTCGCTTCCTCCTGATAGATGTTGAAGTTAGAAGATTTGCCTGGGTTTATTTCCCAAATGAAGTATCTTTCTCTCCTCAAAGAGATTTGAGCCTTGTAGCAGGACTTTATTCCATGGATGGCTCTTTACCCTATCTTCAGTGATTACATACACTTTGACGAGATTGGTTGAGTATTCGTTTGTTGTGATGTTTATTTCATCACCAGTTTATCTCTTGTGTCTGTTTTGTCTATTTGTCAGCATAAACATAACACATATACATACATGTACATCATAAATGATTCATATTCATATTAATGTTGCATTCGTTAATGCATATCTCCTTTACCTTGGTCGTGTTTATCCCCAAGTGATGTGTCTCTATCCAAATAGAGTTGTCAGCCTTAGGCAGAAAATGTACATTCTTTCTAATTCCCCACTGAGTTTCTACCCTCGCGGAAGATTTTGCTTTAGTTCTCCTTTCCACACTTGGATAGGATAAATCCTGATTGAGTTCATTCCTCAAGGGATAGTGTCTTGATTGACAGTTTCTCCCCGGCTCGTCCCTGGATTGAATTTTGGTCGTTGGCAATTTTTGATAATTGAACTACCAATTGGAAAGTGCATTTATTTTGCGCCTTTGGATGCTTAGTTTCCCAGAAGGAATTTGTTGGAGGCTTCCTTTGAAGACAGATTTTGGCTCTCCAACAATGTTACTACGACATTCCTTTGGATTACTTATACCCGACAACAAGTGGTCGCCTCTTTATTCGAGAGGTTTGCTTCATCCTAGAATTTCTAAGTGAAATCAACAAGTGGCAGTCTCTTTATTTGAGAAGCTTGTTTTGTTTTCGAACTTTTGAGTAGATCAATAGATGGCAGTCTCTTTTCGAGCAATTTGTTCATCCTCAGCAAGGTTTCTGCTCTATCAAATGGCATCCCCCCTGTTCAGCGGAGAAGTTTGGTATCAAGAAATTCGGCAAATGGCATCTCATCCAGACACGGTGGGAAGTTTGTCGTGATCCCAATTTTCAACAAATGGCATCTCATCCAGACAAGGTGAGAAGTTTGTTCGGCAAACGACATCTCATCCAGACACGGTGGGAAGTTTGTCGTGATTCCAATTTTCAACAAATGGCATCTCATCCAGACAAGGTGAGAAGTTTGTTCGGCAAATGGCATCTCATCCAGACACGGTGGGAAGTTTGTCGTGATTCCAATTTTCAACAAATGGCATCTCATCCAGACAAGGTGAGAAGTTTGTTCGGCAAATGGCATCTCATCCAGACACGGTGGGAAGTTTGTCGTGATTCCAATTTTCAACAAATGGCATCTCATCCAGACAAGGTGAAAAGTTTGTTCGGCAAATGGCATCTCATCCAGACACGGTGGGAAGTTTGTCGTGATTCCAATTTTCAACAAATGGCATCTCATCCAGACACGGTGAGAAGTTTGTTTGGCAAATGGCATCTCATCCAGACAAGGTGGGAAGTTTGTCGTGATTCCAATTTTCAACAAATGGCATCTCATCCAGACACGGTGAGAAGTTTGTTCGGCAAATGGCATCTCATCCAGACAAGGTGGGAAGTTTGTCGTGATTCCAATTTTCAACAAATGGCATCTCATCCAGACACGGTGAGAAGTTTGTTCGGCAAATGGCATCTCATCCAGACAAGGTGGGAAGTTTGTCGTGATTCCAATTTTCAACAAATGGCATCTCATCCAGACACGGTGAGAAGTTTGTTCGGCAAATGGCATCTCATCCAGACACGGTGGGAAGTTTGTCGTGATTCCAATTTTCAACAAATGGCATCTCATCCAGACAAGGTGAGAAGTTTGTTCGGCAAATGGCATCTCATCCAGACACGGTGGGAAGTTTGTCGTGATTCCAATTTTCAACAAATGGCATCTCATCCAGACACGGTGAGAAGTTTGTTCGGCAAATGGCATCTCATCCAGACAAGGTGGGAAGTTTGTCGTGATTCCAATTTTCAACAAATGGCATCTCATCCAGACAAGGTGAGAAGTTTGTTCGGCAAATGGCATCTCATCCAGACACGGTGGGAAGTTTGTCGTGATTCCAATTTTCAACAAATGGCATCTCATCCAGACACGGTGAGAAGTTTGTTCGGCAAATGGCATCTCATCCAGACAAGGTGGGAAGTTTGTCGTGATTCCAATTTTCAACAAATGGCATCTCATCCAGACACGGTGAGAAGTTTGTTCGGCAAATGGCATCTCATCCAGACAAGGTGGGAAGTTTGTCGTGATTCCAATTTTCAACAAATGGCATCTCATCCAGACACGGTGAGAAGTTTGTTCGGCAAATGGCATCTCATCCAGACAAGGTGGGAAGTTTGTCGTGATTCCAATTTTCAACAAATGGCATCTCATCCAGACACGGTGAGAAGTTTGTTCGGCAAATGGCATCTCATCCAAACAAGGTGGGAAGTTTGTCGTGATTCCAATTTTCAACAAATGGCATCTCATCCAGACACAGTGAGAAGTTTGTTCGGCAAATGGCATCTCATCTAGACAAGGTGGGAAGTTTGTCGTGATTCCAATTTTCAACAAATGGCATCTCATCCAGACACGGTGAGAAGTTTGTTCGGCAAATGGCATCTCATCCAGACAAGGTGGGATGTTTGTCGTGATTCCAATTTTCAACAAATGGCATCTCATCCAGACACGGTGAGAAGTTTGTTCGGCAAATGGCATCTCATCCAGACAAGGTGGGAAGTTTGTCGTGATTCCAATTTTCAACAAATGGCATCTCATCCAGACACGGTGAGAAGTTTGTTCGGCAAATGGCATCTCATCCAGACAAGGTGGGAAGTTTGTCGTGATTCCAATTTTCAACAAATGGCATCTCATCCAGACACGGTGAGAAGTTTGTTCGGCAAATGGCATCTCATCTAGACAAGGTGGGAAGTTTGTCGTGATTCCAATTTTCAACAAATGGCATCTCATCCAGACACGGTGAGAAGTTTGTTCGGCAAATGGCATCTCATCCAGACAAGGTGGGAAGTTTGTCGTGATTCCAATTTTCAACAAATGGCATCTCATCCAGACACGGTGAGAAGTTTGTTCGGCAAATGGCATCTCATCCAGACAAGGTGGGAAGTTTGTCGTGATTCCAATTTTCAACAAATGGCATCTCATCCAGACAAGGTGAGAAGTTTGTCGTGATTCCAATTTTCAACAAATGGCATCTCATCCAGACACGGTGAGAAGTTTGTTCGGCAAATGGCATCTCATCCAGACAAGGTGGGAAGTTTGTCGTGATTCCAATTTTCAACAAATGGCATCTCATCCAGACACGGTGAGAAGTTTGTTCGGCAAATGGCATCTCATCTAGACAAGGTGGGAAGTTTGTCGTGATTCCAATTTTCAACAAATGGCATCTCATCCAGACACGGTGAGAAGTTTGTTCGGCAAATGGCATCTCATCCAGACAAGGTGGGAAGTTTGTCGTGATTCCAATTTTCAACAAATGGCATCTCATCCAGACACGGTGAGAAGTTTGTTCGGCAAATGGCATCTCATCCAGACAAGGTGGGAAGTTTGTCGTGATTCCAATTTTCAACAAATGGCATCTCATCCAGACACGGTGAGAAGTTTGTTCGGCAAATGGGGTCTCATCTAGACAAGGTGGGAAGTTTGTCGTGATTCCAATTTTCAACAAATGGCATCTCATCCAGACACGGTGAGAAGTTTGTTCGGCAAATGGCATCTCATCCAGACAAGGTGGGAAGTTTGTCGTGATTCCAATTTTCAACAAATGGCATCTCATCCAGACACGGTGAGAAGTTTGTTCGGCAAATGGCATCTCATCCAGACAAGGTGGGAAGTTTGTCGTGATTCCAATTTTCAACAAGTGGCATCTCATCCAAACAAGTTGAGAAGTTTGTTGTGAATTTTCCAATTTCTGTCAAATGGCTATCTCTTCCATACAAGTTGAGAAGTTTGAACGTGAAGTTATTCTTCATCATATGGCTGTCTCTTTCAGAAGAAGGGAAGTATGGTGAGAGTTCTGTTCAATGGCATCCTTAGTTGAATCTCGGCAGAAGATTTGACAACAGGTGATTCCTTTTATTTCTGGCAAGTCTCGGCAGAAGATTTCCAGTCTACCTCGGCAGAAGGTATTTTCTTTTATAAGCTTAACAATGGCATCCTTACTTAAATCTCGGCAGAAGATTTGGTGACAGGTGTATCCTCAGTTAATCCTCGGCAGTAGGAATTTTATTTTTTGATACCTCGGCAGAAGGTGTCTCATTCTCAGAATCTCTGGTCATCTCGGCAGTAGATCTCCAGCAGACTTCGACAAATTTGTTTTCTTACCAAGATCTCGGCAGTAGATTTTTGGTTCATTTGATACCTCGGCAGAAGGTATTCCATTCTTAGATTCTCTGGTAATCTCGGCAGTAGATCTCCAGCAGGTTTCGATAGAATTTATTTTCTTACCAAGATCTTGGCAGTAGATTTTTGGTTCGTTTTTTGATACCTCGGCAGAAGGTGTCTCATTCTCAGAATCTCTGGTCATCTCGGCAGTTAGATCTCCAGTAGACTTCGGAAGATTTGGTTTTCGTTTCAGAATCTCGGCAGTAGATTTCTGTTTCATTTTGATACACCAACATAAGGTATTTCCAAATGAGGTTTGAAACTCGGCAGTAGATTTCTTCAAAGTGGAATTTTGTTCAAAGATTTCGAGTCATATTGGGACTTGTATACAGTTATCGTCTGGCTTCGCCCAAGAGAATTCCTCGTGTAGATTGTAATCCAGTCATGTGCGTCTAATCCCCAGTAGTGTCAGTTTTCTGCCCAGCGGCGTGATAGCTTTGGTCTTACATTTTTGCATTTGCATATCATATCATTTTCATCTGCATTTTCGGTCAAAATTTTAGGTATTCTGATATTTAATCCTCCTCCAGCTTGAATGTCCAAAAAATCTCTTTGTTACTCAGACATTCAGATTCAGGATGATTAAATAGGGGCAGCTGTCATACCCTAAATTTTGACCAAAAATTTTCAAAGTTTTGTTCATTTTTTGACGTGTTTTCGTCGATTTATCAAAAATTGATTATTTTGCATTTTTAAGTTAAAACATTCATTTAATCATACATTTCATCATCACAATTGTCATCTTTTATTTATTAGAATTTGTTTCTTTTAAATAAGAATGTTTGTTTGTGTTTTAATCATTTTTGTATAGATCTTTTAGAATTTGATCCAATCTTAAAATTTTAGTTAGAATATTTTGTCACACTTTGTAATTTAGTTATACTAATTTCTAAGTTAATGTAATTTTAAAAATGTGAGTTTAGTTTATGTTAGATTGTTTAGAACTATCTTCCAATTTAATTTTAATTTAGGTTAATTTCAATTTAGTTAATTAATTTAATTTAAAATTTTCAATTTAGCTTAATTACAATTTATTTTAAAATTAGTTAGATTTTTTGCTTGTTCCATTTTAAATCATTTCTTTTATTTTTTTGCTATAATTTAAGTTTATCCTTTTAATTTAAATTTTTAGATTTAATTATTATTTTCTAAAAAAAAGATCAATTTGAGTTGATTTAGGTTTTAAATAGTTTAATAATCTTGCTAGTTTTTACTTATCATTTTAATTTAGACTATTTAGAATTAGTTTTTAATTTTACTTAAATTTAGTTTTGATTTACTTTAATTATTTTTATTATTATTTATTCATTTATTATTTAATTTATACTTGGATTATTTGCTTTCCTCATTTAACTAATTTATAACAGTTTTTGTTTTTTTTCTATGTATTATTATTATTATTATTTTTTATTATTAGATTATTTTAATTATTCTGGTTTTCACTTGGTTGATTTAGAATCGATTAAGTTAATTTTTAAGTGTAAATTTATGGTCCAAATAATTTCACTCCAAAAAGCTACATGCCAGCCTGTGTCCTTGCACCAGAATGGACATCAAAAACCTGCATCCAAAAAAGTTGAAGGGACAAGTCAATAGAAAGAAAAGAAAAGACAACTGGCAGCCCCATTTTTATGGTGCCAGAACAGAAAAAGAACCACTGGGATCTCCCATCAATCTCCTTCACCATCACCTTTAATCCATTCCATCACCTTTAATCCAGAATGGGAAGTTCTTCACTCTCATGACATTTCAACAACAGCAGTAAACACTTACATACTGACCTCAAAAATCGGACCCTCTCCTTCAAAATCTCATATCGCAATCCCTGCAAAAGAAAAAAACATTCATCACCATTTCTTCATTCTCACTTTAACTCAAACAAACCGAACGGACTTGCACAATCCGAACCTACCAAAATATAGAAGAATTTTTGAACAAACATATCACAAAACCACAACATTTTCACCTCAACAAACAAAGCTCAGAACTCAATCATCTCCTACACCACTCACCAAAACCAAATCTCCATCACAAACACCGAAAACCATAACTCACACCATCAACACTATGAAACCACCGCGTGGAAACACTGTTCACCACAATCCTACACATGCTATAACCTCCGGCAACGAAAAGACAGAGGTTGCAAAAATAGAGGTGGAGAGTGCACATCGAAACCGCAAAACAACTTGCCTCACCACCAAACCGCCGACAAGAAACAGAGGGAGTACCGGCGAAGCGCGATTGAGATATTTTCGTGAACCGAGCCGTCAAAGAAAGATAATCATCGCAACCACCACTCTCTTCTTCTTCAAACCAAGGAACCTTCTTCAACCACATCCCCTTCAACCAACACTCAACACAAATCGAAACCCCTCTAAACATCACCCTTTTCCATCATCAATCTCCAAACAACAACAAAATCAGAAAGGGTAGAAGAAGAGAACGGAGTTCTAAAATCGGAACTCACCAAATCGAACATGAGAACTTAAAACGCAATCGCCGACGGTTTGAGGTAGAGCGGCCGCCGTTTGGTGTTGAAGAACCGCGGTGAGGCCAACCGCGAAATCGACGAGGACGACGTCGCCGTTTTAGTCTGAGCCGGATTTGCAAAGCCCGAAGGAGAAAGTGACCGGCCCATGATTTGATTTTAAGGGGATCGTGACGGCAGAGAACGAAGGGCTATTGGTGGTGTCGTCGGCGTGATTTAAGTTTTCCGACTCTTTTCTTTTGTAAGGAACATGGGAGTTGTGTGAAACAGGGAGCTTTATTGGTGTGTTGACTTTCTTTCTTTTTTTCCATTTTTCGAAGCGTGGCTGATGACTTGAGATGAAGATTCACGCTGTGAAAGGCACGTGAGGGGCGATGGTCATTGTTTAGGTCATACCGTTTTTGATTCTGAACATGGATCAGGCTTGGGCTTGGGCCTTTCTTGTTAGTGATTTATAGTATGCTGATGCTAATCACTCTTGCTATCCTCCTGGGTCATTAATATACCTCCAGCGGCCATCTAATCTTTTTTTCTCTCCTTCATTCAATTGATTCATATTTATTCAGTTAATTCTTTGTTAATTTTAATGGTTAATGTGAATTTTAATTAAATGTTAATATACTTGTATAAGCTTAGGTTAGATTTTTATTTTGATTTTATGTTAACTTCGATTATGATTTTTTTTAGCTTAAATTTTAATTCCAGTTAATTTGTTTTAATAGAATTTTACGGATCTTGGTTTTAGTTTTTGTCTGATGTTTTGTAGGATTATTTTAATGATGAAGGATAAAGCATGGAGATGACTTTCTGACTAATTGATACATAATCTTACTTGGATTAATGAGACCTTTGGATGCAAATTTCTCTTAGGCTTTGGTTTTGCATGGACTAATTCTTTGTTTTAATTCTGGATACTGGAATCTCACATTTGACTTTTGTTTGACATCAAGATATTGGCAATTGCACTTGACTGTTGAAATCTGTTCTGGACTTGATATTATTTCTCGATTTCTCTTACGCACATTGAAGAGGCAACGGACCTTCTCCGTTAGGTATCATTAACACTTAATTTTATCTCTTTTGCGTTTCAATTTAGTCCTGATGTTGCATTTCCGTTTATCTGATTATTTGTACATCACCGTCGCTTCTAAACTCCTAAAAAACCTAAAACAAAAATGTGATATTCATAAAACTTTCAAACTAATGAACTTAACAAGGAATAGAATTCCAGAGTCTAGCACTCCGCACGTTCTAGAACGAACTGCAACTGAGCTAGCCTCACGCGTATTGTTCGTTCAATCCTTCGTTATTAAATCACATCGATTCTAAAACATCAAAAAATAATCGTTTCAAATTAATTTAAGTCTTGGTACAATGCCAAGTAAATAATTCTCGCCTACACTGCACACACGTAAGTCGGTCTTATGATCGCCATCTGTACAATCCTTTTTGCACGCCTTAATTAATTTAATCGTACGAAAAAGGAACCCCGGAGTCTAGCATTCCGCACGTTCTGGATTGAACCGCAAATGGGCTAGCCTCATGCGTTGGTTCAATCACCATTCGTATAAAAATAATTCAATATTTAATTAATTAATTTACGAAAGAAGGAACTCCGGAGTCTAGCATTCCGCACGTTCTGGATTGAATCGCAAAGGGGCTAACCTCACGCGTTGGTTCAATCACCATTCGTATTCAAAACAATTCAACAATCTTAAAGGATCAGGCATGATTCATCTCCATAGGAAAGTTGTTCCTCCTATCCCCACAAACACAAACAAAAATCTTACAAACAATTACTTTCAAAGGAAGAACGTGGCATTTCTTGTCGATACTTATATCCAAGTTTAAAGCTTCTTCCGATTTTATTTATTCTCAAAGAAAGAATGTGGCATTGCTTGTCGATCTTATATCCAAGTTTAAAGCTTCTTTCGATTTCTCATTTCTCAAAAGTTTGTGGTGGAATAGGTGAGATACTTCTCTTAAAGATGACGACTTGTCTCTTTCTTTCAAATACAAATTAAAACTTACCAACCAATTTAAATCATTTTCATAATTAATTAGCGAGTAACTGAACTCCGGAGTCTCGCACTCCGCACGTTCTTGAATGAAACCGCAACATGGGCTAGCCCCACGCGTGGTTCATTCGCCCTCTCGTTTTAAAACATCTTTAACAAAGATCAAGCATCTTTTCTCAAAACGAACATTGTTTAGATCATTCTATCTCGCAAACAAGTTAGCGCTTCAGCCTCCTAACGCGAGCAGATAAGCCAACGCTTAGCAGTAGAATGCATTTTCAAACAGTCGTTCTATAAAAAACACAAATCGTAGTAGCACGAACTACGAAGCTCTGACTTTCCCATTGCACAAGGGAATACGTAGGCACGGGGATTTTTAATCCTTCGCGAGCACAATAAATAAAAATTAACTATCTCTCTGTCACAATAATAAAAAACTCTAATCTTTCCCTCGTAATAATAATTAATATATTTCTTTGAAAGTAATCTTAACAATCTTAATCATTAAAAGAAGACAATAATAACAAGTTAACATTTAAGCGCAAATTAGACTAAGAGGTTCCCGTTGAGTACAACGTACGTGAGGGGTGCCTAACACCTTCCCTTTGCGTAACTGACTCCCGAACTTAGATTAGTGGTTTCGTAAACCATTTCTTATCCTTTATTTAGGTTGTGTCTATATCTTCCTTTTCTCTCGTAGAATAAATAGAATTAGGTGGCGACTCTGTTGTTTATCTTAGGATCGTATTTTTCGAGGTGCAACAGACATACAAAACAGTCATGATGTAATATCATGGACTGTTCGAGTTCCTTAAAGTATCAAAGCTGCAAGAAAGTTCTGGATCTCACTCTGCTAACACATCTTTTGTTCCTTACTATCCTGCAAACTCTACAACAACATTCAATGTTGATACATTCGGTAATGTCAATATCTATAATAGTGAATTATATTTTTGGATTGTAGATACAGGAGCCACTGACCATATCACCCACAATTTGAGTATTTTATAAAAAAAAAAATTCCATCAAGCCAATCCACATTAGTTTACCTAATAATACCACTGATGCAGCTACTTTAGCTGGCAGTGTATATTTTTCAATTGGTTTATACTTGCATAATGTTTTGTATGTTCCTCACTTCCATGCCAATTTAATGTTTGGTCCACAACTTTCTCAATCAAGGAAGTGTTCTGTTTTTTCATACTCTTCTCCTTTGTCCATTATGCAGGCAAATACAAGGAATACTATTTGTATAACTAGTCTCATTTGTGGTCTCTACAAATTAAGTCTACCTATAGCTAAGTGTAATTATGTTCTTAGTTACATTTTCCTCTCCCGTGACAATCATTGTATCACATCTAGTAAGTCCACTATTAAAAACACTATGCACAATTCCACTTCACACATAAATACTACTTCTGTAACACCTCATACACTTGCTCCATGTAATGAAACTTCAACATTTAATGAACTTGATATTGTTGTTTGTACTGAATCTGATTTATGGCATAAAATATTAGGTCATATACCTCTCAATAGACATAGTTGCATGTCAAAACAATTCCCTTTTATGAAGTTTCAAAACATTAAACATCCTTGTGATATTTTTTATTATGCTAAACAAAAAAGACTGGCTTTCTCTCACTGTCATTATTCCATAAGTATTTATGATCTTACCTAATCAGGAGGAACCTTCCAGTGATGAATAATTACGGTGGAGAAACGGAAGGGGGTGTACCTATAAGATACTCCAATGCCAAAGTGAGAAAAGAGTTGTGGAGTGCAAGTACAAAAAGTAGTAAGTAACAAAATTAGAATACCTGACCCTCTAGTGAAAGAGCGTATTTATACTATGCCCCCAACGTTGGGCTAAGATTCCTCTCATGGGCTGGATTAGCTAGGCCCAAGGAAGAACTGCCAAGGGTTGCGTAGGAGCAGATAAGACCTAGCATGCGGTCTTGCCCTTGGTCCAACTACCCCGTTATATAAGGAGAAAATAACGGAGGCAGTTGACTAAGTGGATCATGTGGAAGAGGAACTTTCCCCACCTTCCTATGTATTAGGCCATGGGCCCGTTCTCGCTTGACTAGGAATTTTCCCGACATATACAACGTTGGTCCAGTCCGAAATAGGGCTCTCCCCACGTCCCTATGAATTAGGCCATAGGCCGTGCCCGACGGACTAGGACTCTGCCCGACACTTACTGTGTTGGCCCAGTCCATAACAGAAGCCCCCAAGTCGCAACTCTAGTGCAGAGTGATGACTTAAGGATAAGTATGGTCAGACAAGTGGTTTTCAGGTAATAAGACTGAAGTATGTCGAGGACGTTCGCCCGTGTCTATTGGAGGTTGTTAACGGAGGTGTGGATAAGGTCTTCATTGGAGTTTTAGTTCATCGAAGAGGATCGCATGCTCGAGGGTAGTTGTGCATAAGGCTTCTTTTCATTTTTACGATGTCGAGGACGAGCGTGCCCGATATTTAGGAGAGTGTAGTTTGGTGGCCTTTGGAGTTCCCGAAGGTGACATGTCTGACTCTTCGTTTCTCATCATTGTGGCATTTAATGCGTCGCTTCGTTTAACGTGTGACGATGCATTAAATGCATATGACTGCCTAGGGGAATCTAGGAAGCATAGACAATGATGGCTAGGCACGCCTCCCCGTATGGGGCCTATAAAAGGGTTGGAGGTAAGGGTTTCCCCTCATTTCTCTATTTAATTTCTCAAGTGTCCTTAGAAGTTCACCGGACACTCTTAAGCTCTTGTCGGAAAACATCGCCTCTGTCATTGCACCTGTGTCACATCTCCATCGGAAAACATGTCAAGTAAGTTCCCTCTTTTTCTGGTAAGAATAGGTTTAATCTGCATTTTTTTCTGGTGTTTTCTTCCACCGGAGTAGCCGAGGAGGCCCCTCCTCGACAAATTCATACGAATCTGCCGGTGGAAATTACCCCCAAAACCGTCGAGGAAGACCCTCCTCGGATGTCGATTAAGGGAATTTAGATAAATGTCTCGGGCATCCCAATGAATTTCTGATGAATTTCTCGGGCATTCTAATGAATTTTTAACTAATGTCCTGGGCATTCCTTGGAGTTGCGATGAACATGTCAGGAGTTTCTTTCCCCGGCTCTGGACTTCTCCCTTTCACTTGAACTGCGGTAGAAGGGTGGATTTGATGCGACATCGAATTCACCAATTTCCTCTACTTTTTAGGTAACGTGGACCTGGAAAGAAGAGTCGAGGATATCCCTATGGATGACATCGACATAAAAGTGGACATGGAGGAGGTGTACAAACAAGAAAGCGATGTGGGCAGAACTAGGCCAACCGCTCTTGGGGCATCGGAGAAGAACCGCTGGAAACGGGCTCCCGCTTCTTACTTGATTCTTGCACCCCCATACGGTCGTGGAGGACATGGCCTTGGGGGCCCCTCAGAATTGGGAGTGCTACGCCCCTCTTCCCGAGCAGCGGAATTGCTCAGTTTTTCGGGGAACATGATTCCTTATGTATGAATTCGCATTTAGAGAGGTGGGGCTCCATCTTCCCCTTACTAGCTTCTAGGCGGGCATCTTCAAATGACTCAACTTGGCCCCCTCTCAGCTACATCCAAATTCCATCACGTTCGTTCGGGCGTTCGAACTTGTGTGTCAGTACCTCAAAGTCGATTGCACGTTGCATCTCTTATTCTGAGTTTTCCATTTGCAGCGGTCGAATGTGAATGGGTGACATAACTGAGATTCTTTTAAGCAGTCGATGAGGCTGTTTAAAACTTATGTTGATTCTGTCTGAAACTTCAAGGATAAGTGGTACACGGTAAAGCCTCTCATTGCGCGGGCTATGTACAGTATATACACCGAGCAACGAGATGCCCGAGGCAAAGAGAATCTTATTTCGACCATCCCACTTGAGTGGCAGCAAGCTCATTTCAACCGTGGCACAAACCAGTTCTTTGTGAAGGGAGAAAATCTGGGGCCCGAGGAAAGGGCGGTCTATAAGAAACTGGTCACTTACGTCCAGAGTTTTACCTCTTTCCTCTGTGTGGACCGGCTGGATAATCCCGTCTTGTCTGACGACTGGGAGCCCCTCTTTGAAACTCGGATAATAAACACCGAGGCGGTGCTCGAGTGTAGAACAGACGAGGAGTCCCTCCTTATTTTAGGTATTTTGTGTTCATCTTTCTTTTGTCTTTGACTATTTTATTCAATAACTAACTTGTGCTCTTCTTTTTGCAGTTGTCATGCCTAGTCTCAAAGACTGTGTCCTGAAGCTGTCGAACAAAGGTACGAGCAAAGCTTCGAATTAGTCTGCTAAGGGCCGTGTCCGCCAAGTCTCTACTAGCGATGCGACTGACGGTTCGAGGACTCCTACACCACATATCAGCCATCCCTCCGAGCAAGCGACTCCTCCTACCAAACGCCGACATGGTGAAGTTTCTCCGACTGGTGCTACTGTGGGCGAGGACTTGTTCGAGAACCAGTGGACGTACCTCTTGCCCTCCTATCATCTCCAGTGGGAGCTTTTCAGTGGGGATGGTTCCATCGGGGTGTCGGACGTTGAAGCCAAGGCGATTATAGGTCTGGACAAGGAAAACAGACAAGTGATTTGTCTCAAGACATTGTTGCGGTGATCAGGGTTATGGAGACAACCTTGGTCTTGTCCGACAAAACCTGCCCTCTATCTGAGCTGGAGGTCCTCAAAGAGAAGCTGAAGTCGTCAAGGATCTAGAGGGAGAAGCTTTCCAATGATCTCTTTGACTACAAGGAGCGCCACAAGCTCCAAGAGGGATTAATGATCGATCTAGGGGAGGTCAGGCTCGAGCGGTATAGCCTAGCGGATGAGAACAAAAAGTTCAAAGACAAAGAGCCTGAATTTGATGAGGCCGTCAAGGAAAACAAGCGCCTATGTTTGCGGGTGGCGGAGTTGGAGAGCCTGGTCGCCCCTGCTGAGGAGGAAGGTTAGGAGGATAAGACCTTGAGGACCCGGGCTGATTTGATCGCTCAGATCCAGGTGCTCGAGAATGATTGTGTTTAAATCCTTAAGCTGGATTTTGAAAATGTCGTGGAACAACTTAAGGTCGTAAACCCTGGGGTGGAGCTTGTGAATGAAGGGACGACTTTCAACTACGATGTAGTCAAGGGGAAAACCGTTTGCCTAGTGGAAGATTCAACTGAAGAGGAGAAGGAAGAGGAGTAGTTTTCCGACCTGTGCAACATAGTCATTTTGTCGGCCTGTGTGTCATTGTTCTTTTTATTTTGTGGGCCTGCATGCCGTTTATTTTTGTTTGTACTTGGGCGAAGTCCCCCCTTTTGTACTTTTGTGCCGGTCAGTTTTTGGTCGACTGATTAAATGAAATGGTTTTTGTTAATTTATTTTTGAACTTTTATTGCTCGACTTGATAGACTCGTCGGTTTAGGAAACCAGCGAGGTTGCGGGTTATATGTCCGCGGATAGGCGGGATGAGGGTCACGATTGAGGTCCTTATCCCGCGACTTGGACTTCCCCATCACGAGATGGGTGTCCTGCCAATATGGTACTGCGGCAGGGGAGTTCGCTTGAAGTATCCGCTGTCGAGGAAGGTCGTATTCGTCTCCCAGAATTGTGGGCCCTCCTTTCGATCGAGATGGAGAGTCATGGTCGTACCTTCCAGATCTTGTTGCCGCGTTGTCGCTCCTGGTCGAGTCGTGGTCGTGTGGGTTATCTTGCTATAATACGGCTTAAGTTTTTTGGCATTTCAGGGTCGAGCAAGTTCTTTGCCTTGTAGGTTTTCGAGGTAGTAGGCTCTGTTATCTGTCTTGTCTTGGACTCAATACAGGCCTTCCCAATTCACGGCCAACTTGCCCTCTCGTGGATTCTTCTGATTCCTCTAGAGGACGAGGCTGCCGACCTGGAATTCTCATCTAATGACTCTTGAGTCACGGAGTAGAGCCATTTTTTATTTCAGGGATGCCTCTCAAAGAGCCGCCTCAGACCATATCTCTTCGACAAGGTTGAGTTCCACTCGAAGGGTTTCGTTGTGCAACTCTTCGTCTAGGGGCGCTTCTGTTTGCCTTGAAGGTTCTATAATTTCTACTAGGATGACCGCCTTACTTCCGTATGTTAGTCGAAATGGGGTTTCCCCAGATGTGGAGTGCGGGGTTGTGCGGTAGGTCCAGAGTATGCTATGTAATTCTTCCCTCAGATGGTGCCACTGATCTTGCCTGATCTGGAAGAACCTTCCAGTGATGAACAACTACGGTGGAGAAATGGAGGGGGTATACCTGCAAGATACTTTGATGCCAAAGTGAGAAAAGAGTTGTAGAGTGCAAGTACAAAAAGCAGTAAGTAAGAGAATTAGAATACCTGGCCCTCTAGTGAAAGAGGGTATTTATAGTATGCCCCCAGTGCTGGGCCAAGATTCCTCTCATTGGCTGGATTAGCTAGGCCCAAGGAAGAATTGCCAAGGGTTGCATATGAGAAGATACGACCTAGCACGTGGTCTTGCCCTTGGTCCAACTGCCCCATAATATTAGGAGAAAATAACGGAGGTAATTGACTGAGTGGAGCACGTGGGGAGACACTCTCCCCACGTCCCTATGTATTAGGCCATGGGCCTGAGCCTGACGGACTAGGCCTTTTCCCGACATATAGAACGTTGGCCCAGTCCAAAATAGGGCTTTCCCCACGTCACTATGTATTTGGCCATGAGTCGTTCCCGACGGACTGGGCCTTTGCCTGACACTTACTGCGTTGGCCCATTGCAGAACAATTTCCTTACCCTAGTGGATGATTTTTCTAGATGTACTTAGGTTATTATAATGAGAACAAAAGCTGAAGCGTGTTCTCATCTCACCAAACTCCTTACTTACCTTGAAAACCAATTTTAAACTACACTCAAATGTCTAAGAAGTGACAATGGACCAAAAATTTTGATGAATGATTTTTTCTCTTCCAAAGGTATCATACACCATAAATTATGTGTTGAGACACCTCAACAAAATGGCATTGTAGAATGCAAACACCAACATATCCTAAATTTCGCTAGAGCTTCGTCATTTCAAGCCAATTTACCTCTTAACCTCTAGAATTTTTCCATCCGACATTTTGTCCATTTAACAAACAAAATACCAACCCCTCTTTTGAAAGACCAAAACCCATACCAAGTCATTTTCCAACAACCTCCCACCCTTCTTCATCTCAAAGTATTGGGCTACATTGCCTTTGCATCTACATTACATTTCCATAAAACCAAATTTGATCATTGTGCTAGGAAAACTGTGTTTCTCGGCTATACTGATGGCGTGAATGGTTTCCTTTTTTATGATCTTAAATCTCATCAATTACTTACTTCTAGAAATGTCATTTTTTTATGAAACTCAATTTCCATTTAAAGTTCAGAATATTTATATAATTTCCAATGATCCTTCTCCTATTCCTACTTATGCCATTGACCCATCAACCATTGACACAATTTCCCCACCAATATTACTTAATTATACTACTATTTCTCCTCCTAGCTCACCTGTTACACCAATCTCTTTATCTTCCTCAATTTCAACCAACTCACTTTCTCCTCCTCAAATAAACTCACCTTCTCCCTCACCAGACCTATCTCATGTTGCCCCAAATTTAAGGAAGTCAACAAGAACAAAATTCCCACCTAGATATTTGGTTAACTTCCATTGTAATTTGACTAGCTCTATTGATAATATTTCAGGAAATCCTTCTTCTCTTTATCCTTTATCTTCTATTTTGTCTTATAATCAATTTTCCCCTAGTTATAAATTTTTTGCTCTTCTATTACTGTTAATTCTGAACCTCCCACTTATCACCAAGCCTCTAAACAAGAGTGTTGGCAGAGAGCTATGCAGGATGAGTTGCATGCTCTTGATCTGAATCATACTTGGTCTGTTGTTGACTTGCTCACTAGTAAGACACCCATTGGTTGTAAATGGGTGTATAAAATCAAGTACAAAGATGATGGTACAATTGAAAGGTACAAGGCATGCCTTGTTGCCAAGGGATACACTCAGATGAGGGTGTGGATTATTTTGAGACTTTTAGCCATGTGTCTAAGCTCACTACCATAAGTGTTTTACTAGCTCTTACTACTGTTCATGGTTGGTTTTTGGAACAGTTGGATGTGAACAATGCGTTCATCCATGGTGATCTTAATGAGTAGGTTTATATGTCTCTCCCCCAAGGATTTTATGCTCCTAACACTTCTTTTTCAAGTCATGTTTGTAGGTTACACAAGTTTTTGTATGGACTCAAACAAGCAAGCAGACAGTGGAACCACAAACTTACTGCCACTCTGATTTGTATTGGATATATCTAATCTCAAGATGGTCACTCACTTTTCACCAAAACTACTGACAATCTCATTACTATTTTACTGGTTGATGTGAATGATTTACTTCTTGCAGGAAATTCAATGGAAGAAATTCACTTTGTCAAGCAACTGTTGCATTCTAAGTTCTAAATTAAAGATCTATGTCATATTCAATTCTTTTTAGGATTAGAAATATCTCATTCTACGAAGGGGATTGTCTTAAACTAGAGAAAATACACCTTGGATATGCTGCAGGACACTGGTTCCCTAGCCACCAAACTTACCACCACACCTTGTGATCCTGCAGTAAATTTTTTTGCTACTGATTCTCCTCCCTTTGCCAATTAATCTTATTATAGAATACTTATTGGGCACCTTATTTATCTCACTACAACACGCCTAGACATTTCCTATGTTGTACAACAACTTAGTTAATATGTTTCCAAGTCATTGCAGGTTCGTTTTCAAGCTACCACTCGTATTCTCAAGTATCTGAAGTTTGATCATACTCAAGGTTTATTCTTCGTAGCAAATACTACTCTGCAACTCACTGGTTTCGCTGATTCTGACTAGGATTGTTGTCCAGAAACTCGTAAATCCATCACCAGTTACTGTGTTTTTCTTGGATCTTCTCTTGTCTCATGGAAGTCCAAGAAGCAACAGACTGTGTCACGATCTTCTTCGGAGGTAGAGTATCGTGCTCTTTCCAGCCTTACTTGTGAGATTCAATGGCTTCACTATCCTCTTGCATATCTTCATTTTCCTCGAAGCAAGCATGCTATTGTTTAATGTGATAACCGGGATGCCATTCATCTTGCTCATAACCCTACTTTCCATTAGCGTACAAAACATATTGAGATCGATTGCCATGTTGTTCGAGAGAAGATTCAATAAGGAATTATACATCTGCTCCCTTTTCCCTCAACTTCTCAATTGGCCGATGTTTTCATAAAGCCATTTCATGGTCCATCGTTCACACCTTTTCTCTCCAAGTTAGGTTTAGGTAATTTACATAGTCCAACTTGAGGGGGATATTAAGAGTATAGTTGATGTATTATCATTTGTATTTGTACATAATGTTGATATAGGAATACACTGTATATTTATATGTATATATAGTTAGTTAGTGAGTTGTACATGGTATATTAAGCAACTCTGTTGCATTTGTAAATTAACTTTATTTATTTTTTTCCTAATTCAATATACAAAATACATTTTATTTCGTCCTGCTCTCAGATTCTCAAGATATATTAATTTTTTATGCAACTTATTTTTAAAATACATAGCTTAATTTGTTTATTTATAAGTGAAACATATTTTATGGCGTTGAGTTGGGGTAGGATTGTAAAGCAATCAATTGTTTTTGATATTTGAAAGGTATAAGATGATGTTTGAAAGTTAAGTGAATAATCATTTAATTGTATGATGTTTATATTCAGACTATGCAAGTGATATGAATGATACGATATATATATATATATATATATATATATATATATATATATATATATATATATATATATATATATATATATATATATATATATATATATATATATATATATATCACTCTTGCATTTGAATCTATTTGTTTAAAATTGTTAATCCAATCCATAATGGTCATATTTAAAATTGAAAAAAAGTACATGACAACAACTGAGGATGTGGAAGAGGCCTTTCGAGTTACATGATTGTTAGAGAATTGGGTATTGAGTAAGGTGAAATTTAGTTGCATCGTTATAGTCATAATATCATTTATTTAGTAAATAATAGATGTATCTCACAAAAACCAAATACATATTGATGTGAAATTTCAAAATATCAATATGTTATTTGTTTCTAGCTAAACAATATTATTCTAAAAAGTATATATTTTAAAGAATGCAATTAATATGTTTGTCAAGTCAGCCACTAGTGACAAGTTTAATAACTCCTTAAATTTGCTATAAAAAAAACTCTTAAACGTGTTACATATATCTCAGTGTTAAATAAGTGTTATATCTTCCACCTGACAAGATGTGAAAGTCATACAAAAAAATCTTTAAAATTTTTGATATTCTTCAAAATGAAAATTGTTGAGTATGAATCATAATCAAATAAGCTAGCAGAATACTGTGAGGACCCTCCATTAGGTCGGCTCAAGCGTATTTTTTAAAATATGAATCGTAGTATTATATATATATATATATATATATATATATATATATATATATATATATATATATATATATATATATATATATATATATATATATATATATATATATATATATATATATATATCGTTTGTAACATTAAAACTCGAGTTCAATTTAATAATAAGACAAAACTAAAGTAGTCTTATAATTATAGAGTATATACACATGACCGAAGTGTGTAACCAAATATTATGTTCATTGTTTAAAATTTGTGTGTATTTTTTCTCTTTTGTTATTAATTTATGCTCTAACAATTAGAATCAGATGACATTAAACTCTGGTGCAAAATTTGAAGTGTCAGAGTTTGATGAAACAATTTTTTTCTAAATTATTACAAACTTTCTCAACTATAACTGTATGCGTAAAATGTGAGTTAAAGTCTCACATTTAATAAAAAAATTGAAGTTGAATATTTTATTAGTATTAAGACACATATAACTAATATATTCAAGTTTTATTTAGAGATATGATGTTCAACTTATTTATGTGATTTCTATCAGATCAATGTGTTGATCAAACTCAATAGTAATGACCCTCCTCAAATTCCAATGCATTAGAAATAAAATAACTTGTGCTCTAAGTCATCTATTATGCTATGTATATGAAGATGATAGTCATAGTTATGAAATGCATGAAGCGTGTAAATCTCATGTATGGTGTGCATGGTAACATAAACTTCACACTATAAATAGTAGGATTTTGCTATTGTAATAAATAACTCAGTAGTTCTTAGTGAAATGAAGTTTATAGTTACAATTTTATCATGGTATCACTCACATTGTAAGATCTCTTCCGCTCTCTAACTATTATAAATGTTTTCTGTTACAACTTTCATCTTCTTCTCTAACTGTCACTACGTACCTTTCCATCATTTCTTTTGTCATGGCTGAACCTTCACACATTCTTACAACTGCATTACCAGGAACAATAGTGCAGAGTTTTCCAATTGTCTCAACATATTCATCATTTCCTCACATCACTTTGGATCAAAGCTCTCCATTAAATTGTAGGAAAATAACTACTTGTTGTGGAATCAACAAGTTGAAGGCGTGATTCTTGAACAAAGAGTTTATAAGATAGAACTAAATCCTCAAATTTCACAAAATACAAGGCAAAACAAAATTGAATTGAAGGAAAATTCTCAGACGGTTATAAGGTGTGGATAGTACGAGATCAATCAATCTTCATTTGGCTTCTTTCTACAATTTATGAATCTATGTTACCTCAGACGATTGTAATATTCATATTTCTTGTTGTTCATTTTGGATTTGCTGCATTTTGCAAAACAATAACATGGAGAAGTGTTCAAGTTTTCTCAACTGCTTCAAGATGATTTTTTGGTACATAAGCGACACGTGCTGAACGTGATGTCACATTATGTCGATACGACATCTAGGCCTTTCTCAACATGCCAAATTGATGTGTTTTGGGATGAATTTTCTATTGAAGATTCAATTATATTTAATTGCTTCTATTTAGAAATATGATTATATGATTTGTTGGACAACTATGAAGATCAAATCGAATTTAAATGTGATTTAAAATTTAATTTGAAACAAACCAAATCATATATTTATGTTGGAGATTGTTGTACCCCAAAATTTGCCCTCTTTTTTTAACTCTAACCGATTTTTTGTTTCGCATTCATTTGCATCATCTTCATAGCATAATATGTATTTCGTCTTAATATTAGCCAAAATAATTTCTCAGAATTTACAGACAGACTGGTCAAATTAATTTTTAACTGTGTCTAAAATCAATGAACAAAAAAATGTTAAGTTTAAGTTTGCAAATGTCGGTAACATTAATCTGCGGTTCACGTGGTTTAATTTGACATGCTAAAAATATTTTTACGACTATTTTTGGTCATATGTTGATCAATCTGAGCAGTTTAAACAGTCATAATTTTTATTTCAAAATCCGACCAAACGCTGTATTTTTCCGAGTCGTTTATTTAGCGCTGATTATTTTGATGTGTTCATTTTATTTTTTCGAGCATTTTGGCGTCCGACTTTTATTTTTTTGAGTCCGTTTATTTTTGATATTGGGTTTAGAATAAATAAATAGGATTATTAGTTTTTATTTTTATTTTAACTATTATTATTAAACTTTATTTAATTTTAAATTAATATTTTATTAGGTTTTAAAATAAACACTTAAACCCATTTGTATTAATCCTAATTAGTCTCTATATATATAGACAATGTATGTGCTGCCAGAGAGGACCGGGAAAAAAATAAAAAAGAGAAACGCGACACCGGTGACTTTTTCGTGTACAGTTTATTTTCATAGATACATACCAGTATTGCTTTCGGCCATTTTGATAACATATGTCTCGTATATTCTATCGTGACAACCTGTTTCTATATCACATAATATATATGTGTCTATACCACATAACTTGTTAATATATTTCACAACTAACCTGTTTTTATATATAGTTTACCACATAATTTGTTTATATACTATACTGCATCGTTTACTTTATATATATATATATATATATATATATATATATATATAAAACTTTTGCTAAGTAAATTTTTTTATTTTGTTTTATGATTTTTTTATTATATTTGGATCGGATCGTGTCGATGCGCCGTTTTCGCATTTATGTGTATAAGGCGTGACATTCACGTTGATCCGATCCAATTGCGATGATCGCAATTTTTGCGTTAGCAACGTCGTTGTCCCTTTTTTAATTCATATTATTTTTTTATGTATATATTTAGATCTGCACAAATAACTAACTACCCTGATTTTTTTCATAAACCCTAAGTTTTTGCCTCAAACCTTAAATCTCGAACCTAAAAAATTTAGCCCTAATTCTTACTCTAAAAATTTTCCTAACCCTAAATTGTTTTCAAACCCTAAACCTTTTTCTCTAAACCTTTTTCTATTTTTATTCATTCTTGTGATATTCACTACCTGTCTATTATTACTGCTTTGAAGTATCATTTATTTTTCGCCATTATAATTATGTAACTGCCCCGAGGCGTTGTAATAGTTAGGGTTTTATTTTCTTCTATTTTATTTGCTGCCATTTAAATTCCTGCTATTGATCTTAGGCATTTAAATTCCTGCTATTGATCCTATATTGATTGCGTGGTTAGTAAATTTAGGGCGTGACAAGTTTTAATGAAGTAAAAAAGGCTTAGATAATAAAAATAATAAGATAAATATCTGAAAATAACACTCACACACGTAAGTCGATCGTTCTACGATCGCCATCTGCACTTCCTAGGGTTACCCCTCTCAGTTTCCTTAAAACAAATGGTCAGGTCCCTCGAAAGTGGGGGTGTCTTTAAAAGCAAAGTCTCTTAACAAATAAATCATCATAGTCCCTTTCAGATTAAAAGATCATAGTCCCTCCGAGGTTGCCAACGATATAATGGTCTCGTCCCTTCGGTAAAAATGATGATAGTCCCTACGAATTGCTAAAGACACCCCAATAAGTTGCCTTCATTAACCATACGATGACCTTACGCTCGTCCCTTAACAAAATCCAAGGTAATGACTACCTACTCCTTAATAGTAGGGACAGTCTTACCCTTGAAAGAAAATAAAAGAATACGAAAGACCAGTCTAGGGTAGGTAGTTCTTAGTTACTTGCTCAATTTTAAAAAATTCTTATTCACACCCCACTTTTCAAATAATTTTCAAACTTAAAAAGCTTTGTATACATCCATACGAGGATCATTACAAAGACTTATAAAAATTTCTAAACACACACTACACATTTTTCAAACAAATAAATGAGCTAAATAACTAAGAGCCCATGGATAACCATGGATATAAAGGGTGTTTACACCTTCCTTTATATAACCTACCCCCCGAACTTAGAATTTTTAAAAGGTCTTTCCTGTTCTTTTATGCCATTTCCTATTGGATAAAATAAAAGTCGGTGGCGACTCTTGCTATCCGCAACATAAAATAAAAGTCAGTTCTCCCACCGTGTTACAGAGATATTTATGGAAAAAATCATATCCAACAATGTGCAAATATTCTGGATGAAATTAAATCAAAGATCCAAGGAGAAAAGCCCAAAATACTTTTATTATATAAGGATCTCAAAACCTACAATAGAAATTAAGCAATATTAGTTGAAGACCACAAGAGTGTTAGAGTTTGTTATAGTCCTTATTATTGTTTTATGTACACCACATTATGTTTCAGTAACTTAACATAGTTGTAGGTCTGCCTAGTTGAGTTGTAGATTCAACATGTTTCTATGCATCAATGTGTTTCAATGAATTGGCATAGTTAGTTTGTCTTAGTTGAGTTGTAAGATTCAATATTGTTAATGAGTTGTAAATACTAATCACGAGTTATGTGATTGAGAAGAAAGAGTCCCTAAATAAAAAGTGAAGTTTGTCCAAAATTAGTTTCACACTACTATCAAAGCTATACAATAAAATTATGGGGGATAATTCGGGCCTTTTACTAAGTTGCTGATTAAACTTGGAATCTCACATAAACTCGCATGTCCAAACACATCACAACTAAATGGAACTATTGAAAGAAAACACAGGCCTCTAATGGAGATGGGTCTGACCTTGTTAGCTCATGCATTCATCCCGTTACAATTTTGGGATCATAACTTTTCTACTACAGTCCATGTTATTAACAAGCTTCCCTCTGCAGTTCTACCTAAATTCCACTCTCCCTATCATGCCTTATACCATAATTACCTAGGTATGACTCTCTCAATGTATTTGTCCGTGCTTGTTTTTCATTTACTAGGCTCTATATAATAAACATAAACTAGAGTTTAGAAGCCAATACTGTGATTATTTAGGTGTCTCATCTCAACATAGGGGTTACAAGTGTCTTAATAAGTGTGGTAAAATCTTTATCTCTAAAGATGTTATATTTCATAAATACTATTTTCTATTCCAAACCATGTTTCAAACAAGCACACCTACCTCATTTCCTACTCCTAATTCTACTGAGTCTCATATTATTCCTAAATTTTATTTACCTCACATACTTCATTCCTCTCCTAGTAATCCAGTGGATCATGCATATCATTCTCTAGTTGTGCTAGAAAAAATTTCATCAACTTCCACACTTCTTGTACAACCTAGTCATAGACCTAAGTCTACTCATGAGTCTCCACAACCTCACATTCCTTGTAGAGATCCTGGTAATATCACTCAATCTCATTTGTCAGTCCCGTCAGAGCATTCAAGTACAAACTTGAGTCCTACCTATTAAGTCTAGTCTATTGGTCATTATCACCTTCAATTCACAATTCTACCATTCCTTATGTTCTTCACATCAATGATCATCCTTTGCTGACAAGAGCTTAGACAATTCATTCAAAGCCTAAAGTCTTTATCACCCATGTAGAACCCACTTGTAAGATCCGTAAATTTAAAATAAATAAATTATGTCCAGAGTTTTAATGTCTTCTCACATCTATAATATATATTATAATTGGATATAAACTTAAATAATTTTTATACAAGTAAGTTCGAATTAAACTAAAAATATTATGAGGTTTGTTATTTTAGTAGTGGTTCACAATATAAATTTTCTAAAAATATCGGTTTCAGTCCCTTCAGTGGCGAAGCCAGAAAACTTATAAAGCCTGGGCAAAAGTTTAAAAACCGTAAATTCACATTTTATATAATATATAAATAATCATCAATCAAAATAAAAGAGATTCGTCATTTTGTCAACAAAAGTATAATTTAAAATAAAAGAGATGAAACATAACCTTACAATAATGTGTTAAATAAAACCATGAGGCAAATGTCCTTTCCGAGACTTCTTTGCGGTGAATGTTCGAATAATATCAATATCATCAAGTGACTTGAATATCTCCCGCTCAGTGTAACATACCATCAAGTCATTGAACCATACATCGTTGATCTTATTGCGCAATTTAGACTTGATAATCTTCATTGCTGAAAAAACTCTTTCAACGGATGCTGTCGACATCAACAATATCAAAGCTAACTCAATAAGTTTGTAAACCAATGGAAATACCAAATGTTTCTCAGTTTGAACCATCTTCATAGCCAAACTTTGAACATCTTCACAAGTGGAAAATGAAGCATTTCTTTTCACTTGAAGAACATAAGTGTCAAGTTGATCCTTTATTATTCCACGGTCATCATCAGAAAAGTCTGCATGATAAATATCAGCAAGCCGAGCAAGCTTATCAACATCAAACTTGGAGAAAGAGTTCTTGGGGTCAAGACATGAGAAGCAATCAAGGATAATTTTACTTCCTTCACTAAAACGGTGATCCATATCCACACATATTTTGTCAATAGCAACATAAAAAATCTCTACACGGTAATGATGTAGATTAATGATAGTCCTCCCTTCTACCCTTGAACGACCCCGAACTGGTATTTCATCATCCATATTTGGCACCAGAATACCTTTAGCAACACAAAATTCTTTGACATCTGTAAATAAATTATCCCAACCTGTCTCTCTCATTGTGGCCAACCGAGCTTTGACAACATCAACTAATTCCATGGCAATCACAATATTAAGATCTTTTCTTTGCAAGACATACGAAAGCTCGTTTGTAATGCCAAACAACTTTAACATTAACTTTAAAATAAAAGAAAATTTAAAGCTCACCATTTTTTCTATCAAACCTGCTACTTGAGATGGTCCACGTCCATCTTCATCAACCATACTAAGCACATTTAACACGGAGGACCACATTTGATCCAAACGAAGCAATGTAGTATGATGTGAACCCCATCTAGTATCCCCGGGCCTAATGAGACTAGATGATTGGTGCAATCCCCTTCCTTTAGATATCTCACCACTCTCAAGTTTATTTAAAATATCTTGGTGTTGTGCCTCCGTCAAAGCATCTTTCCTCTTACAAGATGCACTTGTTGTGATCACAATCAAAGAGACATACTCAAAGAAATCATGAATAGATGAACAACTACTAGCAATAGACACAACAGCCAATTGCAAACGGTGAGCATAACAATGGACATAGAAAGCATAAGGGTTTTCATCTAGAATCTTTCTTTGCAAACCATTAATTTAACCTCTCATATTTGAAGCTCCATCATATCCTTTCCCTCGTATCCTTGAAATAGATAACGTGTGCTTATCAAGAATACTATAAAGAGCATCCTTTAATGACTCAGATGTTGTATCTTTGACATGATGTAGAGCAATAAACCGTTCCATAACATTCCCTTTGTCGCTCACAAACCTAAAACAAATTCAACAAGTTTACTTGACATAAAATTGGAAATTGGAAATTGGAATATAGGTAATTAAAATAGGAAATTGGAAAATACAACTACTAACCTCAACATCACTGCCATTTGCTTTTTGACAGATATATCACGTGACTCATCAATAAGCACACAAAATTGTTTATCCCCAAGCTCTTCCATGATCACCTTGGTAACTTCATGTGCACAACACGTTGCAAGCTCCTTTTGAATGTCACTGGAAGTCATTGTACAATTTTTTCCACCACAGTCAAAAGCATTTCTCACTTGTTCATTCTTAGCTTTTACCCAATCTACCATCTCTCTAAAATTTCTCTTATTTAGAGAACTAGAGGATTCATCATGGCCACGGAAATCCATGCCTTATGCAATGAGATATCTTGAACAATCTACAGAACAAGTCAAACGAATCTTATATAATTCTTCTGATTCCTTGGTTGCTTTAACAAACTTACTTGCCACATTTTGCCTTTGATTATTATAATCATCGCAGTGCTTGACACATGAGTTGTGCAAACTATTATGACTACCAACATGATATTTCAAGCCTTGAGATACATGTTTCCAATCTTTATATCCGCTTTTAGTGAAGACTTCAAAACCAAAGTGCTTGGCCCTCCCAGGTTTCTTAAAGAGAAAACAATAAAAACAATAAGCTGCATCCTTGTTCTCACGTATTCTAACCATATATAATTCTTATACCATGATTTATTAAATGCTCTTTTAACATTTCCAAATGGAGTTCGAGGAAAGCTTGTCAAATTTGGTTGCATTTGACCTTTTAGAATATATGCCCTCCTCACTTGGTCTTGACTATCCAGAGCATACTCATTAATTTGTTTCCTACGATCCGGATCATGCACAATTTCATTTGGGTTAAACTCATTAACTATATTAGGTGGTGGTTATGGTTTTGGTTCTGATTCAACTAAAAATCTTCTCATTCTGAAATTCAAAATGAAACAATAAATAAAAAATAGAATTAATGGTATGAGAACTAATAATTAAAAAAAATAGAACTACAATTAACAAATTAAATCTATTATTTTAATATAGAATATAGAATTTGGATTAATTTAGCAACTTTTTTTTATTATATATTATAGCAACTTGTTTTATATTATATTATATATACTTTTTAATATAGAATTTGATTTTGGCTAGTTCATGTGATTATCGCTACATAAAATTGACAGAAAATTGATTTTTTTTATCATACATTACTTTGTTATCAAGACTCGACAAAAAATTGTTTTGTAATAGTATTATTATAGAATGTAGTTGCAAGCAAAAATAAAAATATAAAAAAAAAACTATTATATTTCCTATTTTGCCAAAAGCAATCAAAGTGTATTGACAAATTTTTTTTTTACTATTATTTTCTTTATTTGGTTTATATAGAACATAAGAAAGGTGATCATTAGTAATGTGTTTGATTTCTAATCATATCTTAAATATTAAATGAATTTGTTTTCTATTAAATTATTATATATAATTTTTTTTTCATCACAAAAATCTAAGCCTACATTAATATTATATATACTTTTTCAGAAAAAGTTTTTTCATCACAAATATCAATAGTCTTGTCTTGTCTAAGTTGTCTTCTTACATTACAAAAATCAATAATCTGTAGACTCTATAGTACAAACTGTAAGCTACATTGATATATATATATATATATATATATATATATATATATATATATATATATATATATATATATATATATATATATATATATATATATATATATATATATATATATATATATATATATATATATATATATATATATATTTAGAATTAGAGTTTGACCTAACTCAAACTACAAAACCGGTTGGTAAGGTGGGGAGTGTCACTCTATTTAAACCCTTTGTGAGTTATATATTTAGCCAATGTGGGACTTGAGTTTTTCCCAATACACCCCCTTACGCCAGGTGGGGAGTGTCACTCTATTTAAACCCTTTGTGAGTTATATATTTAGCCAATGTGGGACTTGGGTTTTTCCCAATACACCCCCTTACGCCAGGTGGGGAGTGTCACTCTATTTAAACCCTTTGTGAGTTATATATTTAGCCAATGTGGGACTTGGGTTTTTCCCAATACACCCCCTTACGCCCAGCACATCCTGGGCTTGGTGCGCATATTAAATGGTGGGTGACCCGAATCGATAGGCTCTTGATACCATGTTAGAATTAGAGTTTGACCTAACTCACCCTACAAAACCGGTTGGTAAGGTGGGGAGTGTCACTCTATTTAAACCCTTTGTGAGTTATATATTTAGCCAATGTGGGACTTGGGTTTTTCCATATATATATATATATATATATATATATATATATATATATATATATATATATATATATATATATATATATATATATATATATATATATATATAAACATAAAACAATTGGAATTGCTTGCCTATCATATCAATACATACACACAGAGGCAAGGCAAGACAACACCACACGACAATGGCAAATCTGAAGTAGTAGCCTTCACACTCCCTCCCTCTTATTCTTCTTCTTCACATAACTCAGTGTTTCAGTCAATAAATTTTGCCCCAAATTTGTCATCATTCCATCAATATATAGTAAAAAAAATGTATCCTAATTTTATCATCAACACACAACCAAGAAAATTTACCCCAATTTTATCATCAATACATTGTCAATAAATCAATAGATGAATGATGATACATCATACCTTGAAAAAAAGATGATACGACACAAAGGAAACATAAAGGTATTAGGTGGATGATGATGGTGTTGTTGCAACTTCCCTTTCCTCTCCCTGTTTCTCGTTGCCTTTTATTTTTTATTTTTAAATTTTTAAATTTTTTTCCTTTCTATTTTAACAAAAAAAAATTGGGCCACCCGAGCCTGGATATATGCCCAGCCTGGTCGGGCCCAAGAATCGCCTATGAGTCCCTTTAGCGTTCGACAAAGTAACCGCCTAAATTTTCAGAAACAACTCATTTTTGTAAACGAAAATTTAAGATAGAATGACAAAATTATTTTTGATAGAATTATAAAACAAAAATATTTTCACCGTCTAAACTAATTTCCGGTCTCTCCAATAAGCGAATTTTAACCGCTTAAAATTTTTAAATAGTCTCGGTTCAAAATGAAATTTTATGGATGAAATCACAAAATTATTTCCGATAGAATGATAATAATAATAATAAATTTTTCTCTCGACCGATTTTTTTAATATATTGCAGTATATAATAATCTTAAAAAAAGTTTTATTATAGATAAAAATTATTTCAGACATTTTATCAGTGTCATACGGAACAGGAAATTGTACTAACGCGATATAAATTTACTAACTAAAAACAATATGTCGGCAAGTTAAAATTATAATCATGAAGTGAATTAATAAGAAGTGACCGATAAAAATTGAAACTAGTTAGCCAAACATATTGAAATTGAACTAAATGGAAGAGTGTAACAAAATGACTATGTGATTAGCCAACATAAAGACTATTTATACATGTGCAATACTACCAGGTCTTCTACACTTAACATAAACAATTATTTCATACACTTTTCCATTGTCTCAGTTCTCCAATTTCTTTCTATATCCACTCTCTAAAGAAACTCCATGAGACTTTTGAAGACTTAGTTATGCATATTATTGGTACCAATTGTGAATTTTAAACACAAATCCACATTACCACAAGGACTGAGATAATTTGTTTCTCTTACACCTACAACCTAGATTTAAAATTCAATTAAAAGAACTACTATAAGATATTTTTGTAACTAAAGTAATTAATTTAAATGGATTATTGTTATAATATATGTAATGGTGATAGTAGGTAACTGAAATAAATTTCAACTGTCTAGAATAATTTCATTATAATTATGTTGTTAAGTTTTAATTAATTTGATAATTTTTTTTTACCTTAAAAACTTTTGAGAAATTTAAGTGGATATAGAGAAAGAAAAAAAAAGATTCCTTAGGATTTTCTAAAAACTTGATTAAACAAAATGATAAAGATTTTGTATTTATAGAATTGACTTGATAAAAGTATTTTTATATACAAGTTAAAAATACATTTTTTTTCTCAGTTTAAATTCTTTAAAATCTAAAGTTATCAAATTTTTGAATTACGTTTACAAGCCTAAATCCTTAGAAATTTTATCGCATTATTACTCTTAAAATATTTAAAAATCCTAATAGTTTATAAACTACAAGAGAAAGTTTTATGTTTTTACCCTTTTCTTTTATTATTTTTTAAAGTGTGATAAATTAATAGTGAATATTAATGTGTGATAAGTTAGTAATAAGTATTACATTTAAGTCTTCCTGTCATATATATAAAATAAAAATTATATTTGGAATGGTTCTTATATATATATATATATATATATATATATATATATATATATATATATATATATATATATATATATATATATATATATATATATATATATATGCATTAAGTTATTACAGATTTTTTTTAAGTACTGTAAACACCCCAAATTTGCCCTCACTCATATCACACCATGGCTTGTGATATTTCATTTTTGCATAAACATAAGCATACCACCTCATATTACATATTGGTTTCATCTGGATAGGTTCAAATTCATCTGCATCTAGGGTTTGTGATCTGAGCAATCCAAGATTCCATCTGAGCCACCCCAAAGGTCTCAAAGTATTCCAAGAGGGTCCATGTGTGTGTTATATCATCATATTATGTCCCTCAAAGTTCATGGAAGTCAAGAAATCACAAGAACTGGCAAGGTATGGAAGCAGAGCCAGGGTTTTCACTACACAGATGACCAAAATTAGGGTTTTGGTTTCAGAGGCCTCAACTCCAAATTTTTGGGCCATTCTTGTTTCTATTGTTCTTAAGATGTTATAAGGATAATGTGTACCAAGTTTGATGAAGAAATTCATTGCGGAAGTCATCTGTTCACTGGGTAACTTCTTGAGCAAGTTAAGTCAAAATCAGGGCATCTGAGGCCCCCAACAATGGAACCAAATGGGTATTTTCATCAAATTGAAGTTCTATGATCTTTATTTTATCATTTGAGTGCTTGGAAGTTCACAAAATTGAAGAAATTTGAGCTAAACAAAAGTTGCCAAAAATGGAAATGACTTGTAATGAAAACTTTCCATTTTGGGAAAGTTCTTCAACCTCCTCATTCTCAACCAAAAATGCTTCAAATGAAAAATTCTTGGTCATGAAAGTTGTAGATTAGGTCTTTCCCTTTTCAAAAAGTACAAGAACATGTTTTGATTCATTATGGAACTCAAGTTATAATCCTTCAAAGTTGGCAAAAATCTTATAATTTTCAAGAATGCACCAAAGAGGATTTTTTTGCAAAACCACTTGCTAAGGCTTCTAATGACTTCTAATGTGCCCAAATGTGACATAACATGATCAAGCAACTTCAAAATATCAGAATTGGCCCAAGAATTATGCATTTCCATGACTTGAACTTCAAGAAATTCCAAAGGGGCCAAAGCTTCTCAAAATTGCAAAATGGTGCAAATCTCTCCATCCACTTGTGCCAGCTCACAAAATCTGTTTCCATGGTCCTCCTTGAACTCAGCTGAGGCAAGACACCCCTTGAAACCAGACCTGCCATGACCCATACCTCAAGTACAACCAAACTTGACTTTTTGCAAATGAAGCCATACCAATCAGCATAGCCCACAACAACTCTTCTGACCTATCACAGCTTCACATACATGCCCTAAGGATCACATTTCATAACATCTTGGAGCTGGAATCATCCCACACACTCAGATTCACAAAATCCTCAAGAAACTTCCCTTCTTCGAAACTCATAAACCAGCCATCAAAACTTCAAGCAAACTTCACCAATCATCTCCATACATCCTCTAGATCATTGCCCAACCATTAAACAAGCCTAAAACCTCAAGAATCAAAAACACGATTTCACCCCCTCTGAACTGAAACTTCAAAAACAACCCAAATAAATTCATTCCAAGCATCAAAGCATCCTCAGGAGGTTCATTGGAGTTAATTGGCACCAAGAAGAGGCCCAAATAGCTCAGATTGAGAAAGCTCAAGCTCAGGTATCATCAAGAACAAATTTTCCAGAACTTGTATTTTTTGTTATAGAAATGTTCTACATGTTTCACTGATCACACTGCACCTTTTACTTTTGAAAATGGTTGAGTATTGAGCTTGTATCGTGCTTCTGAAACTTTTGCAGTTTTTATGTTTTGATTCGTATCTGGATTTTGATGCATGATAAATGTGGTTTGAGGGTTGATTCTTGTTTAAGATGAGTAGGAGAGTGAATCTGGAAAGTTAGAGCTCCTAATTTGGCCTAGGGAAGAAGTTGGGATTTTGGTCTTGCCGGAGAAGATGACTGGAGCTTGCTCCGGTCACCTGAAAGTCATTAGGGTTTGTAATTAGGGTTTAGTTGTCCAGTTTGAATTCTGGCCGTAGGATGTGGATTAACGCGTAAATGAGTGGCTAGGATCATTTCACTTAGGGTAAATTCTGATTATTTAATTTTAAAACATAATTAAGGCCAGTTTAAATCTCGACCCTTGGATCTGGCGCACAGTCAACTCCCTCCAAATCTTGTTTAAACCTGGACCACTGGATGCGCATACTTCCTCTTTTATTCATTTTATTTTCTTTTTAATTCATTTCTCTTTCTCATTTTATTCAAAATACTTAGAAAAATCCCAAAAATATTTCCTTTTGCATTTTTGTTTCAAATACATTTCTTGATCAGAAAATGATTTTTATTTTATTTTTTGCATATAAAAAGTATTTTTAAAATATTTAAATGTTTATTTTAATTAATTAATGAAAATTAATTAATTAAAATAGCATTTAGGTTTCTAAAAATCACCAAAAAAATCATGTTGCATCTTAACACATTTAGAAACATGTTCAAACCATTCATAAAAATTTCTTTTTGGTTTTGATCATAACTTGACAATTTTCTTTGAATTTAGGGTTCATAAAATCACATTTTAAACCCTAACCTTTGAAAAATCTTTTCTGCCTAACCATGAAGGGTTTGAAGTTGGTTCTTTTTGCATTGTTTTACACATATCATGTAGTATCTAGGATATTTTTGGCATGAATTTATCTTGCATTTCAATTTGTTTGGCATTTTACATTGAGGATCAGCCAAAAAACCCTAGAGACTTAGGAAATTCATAACTTCTTCTAGGTTTAGTTTCTAACCTCCCCCTTTGGATGGTAACCTAGTATAGGTTTAGGGTTCCCTTGAGTGCATTTTCAATTTTTTATCATATCATTTACTTCTGTCTTTGCCATTTGCATCTCATCCTTTCATGTAACCCTAATTTTGCATCTTTACTTACATCTTACATTGCATTACATGAACATGTGAACTTGTCATGCCATTCCAAGCATTTGTATGCCATCTTAGACATCTTAAGACATTTCTTGAACATTGCTTGATCATTTATTCATACATTTGCTATGCTTTGCATCCATTACATTTCATGAACATCCATGTGTTTTCATGATTCCTACATGCTTCATTTGCATTCATTCTCTTGCATGAACACACATATGCATCTTGTATGCATTTGCATCATGTCATAGCATCATTTGCATCATGCACATGCTTCTGGTCTTGGTCTTTTCCCTTGCATATGCATCATTTCATTTCATTCTTTTCATATTGCATCTTGTACTAACTTTTCAAGTTAATGGTAAGTTTGTTTAGGAGGTGGGTTTGCCTTCACCTCCCACCACTTCTCATCTCTTCATATTGCATCCTTGCTGCATTTTTATTTCTCTTTGAGTGAGCTTGCTCACTTGTGCTTTTCTTCCTTAAAGTTACTTATCTTCTTAGGAAGTAAGTAACGTATTCTTCTGCTTCCTTCTCTTTTCATGTTGCTTCTCCTTGGTGGCTTCCTTGAAGACTTCTTTTCTTAAGCCTCACAAACCCTAGGACTTCCAAGCATGATAACTTTCTAGGACTTATTAGTTTCCCTTAGACTTTTTCCTTTGAGTCTTCTTTGTGTCTCCTTTCTCATCTCATCATTAGAGACTAAACCTTTAAGGCTTTAAGACTTTGGAATTAGGGTTATGCCTGCATCCTTCTCTTAGGATGGAGTGTATAACTTTAATCCTAAGTGTTAAACCCTTAATCTATTTAAACCTCCTAATCAATCCATCTAATAATCACTAAGACATCAACTTGTAACTTGGGCCTTACATTAGGGTTCTAATTCTTTCTTTATGGTTAAGAAGGACTAACCCTATTGTTTAATGGACAAGTTCCCCTCAAGTTGTCTTACAAACCATAAAACTCATTTCTTAATCTCATCCCTTAATTAAAATCTACTTAATAAAGGCTTTGTTATCTAATGAATTTAATCCCTAACCATGGATTAAGTTGAGGTATCTTCCTCAGCTTAAGTGTTCTCATCTATTATCCTTTTATTAGGATGGTGTAATGAGCCCACTAATCTGTGATTAGAGATTAAATTCATTACTTAACGCTAAACAAAAACCCAAAAAACATCTTAATAATCACAAGTAGGTTAATGATCTTAATCCTACATCATCATGGCAATTAAGTTGAGATGCTTATCTCACACTTAAGTATTCTCATTATCCCTAATCAGGGGGGATATAATGAGTTTACAAGCCTTTGATTTAGGCTTAAGCTTATCAACTTATGCAAAACACCAAAAACAATAACAAAACTGAAAACACAAAAACAAACAATAATCGTCTCCTTCAGGATTCTTTTCTCATCACACTCATTCATAAATGAGAACTTTCTTCTTCCGTCTAATGCAAGACAGTTAGCACTCGAGCCAGACGAGTCATACACTTGAGCATAGACAAGCAAGCAGTTCACCAGTCAATTTATATTTCAGTCTCTTTGAGTCGAACTACGGTGTTCTGACTTCCTCATTGCATGCGAGGATACGTAGGCATAACTTAACTGTTATCGAACAAAAGTCTCTGTGTCTTCCCCCTCTTTCAGCATTCTCTTTTCTAAACCTCAGTTCCTGAGCAATTCATTTTCTTGCACTGACACTTGTATTTTCTTTTCTCAGCTTTTGCATACAGATATCACATACACTACCCCTTTAAACACAATATTCTAAGCGTGAATCCCGTCGAGTACGATGGACAATCTGGGTGCTAATACCTTCCTAGGTTGTAATCAACCCCCTTTCTCAGTTTCTCTGGTTCGCGGCCGTCTTATCCATCTTTTTCTAGGTTTATGCAGCATTACCTTTCCTTCGAGATTAAAATGCCTAGCTGGCGACTCTATTCAGTTCATTTCATTTTCTCCTTTCGCCGCCCGTTCGCGTCTGTACCCTATCTGACCCTGGTGTCTTTTCGGGGGAGCGACAGCTTGGCGACTCTACTGGGGAACCTTATATTGCAACCAGGGCTTCTGGTTCTTTTTGTGGGTTCCTCCTAGCGCTTGTTTGATTTGTGTTTACGAGGGTGTTATGTGCTACTTGTGCTTTTTGTTTATTGCTTTA
Organism: Lathyrus aphaca; assembly: GCA_963966055.1. Taxonomy (NCBI): domain Eukaryota; kingdom Viridiplantae; phylum Streptophyta; class Magnoliopsida; order Fabales; family Fabaceae; genus Lathyrus; species Lathyrus aphaca. The sequence goes on along the minus strand of OZ014519.1, from coordinate 704,788,880 downwards.
TTTATTGCTTTATGTACAACTTTATTTATTGCTTTTCATTTACAGTTTTATGCATTTCATACTGTCATTATCATCTGTGCTGGATCTGCTGTTTCCTTGGTGGGAGGGATTGTTGAGTGATTAAGGTTCCATACCGGGGACCTGAGTGACACATAGGCTAGAGTGGCTTCATATTCTTTCCCATTCCATTTTGGTCTGGTGCGGGAATATGAAACACGGTTCAGACATGGGTTTCTTCTTGAGAACTTTGTGCTACGGATTTCCTGTAGTACTAGGGCTATCTGGGAAGCCTGCTAAGTCTGGATGACATTTTATGACCTTCATCATCTGAGGTGAATTAGAGGAAGATCCTTTATGGTTATTGTAAACACTGTACCTCCGGGTTAGAAGTGTTTACACTTCTCATAACTGATCCAAGTCTGAGGATCCTTATTCTAGAACAATACATGTGAGGGAGTTGGGATGTTTACAGGTTTGCAGGAACCCTTGGCCTCATCATACCCTGTTACCAGTTTTGTTTTAAGAATGCATCACTTTGGGCAGTTCTTGTGAAACCCTGGACTTGTGACTCTTTATTTGAGTCCCCCACCTGGTTACTGGTTTTCTAAGCCTCCACCTGGACTTATGAACACACATGGACCCTATCAAGGCAGATAACAGATCCATAACTTGATCACAAACCCTTTGCATATCATTCTGCATACATCATTTTGCATCATTTAACATTTGCCTATTTGTTTTACAGGGTATCCACATCTTATCTTTGGTTTGGTTTTGACCTATTCTGCTGCTCAAACTTCTTCAGCTATCTGCACCAGCATCTTCATCAGAGTTCCTTTTTCAGCACCTTCATCATCTTGTCTTCATCAGAGACTCTCCTCCAGTTGTCTTCATCAGAGACTCGTCTTCAGTATCTTCTTTAGTGACCTTTATCAGGGTTTCTCATCAGTTTCTTCACCATAATCCATTATCAGCATGGAAACTTCCAAGAAGAGCAACATCACATACCACTTCTTTGAGCCTACTCTGACAGGCATCAGACAGATCCAGTCTCTCATTACTCCTGATCATGTCCCATTATTCAGGGAACATTATGGAGGCATATTGGACATGATCATGGACCTGGATGCATCCCAGAGGAGCATGATTCACACTTGCTTGCAGTTTTATGATCCTCCTCTCAGATGTTTTACATTCCCTTATTTTCAGTTGGGGCCTCTGCTAGAAGAATTTTCCATGTTGCTAGGTGTCCCCATCAGGAGGGGGATTCCTTTCAACCCTGAGATGGTTGCTCCCAAGAATGAAGATATAGCTAAGCCATTGCACTTGGAGCCTACCCTCATTGATCAGAGCATGACCACCAAGGCTGGAATTCCAGGTCTTCACTTAGATTTCTTGATCTCCCAGGCCACCCTGCATGCTGCAGCAGGGAAGTGGGATGCTGTTTGTGCACTCTTAGCCCTCAGCATATATGGAGTTATCTTGTTTGCAGACGAGCCAAAGTTTGTAAGCAAGAATGCTATTCACCTGTTCTTACTGAGGAACCCAGTCCCTACCTTGCTTGGAGACTTCTACTATTCAGTGCACCAGAGGAATGAGAAGCAAAAAGGAAGATCGGTCAGATGCTGTGCACCCCTCTATTACTATTGGTTGCTAAGACACTTGCCGAAGTCATACACTTTCCTGAACCCTCATCAGCCAAGGAATTGGGCTAAGATATTGATTGCCCTTACATCAGAAGACATTAGATGGTGCACTTAGAGCACCAAGGGCAAGGACATCATTACCAGATGTGGTTAATATCCTAATGTGCCTTTGATTGGAGTAAAGGGTTGCATCAACTACAACCCCTTGCTTTTCAAGAGGCAATTAGGGTATGCTTTGGTTCATCCTCCAAGAGGGCAAGATTTGACAGAAACCCTCTATTGTGACATCCAGCATAACTCAGCTATTGTCAGACAAGCTGCCTGGGCTTGGGACAACATTCAGACTAAGGGGACAATTATCCTAGGCAAGTGCAACAGCATTGCTTCAGCACAATATCTTGATTGGTCTCGTACCAGGGCACAGATCACCAGGATTCCATTCACCTTAGAGGATATACCTGGACCTTCAACTGTACAGCCTGCAGCTACTGTCAATTTAGAGGAGTATGAGAAACTGAAAGAAAGGAATACTCAGCTCTCTGAACCCTTGAAGAAGACCCTCTGGGAGAGGAATGACAGACGTCTAGATAATGAGAGGTTAGAGAAGCTCCGGATTGAGAAATTGACCAAGATTGAGAAGACGAATGACTACATCAGAAAGGCTAGGGCAGGGGAGTTAGTACTGAAGAATTCTTGCAAGGAAGCAAAGACTCAGAAGGCTAGGGCAGAGCATTATTTAGAGGAGAGCCAGGCTAGGTGGATCAGGATCACTAAGGCCCGTGCACAGGAAGATCAAAGGACTCAAGCTAAGATAGAGCAACTGGAGGCTAGTGAGAAGAAGAATCAGGCATCCCTGATAGCAGCACAAAAGGAGATCTCAGAATTGAAACTCCAGACGGGGTTGAAGAGGTCAAAGGATCAGGATAAGCACAAGAAGTTGACCAGTGCCATTGCCACCAGGAACCTCCTCATCAGGACTATCACAGAACACCTAGTAGGTCCAGTGACTGAGGCTCTCCTGAAGGAAGTCATGGAGGATGACTTTGGATTGGATGTTTGACTCTTTTTGTTTGTACTTCATTTTGATTGTATTTCTGTTATTGTTGTATTTTGACGCACCATGGGGACTTTGTTGTAATCAAACTATGTATCTTCGCTTTTTGTAATATATATGGTTTGTATTATTTTCATGGGCTTAATCTCTTTCAACATTAGCATTTCCTCGAGGTCTGGAAAGGTCGAAAGCAAAGAACCAAATCGGATACCCTTGGAAGACAAATAGGCATCTTGCATTTCATACTAACATTTTTCTTTGTTTTGTAGGTTTTTGTTTTGTTGTTGTTTCTCACTTTGTTGTGGTTTCAGGAAAAATTGCTCGCAAAAGAGTGTTCCATGTCAACAAATTACACATGTACCCGACAAGAAACAACCTTCCGGGACTACAGATGGATTAGGTTCAACAAGACTTGACTAAAGTGAGGGCCCAGATGGCCAATGAGGGGACAAAGATGAGGGCCCAAATGAATCAATTTATGGCAATAATGACTGGTTTAGCTCAAAGCCAGGAAAGACCGAGGGAGTTGGTTGAGCGACAAACTCCTGAGGAACACCATCCAGGTACAGGGGTACCAGTAACAACGATCACGTGCAGCCTCACACTGATCCACCAGAGTTTGGACCTCACCTGAACCTATACATCAATGCCATAAGAAACACCCAAGGTAACACTACTGGAGGAAGGGTTTTGCAGGAAGACCCTCAAGAAGAGAATTTTACTGTGGTTGGGGCTGGAGACGAAGTTTACAACCGTCGGTTAGATGAAATTGCAGAGAAACTAAGGTCTCTTGAATCCTAAAACTCTCTAGGTTTTGATGTCATGGACATGGGACTGGTGGAAGGGGTGAGAATTCCTCACAAGTTCAAACCCCCTTGTTTTGAAAGATACAATGGAACATCTTACCCACGCACCAACCTTCAGTCTTTACTGGAGAGATTGAAAGCTTACACCATGGACGAGAAGCTGTGGATGTTTTACTTCGAGGATAGCTTGACAGGGGCATCCCGAGAGTGGTATTCCCATTTGACTAGAGCCACAGTAAGAAATTGGAAGGACTTGGTTGAAGCTTTCATCCGTCAGTATCAGTATAATCTGGACATGGCTCCAAATAGAACCCTTCTGATGGGAATGTCACAATCTACCCGTGAAAGCTTTAGAGAGTATGCCCAAAGGTGGAGGCAACTAGCTGCTGTTGTTCAACCACCGATGTCAGAGAGGGAGATGGCAGACATGTTCATGAATACTCTCTAGGGTACCTATATTGATAGATTAGCTGCATTTTCTTCCACCAGCTTTGCAGACGTGTTGATAGCTGGGGAAAGAATTTAGAGCTTGCTGAAAATGGGAAAGATCTCCGACAACGGTGCCAGTTCAAGCAGTGCAAGGAAGCCATTTGCTGGGCCCCGTAGATCTGGTGATACAAACTCTGTGCATGTGGGAAGAGGAAGACCCCAATATCTGCCCAGATCAGTTGCTGCCGTCACTATTCCTACTCCACCTCCTTAGTATACTCAACAACCACAACACTTTCCTCAACAACCACAGTTTCCTCAACAGAGATCTTACAACAACAATAACAACAATCAACAACAACGCCTTTTTCAACAGCGGCCATCTCAGATCAACAGGGTGATTGACCCTATTCCAATGCCATATGCCACATTGATGCCACAACTCTTAAAGCTTAATCTTGTCGAGTTAAGGACATTGGCTCCACCAGATCCTTAGAACCTTCCGAGAAATTACGATGTCAACGCCAAGTGTGCTTTTCATTCTAATGCACCTGGTCACTCCACAGAAAAGTGCAGGGCTCTGCACATGAAGGTCCAGGATCTGGTAGATTCAAAGGCCCTGAACTTTGCACCACCTCCAACCGTCATGAAAAATACTATGCCAAGCCACAGTGGGCCAAGGATTAATGCTATAGAGGATGGCTCACCCTTGAGTTTAATAGAAGATATTGCAAGTATTCAGACACCACTAGCAGAGGTTAAAGCCCAACTTTTGAAATGCCAAGTATATCCAGGTTGTGAGGCCTGTTGTGAATCTTGCGAACTTTCCAAGCATGGGTGTGCAAGCTTGAGGAATGGCATCAATGACTTGATTAGAGAAGGCATTCTGCAAATTACCACAACAGCTTCTACAACACCAGCAACTCTTTTATCAACAACAAGTGATTCTTCTACAACTGCAACAACAATTGTTCCTACCGATTCGTCTACAACTTCAGCAACCACTTCTTCCATCACTTCAACAAACAACAGTTCCATTTCATCTCCTTCTACAACTCCAGCAACCACCAACAACGACGTCTCCACAGTTACTATTTATTATGACCCGACAACGGTCCCGAACTCCAGCAACTTTCAACAATCTCAACAACAGTATCAGCAACAATCAAGCTTCAGTCCATCACCTCCAACATCCACAATAAGTCCTGATTTCGCATTGCAGGTGTATACTCTGGTTATGGCTTTGAAGACATTCACTTCAGATTAACTTGCTCTTGTTGGTGTGATGGAATTTGCTTATAACACAGAGGACACATGGCTTAAGGAAAATGCAGATTAAAGCATCAGTTTGAAAGTTGATGAAACTTTGGATAGTGATTGAGGTAAATCAACTTTTGAACTTGTATGAATTATCAAATTCTGAATGTTAGTTTCAGTTTAGATCTTGGTCACCATTGATGCTCTATTTCATTCTGTTTGGTATACTCCTACTTGCTGATGGAATTTTGTTTTGAATGTATCCTTGTTCTTGCTTAAACTCAGCATTGTCTGCATTTAACTGTTACTCAAACATTGGTATCAACACTTGCCTAGCCTCAACATTTCTTGCTGTGTAAACTTTGGATTTTTGTTACAATTTGCTATGAACTAGAACTTTATCCTTTCATTGTGTCAATTCAAAATATATTCCAGGACCGAACATTTGTATTGATGAATTTCTTTGGAAGTTTTTTTTGACTTTATTCTGAATAGCCTTGTGAATTTGCTGAACTGTTTCTTTCTCGTCTTTTTTCAAAGCATGCTAAGGACTCATGCGTAAGATGGTGATTTTTCTGAAAATGGAACAAGTGATTGACGATCACAGCAGCTGGTGGCAAGCCAAGAGAATTGTAGCAAATTGAGCGTACTAGAAATAGATAAACATGAGCACTGAGCATGGCTTCTTGGCTGAACATGAGGTACTTCAATTGTTTTTGACTTCAAAGATTTTCACTGATTGCATTATGTCTGCTGCTAAAACCATTTTACTCCAAAATATGATTATCATGAGTTTGATTGAAGAACCTTATGTCTAGGGCAAGGACCTCAGTAGTAGCTTAAACTTCTTAGTTTGAATCTCAAAATATGATTATGTTCTTCTTGGAGCTCTCTCTCTTTTGCTGCATTGTAATTCCTGGTGTGTTTTTTTAGGTACACATTCAGATCTTGGCTGGTCTATCAGAGGTGATAAGCTGCTATCTCACTCTCTTCAACTCTTGCTGTTCATGAAGAAAATCCGCTTGCGGCATAAGTGCACATGGAATTGGCGCATTGATGGAGACTTAGGAGCTGGCATGGAAAAGATGAATCAAGCCATGGAGACTTGATTGTGTTGCTTTGATCGTAAGTCTTATGAATACTATTTGTATTATTTTGGATTTTATCATATTGTGACCTACGACTCGCTTGTAATATTTGTTGCAACATTTCGTAATTGCCTTGAATCTTTGTGCACTGCCTACTCCATCATGGTGACATGTTAATCATTGAGTACACCATTGTGAAATTTGAACTTTGAGTGTTGAACTTGAAGGTTGTGGCTGTTAGGCGAATTAGATCGGATCCAGCTTTGACCATTGTCTTGAGATCGTTTGGATGCACAATCAGTTTTGTTTTGTAGAGCTTCATGTTTTTTTTTTCTTTTTGTTGATACAGGTCTCGGGTATTGTCGCGGAGACTAGAAAAAAACAAGGGAATTTGTCATAAAGACATAAGAGATAGTTTGGACAGGCTTAACATGAAGAAAGGAGGACTTCAAGGCTTGAATTATTGGTGGTGTGCAAATGAAATCCACTGTTGGATTGTGCTAGCATAAGTTGAGGTTGTAACCTATTCTCTTTCAATTTTGCCAATGACGTTTGAACCGAACATATGCCTTCATTCCTTTATTGATGTTTCCCTTTGCCTTTGTTGTTTTGTTTTTATTTTTTTTAGGTTAAAGGCAACAAACTTTGTTTTGATGCAAAGATCGCATGGCCTCGAATTAGGGCCATGCGAAGCAATACCTTTCCGATGAAGGTTCTTCGGAGAATGCCAAAGCAGTATCTCGAACAAATGAGATTCTCTAATCCAAAACAGAGAAGTACCTTACCAATGAAGGCTCTTTGGGGATACTTGGAGCAGTATCTCGAATAAATGGTGTAAGATTTTCTAGGTCAAGCGAAGCAGTTCCTTTCAGTCAAGGCTCTTCGGTGATACTAGCACAGTATCTCTACCATAACATAAGATTCTTCAGGTCTTGCGAAGCAGTACCTTATGATTTAAGGTTCTTCGGAGAATGCCAAAACAGTATCTCGAACAAAATGGTATAAGATTTTCCAGATCATGTGAAGCAGTTCCTTACATTCAAGGATCTTCAGTGATACTGGAACAGTATCTCTACCATAACATGAGATTCTTCGGGTCTTGCGAAGTAGTACCTTTTCGATTTAAGGTTCTTCGGAGGATGCCAAAGCAGTATCTATAACAAAATGGTATAAGATTTTCAGATCATGTGAAGCAGTTCCTTACATTCAAGGATCTTTAGTGATACTAGAACAATATCTCTACCATAACATGAGATTCTTTGGGTCTTGCGAAGCAGTACCTTTTTGATTTAAGGTTCTTCGGAGAATGCCAAAGCAGTATCTATAACAAAATGGTATAAGATTTTCAGATCATGTGAAGCAGTTCCTTACATTCAAGGATCTTCAGTGATACTAGAACAGTATCTCTACCATAACATGAGATTCTTCGGATCTTACGAAGCAATACCTTTCCGATTTAAGGTTCTTCGGAGGATTCCAAAATAGTATCTCGAACATACTTTCAGGATACTCTCTGCTTGGAGAGCAACCAAAAAAGAGATGATGGGCATCATTACTATCAACTATAGAGTTGAAGAATGACTTGCTGGGGAATATAAAAATCCGCAAGCACATGCGGGATACTAGCTCCTTTCAGAGGAATACCGCCGACTTTGAGAGAGAAAGGCCCTGGATGCATGTCCTGGATCCTGCTATGCTATCTTGATATGACGTCGTACATTGCATGATGCACAATGATTCCTATGAGAATGCAATTATTAATGATTATAATGCAAATGTTTTGTTATATGCTAATGATTAATATGATTGTACCTGATGACATCCTTGTTTTCGAACAAGAATGCTATGCATGCCATGCTTGTGACGATGCAGATGATTGCATATGCTGGATATAAGTTTTGATAATTGCCAGGGATATTGGTCTTTGGGAGATGTGCTAACTATGGTTGGGCTTTAAGTCTTTTGATAGTTGCCAGCATAGTGGACTTTTGAAAATCACCAATGAAATTGAACCCTTGTTTTTAGTAGTTTCCAATAAAATTGGACTTTAGGTTTTATGAGAGATGCCACCGTGGTGGACTTCAAGCTTTTTAGTGGTTGCCAATGAATATTGGACTCTGAGAGGTGGTGGGGGATATTAGACTTTCCAACACTTGATACATGAGACCTTGATAAAGTTGCGAGCAACAAAGAGAGAGACATGAGTGCCCCTAGTAAAGTTCCAACTGAAGTTTAACATTCGTCAATGGGATATGTTGTCTGTGCGGAAACAATCACCGTAACTGGCGATGATATTAGCTAACGGGAAAACTGTCACATTCCTCTTATCATCCAAAAAGATAATCGTACTACTTTTCAAATATTGTTTATTATTTTTACCAAAATTTCAAAACAGAGTTTATCATTAATAAAAACATTTTGCAAACAAACAGATAAAGTAAAAACGGTTGAGCACAATTTTGATGAGAAATTTCTCTTTTTATTGCCAAAACCCGCAAAAAGGGTATAAATGTACATACAGATGCAATTCCTTAATGAGGTAATTGTCGTGCAAGAAAAGTACAATGACAATGACAATAAATGAAGTTCCATTGAATTTCGACACTGCTATGGTCCTTATATCTCTGAAAATCTCATCAGTTAAACTTTGTAGGAAGACGATTGGATGGATCCTTCTCTTTCGTAGTTCCCCAGGATCAAATGAATGTACAGAATATAATATTTTTCCTTGGAATTAGTCCCTAACTTTTTTCTGGATCGCCCTTTCGGGTTTTCAATCCACCGGGACGCCTTTTTTTGCCTGAGCCGCCCTTTCGGGTTTTCGACTTAGCGGCTTTTATTCCAATCTTTTAGGCATAATATCTCTTAACTGCATCCGCATTCACGGGTGTAGAAAGTTCTTCACCGTCCATTCTTGCAAGAATCAAGGCACCTCCGGAGAAAGCTCTCACCACCACAAACGGTCCTTCATAATTAGGCGCCCACTTGCCCCTGGGCTCTCTGTGCATGGTAGTGATTCGCTTGAGCACCAAATCACCTTCCTGGTAAGTCTGAGGACGTACTTTCTTATCAAAAGCCTTCTTCATACGCCTCTGGTAAATTTGTCCATGACATAGCACCGTCATACGCTTTTCTTCAACAAGATTGAGCTCATCAAACCTCGTTCGGACCCATTCAACTTCATCTAATTTGGCTTCCATCAGAACTCTCATCGAAGGAATTTCAACCTCTATCGGGAGGACAGCCTCCATTCCATATACCAAAGAAAAAGGGGTGGCCCCTGTCGAAGTACGTACTGAAGTACGGTAACCGTGCAGCGCGAAAGGCAACATTTCATGCCAATCTTTATACGTGATCACCATTTTCTGAATGATCTTCTTGATATTCTTGTTCGCAGCTTCGACAACTCCATTCATCTTGGGTCTGTATGGTGTTGAATTATGATGCTCAATTTTGAAATTAGCACATAACTCTTCGATTGTCTTGTTATTGAGATTTGACTCGTTGTCAGTAATGATCCGATGAGGAACCCCGTATCTACATATGATGTTATTCTTTAAGAAGCGAGCAACCACTTGCCTGGTAACATTAGCGTAAGAGGCGGCTTCGACCCACTTCGTGAAGTAATCTATGGCAACAAGTATAAACCTATGCCCATTTGAAGCCTTTGGTTCAATCATCCCAATCATATCTATTCCCCACATGGAGAAAGGCCATGGTGAAGTCAAGACAATCAACGGAGTGGGAGGTACGTGTACCCTGTCAGCATAAATTTGGCATTTGTGGCACGTTCGAACATGAGAATAACAATCAGCTTCCATTGTTAGCCAATAGTATCCTGCTCGAAGGATTTTCTTTGCCATTGTATGCCCACTCATATGGGTACCAGACAGTCCTTCGTGTATCTCTTTTATGATTCGCTCGGCCTCCTGTTCATCTACACATCGGAGCAGGATCATGTCATGATTTCTCTTGTACAACACCTCCCCATTCAGAAAGAAATTTGAGGCCAATCTCCTCAGTGTTCTTTTATCCATACTCAAAGCACCTTCTGGGTATTCTTTCTTTTCCAAGTAGTGCTTGATATCGTAGAACCAAGGCTTGGCACTTGATTCTTCTTCGGCAGTCAGACAATGAGCAGGTTCTTCAAAATGCTTGAGATCAATGGAAGGCTGATGATTAGGCCAAATTAGCTGGTACATAGATGCCAGAGTTGCCATAGCGTCAGCCATTTGATTTTCACTACGAGGCACATGGGTGAAAGTAATATCATTAAACCTAGGGAGTAACTTCAACACATAATCCCGATACGGAATCAGATGATCACATCTTACTTCCCAATCTCCTGTAGTTTGATATATCACCAGAGCTGAGTCACCATATACATCGAGTGTTTTAATCCTCAGATTAATGGCTTCTTCTAGTCCCATAATGCATGCTTCATATTCAGCCACATTGTTCGTGCACGGAAAACAAAGCTTAGCTGTAAAAGGTACATGGAAATCCTTAGGAGATGTCAATACTGCCCCAATTCCACAACCACGATCATTAGCAGCACCATCGAACATGAGAGTCCATCGCTCCCCCGGTTCAGGTCCTTCGTCAGGTCCAGGTTCTTCATAGTCCTTAATCAACATGATATCCTCGTCCGGAAAGTCAAACTTCAAGGGTTGGTAATCCTCCACAGGCTGGTGGGCGAGATGATCTGCTAGTACGTTGCCTTTGATGGCCTTCTGAGTGACATATTGAATATCGTACTCTGACAAAAGCATTTGCCATCGGGCAATCCTACCAGTGAGAGCTGGTTTCTCAAATATATATTTAAGAGGATCCATCTTGGAAATCAAATATGTTGTATGGGTCAACATATATTGTCGGAGACGTTTGGCAACCCATGCAAGAGCATACCAAGTCTTCTCAAGTGCTGAATATCTTGTTTCACAATCGTTGAATTTCTTGCTTAAGTAGTAGATGGCATGCTCCTTCTTGCCAGTCTCATCTTGCTGCCCCAACACACAACCCATGGATTCGTCAAGAACGGTCATGTACATTATTAAAGGTCTTCCAGGAATGGGAGGCACCAAGATTGGTGGTTCTTGCAAATATTCCTTAACTCTATCAAAAGCTGTTTGACATTCATTATCCCATTCAATTGCTTGATCCTTTCTTAAGAGCTTGAAGATCGGTTTGCAGGTAGCAGTGAGATGTGAAATAAATCTGGCAATGTAGTTCAACCTTCCAAGAAAACCTCTGACTTCCTTTTCAGTTCTTGGCGCAGGCATGCTCTGAATGGCTCTGACTTTGTCAGATCGACCTCAATCCCCTTCTGACTCACAATGAATCCTAGCAACCTTCCGGATCGAACCCCAAATGTGCACTTATTCGGATTAAGTCTGAGCTTGAAATCTCTTAATCGTACAAATAACTTTTGCAGGTTAACAATATGTTCTTCCTCTGTTTGGGATTTTGCAATGATATCATCGATGTACACTTCAATCTCTTTATGAATCATATCATGAAAGAGTGTTACCATAGCACGTTGATATGTTGCTCCGGCATTTTTGAGTCCGAATGACATTATTTGTAGCAAAAAGTTCCCCACGACGTAATGAACGTGGTTTTCTCCATGTCCTCTGGATCCATTTTGATTTGGTTATATCCGGAGAAGCCGTCCATAAAGGAGAACACTGAAAATTGAGCTGTATTATCCACCAATACATCGATATGAGGTAGTGGGAAATCGTCTTTGGGACTAGCTTTTTTCAAGTCTCTATAGTCGACACACATGCAGACCTTTCCATCTTTCTTTGGAACGGGCACGATGTTGGCGATCCACTGTGGGTATTTAGCTACTGCTAGAAATCCGGCGTCAAATTGCTTTCTTACTTCTTCCCGAATTTTGAGGGCCATGTCTGGGCGAGTCCTTCTCAACTTCTGCTTGACTGCTTGACATTCTTCTTTGAGCGACAACTTGTGCACGACAATATCAGTATTTAGCCCAGGCATATCCTGATATGACCATGCGAACACGTCGGCGTACTCGTGGATGAGCTCTATCAATTTTGCCTTCACTTCGGTTTGCAAAGAAGCACCTATCTTCACTTCGCGTTTATCCTCCTCTGATCCCAGGTTGATAACTTCAATATCCTCTTGGTGAGGCTGGATGACCTTCTCTTCTTGCTTGAGTAGTCGGGCTAACTCTTCAGGAAGTTCACAATCTTCATCGCCTTCCTCCTCCGCTTGGTTGATCGGACAATCGAAGTTATACGGGACCATAGCAGCGTCGTCATCAAGGACCTCGGTGGTGTCTCTGCATGTTTATGATTTATGCATTTATTTTAGAAATTAATGTGCATTAAAACATTGCCATTTTATTATAAAAGAAAAGAAAAATGAAAGAAAGAGAACAAATATTGAATGCAAATTTCTGATTTATTATATTGATAATCAAAGTTTTAAAACATTGGTGGCCTGACAACATCCCAATATGCCTTGGGCAGAGCATATGGTTTTGAAAAAGAAGTAGAATTACTTTTTAGGGTAAATAAACTGAGGAATTTCGACAGTTCTCCAATTCTCTAATTCCTCCCCTGGACTGGCTTGACGAACCCAATTACAAGTCACTTCATGGTAGTCTTCGTCTGAGATCATTGCAGCGTGATCTTCAAAGATGTATCCAGCGTTTGTAAATGTATCACTCACCCGAGGAAATTGACCATGTTCTTCATATGTAGAGATCATTGTTGCACTGGAAGATGGCTGGTAGCCAATGCCATACATGTCTCTTTTGTCTTGCATCTCGACAACTTTCCCCCAGCCCTGTGTGTTCCCAGTCTCCAAGACAGCCAAAGCTTCCTTCAATGATGCCATTGACATTGATGGCTGTGGGCGCTCAGATTCTCTTTGTACTGCCAGCATACTCACTATTTCAAAAGATTGAAATGGTGTCTCGACAGTCTCGCCTTCCACATCAATATATCGGAAAGAAGTCAAATGACTCACTAGGATATCTTCTTCACCTCCAATCACCACTATTCGGATCTGCATAGGGAACTTTAGTTTCTGATGAAGAGTGGACGTAACAGCCCCTGCGTTATGAATCCATGGTCTTCCCAGGAGACAACTGTACCCCGAATGGATATCCATTACTTGGAAAGTAATAGTGAACAAGGCAGGTCCTATCTTGATCGGGAGATCCACCTCTCCTATAACCGCACGCCTGGAACCATCGAAAGCTTTTACTATCAATGCACTCGGCTTCATCACTACTCCTTGTACGGGCATTCTTTCCAACGTCGTTTTCGGCATCACATTTAAGGAGGAACCAGTATCCACCAATACCCTCGATAGCAACGTATCTTCACATCTTATGGAGATGTGTAAAGCCTTATTATGATTTTTCTTATCAGCAGTGAGCTCTTCATCATTAAAACCGAGGAAGTTGCCAGTAGTAACGCTGGCTATGACGTCATCGAATTGGGCTACAGTGATATCTTTGGTAATGTGGGCCGCACTTAGCACTTTCAGCAAAGAAGATCTATGTGCTTCAGAACTAAGTAATAAAGCTAGCATAGATATTTTGGCGGGAGTCTGATTCAGCTGATCGACCACCTTGTAGTCGCTTTTCTTGATAATCCTTAAGAACTCTTCCGCTTTTTTCTGAGTGAATGCAACTTTGGGCGATGACGATTCTTCTGGTGACCCCTGAGGAATAGGAGTGACAACCGGTGTAGCAGTTGTCTTTTGCTTTTGATTGGATGACGACTCCACTGGTCTTGGTGTAAACAATCATCCACTGCGAGTCATACCACTTGGTCCAACAATGGATGTGACAACGGGAAATTCAATATTAATAGGCTGCCTTCTCCGGCCTTGTCTAGCGTTCGCTGGTTCATAACTCCACGGTACAGCTTGGTTATTTTCCCCAGTGTAGGGAGCTGGGTACTCTATAACTATAGGAGTAACATTGTTTGGAGCCTGAGGTGCATCATAATACATCTCTATTGCAGCCACCATTTTTTTCTTCTTTCCACGTCTTTCGATCTGTATCAAACCTTGATTGAGAAGTCTTTGCAAGCACTCCCTGATATCTTCCTCGGAATGGTCAACCCCTTCATCCTTTGCCAGCATCAAACCTGATTTCACCAATTGTTCCCCAATCATGGCCAATGGAGTCTGAACGTCTTCTTCCTTTAGAATTATCTCACACTCGTCTTCTTCCTCCACGGCATTAACAGTCGCTCCTCCATGAGGTGGAAATGGGTTGTTTTTGACATTCGGGCCTCTTGGAGTAAAAGTTAGATCCTTCGATTCCACCAAGTCCTGCACGTGATTTTGAAATGCATAGCATTTGTCTATAGTGTGTCCCGGCGCACCTTTGTGAAATTCGCAAGTGGCATTAGCATCGTAATTTGGAGGATACGGGAAAGTGGCTGGCCTTAGATCCCTCAGAGTCAGTTGCCCGTGTTGGTTCAACTGATTAAAGATATCCCTGTAAGGCATGGGGACTGGATCAATGTGCCTTCTTGGTCTAGGCTGCCTTTGCACCAGACCATTTCGTCTGTACTGTTGATTGGGCTGCTGTGCAGGAGCCTGCTGATATTGTTGGTGTTGTGGAGCTTGTGGTTGATATGGAGCTGGCGCAACATTAGCTTCATGTCCATAAGATATGTTATACGGAAAACTAGCTCTTCCTCTCATAATGGAATTGGCCTCTCCTTCCCTTTTCTTTTGGAAATTAGGATAAGGCTTCTTGCCAATATTTGCAGAAGTGGCTGCTCCTTTGCCCTTTTTCAACTGGATCTCAATCCTTTCTCCTATGGACACGATTTCAGAGAAACTAGGAAAAATAGCTCCCATCATTCTGTCCATATATTTGTCCTCCAGTGTATTTAGAAACATGTCTGTTAACTCCTTAGGAAGCAATGGCGGCTGAACCCGTGCAACGAGTTCTCTCCACCTTTGTGCGTATTCTTTGAACGATTCGTTTCTACGTTGCATCATGTCTTGCAGTTGAGTACGATTTGGTGCAAGATCAACATTGTACTGATAATGTTCAAGAAATGCACAGGAGAGGTCATTACATGTTTTGATTCGGCCTCTTTCCAACTGGACGTACCACTCCAAAGATGCCCCGGACAGGCTGTCCTGGAAGCAATGAATTAGGAGCTGGTCGTTCCTAGCATATAGAGCCATCTTTCTGCAGTAAGCCCGAAGATGAGTGTGAGGACAACTGTTCCCTTTATATTTATCGGGAAAGTCCGGAGCCTTGAATTTATGCGGGATTACTAATCCTGGCACAAGACATATCTCCTCAGCATCTAGACCCGGAATGGTGTTAATATCCATTGCCTTACTTTTTTCCTCCATTGAGCGCAACCTTTCTGCTACTGGTTCAAGAAGAGTTTCGGTGCGGTGAACCGGTGGATCCGCATAAAAGACATCAGACTGTTCATCCATGTCCTTAAATGACCCATGGTGAACTGCTAAAGACGGTACATTGGGTGGATTCACCCTAACAAGAATGAAGTTCTCTTTGGCAGTCCCCGAAGTGCCGGTTTGTCTTGCGAGTTTCTCAGCTTCTTCTTCTCTCTTGGCCATAGTGATGACCTCGAGGATTTGGTCCAGCTTTCCCTTGAGTGAATCAATATCAGATCTCATGGCGTTCTGCTCCTCTTGGATTTGCTCCAAAGTCATTTTGTAAATCTTTCTGGTCTCGTACCTCCGTCGGAAAATCCGGAAAGTCAGCTTTTCTGGAGAGGGAAGGTAAAGTATATGAGTTTGTGTTTTTGTTTGGTTATGAAAATGAGCGTATGAATGCATATGTTTGATTACAAAGCTCTCATTCATCTTATCGATTTATTACCAGAGATATTTAACGTATTCATCATTGCAAATAAGACAAGATTTAAAATCCAAAAGCAACAATTTTCATTCATCTAATTCAAACAAGTACATTAAAGATTCCACGAGTTTTCATATTACAACGCAATCAACAACTTTCTTGAACATAAACTACGGTGCAACCCTAAAAATGACCCCTTGAGCTTTGCGAACTGCTACTAGATTTGTGGTAAGCTCCTTGATGGTTCTCTTGCAAACTTTCACACACCTATAGACTTCTTCAGGCGTGTTTTCTGGGCACATGACACGATTTGCATCTTCAAGTTTCTCAGGGAGGTCTTGACTTGCCAAGTTCAACATGCTAGCCAGGTTTACAAATTTCTGCTTCCACTCTTCGTACAAATCTTGGAGATTTGCAATTGCGACATCTCTTCCGCTTATGGCTTCTTCAGCATCTTGACACTTGTTCATCCATTGGATGCAAGTATCCTCCAGGTCTTGATAAGCTTTCTGAGATCTCAGGTAGTCAATTTTTTCCACAGCTTGCTCATGTTGAAATTTCTCACGGTCGTACTTTCGCTGATAACTTTCCTTTTCCAACTTTTCTGCTGCTAGCTTGTCTTCTTCTCTCTTGAGAGAATCTTCTAAACTCTTGATCTTTTCTTCTAAAGTGATTCTATCATCCTTCTTGTTCTTAAGACACACCTCCATATCCTTCTGTAAATTGATAATTTGAACTTCAGCCCTTCTTAATTGCTCGTTACGATGATCCAGATCCATGCTAGCCCCGTAAAGAGCACCCAGGCAATGCTCTCTCTTATCTTCTTCTATTCTGCATCTTTTGTTACTTCTTTCCAATCTTTCTGTCATCTTTTTACTTTTCTCCTCCCATACTTCTTGTTTTCCTTTGGTTCGAAGGAGTTCGATCCGCATGCGTTTGTTCTCCAACTCTAAACCTTTGATCCTTTTGTTGAGCTCATCTATGTCTTCAGGTAGTAATGGTGCTTTCTCAGGAAGGGGTGGGAAAGCTATTGGATCGAGGAAGAATGGAATCTTAACGATACGAGCTCTTTCTTTTACCCACAAGACATAAGGTTCCTTCACAGCGATATTCTTGCGGACACTAGGGTCACTTATAACGATCTTCTTCCAAGCCGCCTTGAATTTCTTCAACTCTTCTTTAGATGGGTTATCAACAACAAAAGGTATCAAATGCCTTTCTTCGGGAGGAGCTTCCATAGGGAGCCCAAGTTGTCTCTTAAGCAGCACCGGGTTGTAATTTATGCAACCATGATTTCCTATCAGAGGGACATTAAGGAAACTTCCACATTTAAGCACAATACCCCCAATCTTCCAATCTCTTGAGTACCATGTGATGTCATTAGCTCTGAGCGAAGCAAATCTGTGAGGCCACGACAAATTCCTAGACACAAAGTAGCCCTCCTTAGGCATGTGCATTTTCATCCACATGTGTAGCAACGGAGCGCAACAAAGGAATACACCTCCTCTCTTTGTATGTAGGGTATGGAAAGTATGATAAAAATCTGCCAATAAGAACGAAACTGGGTTTCCTGTCATGAAAATTTCTATAGCAGCACGGTCAACAAACTTATCTGATTTTGGGAACAACACGATCCCATACACAAGAAGAGCTAGGATGGCTCCGCAGGAGGACCAGTTTCCTTTTTCAGCACATTGCCAGGCCTGTTTTTCTAAGAACAGTCTCGTGAATCCTTCCTTGTCTGACTTGTTGTCCACTAACAAACTTGCAGGAAGTCCCAACATAGTAGCCAACTTAGTCATAGTGACTTCTTCTTCTAGCTTTGGGAAAGGATTGCGGTCTCTAATACGAAGGCCCACAAGCAACTCGAATTCTTCCAAAGTAGGAGCAATCTGGAAGTCTGGGAAAGTGAAGCACCGCAGTTGGATGTCGTAATATTGAGCAAGAGCACTAAGAGCATCAATATTAGCTGTCTCGTCCAGTATACTCAAGATTTTTCCGAAGCGAGCCTGAAAGTTGTTGTGTTTGATAGGCGTGATCTTAGCTCTCAAGGCCAGTAGCGTGTCAACCTTTGGTTCGAAGAACTTGAAACTGTATGTGCTTTTCTTGGAAATTTGATTCATCTTGATTGCTTTGACAAATACTTCAAATCTGCAATAAATATAAGAAACTGAGAGCTTTGTATCATTTTTATGAATGAATGTATGCAATAATGAACGGGTAAATCCAAAATGCAATGTTCCAGAAACAACTAGCACGGATGGAAGATACTTTGATCACTCTCCTTACAAGGACCTCACTGGGTGACCTCTACAGTTTTAAGGATCCCAAAGTTAATAACTCATATGGATGTTCATTACACACGCCATTAACATGACGGTTAATTGACCCCACCATATGAATTTCGTTTGGGTGAGATCTTCGTATCGAGCCACACAAGAGAGAAATCTCCTGGTACCCCATACTACGTGATCGTCGACACAATGTTTAAAACAAAGTCCTGGAGTTATGGAACTTTCTCAACTGTTTGATGCACGTGTCAATTTTATATATTCTTGACAGTCAATCAACTCCATTGAGTAAGTCTATTCCAAGTGAGGTTTTCATATCGAGCCACGCGAGGGCGAACCCTGGTGCCCAATACTACGCAACCATCAACCATTGTTTCAACCCAAAAGGTTCTAAAGGTCCTCAGAGTCGATGATTTTAATGAAAACAACTGAGCACACACGCCAAGAGCTTGACGGTTGTCAGTATTTCCATTAAAATCTACTCCGAGTGAGGTTTTCGTATCGACAACCCACGAGAGAGGTTCCCTCGGGAGCCCATACTACACAACCTTGCTAACTTATGCTTACACTCATAGACCCGGGTATAGAGCCTTTCCCTCAAGTTGTTTTGATCAAAGTATCAATCCGGTACAAAAGATCCACAATAAGGATATAAAATGTAAAGCAATAAAGAAAGCGATAAACAAGTAACACATAAGCAAACATCCAAACAAGCATGGAGACCTAGACTAGGCTTGACTTGCATAGGGGTGAACCATTCCCCAGCAGATTCGCCAGCTGTCGTACCTCGAAAAATATGCTTCCTCACGAACGCAATCGCGGCTGGGCTGACATGAGAGTCGCCACCTAATTTTGTTTATTCCCGAAGAGTGAAATGGTAAATATAGATAAAACCACCAAGAAGGGATAAAACAAGGTCATCGCAAACCATTGTCGAGGTTCGGAAGTCGGTTATGTAGGAGGAAGGTATTAGCACCTCCTACATCCATCGTACTCGATGGGAACCATCTAGGTTGTCACGCACGAGAGGATGTCTATACTTATGAATTACTTGCTAAACTAATTGGTTTATTGATCCTAGGGGCTCGGCAAGGATTGAGATCCTCGTGCCTACGTATTCCCTTGTGCAATGGGAAAGTCAGAGCTTCGTAGTTCGGCCTGATATGGGTGATTGGTTGTTGATTTTATTAACTTTCTTCAATGAAAGGATTTAGGAGTCGAATTGCACTAAAGACTATGGATAGTTTATTCCGTCCAACAAGACGACCGTCTTGCGTCGAAATAATCGGAGCGAGTAACGAGAGCTCGTTATCCTCCTTTCTACCGCTTAAGGCTCGTGGCGTACGATTTCTTCTCGTATTATTAGAATGTTTTATTTCCTATGACCGCCTGATGTTGGATCAAGGGTTTGGATCTAAAAAGTAACATTTTGTTTTTTTTTGAAATTTGAGGTGAATGCAAATGGAAGTTTATTTATCTGGTTGGTTAGCGAGGCACAATGCGCTTGGCTCGCAAGATTGAGGAACTAAGCTAAAGACTAGCTATGGAAAACAAACGCAATGCGTTGATTCAATTAAGTTGAAAAAAGTTGATGAAAGTATATGGTGCAAAGTAGTGCAGATGGCGATCAAAGAATGATCGACTTACGTGTGTGTATGAAATGAAGTGCGTATGGATGTTTATTTGGCGTTGGACCAAAGATTTCGTTTATCTTTGAAAATGATTAATCTTAGTGTGCGTTCGTATTTTACTTAGCAATTTATCGTCCAAACGCAAAAGTAAATCACACAAGTAAGAATAACCACATATCACAAGCAAGAAGGATCGAGCATACACAAACATTCATCGCACACATAAAATCGAACAAATGGAGAAAAATTAATTAATCAAATAAAAAAGAAATATTTAATTAGATTAATTATCAAATTAATTAATCGAATTAAATAAATAAAAAAAGCTATTTAATTTAATTAATCAATGAAAATGTTATTTTGTTTTTTTAATCGAAATAGAAATTAATCACATGATAAGAAAGAAATTAAAACTTTAACAAAATAGTTAAGAGATTTTTTTTGTTTCTTTCTTTTGAGATTTTTGAATGTAAAAAGAGAACTAATTAATTAATTTAAACAACGTTATTTAAATAAATTAATTATAAGCTAATTAATTTAATTAAACAAACTTATTAGAATATAAAATAAAATAAGTTTTGTATCTTTTTTTCACTTTGTTTTTTTTAGATAAAAAGATGAAAAGGTAGACTAAGGTTAGATAAGAAAATCTGGGGTGTCAAAAACAGAAACAAATAAGCCCAACATTCAAAAGAAGAAAAAACGCAGGAGAGGTCTATAGTATAGACCTGGTCAACCAATGTTGACCCTAAGAAAGATCTGAAACGTTGATCCAGACTGGAGTCAAATTGTGGATCTTAATCTACGGTGGTGATCTAATGCATACCATAAGATGAAGCACACCAAGCCAGCTTTGGAAATCCCTATCCATTTCTTGATTTTCGGTCAAGAGTAGCTAAAGAGCTACCGACACTTGTGTCAGCAAGGGTCATTGGGCAGTGAAAAAGGCATAATAAAAAAATGCTTTGAAACTTAAAAAGGAAAGAAACGGTAAAGAGAAAAAATATAACCTAGCGTGTTTTTTTTATGATAAACTCAATGAAAGAACAACACATGATACTCCATTGTCCCTTCTTCCTCAAACGTACTCAACCGCCATTCTCGCAAAGGAGAAACCAAGGGCTTCACTGTACTCGGACGCAAGCGGAAACATTCCCCACCATCAGTACAACAGTAAACGCCATATTAAACGAAAACCAAAAGAAAACGTTATCCCTCAAATAACAATCTCCGAACCCAACCTTCTCAATACTCGGTTAAGGCCATTTTCGAAAGAAAAGCATCAACCTCATTGTATTTCATTGAAGCCACATGAAAACACGAAAATACAAATTAACAAACAAACAAAACCCTAAACCCCATTTCAATTGATCCACATCATACCAGTCAAAGTTTCAGAAGTAATAAAATAAGGAAAAAGTAAGCTACCTCAACGCAATTTCGAATCGGCTTCAAGGTATAGTTTCGTCTCTTTTCGGTCCCAAGCTTCTTCTTCCTGCTTTCGATTTTTCGCTTGAATGTTGTTGTTTGTTTTTTTGTTGAATGCGGAAAATGGTGAGGTTTAGCTCATCTCTGACAAAATTTCAGTGTGAAATTATGCAGAGATTGTAGGATAAGAGCTTTAGTGATTTAGGTTTTTGATTGTTGATTTTGGAAGCGTTTCAGTATGAATTTTTTCCTCTAGGGTTTTTCAGGTGTCCTGTGTTTGTGCCAATGATTGGCTTATACAGAGGAATATTGAGATTGTTTGATACGTGTGAGGAGAATGAGAATCGTGTGAGAGGGAGTGAAGGTCATGAGGAATTTGTTGGTACGTGAGCTGTGAAAATTTTATGTCGTTGTGATTTGTACAATATTCCTCTACTGTAGACATTCTTTGTGGGGACCAAAAGAGTGAGTCATTGTTCTTGTTTTTGTCTGTAGTTAGGAGAGAGGGTGTGGTCCCCTGCTGATTGCATCAGATTTTTTCACTGTAAACCATACAAACTTATTTTCAACTCCTCCTCTACTGCTGATAATTCCTTTGATACTTTGGCTCGAAAATTGTGAATTATTTGACTATATTGAACATTCATGACAGGTTATCAATCGATAGCTAAACCTTGCACAACTTGGATAAAGGCTGGTATGAAGGTGAAAATAGGTTGCAGTGTTTTATGATTATATGATATTGACGAGCTTATGTTAACATTGCCTCAATCACTGCAGGTCAAAGGTGTGGGGAGTACAGAAGAATGCAATTCATGGTGGAAGATTTCTTTTAGCTTTGATATTGATGTTGGGAAGTTTGAAATGTGACCAAGCCTTTGGAACTTTGATGTTCTTGGAAGGACTATTTCTCTGTCACTTTCATTTACCATGTGATTTGTTTGCTATGATGTTTTGCTCAGATGAAGTTGTTCTGATACGATGATTTCGCATTGCAGGTGTATACTCTGGTTATGGCTTTGAAGACATTCACTTCAGATTAACTTGCTCTTGTTGGTGTGATGGAATTTGCTTATAACACAGAGGACACATGGCTTAAGGAAAATGCAGATTAAAGCATCAGTTTGAAAGTTGATAAAACTTTGGATAGTGATTGAGGTAAATCAACTCTTGAACTTGTATGAATTATCAAATTCTGAATGTTAGTTTCAGTTTAGATCTTGGTCACCATTGATGCTCTATTTCATTCTGTTTGGTATACTCCTACTTGCTGATGGAATTTTATTTTGAATGCATCCTTGTTCTTGCTTAAACTCAGCATTGTCTGCATTTAACTGTTACTCAAACATTGGTATCAACACTTGCCTAGCCTCAACATTTCTTGCTGTGTAAACTTTGGATTTTTGTTGCAATTTGCTATGAACTAGAACTTTATCCTTTCATTGTGTCAATTCAAATTATATTCCAGGACCGAACATTTGTATTGATGAATTTCTTTGGAAGTTTTTTTTGACTTTATTCTGAATACCCTTGTGAATTTGTTGAACTGTTTCTTTCTCGTCTTTTTTCAAAGCATGCTAAGGACTCATGTGTAAGATGGTGATTTTTCTGAAGATGGATGAAGTGATTGACGATCACAGCAGCTGGTGGCAAGCCAAGAGAATTGTAGCAAATTGAGCGTACTAGAAATAGATTAACATGAGCACTAAGCATGGCTTCTTAGCTGAACATGAGGTACTTCAATTGTTTCTGACTTCAAAGATTTTCACTGATTGCATTACTCCAAAATATGATTATCATGAGTTTGATTGAAGAACCTTATGTCTAGGGCAAGGACCTTAGTAGTAGCTTAAACTTCTTAGTTTGAATCTCAAAATATGATTATGTTCTTCTTGGATCTCTCTCTCTTTTGTTGCATTGTAATTCCTGGTGTGTTTTTTTAGGTACACATTCAGATCTTGGCTGGTCTATCAGAGGTGATAAGCTACTATCTCACTCTCTTCAACTCTTGCTGTTCATGAAGAAAATCCGCTTGCGGCATAAGTGCACATGGAATTGGCGCATTGATGGAGACTTAGGAGCTGGCATGGAAAAGATGAATCAAGCTATGGAGACTTGATTGTGTTGCTTTGATCGTAAGTCTTATGAATACTATTTGTATTATTTTGGCTTTTATCATATTGTGACCTACGACTCGCTTGTAATATTTGTTGCAACATTTCGTAATTGCCTTGAACCTTTGTGCACTGCCTACTCCATCATGGTGACATGTTAATCATTGAGTACACCATTGTGAACTTTGAACTTTGAGTGTTGAACTTGAAGGTTGTGGCTGTTAGGCGAATTAGATCGGATCCAGCTTTGACCATTGTCTTGAGATCTTTTGAATGCACAATCAGTTTTGTTTTGTAGAGCTTCATGTTTTTTTTCCTTTTTGTTGATACAGGTCTCGGGTATTGTCGCGGAGACTAGAAAAAAACAAGGGAATTTGTCATAAAGACATAAGAGATAGTTTAGACAGGCTTAACATGAAGAAAGGAGGACTTCAAGGCTTGAATTATTGGTGGTGTGCAAATGAAATCCACTGTTGGATTGTGCTAGCATAAGTTGAGGTTGTAACCTATTCTCTTTCAATTTTGCCAATGACGTTTGAACCAAACATATGCCTTCATTCCTTTATTGATGTTTCCCTTTGCCTTTGTTGTTTTGTTTTTATTTTTTTAGGTTAAAGGCAACAAACTTTGGTTTGATGCAAAGATCGCATGGCCTCGAATTATGGCCATGGAATAATTGAACACATTATGTCAATTGGAGATTCAAAGAATAAACGATGTTAGTATCATGAACTGTGGGTAAGGGCTGTTGCCGTGAAATCCCTTAGAACTGAGTCCTGGTGCTCGTGCATTACCTACTGAGTTTTAATGGATGTCGTAGGAATCCAGGTGCGAAGCACGACGACCTGCGTGATGGAAACTGTAGCCTGGCTTTTGCAAACTGAAGTATCATGTATCATTGCTCTTGTTATGCAAATTGGTTGTTATGTAAATCAGATCTGCATAAATACTTGTGAAAGTTTCTCATGTAATATTTGAAATTTGAATTCAACGGCATTTCTCTCTTTTTCCCAAAACAAATTCTTTTTATGTACTCCAAACCATCAACATACTTTTGCAACGTGGATTTTCTCGTTTGCCTATTCCTTTGTTTTCATATGTTATGTGATATTGGTAAAAAAACAATAAAACAAATGAACCAAAGTCCACCTACAATCATGCAGTCCAGCTTGAGCTTAACCTTGAAGTCCTAAAAGAAAAAATAACTCCAAGAGGATACCCATCCATTAAGCTTCTTCTGAGAAAAAAAACCACTAATTGTCTTGATAATGATTTTAAGAACAATCCCATACCAACCTTAAACAATCCTGAAACCGCTTGAAATCAATACAACATTAATTGATTAAAATTTGTCATTTTCGATTGAAAATCCTTGATTATAGTTGAAAATAGACTTGAATTAAATCCCAAACTTGTCTTGATAATGTTAACCGAACCATGATTCATTCTTGCCATATGTGATATTTGATAACAAGAAAATACAAGCAACGTGCACATATTTTTTTGATTTTTTTTCAAGTAATGGTTAGTAACAAAACATAACAACAAAAAGAAATATTGTAAAAGGTAGGACAAATTTGGGGTATGACAAAGTGAAAAGGGAATTAAAGTTGATCCTGACAAAGTCAAAGCCATTCAGGAGATGCCTGCACCTAGGACTGAAAAAGAAGTTCGGGGGTTCTTAGGTAGATTGAACTACATTTCAAGATTCATATCTCATCTAACTGCAACCTGTGAGCCCCTGTTCAAATTGTTAAGAAAGGAACAAACGGTCAGGTGGAGTGAAGATTGTCAGAAGGCTTTTGACAAGATCATGGAGTACCTGCAAGAACCTCTGATTCTTATGCCTCCAGTTGAAGGAAGACCTCTGATAATGTACCTGACAGTATTAGAAGGATCAATGGGGTGTGTGCTGGGTCATCATGACGAGTCTGGTCAAAAAGAGTATGCAATATACTACCTAAGCAAAAAGTTTACCGACTGTGAACAACGTTATTCACTGCTCGAGAAAACTTGTTGTGCTTTAGCGTGGGCTGCTCGCCGACTAAGACAGTATATGTTGACTCACACAACCTTATTGATCTCAAAAATGGACCCCGTCAATTACATATTTGAGAAGCCAACACTTACCGGAAGAGTTGCAAGATGGAAAATGATTCTGACAGAGTATGACATCTAGTACACATCTCAAAAGGCCATCAAAGGCAGTGTGTTGTCTGATTATCTGGCTGAGCAACCCATTGACAATTACCAACCAATGAGATTTGACTTCCCTGATGAAGACATCATGTACCTAAAAGCAAAAGATCACGAAGAGCCTATTCACACTGAAGGGCCTGACCCAGAAGAAGAATGGACAATGATGTTTGATGGGGTTGTCAATATGAATGGTCGTGGAGTTGGTGCAATGCTCATTACACCTAAAGGAGTTCATATGCCTTTCTCGGCAAAACTCACCTTTGCATGCACCAACAACGAAGCTGAATACGAAGCCTGTATCATGGGTCTTGAGGAAGCCATTGACCTCAGGATCAAGACTTTAACTGTATTCGGAGATTCAGCTTTGGTAATCAATCAGACCAACGGCAAATGGTACACCCACCAAGAGCATATGAACCCATACCGTGACTATACGAGGAGATTACTGACTTTCTTCACAACAGTCAAACTTGAATACATCCCTCGAGACGAAAATTAGTTTGCAGATGCTTTAGCTACCATTTCCTCCATGATCAAAGTTAAAACTGCAAATTATGTGCCTCGGATTTCGGTATCCAGACTAGACCGGCCATCATACGTATTCTTCGTGGACATTGCTAAAGATGGCAAGCCTTGGTTCCATGATATCAAATGCTTCTTAGAGGATCAAACATACCCACCTGGGGCATCATCCAATGATAAAAAGACATTAAGAAGGTTGGCCGGTAGTTTCTTCCTTAATACGGATGGTTCATTATACAAGCGAAACTTTGACATGATGTTACTCAGATATGTTGACAAGAAAGAAGTAGACTTGCTGATGCACGAGGTGCATTAAGGATCTTTCGGTACCCATGCTGGAGGACATGCAATGGCTAAGAAATTATTAAGATCAGGTTACTATTGGATCACAATGGATGCGGACTGTTGTTCCTATGTCAGGAAATGCCACAAATGCCAGATCTACGCAGACAAAGTGCATGTGCCTCCAAATCCTTTGAACGTGATGTATTCACCTTGGCCCTTTGCCATGTGGGGCATTGAAATGATTGGAAAGATCGAACCGACTGCTTCGAATGGCCACAGATTCATCCTGGTAGCCATTGATTATTTCACCAAATGGGTTGAAGCAGCTTCGTATGCAAACGTCACCAGACAAGTGGTAGCCAGATTTCTGAAAAGAGACATCATTTGTCGATATGGAGTTCCCGAGCGAATCATTACTGACAATGGTTCCAATTTGAACAAAAAAATGATGATAGAACTGTGCCGGGACTTCAAAATTCAACATCACAACTCTTCTCCTTACAGGCCAAAGATGAATGGCGCTGTTGAGGCAGCTTAAAAAAACATCAAGAAGATTGTGAAGAAGATGGTGGTTACTTACAAAGACTGGCATGAAATGCTACCATTTGCCTTGCATGGGTATCAAACCTCGATCAGGACATCTATTGGGGCAACGCCATATCAGCTTGTGTATGGTATGGAGGCAGTCCTACCTGTTGAAGTTGAGCTACCCTCCTTACGGGTAATGATGGATGTAAAGCTGGACGAAGCAGAATGGGTCCGATCTCGGTACAATCAACTGAATATGATCGAAGAAAAGAGACTAGTTACGATCTGTCATGGGCAGCTATATCAGAAAAGGATGAAGAAGGCCTTCGATCAGAAAGTCAGGCTTCGGGAATACCAAGTGGGAGATCTTGTGCTGAAAATACTTCTTCCTCCTCATACAGATCACAGGGGCAAGTGGACTCCAAATTACAATGGTCCATTCATAGTAAAGAAGGTTTTCTCTAGTGGAGCACTGATGCTCATTACTATGGATGGTGAAGATTTCTTATCCTTTGTGAATTCAGATGCAGTTAAAAAATACTTCGCATAAAATGACCCGCTGGACATAAAAAACAGAATGTAAGTCCAGGCAAAAATAGGGTATCCCGGCGAGTCAAAAACAGAATAAAAGACTCGGGCAAAAATAAGGGAAAATTGAAAAAAATGTACACTGATGAGTTGAAAAGCCGCATTGGACAACTCAGGCAAAAATGGGTATCCCAGTGGATTGAAAACCCGTAAGAGTGATCCACGCAAAATTAGGGAATAAGCGAACAACTGCATTCTAAATTCGTCTGTATCACTCACGACACGACAAGCTTCGAAAGGATTATGCATCGGTCAGAATCAACCTTCTTCAAAAAGCAAGATAAGAAGAACGTCAAGGTCATACAGGTCATAGCAAATGAAGCTCACCGGAAGCGTCATCAACATTGCCAACACTTTTATTTTCTCAATTTTTAGCAATCTCCTCATTCCAGGGATTTGTTTCTTTGACTGTATTTGCCAATTTAGGGCACCCAGATTAATAAAATCAGAATTTTCAGTCACATCTCATTTTGTACATTTTTGTTTCGTTTGCGAAATGTCCAATATTCATAATAAGTACTTGCATAAAACAAATGAGCCATTTTTAATAAATTCTTGCAAGAAATAAGTTTACTTTCAGGAATATCTAATTCCTATGACGGAATCCGGTAAGGGATACCTCGGGATACTTGTGCGTTTCTCTTGTCTTAACAGATTGTAGGTATTCAATACGCAGCATGGGGCATGCCAAGCACCACTTCCCCAACATACCTTCTCCTCAAGTAGTATCTGGAGTGCCTTTTCCCCAGCGGAGTTGTCAAAGCCTCCTCTGTAAGATCAGAATGCGCCTAAGAGGGGGGGGGGGGGTGAATTAGGTGTTATCAAAATTTTCTCGATTCTTTTTATTCGATGGATGGATTTTGCTTTTACGGTTTAAGTAACAAAAATGTAAAGCAGAAAAGTAAAGAAGACACGGAGGTTTATCCTGGTTCCCTTCATAATCCGAAGGTACATCCAGTCCCCTTTCAACACGAAAGAGATTTCCACTAGTTTCTTTAGAACAGTACAACCTATCACACCTTCAATGGTGAGGCCTACTTTCTAGCAAACTATACAAACAAGTGTGCAAAAACAATCCTCTTGCCACACTTACCCTTATGTCCAAACAATCCTTGGAACACAAGTCACAAATAGAAAGACACTTTCTATAATATTGTTTTGAGTGAGAGTATAATGAAAGGTATCAATAAAAATTGATCTTCTCCTATAATCAAGAATTCACTACTTAATATTCAACACAAGTGTTCAAGACAAATATGAAAATGATGAACTTATGAACACTTTTCAAAGATGAAAAAATATTTGAATAAAGTGAATTTGATTGTATGAAAATATTTGAAAAAATCTAGGAGGTGTTTATGAATTTGAAATTTTTAGAATTTATAATAGTTGAAACACCTATTCAAAAAGGTATGAGAGTTTAAAAAGAAATTCTTTGAAAAGGTATAAAAAACTTATGAAATAAAATTATGAAAAGATATAACACTTAGAAATTATTTGAATTTGAAGAGAAACAATTTTTCAAAATTTCTACAGTGTTAACCGGTTAACCAAATGGGTTAATCGGTTAACGCCTAGAAACGTTACCACAGAATTGAAAAATTGCTACCGTTAACCGGTTAACCCATATGGTTAACCGGTTAACACTGTTAAAATACAGAAAAATATTTCTGTTTAAAGTGTTAAACCAGTTCCAATTTCTTTTCTAAAAATATGCATATGCTTTAAAAATTATGATGAGAATGTTGAACACTTGTATATCATATTTAAGAAGTAATTATTGATATACCTAAGCCTTGAGACAAATCTTGAAAGTGTTGCACAAAAGCTTGAATCGATCGGAAGCATTCCATTGATGATGCATAGCCATGATCTTGATCGTTTGTTGTCATCTCGACTTTTTGCAATCTGGAATGAGCTTGGATAATGTTGACGTCATCAAAAACAATGAGCTTGAAGTATGCTTCTACATTCTCCCCCTTTTTGATGATGACAACCGAGCGAATTTTGCGTACAAGCTTTGATCGATCAATGATGTTCTAGGCTTGCTTCTCCCCCTATGTTCAGCAGCTCCCCCTATCTAAACAGAGGCAAAATTCTGCACAGAGAGATATTAGAAACCAAAGCTCTTCTCCCCCTTTGGCATTAACAAAAAGGAAGAGAGTATCAAGCATAAATATGAAAAATACAGCATAAAATTCAGCATGATGCAACTTATTATGAAAGCATATATGAAAACACACATATAACAAAAACATAATTGGATGAAAAACGGATAAGAGTACGAAAACATAACCGAAACGAAATCAAAATTGCCTAACAAACGTAGGACTTATAACAGAATTTTTTTAAAACTAAAACAATAAAAAAAACATCAAGACAAGCATGTTCATTCCTCTTCTGACATATCATCACTTTCATCTTCACCATCTTCACTACCGGCTTCACTTTCATCTTCCTCTTCGGTTTGGTTTTGAGAACCGATAATCAATTTCCGAAGACTTTTGAGAGTGTGTTGGGTTTCATGATGGTTTTGTTGAGCTTCTCGGTGGTGTGTCATGATGGTGGTGTAAAGTAAGTCATTGGTTATGCCACCTTCGGGAATAGGAAAGGATGGAGCGGAGGAACCATCGACATATTTATAAGAACCATCGTTGCGTAACACAATTCCGGTATTCTTCACAATTGTAATCTCATTTATTTCATTCGCCGTAGCCTTCATGGCGATAAAAGGTTCCCTACCAATAACCAAGTCGGTTTGCTCAATGATCCGAGAAATGAGCCTAGCATACGGAAGTCTTGTCTTTAAAGATAGTTATTGCTTCAAGTGATACATCATAGTAAGCATCCAATTAATCTTTACCCTTTTCTTGATAGCAAATATTACTTACATCTCTAAGTTGTTGATTTGAGAGTGGTTTGAATCCTTGGGCAGCAGCACATAGCAAATGATATAGTGTAACAACCGATCATCAACGGTCAAATTCTTCGCATAGCATAGAGTTCTTGAAGTGCGTTGTCCCGATGTCACAACATCCTTTGGAAAACGGCAGATTGAGTAATAATACTCTATTTTGTTGTAGCCGGACCAAATATCATCAATGTGATTCACACCTTTGCGGAGAAACACGCCGGAAAATGGAATGTTCAAGGATGCAGCCAAAGCACCTAAATCCTACTTAATTTCACAATTTCTAACAAGAGTATGCAACTTACGTTTACCATGCCTATCCATGTTGAGAGAAAAGTTATGCATAAAGGATTGGACCAACTCCGGGTAAACTCTCCCGTTGTCAGCAACAAAATCAAGCATCCCTTGAAATTCTAGCAATGTAGGAAATCTAAATGTTGGAGGTTTGAAGGATTTCAGAAGAACATATTTACCCTTAAGCAGTGGTCTGACTCTGACTTTGAAATCCAGCCTCCTCTTCTTGGTAGATTCCATTGTGTCTACAGCTGGATCTTCTTCTGACACAGAATCCGGTTCCTTTCCTTTCCTTTGGGGTGCCATGAACAATGATGGAGATAGGGTTTATGGAGGAGATGATATTTTCGGATTTGCTATTTGTTGAGTTGAATGTAGTTTGATGAGTGTTATAAAGATGAAGAGATAATGGGTTTTATTGGGGGTTTAAGTTGTTGAAGGTTGGAAGTTGGAAGAGGATGATAAATAGTGTTTATGGTAGTCAAAGAGTTGAAAAGTTTAAAACATGTGGAAGAGAATGAACCAAACATGCAATACATGTACTAGAATAATATATTAAAACATAGTAAAACAAATAAAACAAAAAAAAATTCAAACAGACAGAAGCTGAAACCTGCGCTGGAAATCCAAGTTTTGGATGTGTTAACCGGTTAACGTAATAGGTTAACTGGTTAACGATTAAAAAATTTGAATTTTTTGAAAAATCCAGCAGCATGTTTTAGACTAAAAAATAATCACTTTTTCATAAAAAAATTTCATAAAGTGTTAGCACTCATCAAGACGCAACTTTCGATCAAAATATTTTTTGAAACCGATTATTTCCGGGTATACGAAAGTGAGAAAAACGAAAAACGGCGAAATGGGAGTGCTAGCCTTTTATGACTAAAAAGTGAACAAACATACATAAAATGCAATAAAAACATACAATAAGCAATTTTAAAGTAAAGGTTAGATGTCACCTTCATTGAGAATACCAAGTTCTCGTCGAATCTTGTAAAATTGCTCTTTAGCCAACGGTTTAGTGAATATATCGGCGAGTTGATTGTGTTTATTCACGAATGTAACATCGACATCTCCATTTTGAACATGATCTCGAAGGAAGTGGTGCCGGATATCAATGTGCTTTGTTCTTGAATGCATGACCGGGTTCTTCATGATATTAATGGCACTTGTGTTGTCACACCGGAGAGGGATACAACCGAGATCTATACCGAAATCGAGAAGTTGTTGTTTAAGCCACAAGATTTGAGCACAACAACTTCCTGCTGCAATATACTCCGCTTCGGCCGTGCTAAGTGCACCGCATGTTTGCTTCTTACATGCCCACGACACTAGTGCATTCCCGAGAATGTGACAAGTACCACTTGTACTTTTTCTATCGGTCTTACATCCTGCATAATCAGCGTCAGAATAACCAATTAAAGAACAAGTACTACCTTTAGGATACCATAGTCCGACGTGCGTCGTTCCTTTGAGATACTTCATGATCCTTTTCACGGCAGTGAGATGTGATTCCTTCGGATTAGCTTGAAAGCAGGCACACAAATAAACACTAAACATAATGTCAGGACGGCTTGCCGTCAAATATAAAAGTGAACCGATCATACCTCGATACTTTGTAATGTCTATTGAAGTGCCGGAAAGATCTTGATCAACATACGTTCCAGATCCCATTGGAGTAGACATTTCTTTGCAATTGTCCATATCAAATCTTTTCAATAACTCCTTGCAATACTTGGATTGGTTGATGAAGATGCCATCCTTTGTTTGCTTGATTTGTAAACCAAGGAAGTAGTTCATCTTTCCCATCATGGACATCTCGAATTCGCCTTGCATCATAAGAGAGAATTCTTTGCAAAGATCTTTGTTTGTTGAACCGAAGATGATGTCGTCGACATAGACTTGAACAAGTAAGGTGTTGCCCTTGAGATTCTTGATGAACAAAGTCTTGTCAACCTTTCCTTTTGTAAAACCTTTCTCACATAGGAAGTTGCTAAGGCGATCATACCAAGCCCATGGTGCTTGCTTTAAGCCATAAAGAGTCTTCTTCAATTTGTAGACATGAGAGGGATTCTTGAAGTCTTCAAAACCCGGAGGTTGTTTGATGTAGACTTCTTCATTGATGTAACCATTTAGGAAAGCACTTTTGACATCTATCTGGTACAACTTCATCGGATTTCTCATCAAACTTACCAAGGTTGTCCTTGCCGTTGTTGAGAACGAAGCATTTGCATCCGAAAATGTGGAAGAAAGATATGTTGGGTTTCCTTCCCTTGAACAACTCATATGGGGTCTTCTTGAGAATAGGTCGAATATTGACACGGTTACTTACAAAGCAAGTCGTGCTAACCGCATCCGCCCAAACATATTTAGGGAGATTTGAGTCGCTAAGCATTGTCCTTGCAAGTTCCACTAAAGCCCTATTCTTCCTTTCTACGACACCATTTTGTTGAGGAGTCCTTGGTGCGGAGAAATTGTGAGAGATTCCATGTTCTTCACAAAAATCTTCAAATGATGAATTTTGAAATTTGCCACCATGGTCGCTTCTTATGGAAACAATTGAGAGTGACTTCTCATTTTGGATTTGCTTGGCATACTTCTTGAATGCTTTAAAGGCATCACTTTTCTGCACTAAAAACAAAGTCCAAGTGTATCTAGAGAAATCATCAACAATAACTAAGGCAAAAACGTTACCTCCGAAGCTTTTTGTTCTTGATGGACCGAAAAGATCCATATGTAACAATTGTAGTGGTCTTGAAGTAGATATCACTTTCTTCGTCTTGAAAGATGTTTTGGTTTGCTTCCCTTTTTGACATGCGTCACAAAGCTTATCCTTGATAAACTTCATCTTCGGAAGACCAACAACTAGATCATGCTTTAGTAATTTGTTCAAATGCTCCATGTGTATGTGAGCAATCCTCTTATGCCAAAGCCATGCCTCGTTGTTATTTGCCATTAAGCACTTCACCTTCAAGAGAGAGTCATCAAAAGAAATCATAAAAATGTTATTAAATCGTTTACCTTTTAGCAAGAGTTCATTAGTGACTTCGTGTTCTATCAAGCATTCCTCCTTTGTGAAGTTGATTTGGAACCCTTTGTCACACAATTGACTTATGCTAAGAAGGTTGTGTTTAAGGCCTTCCACATAAAGGACGTCTTCGATGATTGTGTGAGGAGATGCACCAATGGTTCCAACTCCAAGAATTCTTCCTTTATTATCATCACCGTAAGTGACGTATCTTTTGGCCTTAAGTGTTAGACTTGAAAATTTGTTGATATCGCCCGTCATATGCTTTGAACAACCGTTGTCGAGATACCATTGCGTAGAAGTTATTTTCAAGTATACCTACAAAACAAAGTCAAGTATTGTTAGGTACCCAAATTGCTCTGGGTCCTTGATAGTTAGTACCCTTTTCAACCCACACATAATGCCCTTTAGCAACACCAATGTTGCGCACATAGCAAGCATTAGGTGTATGGCCTTTGATTCCACAATAAAAGTAAATAGGTTGAAATTGACTTTTAAATCTAGGAACATATTTTTGTTTCTTAATGATCCTTTTCCTTTTATGACTTTGATGCATAGTTTTAGAATTGTTAGTCTTTTCCTTAACAATTTGTTCACTAGCTTTTACGAAAATGGTTTCACTTGTGCTTGGTTTGGAAAACTTAGAATATCCTAAGCCACTTTTATCATTTGGATATCTTTGGTGCCTAAGAATTTCCTCCAAGCCAATTTGACCTTTTTCATATCTTTCTAAAACTCTTTTGAGTTGAACAATTTGAAAAGACAATGACTCACAATTTTTACATGCAAGGCTTTGTTTTTCATCCATTATCTTTTGTTTTTCATTTTCAATGTACTTTTCAAAAGATGCATTTTGTTCTTCTAAAGATAATACTTTTTTCTTTTGGGATGAAATATTTTTGTACAAAGTCTTGCACTCTTTTAGAAGTTCATTTATGACTTCTTGTGCATCATTTTCATAAATTGAAAAGTTGCTACTAACCTCGTCATTTTCTTCATCGGAGTGATGTGACGCCATTAACGCCATATTTGCACATTCATCACTTTCCGATTCCGATGAGGAACTAACTTCATTGTCATCCCACGCGACATAAGCCTTTTTATTCTTGAAGTCCTTCTTGCCTTTGAATCCTCCTTTCTTCGCAAGTCTTGGACAATACGGTTTTATGTGAACTTGCTTTCCACATTCATAGCATGTAACTTCTTGATTCGATGTGGATGTATCCTTCTTCCTGAAATGTTTATTCTTTTTAGGAAAAGAAGAATTATTATTTTTGTTAAAAAACTTACCAAGCTTCTTAACAAGAAGCATGAAGTTCTCATCTTCGGAGATCTCGTCATCTTTGTCATCCTTCGTGTCAATCTTCAAGGCAATTCCTTTGGACTTTTTCTCTTGACTTTCGTGCTTCTCGAGCCTTCCAAGTTCCAATTCGTGCTCTTGAAGTTTGTCGAATAGAGATGCGGATGTCATTGTTGAGAGACTCTTCTTCTCCGAAATCGCGGTCACCTTCGGTTGCCATTCCCTTGTCAAAGACCTTAGAACTTTCAAGTTGAGATCGTCGTTGGTGAAGGTCTTTCCGAGTGCAATCAAATGGTTGGTTAGATGAACAAATCTTTTTTGTAAAGCCACAATAGATTCTTCGGGCTGCATGCAGAACATTTCATATTCTTGACTTAACGTGTTAAGCCTTGATCTTTTAACTTCTGTTGTTCCTTCATGTGTTTCTACCAAAGTATCCAAAATCTCCTTTGCCAATTTGCATTGTGATACACGAAAAAATTCGTCCATACTAAGAGCGCTTTGAAGTATGTTGATTACCTTCTTCTCATTTAGGATCTTCTTTTTATCATCTTCATCATACATATTCTTCAACTTCGCGGTTCCAACGCCGTTGATCACATTAACAGGATTATGCGAACCTTCTTCGATTGCTTCCCATATGCCTTCTCCTTGGGCTTCAAGATGTGCCCTCATTCTGATTTTCCAGAAATCGAAGTATTCACCGGAGAAGAGCGGAGGTTTGTTGCTACTTCCACCATCTTTGAAAACGGGATTCGAGTTTGCGGAAGCCATAGGATCTTGTAGGAACAGGTTACCTAAACCTGCTCTGATGCCAATTGTAAGATCAGAATGCGCCTAAGAGGGGGGGGGGGTGAATTAGGTGTTATCAAAATTTTCTCGATTCTTTTTCTTCGATGGATGGATTTTGCTTTTACGGTTTAAGTAACAAAAATGTAAAGCAGAAAAGTAAAGAAGACACAGAGGTTTATCCTGGTTCCCTTCACAATCCGAAGGTACATCCAGTCCCCTTTCAACACGAAAGAGATTTCCACTAGTTTCTTTAGAACAGTACAACCTATCACACCTTCAATGGTGAGGCCTACTTTCTAGCAAACTATACAAACAAGTGTGCAAAAACAATCCTCTTGCCACACTTACCCTTATGTCCAAACAATCCTTGGAACACAAGTCACAAATAGAAAGACATTTTCTATAATATTGTTTTGAGTGAGAGTACAATGAAAGGTATCAATAAAAATTGATCTTCTCCTATAATCAAGAATTCACTACTTAATATTCAACACAAGTGTTCAAGACAAATATGAAAATGATGAACTTATGAACACTTTTCAAAGATGAAAAAATATTTGAATAAAGTGAATTTGATTGTATGAAAATATTTGAAAAAATCTAGGAGGTGTTTATGAATTTGAAATTTTTAGAATTTATAATAGTTGAAACACCTATTCAAAAAGATATGAGAATTTAAAAAGAAGTTCTTTGAAAAGGTATAAAAAACTTATGAAATAAAATTATGAAAAGGTATAACACTTAGAAATTATTTGAATTTTAAGAGAAACAATTTTTCAAAATTTCTACAGTGTTAACCGGTTAACCAAATGGGTTAATCGGTTAACGCCTAGAAACGTTACCACAGAATTGAAAAATTGCTACCGTTAACCGGTTAACCGGTTAACACTGTTAAAATACAGAAAAATATTTCTGTTTAAAGTGTTAAACCAGTTCCAATTTCTTTTCTAAAAATATGCATATGCTTTAAAAATTATGATGAGAATGTTGAACACTTGTATATCATATTTAAGAAGTAATTATTGATAAACCTAAGCCTTGAGACAAATCTTGAAAGTGTTGCACAAAAGCTTGAATCGGTCGGAAGCATTCCATTGATGATGCATAGCCATGATCTTGATCGTTTGTTGTCATCTCGACTTTTTGCAATCTGGAATGAGCTTGGATAATGTTGATGTCATCAAAAACAATGAGCTTGAAGTATGCTTCTACATCCTCATCCCTAGCACAGGTCTACTCAACAGGAGCATCCCCGGCCAAGTTCCCCACAGAATCCCCAACTTCTCTCCAGAAGAGCAATGTCTGAAACCATTATACAACAAAGTGACGAAAGCTTCCTTCTCCCCAGCTGAGTTCTCCTTGCAGGGTAGATCAACCAATGATCTATTTTCCCAAGCAGAGCTATATTTCCTAACAGATCTACCAATGATCTCCCTCAGCTGCGATGTTCCTCCAAGCATATCAGCCAGAGATCTTGTTTTCAGCGGGATCCAAATCCCGAATCGATTTCTCTTTTGCACAATCATGGCATTTGCATCATAAATCACCGAAATAAGCGTAGCATTCCGTCTAATATGGGGCATTACAACAAAAATCAAACAATTGCATGATCACAAGCCAGGTTCGAGCCAGTCGCCGGCAAATACCATAGTACTTCATCAGTAATATATATAAAAGCTCACATCCCTTGCAAATAAAGGCCAAAGCGTTCCCTTTGCACTCCCCAACACAAATACTTGTTCGTATATACCCTTTTTGACACTCGTCCGTGTCATATTATTCCCCTGCATATATAAGCCGAAGCACCCCCTTTGCACAATCAAATACAAATACATATACATGCTCTTTTGACACTCAGCCGTGACATCTTCCCCCAGCATGATTGCCAAAACACTTGTTGCAAACCAAACACTTGTGCATAACACACTCTTTTCGGCACCCGTCCGTGTCATCCTATCCCCACAGGTCGCCAGAATACCTTCTACACTCTCACATACAAATATTTGTTCATAACTTATACATATTTAACACTCGTCCGTTTCATACATTCCCCAGCAAAGTTGAATACTCGTCCGTGTCTTGCTCACCAAATAGACCAACATTCACTCATACTTATACAGAAGTCTTAGATACTCGTCCATATCTTTTATATATATCACCCTTCAAACAGATCCGACACTCGTCCGTGTTCTTTGTTAACCAGTTGATACTCATCCGTATCATCATCTCTGAACACGCGTCAGCGTTTGTTTCTACTGATACTCGTTCGTATCATGGTCCTAAGGATGCTCGTCCGCGTCTTTAATTTATACACATCGTCAAACACTTATACCTTTCATTCTTGAACATAAGCACTCGTCCGTGTTTACCATTCCTCAGTAAGTCACCAGAACGACTTTTCTTCTATCCGACTTTCGTCCTATGTCGTGATACTTTCGACAGCCGTCCCCTGTCGGGTGATCTTCCTTTACCGTTGGATGACCGTCCATCATCCCCATCCCCAACGGAGTCCCCATTAGTGGAATCCTTTTCTATCCGACATTCGTCCTATGTCGTGATAAAGAGCAGCCGTCCCATGCCAGGTGATCGTCCTTCACCTATTGATGACTGTTCCGGATTGGGCCCCAAGATTAAATTGGGCTATGGCCCAATTTACCGAGAAGAGGCCCATATACTCGAGCAGGGACGCCTAGCAGACGGGTAGAGATATCTAACGGCCGGGCATACATTCAGGACGAGCGAAGAGTAAGTCTGTCAGGTCACTTGCCACGCCACCCAATTGTCCCCTATTATCTCCTGAAAGATAGGGGTAGTTGGACCAAGGACTAGAACTCTTAGCTAGGTCTTCACGCTTCTCACACGTTCCTTGGCAGTTCTTCCTTGGGCCTAGCTGATCCAGCCCAAAGAAGGACCTATGCCCAGCGCTGGGGGCTTACTATAAATACCTTTTTTTTACTAAAGGGCCAGGTATTCTGATTCACAATATAACCTACCTATTCTATTGTACCTCTACTTACTTAAGCATTGAAGTGCCTTGCAGGTACAACCCACCTTCATTTCTCACGTTCTTTGGCCGTACATCAAGTCACTGGAAGGTCCTCTTGATCCGGTAAGATCAGTGGCGCCGTTTGTGGGAAACTAGCTTCCCCTTCTTCCACAACAGAAGATCAAAGCTCAAACACCATCCTTCCAGCATGTCCGGAGAACAACTCAACGAACGCAACTGTCCCCTCGTCGACTACACGATGGAAGACAATCTGCAATACCATGAGTCTGACGCCCGAGATGGGCGCCCAGCCACCCCGTCTCCTGAACCCGAGAACAATGGGAACCCGCCTCAAGTTCAAAAACAGGTGACTGACACGTTCCAACCCATCCCCGTTCCTGTCGAAGGGGATGCCACCATGATTGCTATGGTGAACGCCCTCAACCAGGCCAACGTCATGCTCTACCAGCAGCACGAGAGAATCATGGCCCTAGAAGTTGATCGACAGGAGGGCCGACCTCAGCAAGAAAGGAGGACGCAACAACGTCCAGAGGCGATAAAGAAACGGGGACGCCGCTCCCTAGAGCCCAACATGAGTAGGGCGCGTGCCCGCCGTGACTCCGGCCGATCGGGAACCTCGCCAAGGCGCGATCGAAGCCCCGAACATAACGAGCTCTCCCCACCGAGGAGCGACGAAGAAGACCTACATTTCCCCCTGTTATGGGCAATAATGGAAGCTCCACTCCCCAAAGGCATGGAGAAACCCCCAAACCTGGCCATCTACGATGGGACCACCGACCCCGAAGATCACGTCGACAATGTCAATGCAATGCTCGACTACCGCAACGACATCATCGGGAATCTCAAATGCAGGCTATTCTCAACGACCCTCAGGAAAGGAGCCATGGCCTGGTACAAAAGCTTGGCCCCAGAGTCCATCACATCCTGGAGAGTTATGAGATCCATGTTCACGAGGCATTTCACAGCCTCCCGACGCCACGCCAAGACGGAGGCGACCCTTGAAGCCATAGTGCAAAGGAAAAATGAGACATTGCGCTCGTATATTGAACAATTCAACCAAGAGGCTGTCGAGGTGGACACCACAGAACATATGAAGAAATATCTCCTCGAGAGGGGACTCTTTCCCGGAAGCGAGCTTATCCGAGCAGTTGGGATAGAACCTCCCCACACTCTGAATGACCTCTTGCATAAAGTCCAGGCTTACATCAGATACGAGGAGAAATAGGTAGCCCACAACGCTCGCAGCAGCCGCAACACCGGGGAAGCCGACCATCCCAAGCGCGAAGATCCGAACGTTCTCCGTCGCAACGGGGACAGGCGAAGGGAAGAGAAACCCCGCGAACCCCGGGAAGGAAGAGGCCCCGCGGGCCGATACAGCGAGTATACATTACTGACAGCTCCCCGCGAGCGTATCCTCGCCGAATGCATCAACTCCGAGTTCAAATAGGGCAGGGTAAGGTTCCAAAAACCGTCTGCACCCAAGCCTCACACCGACAAGTCCAAGTACTGCAGGTTCCACAGAAGCCATGGGCATGTGACTGAAGACTGCGTTCACCTGAAAGACACAATAGAGATCTTGATCCAAGAAGGGCATCTCAAGCAATACACTAGGAGGAACGAAGTCTCCAAACACGAAGAGCAAGAAAAGAAGAGACCCCGGGAGGACACTCCCCCCGACGACTCTTCTTATCAGGTGACCCTTTGCATATCACGACCAGAAGACTTCGGCTTCCCCGGTACACCACTAGAAGGGCGGATCACTGCTCTCAGCCCCTGGGAAGACTTTCCAACCGCCCTTGTCATATCAGGCGGAGGGATGAACAGCGAGGCCGCCGCCCTATCGGTAAAGCGCAAGTTCGACGAACTCCTTCTGACTGCACCCGAGCAAAAGGGAACGCTAACAAAATACCGAGGTAAGTCCAACCCAATATCTTTCTTTCTAGAGGAGCTTCCAGGCGGTTCCCCCAACTCGGGCATCCCGTTGCTGATTAGAGCGAAGATGGCTCACTTCGACGTCCGACGCATTCTGGTCGACCAAGGCAGCTCGGCGGATATCATGTACGTCCACCTTTTCAAGACCTTAAAATTGGACAAAACCAACCTATCCCCTACGTCGGATCCGACCTCCAAGGATTCAACGGAGCCACGACAAAGCCGTGGGGCTACGTCGAGCTCCTCGTCACCTTCGGAGAGCAAGAGATGGCCAGAGAAATCAAGATCCAGTTCCTGGTCATAGAATGTCCCTCTCTTTACAACTACATCCTCGGCCGCCCGACTCTAGCTGAGCTGACAGCGGTCCCGTCTACCGTCCACCTGAAGATGAAATATTACACCAAACTAGGTCGCGTAGTCACCATCCACGGCGACATCGAAGCTGCCCGAAGGTGTTACGATGCCGCAATAAAAGGACAAGCCACAGTCAACACAAAGAGTAACCAAAAGCCCAGAGCCAAGGAGCCTCCCCCCAGGGAATCAACGCCATCGACCTCGATTGCCGCATCGGCCAGGACGAAACTGAAGAGTGGAAACCCACCGAGGAACAGGCTCCTGCTCACCCGTTCCGCCCAGTCCCGGACGGAGAGTTCGAGCTCGTCCCTCTGGGCGACGACCCTGACAGAACAGTAAAGATAGGCAAGGGGCTGCCCGAAGAAACAAGGAAGCAACTCACGATATTCCTCAGGGAGAACTATGATCTCTTCGTATGGAACGCCGCGGAAATGCCCGGCCTAGACCCCGAGGTTGTATGTCACCAATTAGCTTTCGACCGGGAAATCAGACCCGTAGCACAGCGTAGGCGCAAGCAGTCCCCCGAGAAAGCGGAGGCTGCCGAGCAAGCTGTAAAAGACCTCTTAGAGGCAAATTTTATTTCTGAAGCCCAATACACAACCTGGCTCTCTAATGTAGTCCTCGTTAAGAAAAATAATGGAAAATGGCGTATGTGTGTTGATTATACTGATCTTAATAGGGCTTGTCCCAAAGATGCTTTTCCTCTCCCTAACATAGATAAACTCGTTGACAACTCTGTAGGTTTCAAACTCTTGTCCTTCATGGATGCATACACTGGATATAATCAAATCCCTATGTCGGACATGGACAAGAGACACACGACATTCATGACTCCGACCGATAATTACTACTACAACATAATGCCCTTCGGACTCAAGAACGCCGGGGCCACATACCAGCGCATGATGAACAAAGTCTTCCGAGGGGAAATCGGGGATATGCTCGAGGTATACATGGACGACATGATCATCAAATCACACGAGGAGACCGACCACGCTCAACACCTCTACAAAGTCTTCGAGCAGGCGAGACAATGCAAAATGAGGTTTAACCCTGAGAAATGCACATTCGGCGTCCGGGCAGGAAAATTCCTAGGTTTCTACCTCACCGAGAGGGGAATCGAGGCCAACCCCGACAAATGTCGAGAATTCTCGGAATTTCCGACCCCGAAATCTAAAAAATCCATTCAATCCCTCAATGGGGTGCTCGCCTCGCTCTCCCGTTTCATCACCAAATCCGCCCAACACACGCTACCTTTCTTTAGACTCCTCCGTAAGGAGGCCAACTTCGAATGGACCGATGAATGTGAACAGGCACTACTCCATTTGAAGAGGGTCCTCTCCGAACCCCTGGTCCTGTCACGACCATTAGAAAGGGAGACCTTATACCTGTATCTGTTCGTAGCAACCGAGGCCGTCATTGCCGCTCTAATCAGAGAAACCGACGAGGGACAAAAACCCATCTACTTCATGAGCAAAGCACTCTAAGGCCCCGAGCTCAGATACCAACAAATTGAAAAGGTTTCATTATCTCTCATAAACGCCGCGAGGAGATTACGTCACTACTTCCTCGCTCACACGATCAATGTAAGAACCGATCAACCATTAAAACAACTCCTCGGGCGGCCAGACATGGCCGACAGAATGCTAAAATGGTCGCTGGAATTTTCCGAATTCGATATACAGTACAAGAACATGAAAGCTCTGAAAGCTCAAGCCCTGGCCGACTTTGTAGCGGAAATGAATCACAGCCCGGTACCAGCGGACGACGCCCATAAATGGACGATCTTCGTCGACGGCACCTCCGGCACGACGGGCAGTGGGGCCGGGATCATCCTCGAAAACGAGGATGGAATCCTGATTGAGGTCTCACTAGCATTAGCTTTCCCAACATCCAACAACCAAGCCGAATATGAAGCTTTCATCGCCGGCCTGAGATTGGCCGAGGACTTAGGAGCAAAGGAAGTAAAAATATCAACAGATTCTAAGCTCGTAGAATCACAAGTACGGGGAGAGTACCAAACCAACAACGACAACCTCATCGAGTACTTAGCTCTAGTCAAAGAAAGACTCGAAAAATTCGAGAAGTGGGAAGTTCAACACGTACCTCGCGAGCATAACATACGAGCAGACATCCTATTGAAACTAGCTAGCACGAGAAAGAAGGGCGGAAACAAATCAGTAATCCAGGAAATCCTTCCTCGACCTAGTATCGAGAAGCCGCTTCCCCCACTTGAGGTTAACATGATCGGGGATACTCATTGTTGGATGACACCCATCTATGATTACCTCACAAAGGGCAAACTCCCCACTGACCCTAAAGATGCGACCGTCACCAAACGTAGGGCGTGCTCGTACGTCCTCCTCGAAGGGAAACTCTACCGTAGAGGACTCTCCATCCCGTTACTCAAATGCGTCGAAGAAGAGAAAGTTCCCGACATATTAGGGGAAATGCACCGAGGAATCAACGCCCAACATCCCGACGGACGATCGCTCGCACGCAAGGCTCTTCGAGCAGGCTACTATTGGCCGACTATGCAACACGACTCCAAGGAACACGTCAAAAAATGCGACAAATGTCAACGACACGCCGACATGCACCTTGTACCCCCGAACGAACTAAAAACACTCTCCTCTCCTTGGCCCTTCGCGTGGTGGGGCATGGACATCCTCGGACCCTTCGTAACTGGATCATACCAGAATAAATACCTCATTGTAGGGGTAGACTATTTCACCAAATGGATCGAAGCAGAGGCACTGGCCAAAATAACAGCACAAAATATTCTTCGATTTTTCAAACGAAATATCCTCGCTCGGTTCGGCATACCTCAGGTCCTCATCACGGACAACAGGACACAATTCACGGACGGAGGATTTCAGGACTTCGTGGCCAGCTTAGGAACTAAACAACATTTCACATCCACCGAGCACCCTCAAACCAAAGGACAAGCGGAGGCGGCCAACAAGGTAATCCTGCGCGGGCTGAAGCGTAGACTCGGCGAGGCAAAAAGGGCATGGGTCGAGGAATTACACAGCTTCCTATGGGCATACCGCACGACACCACATTCCACGACCGGGGAAACCCCATTCCGACTAACATACGGCACCGAAGCAGTCATCCCAGTAGAAATACGAGAGCCGACGAGACGCATAAAGGAACCCCTCGACAAGGAGATGAACGACAAGGCACTTAGAGCCGAGCTGGATCTCGTCGACTAGATCCGCTCCGAAGCAGCCCTTTGGGAAATATCCCTCAAACAAAAAATAGCCTTGCGCCACGACGCAAAGATCATAAAAAGAGAGTTCCAGGTGGGCAGCCTGGTCCTCAGAAGAAATCAAAAAAACTCAAGAGAGGGTAAACTGGCCGCCAACTGGGAGGGTCCCTACCGCGTCCGCGGCAAGACGAGCAACGGGGCCTACTATCTGGAAA
This sequence comes from Lathyrus aphaca, assembly GCA_963966055.1. Classification (NCBI taxonomy): domain Eukaryota; kingdom Viridiplantae; phylum Streptophyta; class Magnoliopsida; order Fabales; family Fabaceae; genus Lathyrus; species Lathyrus aphaca. The sequence continues at coordinate 704,744,123 of OZ014519.1, read as the reverse complement.
ACCTACAAGGTGAAGAACTCGCTCTACCATGGAACGCAGAGAAAATTAGACAATATTATAGCTAAATATGTCGCGGGGAGACATGAGAGGTACGACCACGCTCTCCACCACCAAAACTATAGGGAGGATCCACGCTACCAAGGGACAAACACGACCCCTCCAGCGGACACAACCCTCCCCGACATTTGGGACCTCAAGCGTGCCCCAGCGTCGCAGTACCAAGATTGGTAGGGCACCCAGCTCGCGATGGGAAGGCCCAAGCCCCGAGGTCGGAGTTCTCCAATCGCGAACTCGACTTCGATTTTAGGCGAGCACAAAGCCTGCTACCTCATCGGTTCCCTAAACCGGTGAGACCAACATAGTCGAGCATAAACAGTTCAAAAAAATATAGCAAATATAAAATGAATAGGACCGAGCAAGGTGATAGCTAAAATAAAACATTCATTTAAACACGGCCGTAGCCGAAGAAAATACAAGTAAGCCCGAAGGCCAATATTCATACAAACTGGGCACGCAGGCCATACAAATTAGGCACGCAGGCCATACAAATAAACAAAATAAAAATCCAGACTCCGCCCGGAGTTACTCTTCCTCTTCTCCCAGCTCCTCCTCCGCTTCGAAGGGACACACAATCTCCCCGTCCTGGACGCAGTAATTGTGAGCCGACCCCTCCGTCGCCAACCCAGGGTTCAGTATCCTCAGCTGGTCGACAACATTGTCAAACCCTTCTTTGAACACGGCCACCAGATCCTGGTTGCGCGAACGGATGTGTCCCACCAGTTCACCCCGGGAACAGAGAGCGAGCTCCTCTTCATTCTCATCCGCGAGGGGACAGACAGTGCCTTCGAGCAGAGCCAGACGAGCATGAAGCTCAACATTTTCCTCGGCCACTTTCTTATGCTCAGCAGCTTGCTCCTCCAGGCTCGCCTTTTCCGTCTTCAGCGTATCCTGCTCCACTTTCACTTCCTCCAGCTCCTTCTTCAGCCCTTCCTACAGCTGATGCTCCTCCTTATAATCCGACAGATCCTTTGACAACTTGTCATTTTCAGAACGGACCATCAGAAGGGAATCCTCCAGGGAAGCCGTGGATACGGAGGTATCGGTCAAAACCATGGCCGTCTCCATCACCCTGATGACTGAAACCAGATCCCTCGCCAACTCCTTTCACCGGACATCAGCCTCCTGGCTCAGAATGGCCTTCGCCCCGGGCGCTGACACGGCTACAACACCTTCAGCTTTGAAAAACTCTTGCTCTATATAGCAAGGAGGCAATAGATAGCTCCCAGGGCCACCCGGACTGCTGCCCCCCGCCAAGGTAGACCTTGCAAGAGTCCCATCCAAACGCTTCTGCTTGGGGAGAGGGGAGGTAGATGGAGGCGGGCTATCTGGTATCTGGATCGGAGAGGAGCGTTGGGTGGGCGGTGGAGAAGTGGGCACCGGGCTAGCCGTGTTCGAGGTCCCCGCCCTAGAGTCACCAGCTACTTCCTGGACACGAGGAGCCGCCTTCTTCTTTTTCTTGGGAACCCTGTCCGGGGCTCCTACTTGGTTGGCCATCTTGAGAACTCGGTCGCGGGAAGTGGGCATAGCACCTGCAAAACAAAAAACACAAACGTCAGTGGGCAAAACACGAGACAAAGAAACATAGGAATAAAAGAACACATACTCAACAATTCCATAGCCTCATCGTCAGTATTACATTCGAGCAGAGCCTTTGTGTTGATGAGACGGGGTTCACAGATCGGCATCCCGACCTCATCGACATAAGGGACACCTTTTTGGTCAACCCAAACCGCCAGGTTGAAACTCTGCACGAATTCCACCAGTTTCTTGTAAGCAAGTATGTCCTCGACACCCAGACTCGAGAACTTCACCCGATAATGGCTGGTGGAAAGATCAAAATGGTCGGGCTGCCACCTCAACGGTATCCTCGAAATGAGCTTCTCCTCCCCGTCTGCATCTCGCTTGTAGTAATAAAGAGAATGTAGGCGAAATGGGTGATCGGCCTCACCACATACCATCGCCCTTTAAAGTGTCGAGCATAATCCACGTACGTCTTGAATAGCCTCACCGGCTGCTTAAAGGAAACCCAGCTGTGACGCCCTCGAAGACCAGACCGTTGAAGCTGAAAAATATGTAAGAAGAGGGGCCGAGTGCACCCGATGCCGAGGAAACGACAAACTAATTCATACGCCCGCATGAAAGCGATGGCGTTGGGGTGAAACTACGACGGCGCCAACCGAAGCTACCTGAAGACCGACATTTGAAATGAGTTGAAAGGCAACCTGACCCTCGCCTCTCGAAAAGCGAACTCGTACATGGCAAATTGTTTCCCCGGGAAGCGATGACATATCCGGTCCACCGCTTTAGGAGCACGACACTGCCAATTCTCAGACTCCTCGGGACCTAGGTCTTCCACCTCGGCGTAGGCACGGGTCGACTCATCGCAAAACTAAGATTCCTCGTCCAAGGGTTCATCCGCAACCCAGGAGAGGTCGTTTTGTCTAGACGAGGAGACGTGCTCAGTGCCCCCCGCCACTTCCCTCCTCGATATTTAAGCGCACAACATCTTCTTCTACGGGCCGCGGTTCAGTATCTTCTCCCCTTGCTTGAAGACGCCCGGTCGTACCTGAAACGCAGACAGAAAAAGTGAATTCAACATCGCATTAAATCCACCCTTCCACTGCAAGTCAAAGTAAAAGGGTGTAAGACTAAAAATGCACGCCCCAAAACCTGACTACTGGTCTAGGACCGACGAAGGGGCGACCTTCGCGAGCAAGTGAACTCCTAACCCGTGAAGTGACACTAACGTAGACTCTATGCCCGCGACCACCAGACCCTTACTTAGGAAAATTCACACACATGCCTGCCCGTGACATTCATATACATATGAATTTTAAGCCCAGGACATTCATAAACGCATGAATATTTTGCCCGTGGCATACTCAAAACGCCCGGTTCATTCATACGAATATGAAATTTTTGCCCGGGATATCCTAACCCTACCGGAATTTTTCACACTTATAATCTAATAGGCTGTTTCTAGACTAATTCTACCTACTTTATACAAATAAATCATGCAATCCCTAGCTACCAGACGCAAAAAACATAAAAAACAGAGGGTTAGAGGTGGTACCTGACATAGTGAAAACAGGAAATGGAACGACGGTGCTCGAGCAAAGACGACATTTCACGTGGCAGAGACAGGCGGATAGAGGATTTTTCTTCAGAGCTTCCGGTGAACGTCAGAGCGAAAAAGTTCAAATGAAATGGTTTACCCCCTTTATATAGCCATAAGCGTGTGGATTGACGCGTCAAGTCATCATTGCCTACTGCATACGCCGCCGTTTGCACAGTAAACGAAGCGACGCACCATTAATGCTGAGACACGTCAATCCATAAGGAATCTTGAACGACGCCGAGCAACTGTACGCCTCCCCGACTATATGAAAACGTCCTCGACTTTGTGAGACGTCCTCGACTCTCTTAAACGTCACGTGTCCGACAAAAAATTTCAAACTCGACTCTACGAAACGCCCATGACTCTATGAGACGTCCTCGACCCCATGAAACGTCCTCGACTCTGTTGAACATCACACGCCCGACGAAAAAGAATACAACAGTCAACTCTGTAAACATCATGCTCGACTCGGCTATGCGCCCGCTGCTTTACCCAACGTGTTTGCGCCCGACTACATTATAATTCGTCGCTCCGACTCGGAGACTCGACTTGGGGGGCTCCTGTTCCGGATTGGGCCCCAAGATTAAATTGGGCTATGGCCCAATTTACCGAGCAGAGGCCCATATACTCGAGCAGGGACGCCTAGCAGACGGGCAGAGACATCTAACGGTCGGACATACATTCAGGATGGACGAAGAGCAAGTCTGCCAGGTCACTTGCCACACCACCCAACTATCCCCTATTATCTCCTGAAAGATAGGAGCAGTTAGACCAAGGACCAGACCTCTTAGCTAGGTCTTCACGCTTCTCACGCGTTCCTTGGCAATTCTTCCTTGGGCCTAGCTGATCCAGCCCAAAGAAGGACTTTGGCCCAGCGCTGGGAGCTCACTATAAATACCTTTTTTTTTTACTAAGGGGTCAGGTATTCTGATTCACACTATAACCTACCTATTATATTGTACCTCTACTTACTTAAGCATTAGAGTGCCTTGCAGGTACAACCCCCCTTCATTTCTCACGTTCTTTGGCCGTACATCAAGTCACTAGAAGGTCCTCCTGATCCGGTAAGATCAATGACCGTCCCTCATCATTTATCCGATGGCCGTCCCCGTCGTTAATCTTGTTATCCGACATTCGTCCTATGTCGTGATAAACCCCGAGAACAGTCGTACCCTGCTAGGTGATCGTCCTTCACCTCTTGATGATCGTCCTTCATCATGCTTATCTGATGGCCGTCCCCATCGTCGACCTTTTCTATCTGACATTCGTCCTATGTTGTGATAAAGAGCAGCTGTCCCCTGCTAAGTGATCGTCCTTTACCTTTTGATGACCGTCCCTCATCATTATTTCATTTATTCTTTGAACCAATGGTCGTCCCCATCGTTGTTTACTTTACTTTGAAAACCTGATGGCCGTCTGTAAACACCCCAAATTTGCCATCACCCATTCACACCATGGCTTGTGATCTTTTCATATGCATAAACACAATCATATCATCTCATATCTCATTTTTGATTCACTGCATAGATTCTAAGTCATCTGCACCTAGGGTTTGTGATCTGAGCAATCCAAGAGCCTCCTGAGCCACTCCAAAGGCCATCAATCACTTCAAAGGGGTCCATGTGTGTTCTTATATCATACTACATCCTCTCAAAGTCAAGAATGCAAAAGGATCACAAGAACTGAGATTGGTGTGGATGCAGAGCCAAGTTTGACTGCACAGTTGACCTAAAATTAGGGTTTTGGTTTCAGAGGCCATAACTCCAAATTTTTTGGTCATTCTTGTTTCCATTGGTCTCTATATGGTATAGGGAGTATGCATATCAAGTTTCATGAAGAAATTCCATGGGAAAGTCATCTGATCAAGAGTTGACTTTCTGGACAAGTCAGTGCAAAATCAGGGCATCTGAGGCCCCCAATGACCCGACCAAGGGATGATCTTCATCATTTTGAGTGTATATGATCTTTATTTGATCATGGAATAAGGTTGAAGTTCACAAAAATCAATAATTTGAAGTTTTTGCAAAGTTGACTTTTTAGGGCATAGTTGACTTTTAAAGAATGTGTCATTTTAGGTCACTTTTCAAACCTTACTTTTTGATCCAAAAATGCTTCAAATGGAAAAACTTTGGTCATGAAAGTTGTAGAATACATTTTTCCCTTTTCAAAAAGTACAAGAACATGACCTAATTCATTTTGGATCAAAAGTTATGGTGTGTTAAAGTTGGCAAAAATCACTAATTTTCAAGTTATGCACTAAAAGGAAAACTTGCAATTTCATGTACCAAAGGCATTTGTGACTTCTAATTGATGCCTAATCCTTATACCAACATAATCCAAGCCTTAAAGTTCAGATTGAACCAAGGGAATCACATGTTTGCATGGTTTGTGAAGCAAGTTTCTTCCATGAGAACTAAAAGGAACCAAGTTGCAAAACCAATGATAACATCTCACCCACTTGCTGCCTAGCCTGCTGACCAATCCTAGCCTTTCTCCCTCACCTTGCTGCGCAGCCCACACCCTTTGTACTTGGCTGAAACATGACCCATGCCCCTCCTTACACAAAGTTGACAATTTGCAAAAAGCACCATACCAATCAATAAAGCACATGTCATGTCATCTGACCAATGAGAGATGTTTATGTGGACAAAGAGCAAGACATTTCATACATCAAGCAAGGCTGAAACACAACATATCATCATTTTCTCCATTTTCACTCCATAGAGCAAAACCCTTCGAATCTCTCTCCACAGCTCACAAACACATAAGCAAACTTCATAAACCTTTTCAACATCCTTCCCTGGTCACTAAGCACCCCTCAAAACATCCCAAAGCTCAAAGAATCAAAAACACGATTCTTACACCATCTTGAACAGAACTCAGGCAAACTCTTCAATCAGCCCAAATAAACTTCAAGCAAGCCTGGCAAACACTTTGGAGAGGTCATTGGAGTTGTTTAGAAGCAAGAAACTGGCCCAGAAGCTCCTATTTTGAAAGCTTCGAATCAGGTAGCTATGGCATTCCATTTTTCCAGAACCTCTTTTTATTGTTTCTAATTGATTAAGTATGCTTCACTGATCACCCTGAACTAAAAATTATTGAAAATGGTTGAGAAATGAAGTTGTATTGCTTGTCTGAAATTTTGGCCGTTTTTGTTCTTTGCTTCGATTCATGATCATGGCTGGAAATAAATGAGAAATGAGGGTGGGATTGAGTTTAGGGGAGTGAAAGGAACAAATCTGGAGCTTTAGAGCTCCAGAAATGACCTAGGGAAGGTTTTGGAAATTCTCAGGGAGGGAGGTCACCGGAGAAGACTACCGGAGCTCGTCTCCGGTGACCTGAAAGTCATTAATGTTTAATTAGGGTTTAAGGGTAGGTTTGAATCTGGAACGTAGGATGAAGCTTCCCGCGCGTGTTTCAAGGGCCCAGATCATGTCATTAGCCCTAATTTTTGTTTATTTAATTTAATCATAATTAATTAACTCAGGAGAAATCCAGGCCATCCATTAGCGCGCCAGTCAACCCTTTCCCCTCAACTTTGAATCTGGATCATTGGATCAGATTACTTTCCATTTTATTTTGTTTTATTTCATTTTCTTTCTATTTAACTTGTACCATTTATTAAAAATAGCAAAATTGTTTTAAAAATTATGAAACTTTTTGTCAAGAGTTTCAATAATTTTTAAAACACAAAAATATTTTTATTTTTAGCATTTAAAAAGTATTTTAAAATATTTAAAAGTTTATTTTTAATTGATTAATGAGAATTAATTTATTAAAAATACTTTTAGGTATTTAAAAATCACCAAAAAATTCATGAAATGTTCTAAGACATTTAGAAACATTGTCCAACCTTCAAACCAAATTTATTTTTTGATCTTGATGCATTTTAAGAATTTCTCATTGAATAAAAATCATTTTTGTGCATTATTTTGATCCAAAGTTCAAAAAATCACTTCTGCCTATCCATGAAGAGTTGGACATTGATTCTTTTTGCATTGCATTGTGTTTAGCATGTAGTTTGTAAGATTAAATGGCCATGATTTGATCTTCCATTTTCAATTTGTTTGACATTTCTTTTGTTTAGGAACCCTAAAACCCTAGAAAACTTGTAAAAATCATAACTTGAGCTTGGTTAGGAGTTGAGGCTTCTCCTTTGGGCATTGGTTTAGTATAGGATTAGGGGTCCTTTGAGTGCATTTTCAATTTTTTGTAATGTTGTTTGCTTCTGATTTTGGGTTTTGTTTGATGTATTGTTCATAAACCCTAATTTGGGCTTCCATATGCATCCATCTTGCATTCTCTTGCATAACATGACTTGCCATGACATTCCATGCTTCCATGTGATTCATTTGACATCATAAGACATATAGAAAACATGTTTGATCATTGCATCATGTATTTGCCATGTTGTATGTCATGTGCACTTCATAACTTTTCATGTGTTTTCATGGTTCCTAACTTGCTTCATTTGCATTCATAAGCTTGCATGATCATCTTCATGTGCTGCCTCATGTTTGTAGCATCTCATAGCATCATTAGCATCATGCACATGCTTCTGGTTTGGTTTTGCATCATACCATTTCATCCCATTTTGCATTGCATTGCATTCCCTTTCTAACATTTCAGGTGGTAAGTGAACTTGAGAAGTGAATTTTCCTTCACTTCTCATAACTTTTCTTTTCATCTCTCTTGCATCCATGCTGCATTTTTGTATGTGTTTGAGTTTGAGCTTGTTCATTCTTCTTCTCCACACTTTCTTTCTTCAAGTGACTTGACTTCTTGAATGAAGCAAGTCACTTTGCTTCTCTTAATCCTTTCATCTGCTTCCTGGTGGTTCCATTGAAGATCTTTCTTGTTAACCTCACAAACCTTAGGAACAACCAAGCATGACAATGGTTAGGATTTTGATTAGTTCCCCTCTTAGTTTTACCTTTGTGTCTCTTTTGAGTCTTCTCTTCTCACCTCATAATCAGGAACTAAACCCTAAAGGTTTTAAGGCTTTGTGATTAAGCTTATGCCTGCATCCTTCTCTTAGGATGGAGTGTATAACTTTAATCCTAAGTGTTAAACCCTTAATGTGTTTAACTCCTTTAATTAATTCACTCAATAATCATCAAGACATCACACTTGTAACTTGGGCCTTGCATCAGGGTTCTAATTCTTCCTTAATTGGTTAAGAAGGACTAACCCTAGTGTTAATGGACAAGTCCCCCTCAAGTTGTCTTACAAACCCTAAAAATCACTTCATCATCATATCATTAAATAAAATCCACTTAATCAAAGGCTTGTTTTGTCATGAGTTTAATCCCTAATCATGGATTAAGTTGAGGAGCTTCCCTCAGCTTAAACATTCTCATCTATTATCCTTCTATTAGGATGGTGTAATGAGTCTGTTTAATCCTTGATTATGGCTTAACCTCATTACTCAACACTAAACAAAAACACCAAAAACATCTAATTAATCACAAGTAGGTTAATGATCTTAATCCTACACCAAAGGTGATTAAGTGTGAGAATCTGACTTCACACTTAAGGTATTCTCATTACCCCTAATCAGAGGGAAGATGTGATGAGTTTACTAAATCCATTGGTTTAGACTTAAGCTCATTAACTTATGACAAAATCCAAAAAACAATAAAAGACTGAAAACTCAAAAAAACAAACAATAATCGTCTCCTCCGGGATTCTTTTCTCATCTCATTCACTCACAAACGAGAACTTGCTTCTTCCGTCTAATGCAAGACAGTAGCATATGTGCCAGACAGATCACACTTGAGCATGGGCAAGCAAGCAGTTCACAAGTCAATTCACCTTTCAGTCTCTTTGGGTCGAACTACGGTGTTCTGACTTCCTCATTGCACGAGAGGATACGTAGGCATAACTTAACAGTTATCGAACAAAAGTCTCTGTACATTCCCCCCTCCTTCCAGCATTATTCTTTGAGCCTCATTATCATGAGCATCTTGTTCTCATTCTTACACTGACACTTTCATACTTCATATCACTTATACACTATACACTGACACCTGTACATCTTTTCCAGCTCTTTTATACACAAATTGCACTGACACTACCCCTTTAAAGCACAAATCTTTTAAGCGTGGATCCCGTCGAGTACGGCGGACAATCTGGGTGCTAATACCTTCCCAGGTTGTAACCAACCCCCTTTCTCAGTCTCTCTGGTTCGCAACCATCTTATCCATTCTTTTCTAGGTCTATGCAGCATTACCTTTCCTCCGGGATAAAAATGCCTAGCTGGCGACTCTATTCATCTCCAGTGAGTTCACGGCTGTGTGTTCTCATTGTCCCTCTCGCCGACCGTTCGCGTCTGTACCTTTATCTGGGCCTGTCCCACTTATCGGGAGCGACAGCTTGGCGACTCTGCTGGGGAACCTTTATACTGCAACCAGGGCTTCTGGTTCTTTTTGTGGGTTCCTCCTAGCGCTTGATTGATTTGTGTTTACTGGGGTGTTATGTGTTTATTTGTGCTTATATATGTTTATTTTTACTTTGTACAGTTTTGTTTATTGCTTTCTTTATAGCTTTATGCATATATTATCATATTGTCATACTGTGCTGTCTGGCTGGATCTGTTTGTTTGCTTTGGTGGGTGGGGTTCTATTGAGAGTTAAGGTCCTATACCTGGGACCTGAGTGACACCTAGGCTAGAGTGAATCATATTCTTTCCCATTCCATCTCGGTCTGGTGCGGGAATATGAAACACGGTTCAGATATGGGTTTCTTCTTGAGAACTCTGTGTTGCAGATTTCCTGCAATGCTAGGGCTATCTGGGAAGCCTGCTAAGTCTGGATGACCTTTTAGTATTGACCTTCAGAAACTGAGTTGAATTAGAGGAGGAACTTTTATGGTTATTGTAAACACTGTACCTCCGGGTTAGAAGTGTTTACACTTCTCATAATTGATCCAAGTCTGAAGATCCTTGTTTTAGAACACCACCTGTGAGGGGGTTGGGCTGTTTACAGGTTTGCAGGTACCTTGACCTCAGAATACCCTGTTACTTTACTTGATTAAGAATACTTCATGTTGGAACAGTTCTTGTGATTCTAAAACCCTGGACATGTGGCTCTTTATTTGAGCCCCCTACCCTGGTTACTGGATTTATAGACCTCCATCTGGTATTCTTGAATATGACTTGGACCTATATCAGAGCTTTTGATCAGATCCAGCTCAGTCACAGACCCTTGCATATCATTTGCATACATAAACATTGCATCATATTGACATTTGCTTATTTGTGTTTCAGGGTATCCACGTTCATTTTTGGTTTGGTTTTGACCCTATCTTCAGTGTTGACCTATCTTCATCAGCACTTGCTTCAGCCATCAGTTATCTACTCCAGCCAATCAGTGGCCCATTCTTCAGTGTTATCATCAGCACCTGTCTCCACTCATCTTCAGCATCATGACTCCTAAAAAGAGCAACATCACCTACCACTTCTTCCAGCCAGAGTTATCTGACATCAGGAGGATTCAGACCCTGATCACTCCAGATCACATACCATTGTTCAGGGAACATTATGGGGATATACTTGATATGGTTATGGATCTGGACCCTTCACAGAGAAGCCTGATCCACACTTGCATTCAGTTCTATGATCCCCCACTGAGATGTTTCACTTTTCAGGACTTTCAGCTAGGCCCTCTATTAGAAGAATACTCATCATTGGTTGGTATGCCTATAGGGGCTGGAATCCCTTTCAACCCTGAGATGGTCTTTCCTGGTAATGAAGAGTTAGTAAAGGCTTTGCATCTGGAATCAGTTCTGATTGGGCAGCATATGACTTCTAAGGCTGGAATCCCTGGCCTGCATCTGGATTTCTTGATCTCTCAAGCTACCCTGAAAGCTTCTTTAGGAGAGTGGAAAGCTGTATGTGCTTTATTGGCTCTGAGCATATATGGAATTGTATTGTTTGCAGATGAGCCTCGATTCATTAGCAAGAATGCAATCCATCTTTTCATTCTGAAGAACCCAGTGCCCACTTTATTGGGGGACCTCTATTACTCAGTGCATCAGAGGAATGAAAAGCAGAGGGGAAGATTAGTGAGGTGCTGTGCTCCTTTGTTCCATACTTGGCTTCTCAGGCATCTACCCAGGACAAATGCATTTTTTAACCCTCATCAGCAGAGAAACTGGGCTAAAAGACTCACTGCTCTAACTTCAGCTGATATCAGGTGGTGCACCCAAAGCACCAAGGGCAGGGATATCATCACCAGCTGTGGGCATTTTCCCAATGTACCCCTAATAGGAGTTAAGGGTAGTATCAATTACAACCCTCTGCTGTTCAAAAGACAATTGGGCTACGCACTGGTCCACTCTCCTAAGGCACAGGACTTGGTTGAGACTCTTTATTGTGAGAACAAGATTAATCTGGCTATTGTTAGGCAGGCTGCCTGGGCTTGGGATCATGTTCAAACTAAGGGAATAACCATTTTGGGGAAGTGTAGCAATGTGGCTTCAGCACAATATTATGAATGGTCCCGTGCCAGGGCTCAATTCTCTGGGATGCCCTTTACTATAGAAGATGTGCCTGAGTCATCTTCAGCACCACCCCCTGCCACTGTCAGTTTGGAGGAGTTTGAGAGCTTGAAGGAAAGAAATGAGAAGTTAACCCAGGCTTTGCAGAAGACCCTTCGGGAGAGGAGTGAGGGTAGGATGGAGATTGAGAGATTGGAGAAGTTGAGAGTGGAGCATCTGGTTAAGATTGAGAAGTCTGGGGATTATATCAAGAAGTCCAAAGCCGGAGAACAAATTCTGAAGAATGCTTGCAAAGAAGCCCAGTTCCAGAGAGCAAGGACAGACTTGTATCTAAAAGAGAGTCAGGCTAGGTGGGTCAGGATCACCGAGGCTCGTACTCTGGAGGACAAGAGAGTTCAAGACAAGATGGAGCAACTGGAAGCTAGTGCAAAAGTGCAACAAGAAGCCCTGGCAGCAGCCCAGAGGGAGATATCAGAGCTGAAGATCAAAGCAGGAGTGAAGAGGTCAAAGGACCAAGGTCAACACAAGAAGCTAACAGCAGCTGTTACGACCCGGAACCTCCTCATCAGGAATCTCACGGAGCGTCCGGCTGATCCTGTGACCGAAGCACTTCTCAAGGAAGTTCGTGAGGATGAGTTTGGTCTTGGTGTTTGACCATTTGTTTGTTGTTGCTTTCATGCCGTGTATTTTTCATTTTTCTTGTAATGTATTTTGACCCCTCAGAGGGCTTGTATTTGTAAACAAACTATGTACCATTTTGTTTTTGTAATATATGTATTAGTTTGTTCCATCCAAATTTCACTTCAAAAGCAACATCAACAGCATCTTCAAGGGTCTGGAAGGGTCAAAACTGAATGCCAAACCGGATACCTTGAGAACAAATAAGCATAATTGCATTGCATGCTAACCCTTTGTTTGTTTTGTAGGTTTTTATTTCATTGCCACTAACTCTGTTGTGATGTTCAGGAATTATTGCTCGGCGCCGAGTATTTCCCCTCAACCGTCCGCACCGTTATCCGACCTGTAACAATCTTCCGGGCATTCAAATGGATCAGATGCAGCAGGACCTTACTGAGGTCAGAAATCAAATGGCGAACGAAAGGCTAGAAATGAGGAATCAAATAACGCAGTTTATGGAAGTAATGAACAACATGGCTCAGAGCCAAGAAAGATTGAGGGCCATGGTGGAAAGGCAGAATCAAGAAGATCCACATATAGGGACTGCCGGCACCAGCAACAATGAAAGGGTCCAACCTCATGTTAACCCCCCTGTATTTGGCCCCCATCTTCATCCAGAGGTCAATATTCCTGCAAATGTTCAAGGGACTGCCACTGCAGCCAGGGTACTTCAAGAAGACCCCCAAGAAGACCAATTCACAATAATGGGTGCTGGGGAAGAAGCTTATGATAGAAGGTTGGATGAGATAGCTGAGAAATTGAGGTCCTTAGAGTCTCAAAATTCTTTGGGTTTCGATGTCATGGACATGGGCTTGGTAGACGGGGTCAGGATTCCCCATAAGTTCAAGCCTCCTTGTTTTGAAAAATACAACGGGACTTCATGCCCCCGGACTCATTTACAATCATTTCTGGGAAGGCTGAAGGCCTATACTATGGATGAGAAGCTCTGGATGTTCTATTTCGAAGATAGCTTGACTGGAGCGTCAAGAGAATGGTACTCTCACTTGACAAGGGCAACTATTAGATGCTGGAAGGACCTGGCAGAGGCCTTCATCAGACAGTATCAGTACAACTTAGATATGGCACCCAACAAGACCCTCCTAATGGGAATGTCACAGTCGTCAAGGGAAAGTTTCCGAGAATATGCCCAGAGATGGAGGCAACTGGCTGCCGCTGTTCAGCCACCTATGTCTGAAAGGGAAATGGCAGATATGTTCATGAACACCCTTCAGGGGACTTACATTGATAGGCTAGCTGCCTTCTCATCTACCAGCTTTGCAGATGTTGTCATAGCCGGGGAGAGAATTGAAAGCCTATTAAAAATGGGTAAGATCTCAGACAACGGTGCAAGCTCGTCCAGTAGCACGAGAAAGCCTTTTGCAGGCCCAAGAAGAACTGGCGAGACCAATGCCATCCACACCAACAGGGGCAGGCCCCAATATGTTCACAGATCAGTGGCAGCAGTCACCATTCCTGCTCCAGCTCATCCTCAGCCAGTTTATCAACCTCAGTAACAAAACTACCAGCCACAACCTCAGTACCATCAACAGAATCAGTATCCTCCGAGAAATTACAACAACAGCAACACCAACAACAACAACCAGCAAAGGCCATTCCAGCAGAGGCCTTCTCAAGCCAACAGGGTAATCGATCCGATCCCTATGCCATATGCTACACTGCTGCCACAACTCCTGAAACTCAACCTAGTTGAGCTAAGGACGTTGGCACCTCCGGATCCCAACAGTCTACCCAGGAATTATGACTCCAACGCTAGGTGTGCTTTCCATTCAAATGCACCTGGCCACAGTACAGAAAAGTGCAGAGCCTTGCACATGAAGGTACAAGACCTGGTAGACTCGAAAGCTCTGAATTTCGCACCACCACCCAATGTCAATAAGAACCCCATGCCAAATCACGGTGGTCCCAGAATTAACGCTATTGAAGAAGACAAGCCGTCTTATTTAATAACCAGTGTGGGGCAGATCCGGACACCGTTGGTAGAAATTAAGGCTCAGCTCCTCGAATGTCAAATGTTCCCGGGGTGTGAGTTGGGTTGTGCTTACTGCAATATTTCAGTCAATGGGTGCGATAACCTGAGAAACGGCATAGACGGTCTCATTCAGAGTGGCCAACTTCAGATCACCACATCATTTCCAACAAATCCAGCAATCTCCACAGCAACAACTTCAGAACCTCCTACAACTGCAACAACCATTGTTCCTGACAATTCTTCGGTTTCATCAACAAGTACTTCATCTGTCATTTCAACTGACCAGCAATCAACAAATTTTCCTTCTACAACTCCAGCACCACTCCATTTTGAAACTCCTACAACAACAACATCCATCCTTCCACCGATGTCTCCTACAACACCAGCAACAAATCATGAAGATGTCTCAACTGTCACAATATTCTATGATCCTGAAAACAACTCTGCCTACAACTCAGAAAGTGCTGCTCCCACCAGAGCACCAGTCACAATTTATTATGATCCGCAAACTATCACAGTTCCTTCCACAGCCGCAATCAATCCAGTCACTATCACGGTGCCTGGACCAATGCCTTATGAAAGCAGTAATGCCATCCCCTGGCATTACGGCTCTGACCTGTACTGCGGAGGACAAAGAATCACTTTTGAATCATCAACCCCTGCACCACAAATTGACAATGTGGGAGGAGGCGGAGGCTTCACCCGAAGCGGACGCCTTTTCGCTCCACAAATTCAGAGACCCACTGCCGAAGCAGAAGCTGCTGCCAAGGCAAAAGGGAAGAGCCCTGTGCAGGAAGATCAAGCTGTTAAAGAAGCTTTGAAAACGCCCTTTGATCAAGAGGTTGATGAGTTCATGCGAATCATCAAAAGGAGTGATTATAAAATAGTGGATCAGCTTCATCAGACGCCTTCCAAGATCTCAATCCTATCATTGCTTATGTGCTCCGAAGCCCATCGGAATGCACTACTCAAAGTCTTGCACGCAGCTTACGTGCCTGAAGAGATCACCGTCAATCAGCTAGAAGTTGTAGTTGGAAATGTTAATGCTAGTCATGGACTAGGGTTCACCAATACTGATTTGACAACGGAAGGCCGCAACCATAACAAAGCCTTGCACATAACCATGGAATGTAAAGGTGCAGTCCTTTCCCATGTGCTGGTAGACACGGGGTCATCCCTCAATGTCTTACCTAAAAAGGCCCTGGTGAAGCTAGAATATGATGGATTGGCGTTGAGACCCAGCAACCTGGTGGTAAGAGCCTTTGATGGTTCAAAGAGATCGGTTCTGGGAGAAATTGAACTGCCCATAACGATTGGCCCGCAGACCTTCAAAACGACCTTCTACGTGATGGATATACAGCCTGCCTACAGCTGTCTATTGGGTAGGCCATGGATTCACGCCGCTGGCGCCGTGACCTCTACCCTTCACTAGAAGTTAAAATACGAGTGGGAGGGCCAAATCGTTACAATCTGTGGAGAGGAGGATATTTTTGTCAGCCACCTGGCTACCTATAAGTATATTGAGATGGATGGGGAGATCCATGAAACAATGAGCCAGGGTTTTGAAGCCTTGAACGTGAATGAAACATCTGTTGTGCCTGGTACTTCAATATCATCATACCAACAAGCCCGGAAGGTTGTTGAGGGAGGAAACGCCCAAGGCTGGGGCAAACTGCTATCGGTAGAGAAGAAGGAGGACAGATTTGGGTTGGGTTACAAACCAACTCAACAAGATCAAGCAGAGGCTGCGAAAGAGCCCAACTTCGTGAGTGGGGGGATGCTCACCCCTGATGCTGTCAACTGTTTGGAAGACGAGCTGGAAGAAGAACGCAACCTGGAAAGATGGATTCGTCCAAAGATCCCGGGGAGCAGTGTCTCAAACTGGTCTTCCCAGGAAATTATAAGAGTTACTCATGCAGAGTAATTATTATTTCCTGTATTTTTATAGCATGCATCAAAGTCTTGCATCTTTCCCAAGATGACAAGACTCATTTTGTAATCGGGCCATCTGTACTTTTTGTGCAAACAAGATTAATCAATGAAATATCAGACATCTTTTTGCAAATGAGTCTTTTTCTTTTCCGTTCACTGTTTTTCCATTTTTCTTTTTGTACAAAAAATAAATGGCAGTGTTTTCAAAATGACAACTTTATTTCACTTTTCTAAAACAAGATTAAAATCAAATCACTAAAATGAACAAACTGAACCCTTGCAGAGTGTGCCTTCCAGACAGCACCGACAACAGCACGGCTATGACTTCGTATGACTTTGACAATCCAATCAATCAAGCCGATGAAGGGGTTGAAGAAGAGTATGAGCTTCCTGAAGAGCTAGCCAGGTTGTTAAGACAAGAGGAAAAGGTTATTACTCCTCACCAGGAGGAGGTTGAAGTGATTAATCTTGGTACAGATGAAGACGTGAAAGAAGTTAAAATCGGGGCCTACTTGCAAGACTCAGTGAAGAGACAACTGATTGATCTGCTTCGAGAATATGTGGACGTGTTTGCTTGGTCGTATCAAGATATGCCGGGGTTGGATACCGACATTGTGGTGCACAAGCTGCCTCTGAGAGAAGAATGCCCGCCAGTTAAACAGAAGCTGCGCCGTACTCGCCCAGACATGGCAATGAAGATCAAAGAAGAGGTACAAAAGCAATGGGACGCCGGGTTCCTTGCTGTAACTAGCTATCCACCGTGGGTTGCTAACATAGTACCTGTTCCTAAGAAAGACGGCAAAGTAAGGATGTGTGTTGACTACCGGGATCTGAACAGAGCTAGCCCGAAAGATGACTTCCCATTACCTCACATTGATGTATTGGTTGATAACACAGCTCAGTTCTCGGTATTTTCCTTCATGGACGGATTTTCAGGATATAATCAGATCAAGAAGTCACTTGAAGACATGGAGAAGACAACCTTCATCACACCCTGGGGCACGTTCTGCTACAAGGTAATGCCATTTGGGCTCAAGAATGCTGGTGCCACATATCAACGGGCTATGGTAACATTATTCCACGATATGATCCATAAGGAAATCGAGTGTTATGTGGATGACATGATTGCCAAGTCCCTTACTGAAGAAGATCACCTGGTGAATCTGCTGAAGTTATTCAAGCGTCTGAGGAAGTACCAACTGAAGTTGAACCCCAACAAATGCACATTCGGGGTGCGATCTGGTAAGCTGCTGGGTTTCATTGTAAGCGAGAAAGGGATTGAAGTTGAGCCTGATAAAGTCAAAGCCATCCAAGAGATGCCTGCACCGAAAACTGAGAAAGAAGTTCGAGGGTTCTTAGGTCGATTGAACTACATTTCACGGTTCATATCTCACCTCACTGTAACCTGTGAACCTTTGTTCAAGCTGTTAAGAAAGGAACAGACGGTCAGGTGGAACGAAGACTGCCAAAGGGCTTTTGACAAGATCAAAGAATACTTGCAAGAACCTCCAATCCTTATGCCTCCAGTTGAAGGAAGACCTCTAATAATGTACTTGACAGTATTAGAAGAGTCAATGGGGTGTGTGTTGGGCCAGCATGACGAGTCTGGTCGAAAAGAGTATGCAATATACTACCTAAGCAAAAAGTTTACCGACTGTGAACAACGTTATTCACTGCTCGAGAAAACTTGCTGTGCTTTAGCGTGGGCTGCTCGCCGACTGAGACAGTATATGTTGACCCACACTACTTTATTGATCTCAAAGATGGACCCAGTCAAGTATATTTTTGAGAAGCCAGCACTTACCGGACGGGTTGCAAGATGGCAAATGATCCTCACAGAATATGACATCCAATACACATCTCAGAAAGCCATCAAGGGCAGTGTATTGTCTGAATATCTTGCTGAGCAACCCATTGATGATTACCAGCCCATGAGATTTGACTTCCCTGATGAGGACATCATGTTCATCAAAGCGAAAGATCATGAAGAGCTTATTCACACTGAAGGGCCTGACCCGGAAGAAGAATGGACTATGATGTTTGATGGGGCTGTTTACATGAATGGTCGTGGTGTTGGTGCAGTACTCATTACACCTAAAGGAGTTCACATGCCTTTCTCGGCAAAACTCACTTTCAACTGCACTAACAACGAAGCTGAATACGAAGCTTGCATTATGGGTCTTGAGGAAGCCATTGACCTCAGGATCAAGACATTGACCGTGTTCGGAGATTCAGCTCTAGTAGTCAATCAAACCAACGGCAAATGGTACACCCACCAGGATCATCTGATACCTTACAGGGATTATACAAGGAGGTTATTGACTTTCTTTACGACAGTCAAGCTTGAGTATATCCCTCGGGACGAGAATCAGTTTGCAGATGCCCTGGCTACCATCTCGTCCATGATCAAAGTTCAGGCTGCCAACTTTGTACCTCGGATCTCAGTGTCCAGACTTGACAGACCAGCATATGTGTTCGCAGCAGATGTTGTTAAAAATGATAAGCCTTGGTTCCATGACATTAAATGCTTCTTGGAGGATCAGACATACCCACCTGGGGCATCATCCAATGATAAGAAGACATTAAGAAGGCTTGCTGGTAGTTTCTTTCTGAACACCGATGGTTCCCTCTACAAGAGAAACTTTGATATGGTACTCCTCAGATGCGTTGATAGAACGGAAGCAGACTCGTTGATGCACGAGGTGCACGAAGGATCCTTTGGTACCCATGCCGGAGGACATGCGATGGCCAAGAAGTTGCTAAGATCAGGCTATTACTGGATCACAATGGATGCTGACTGTTGTGCCTACGCCAGAAAATGCCATAAATGCCAGATTTATGCGGATAAGGTGCATCTGCCTCCCAATCCTTTGAATGTGATGTCTTCACCCTGGCCCTTTGCTATGTGGGGCATTGATATGATTGGCAAGATTGAGCCAACTGCTTCGAATGGCCATAGATTCATCCTGGTTGCTATTGATTATTTCACCAAGTGGGTTGAAGCAGCGTCATATGCAAATGTTACAAGACAAGTGGTAGCCAGATTTCTGAAAAGAGATATCATCTGTCGATATGGAGTTCCCGAGCGAATCATTACTGATAATGGTTCCAATCTGAACAATAAAATGATGGCAGAGCTGTGCCGGGACTTCAAGATCCAACATCACAACTCTTCTCCTTACAGGCCAAAGATGAACGGCGCTGTTGAGGCAGCAAATAAGAATATCAAGAAGATTGTACAGAAGATGGTAGTCACTTACAAAGACTGACATGAAATGCTACCGTTTGCCTTGCATGGGTACCGCACGTCAATCAGAACGTCCACTGGGGCAACACCGTATCAGCTTGTGTATGGTATGGAAGCAGTCCTACCTGTTGAAGTTGAATTACCCTCCCTACGGGTATTGATGGATGTTAAGCTGAACGAAGCAGAATGGGTCAGGGCCCGATACGAACAACTGAGTCTGATCGAAGAGAAAAGATTGGCTGCAATCTGTCATGGGCAGTTGTATCAGAAAAGAATGAAGAAAACCTTCGATCAGAAAGTCAGGCACCGAGAGTACCAAGTGGGAAATCTTGTGCTGAAAAGAATCCTCCCTCCTCATACAGACCACAGGGGCAAATGGACTCCAAATTATGAAGGACCATTCGTAGTAAAGAAAGTTTTCTCTGGTGGAGCACTGATGCTCAGCACCATGGATGGTGAAGACTTCCCGTCCCCTGTGAATTCAGATGCAGTTAAAAAATACTTTGCATAAAAAATGACCCGCTGGACACAAAAACAGAATGTAAGTCCAGGCAAAAATAGGGCATCCCGGCGAGTCAAAAACAGAATAAAAGACTCGGGCAAAAATAAGGGAAAATAAATGAAAAAATGTACACCCGCTGAGTTGAAAAGCCGCATTGGACAGCTCAGGCAAAAATGGGTATCCCGATGGATTGAAAACCCGAAAGGGCAATCCATGCAAAATAAGGGAATAAGCGAACAACTGCATTCTGAATTCGTCTGTATCATCTACAACTTGGTAAGCTTCAAAAGGATCAAGCTTCAATCAGAATCTACCTTCTTCAGAAAGCAAGATGAGAAGAGCGTCAAAAGTCATACGGGTCGTAGTGAAGAGGAAGCTCCTCAAAGCGTCATCAACATTGCCAACATTTTGTTTCTCAATTTGTAACAATCTCCTCATTTCAGGGGATATGTTCCTTTGACTGTATCTCGCCAATTCAGGGCACATGAATTAATAAAACCAGATTTTCAGTCATGTCTCGTTTTGTACATTTTTATTTGCGAAAAATGTCTGATGTCTTAAAAGAAAAACTAATTGCATAAGAATACAGATGCTTATCTTCAAATAAAAAACATGCTTGCAGGAAATATGCTTACCCTCCGGAGTGCCTAGCTCCTATGACGGAATCCAGTAAGGGATGCCTCGGGATTATCTTGTGCGTTTCTCTATCTTTTTCAGGATTGCGGGTATCCAGAATGCAACTCGGGGCATGAAAACTTTATCCCAGCAAGTTGGCAAATCAACACTCGTTTTTAGCACCCGAAGCACCCTCTCCCAGCTGAGTTGCCTCTCATGACTTCCCCAGCTGAGTTTGCCACTTATTGCTTATCCCCATCAGAGCTGCCAGGCATCACAGAAGGCACCTATATCCCCGGCTGAGTCAAGAATCTACTTCAGCAGAATCCCTAGGGAGGTCTTTCAGTGATTCCTCTCTTTCTCCCCGGCCGAGTTGCCTTCTTATCCTCAGCCGAGATACGCAAGGTCAGGGGACCATCTCCCCACAGAGTTCCAGCCTCTATCCGGAAGAGCAGTGCATAGAAGATCACAACAGAGTGAAGAAAGCTTCTACGAACCCCAGCTGGGTCTCTCATTTATAAGGATAGGTCTATCATTGACCCGTATCCCCAGGCAGATACATCTCCTCAGATCTACCAATGATCTCATCCCCAGCTGGGATGTTTACTACAAACGGATCAATCGAAGATCTTCACAGCAACGGGATCCGAAATCCCGGTTCGGTATTTTTTGCACAATCATAGCATTCGCATCATATTCACCCACAAAGCGTAGCATTCTGTTTTAACACGGAGCATTACGGCAAAAATCCAACACATAGCATGATCATAAGCCATGTTTTGAATCAACACTTGTGAATAATGACAGTTCATCAACGTACAGAAAAAATCCCCACCAGAGTCCCAGCAAAAGCAGCTGCCTCACAAATCACAAACACCAGTATATACTCATCATCATCCCCAGTAAAGTCGCCTGAACGCTCTTTACAAACAAGACCACCCGTATTACAGATACGTCCTGACACCCGTCCATGTCATACCCCCCAGCAGAAAGCCAAAGACATCCTCTTTGCACTCACATATACCTATATACACTTTCTTGGCACCCGTCCGTGTCGTATCCCCGGCGCAGTCACCTACACTTTGTATATCAAATACTTGTTCATATTACACTTTTCTCTCTTGACACTCGTCCGTGTCACTCTCCCCAGCAGATAAACACTCATCTATATATATACTCATACTACTCATACCTATACAGATACTCGTCCGTATCTTGTATATACTTATATATCCCCGCAGATTCAACACTAGTCCTTGTTCTTTGTTAACTCGTTGGTACTCGTCCGTACCATCGTACCAGAACATGTGTCAAGCGTTTGTTTCTACATGATACTCGTCCGTATCATAGTCTTAAGGATGCTCGTCCGCATCTTTAATCCATACACCGTGTCAAACACTTATGTCCTCTTGAATATAGATACTCGTCTGTGTCTATTATTCCCCAGAAGAGCCCCTTCAGATTCAACGCTCGTCCGTGTTCTCTGTTAACCAGTTGATACTTGTCCGTATCATCATCTTTGAACACGCGTCAGTATTTGTTTCTACCCGATACTCGTCCGTATCGTAGTCTTAAGGATGCTCGTCCGCATCTTTAATCTATACACCACACCTAAAATACTTATACTTTCTTTTCTTGGTTGTAAACACTCGTCCGTGTTTACTATTCCCCAGTAGATCACCAACAGACAAATTTCTTTTTATCTAACACTCGTCCTGTGTTGTGATAAATTCTGAGAGCAGCCGTACCCTGCTAGGTGGTCGTCCTCCACCCCTTGATGGTCGTCCTCCATCATGCTCATCCGATGGCCGTCCCCATCGTTGATATTTTCGGCAGCCGTCCCCTGCTAGGTGGTCGTCCTCCACCTCTTGATGATCGTCCTTCATCATTTTATCCAATGGCCGTCCCCATTGTTGATTCTGGTTATCTGACATTCGTCCTATGTCATGATAAACCCTGAGAGCAGCCGTCCCCTGCTAGGTGGTCGTCCTCCACCTCTTGATGGTCGTCCTCCATCATGCTCGTCCGATGGCCGTCCCCATCGTTGATATTTTCGGCAGCCGTACCCTGCCAGGTGGTCGTCCTCCACCTTTGATGGCCGTCCCCATCATATTTCTTATCCCCAACAGAGCAGCCGTCCCCTGCTAGGTGATCGTCCTTCACCTTTGATGGTCGTCCCCCATCATCTGTTTATTTCATTTATTCTTTAACCCGATGGCCGTCCCCGTCGTGGTCCCTTTTCCTTTTCTTTTAGCTCGATGGCCGTCCCCATCGTCGGTTACTTTGAACTTGATGGCCGTCCCCGTCATGTTTCGTTAATCCCCAGAGATTTTTACGGCTTTATCTTGATGGTCGTCCCCATCATAATTTCTTATCTTTTTTCCAGCTAGTCGGCCGTCCCCGTCTTGGCTTTACCTTTTATCCCCAGCATGTCGGCCGTCCCCGTCATTGCTTTATTTCCCGCACCTTTCCCAGCATGTCGGCCGTCCCCGTCATTGCTCTTTACCCAGCAGTCGTCCTCTGCTCGACGGTCGTCCTCCGTCGCCCATACTTTACAATATACTTTATTTTTCTTTTACAATCTATATCCCTTTTCTTCTTCATTCTGTGAGTGCAAATTTTGGACTGTCTTTGGTATTCAACCACAAGTTATCTTGTTTGCCTGTTAAGCCGTTGCTTACAACCTGCACAGCTAACTCATGTTTGAATAGGGGCAGCTGTAAACACCCCAAATTTGCCCTCACCCATTCACACCATGGCTTGTGATCTTTTCATATGCATAAACACAATCATATCATCTCATATCTCATTTTTGATTCACTGCATAGATTCTAAGTCATCTGCACCTAGGGTTTGTGATCTGAGCAATCCAAGAGCCTCCTGAGCCACTCCAAAGGCCATCAATCACTTCAAAGGGGTCCATGTGTGTTCTTATATCATACTACATCCTCTCAAAGTCAAGAATGCAAAAGGATCACAAGAACTGAGATTGGTGTGGATGCAGAGCCAAGTTTGACTGCACAGTTGACCTAAACTTAGGGTTTTGGTTTCAGAGGCCATAACTCCAAATGTTTTGGTCATTCTTGTTTCCATTGGTCTCTATATGGTATAGGGAGTATGCATATCAAGTTTCATGAAGAAATTCCATGGGAAAGTCATCTGATCAAGAGTTGACTTTCTGGACAAGTCAGTGCAAAATCAGGGCATCTGAGGCCCCCAATGACCCGACCAAGGGATGATCTTCATCATTTTGAGTGTATATGATCTTTATTTGATCATGGAAGAAGGTTGAAGTTCACAAAAATCAAGAATTTGAAGTTTTTGCAAAGTTGACTTTTTAGGGCATAGTTGACTTTTAAAGAATGTGTCATTTTAGGTCACTTTTCAAACCTTACTTTTTGATCCAAAAATGCTTCAAATGGAAAAACTTTGGTCATGAAAGTTGTAGAATACATTTTTCCCTTTTCAAAAAGTACAAGAACATGACCTAATTCATTTTGGATCAAAAGTTATGGTGTGTTAAAGTTGGCAAAAATCACTAATTTTCAAGTTATGCACTAAAAGGAAAACTTGCAATTTCATGTACCAAAGGCATTTGTGACTTCTAATTGATGCCTAATCCTTATACCAACATAATCCAAGCCTTAATGTTCAGATTGAACCAAGGGAATCACATGTTTGCATGGTTTGTGAAGCAAGTTTCTTCCATGAGAACTAAAAGGAACCAAGTTGCAAAACCAATGATAACATCTCACCCACTTGCTGCCTAGCCTGCTGACCAATCCTAGCCTTTCTCCCTCACCTTGCTGCGCAGCCCACACCCTTTGTACTTGGCTGAAACATGACCCATGCCCCTCCTTACACAAAGTTGACAATTTGCAAAAAGCACCATACCAATCAATAAAGCACATGTCATGTCATCTGACCAATGAGAGAGGTTTATGTGGACAAAGAGCAAGACATTTCATACATCAAGCAAGGCTGAAACACAACATAGCATCATTTTCTCCATTTTCACTCCATAGAGCAAAACCCTTCGAATCTCTCTCCACAGCTCACAAACACATAAGCAAACTTCATAAACCTTTTCAACATCCTTCCCTGGTCACTAAGCACCCCTCAAAACATCCCAAAGCTCAAAGAATCAGAAACACGATTCTTACACCATCTTGAACAGAACTCAGGCAAACTCTTCAATCAGCCCAAATAAACTTCAAGCAAGCCTGGCAAACACTTTGGAGAGGTCATTGGAGTTGTTTAGAAGCAAGAAACTGGCCCAGAAGCTCCTATTTTGAAAGCTTCGAATCAGGTAGCTATGGCATTCCATTTTTCCAGAACCTCTTTTTATTGTTTCTAATTGATTAAGTATGCTTCACTGATCACCCTGAACTAAAAATTATTGAAAATGGTTGAGAAATGAAGTTGTATTGCTTGTCTGAAATTTTGGCCGTTTTTGTTCTTTGCTTCGATTCATGATCATGGCTGGAAATAAATGAGAAATGAGGGTGGGATTGAGTTTAGGGGAGTGAAAGGAACAAATCTGGAGCTTTAGAGCTCCAGAAATGACCTAGGGAAGGTTTTGGAAATTCTCAGGGAGGGAGGTCACCAGAGAAGACGACCGGAGCTCGTCTCCGGTGACCTGAAAGTCATTAATGTTTAATTAGGGTTTAAGGGTAGGTTTGAATCTGGAACGTAGGATGAAGCTTCCCGCGCGTGTTTCAAGGGCCCAGATCATGTCATTAGCCCTAATTTTTGTTTATTTAATTTAATCATAATTAATTAACTCAGGAGAAATCCAGGCCATCCATTAGCGCGCCAGTCAACCCTTTCCCCTCAACTTTGAGTCTGGATCATTGGATCAGATTACTTTCCATTTTATTTTGTTTTATTTCATTTTCTTTCTATTTAACTTGTACCATTTATTAAAAATAGCAAAATTGTTTTAAAAATTATGAAACTTTTTGTCAAGAGTTTCAATAATTTTTAAAACACAAAAATATTTTTATTTTTAGCATTTAAAAAGTATTTTAAAATATTTAAAAGTTTATTTTTAATTGATTAATGAGAATTAATTTATTAAAAATACTTTTAGGTATTTAAAAATCACCAAAAAATTCATGAAATGTTCTAAGACATTTAGAAACATTGTCCAACCTTCAAACCAAATTTATTTTTTGATCTTGATGCATTTTAAGAATTTCTCATTGAATAAAAATCATTTTTGTGCATTATTTTGATCCAAAGTTCAAAAAATCACTTCTGCCTATCCATGAAGAGTTGGACATTGATTCTTTTTGCATTGCATTGTGTTTAGCATGTAGTTTGTAAGATTAAATGGCCATGATTTGATCTTCCATTTTCAATTTGTTTGACATTTCTTTTGTTTAGGAACCCTAAAACCCTAGAAAACTTGTAAAAATCATAACTTGAGCTTGGTTAGGAGTTGAGGCTTCTCCTTTGGGCATTGGTTTAGTATAGGATTAGGGGTCCTTTGAGTGCATTTTCAATTTTTTGTAATGTTGTTTGCTTCTGATTTTGGGTTTTGTTTGATGTATTGTTCATAAACCCTAATTTGGGCTTCCATATGCATCCATCTTGCATTCTCTTGCATAACATGACTTGCCATGACATTCCATGCTTCCATGTGATTCATTTGACATCATAAGACATATAGAAAACATGTTTGATCATTGCATCATGTATTTGCCATGTTGTATGTCATGTGCACTTCATAACTTTTCATGTGTTTTCATGGTTCCTAACTTGCTTCATTTGCATTCATAAGCTTGCATGATCATCTTCATGTGCTGCCTCATGTTTGTAGCATCTCATAGCATCATTAGCATCATGCACATGCTTCTGGTTTGGTTTTGCATCATACCATTTCATCCCATTTTGCATTGCATTGCATTCCCTTTCTAACATTTCAGGTGGTAAGTGAACTTGAGAAGTGAATTTTCCTTCACTTCTCATAACTTTTCTTTTCATCTCTCTTGCATCCATGCTGCATTTTTGTATGTGTTTGAGTTTGAGCTTGTTCATTCTTCTTCTCCACACTTTCTTTCTTCAAGTGACTTGACTTCTTGAATGAAGCAAGTCACTTTGCTTCTCTTAATCCTTTCATCTGCTTCCTGGTGGTTCCATTGAAGATCTTTCTTGTTAACCTCACAAACCTTAGGAACAACCAAGCATGACAATGGTTAGGATTTTGATTAGTTCCCCTCTTAGTTTTACCTTTGTGTCTCTTTTGAGTCTTCTCTTCTCACCTCATAATCAGGAACTAAACCCTAAAGGTTTTAAGGCTTTGTGATTAAGCTTATGCCTGCATCCTTCTCTTAGGATGGAGTGTATAACTTTAATCCTAAGTGTTAAACCCTTAATGTGTTTAACTCCTTTAATTAATTCACTCAATAATCATCAAGACATCACACTTGTAACTTGGGCCTTGCATCAGGGTTCTAATTCTTCCTTAATTGGTTAAGAAGGACTAACCCTAGTGTTAATGGACAAGTCCCCCTCAAGTTGTCTTACAAACCCTAAAAATCACTTCATCATCATATCATTAAATAAAATCCACTTAATCAAAGGCTTGTTTTGTCATGAGTTTAATCCCTAATCATGGATTAAGTTGAGGAGCTTCCCTCAGCTTAAACATTCTCATCTATTATCCTTCTATTAGGATGGTGTAATGAGTCTGTTTAATCCTTGATTATGGCTTAACCTCATTACTCAACACTAAACAAAAACACCAAAAACATCTAATTAATCACAAGTAGGTTAATGATCTTAATCCTACACCAAAGGTGATTAAGTGTGAGAATCTGACTTCACACTTAAGGTATTCTCATTACCCCTAATCAGAGGGAAGATGTGATGAGTTTACTAAATCCATTGGTTTAGACTTAAGCTCATTAACTTATGAAAAAATCCAAAAAGCAATAAAAGACTGAAAACTCAAAAAAACAAACAATAATCGTCTCCTCCGGGATTCTTTTCTCATCTCATTCACTCACAAACGAGAACTTGCTTCTTCCGTCTAATGCAAGACAGTAGCATCTGTGCCAGACAGATCACACTTGAGCATGGGCAAGCAAGCAGTTCACAAGTCAATTCACCTTTCAGTCTCTTTGGGTCGAACTACGGTGTTCTGACTTCCTCATTGCACGAGAGGATACGTAGGCATAACTTAACAGTTATCGAACAAAAGTCTCTGTACATTCCCCCCTCCTTCCAGCATTATTCTTTGAGCCTCATTATCATGAGCATCTTGTTCTCATTCTTACACTGACACTTTCATACTTCATATCACTTATACACTATACACTAACACCTGTACATCTTTTCCAGCTCTTTTATACACAAATTGCACTGACACTACCCCTTTAAAGCACAAATCTTTTAAGCGTGGATCCCGTCGAGTACGGCGGACAATCTGGGTGCTAATACCTTCCCAGGTTGTAACCAACCCCCTTTCTCAGTCTCTCTGGTTCGCAACCGTCTTATCCATTCTTTTCTAGGTCTATGCAGCATTACCTTTCCTCCGGGATAAAAATGCCTAGCTGGCGACTCTATTCATCTCCAGTGAGTTCACGGCTGTGTGTTCTCATTGTCCCTCTCGCCGACCGTTCGCGTTTGTACCTTTATCTGGGCCTGTCCCACTTATCGGGAGCGACACCGTCCCTATCATTGCCTTTAATTTAATCCCCAGAGAATCTTGTTCCTTTACCCGATGGCCATCCCCGTCGTGGTCTCTTTATCTCCCCAGCTTGTCAGCCGTCCCCGTCATTGCTTTACTTACCGCTTTATCCCCAACAGTCGTCCTCCATCGTTTTTATTCAATAATCATGCTATACTACATTTTACAATTTATATCCCTTTTCTTCTTCTATCCAGTGAATGCAAATTTCAGACTGTCTTTGGTATTCAACCACAAGTTATCTTGTTTGTCTGTTAAGTCAGGCGCTTACATCCTGTACAGCTAACACATGTTTGAATAGGGGCAGCTGTAAACACCCCAAATTTGCCCTCACTCATATCACACCATGGCTTGTGATCTTTCATTTTTGCATAAATATAAGCATACCACCTCATATTGCATATTGGTTTCATCTGCATAGGTTCAAATTCATCTGCATCTAGGGTTTGTGATCTGAGCAATCCAAGATTCCATCTGAGCCACCCCAACGGCCTCAAAGTATTCCAAGAGGGTCCATGTGTGTGTTTTATCATCATATTATGTCCCTCAAATTTCATGGAAGTCAAGAAATCACAAGAACTGGCAAGGTATGGAAGCAGAGCCAGGGTTTTCACTACATAGATGACCAAAATTAGGGTTTTGGTTTCAGAATCCTCAACTCCAAATTTTTGGGCCATTCTTGTTTCTATTGTTCTTAAGATGTTATAAGTATCATGTGTACCAAGTTTGATGAAGAAATTCATTGTGGAAATCATATGTTCACTGGGTAACTTCTTGAGCAAGTTAAGTCAAAATCAAGGCATCTGAGGCCCCCAACAATGGAACCAAAGGGGTATTTTCATCAAATTGAAGTTCTATGATCTTTATTTGATCATTGGAGTGCTTGGAAGTTCACAAAATTGAAGAAATTCGAGCTAAACCAAAAGTTGCCAAAAATGGAAATGACTTGTAATGAAAACTTTCCATTTTGGGAAAGTTCTTCAACCTCCTCTTTCTCAACCAAAAATGCTTCAAATGAAAAATTCTTGGTCATTAAAGTTGTAGATTAGGTCTTTCCCTTTTCAAAAAGTACAAGAACATGTTTTGATTCATTATGGAACTCAAGTTATGATCCTTCAAAGTTGGCAAAAATCCTATAATTTTCAAGAATGCACCAAAGAGGATTGTTTTGCAAAACCACTTGCCAAGGCTTCTAATGACTTCTAATGTTCCCAAATGTGACATAACATGATCAAGCAACTTCAAAATATCAGAATTGGCCCAAGAATTATGCATTTTCATGACTTGAACTTCAAGAAATTCCAAAGGGGCCAAAGCTTCTCAAAATTGCAAAATGGTGCAAATCTCTCCATCCACTTGTGCCAGCTCACAAAATTTGTTTACATGGTCCTCCTTGAACTCAGCTGAGGCAAGACACCCCTTGAAACCAGACCTGCCATGACCCATACCTCAAGTACAACCAAACTTGACTTTTTGCAAATGAAGCCATACCAATCAGCATAGCCCATAACAATTCTTCTGACCTATCACAGCTTCACATACATGCCCTAAGGATCACATTTCATAACATCTTGGAGCTGGAATCATCCCACACACTCAGATTCACAAAATCCTCAAGAAACTTCCCTTCTTCGAAACTCATAAACCAACCATCAAAACTTCAAGCAAACTTCACCAATCATCTCCACACATCCTCTAGATCATTTTCCAACCATTAAACAAGCCTAAAACCTCAAGAATCAAAAACACGGTTTCACCCCCCTCTAAACTAAAACTTCAAAAATAGCCCAAATAAATTCATTCCAAGCATCAAAGCATCCTTAGGAGGTCCATTGGAGTTGATTGGCACCAAGGAGAGGCCCAGATAAATCAGATTTAGAAAGCTCAAGCTCAGGTATCATCAAGAACAAATTTTCCAGAACTTTTATTTTTTGTTATAGAAATGTTCTACATGTTTCACTGATCACACTGCACCTTTTACTTTTGAAAATGATTGAGTATTGAGCTTGTATCGTGCTTCTGAAACTTTTGCAGATTTTATGTTTTGATTCGTATATGGATTTTGATGCATGATAAATGTGGTTTGAGGGTTGATTCTTGTTTAGGATGAGTAGGAGAGTGAATCTGGAAATTTAGAGCTCCTAATTTGGCCTAGGGAAGAAGTTGGGATTTTGGTCTTGCTGGAGAAGATGACCGGAGCTTGCTCCGGTCACCTGAAAGTAATTAGGGTTTGTAATTATGGTTTAGTTGCCCAGTTTGAATTCTGGTCGTAGGATGTGGATTAGCGCGTAAATGAGTGGCTAGGATCATTTCACTTAGGTTAATTCTGATTATTTAATTTTAAAACATAATTAAGGCCAGTTTAAATCTCCACCCTTGGATCTGGCGCATAGTCAACTCCCTCCAAATCTTGTTTAAACCTGGACCACTGGATGCACATACTTCCTCTTTTATTCATTTTATTTTCTTTTCAATTCATTTCTCTTTCTCATTTTATTTAAAATACTTAGAAAATCCCCAAATATATTTCCTTTTGCATTTTTGTTTCAAATATATTTCTTGATCAAAAAATGATTTTTATTTTATTTTTTGCATATAAAAAGTATTTTTAAAATATTTAAATGTTTATTTTAATTAATTAATGAAAATTAATTAATTAAAATAGCATTTAGGTTTCTAAAAATCACCAAAAACATCATGTTGCATCTTAACACATTTAGAAACATTTTCAAACCCTTCATAAAAATTTCTTTTTGGTTTTGATCATAACTTGACAATTTTCTTTGAATTTAGGGTTCATAAAATCACATTTTAAACCCTAACCTTTGAAAAATCTTTTCTGCCTAACCATGAAGGGTTTGAAGTTGGTTCTTTTTGCATTGTTTTACACATATCATGTAGTATCTAGGATATTTTTGGAATGAATTTATCTTGCATTTTCAATTTGTTTGGAATTTTACATTGAGGATCACCCAAAAAACCCTAGAGACTTAGGAAATTCATAACTTCTTCTAGGTTTAGTTTCTGACCTCCCCCTTTGGATGGTAACCTAGTATAGGTTTAGGGTTAATTTGAGTGTATTTTCAATTTTTTATCATATCATTTGCTTCTGTCTTTTCCATTTGCATCTCATCCTTTCATGTAACCCTAATTTTGCATCTTTACTTACATCTTACATTGCATTACATGAACATGTGAACTTGCCATGCCATTCCAAG
Organism: Lathyrus aphaca; assembly: GCA_963966055.1. Taxonomy (NCBI): domain Eukaryota; kingdom Viridiplantae; phylum Streptophyta; class Magnoliopsida; order Fabales; family Fabaceae; genus Lathyrus; species Lathyrus aphaca. The sequence goes on along the minus strand of OZ014519.1, from coordinate 704,712,568 downwards.
CATTTGTATGCCATCTTAGATATCTTAAGACATTGCTTGAACATTTCTTGATCATTTATTCATACATTTGCTATGCTTTGCATCCATTACATTTCATGAACATCCATGTGTTTTCATGATTCCTACATGCTTCATTTGCATTCATTCTCTTGCATGAACACACATATGCATCCTGTATGTCTTTGCATCATGTCATAGCATCATTTGCATCATGCACATGCTTCTGGTCTTGGTCTTTTCCCTTGCATATTCATCATTTCATTTCATTCTTTTTATATTGCATCTTGTACTAACTTTTCAGGTTAATGGTAAGTTTGTTTAGGAGGTGGATTTGCCTTCACCTCCCACCACTTCTCATCTCTTCATATTGCATCCTTGATGCATTTTTATTTGTCTTTGAGTGAGCTTGCTCACTTTTGATTTTCTTCCTTAAAGTTACTTATCTTCTTAGAAAGTAAGTAACTTATTCTTCTGCTTCCTTCTCTTTTCATCTTGCTTCTCCTTGGTGGCTTCCTTGAAGACTTCTTTTATTAAGCCTCACAAACCCTAGGACTTCCAAGCATGATAACTTTCTAGGACTTATTAGTTTCCCTTAGACTTTTTCCTTTGAGTCTTCTTTGTGTCTCCTTTCTCATCTCATCATTAGAGACTAAAGCTTTAAGGCTTTAGGACTTTGGAATTAGGGTTATGCATGCATCCTTCTCTTAGGATGGAGTGTATAACTTTAATCCTAAGTGTTAAACCCTTAATCTATTTAAACCTCCTAATCAATCCATCTAATAATCACTAAGACATCAACTTGTAACTTGGGCCTTACATTAGGGTTCTAATTCTTTCTTTGTGGTTAAGAAGGACTAACCCTATTGTTTAATGGACAAGTCCCCCTCAAGTTGTCTTACAAACCATAAAACTCATTTCTTAATCTCATCCCTTAATTAAAATCCACTTAATAAAGGCTTTATTATCTAATGAATTTAATCCCTAACCATGGATTAAGTTGAGGTATCTTCCTCAGGTTAAGTGTTCTCATCTATTATCCTTCTATTAGGATGGTGTAATGAGCCCACTAATCTATGATTAGAGATTAAACTTATTACTTAACACTAAACAAAAACCCAAAAAACATCTTAATAATCACAAGTAGGTTAATGATCTTAATCCTACATCATCATGACAATTAAGTTGAGATGCTTATCTCACACTTAAGTATTCTCATTATCCCTAATCAGGGAGGATATAATGAGTTTACAAGCCTTTGATTTAGGCTTAAGCTCATCAACTTATGCAAAACACCAAAAACAATAACAAAACTGAAAACACAAAAACAAACAATAATCGTCTCCTTCAGGATTCTTTTCTCACCACACTCATTTATAAACGAGAACTTGCTTCTTCCGTCTAATGCAAGACAATTAGCACTCGAGCCAGACGAGTCATACACTTGGGCATAGACAAGCAAGCAGTTCACCAGTCAATTTATATTTCAGTCTCTTTGAGTCGAACTACGGTGTTCTGACTTCCTCATTGCACGCGAGAATACGTAGGCATAACTTAACTGTTATCGAACAAAAGTCTCTATGTCTTCCCCATCTTTCAGCATTCTCTTTTCTAAACCTCAGTTCTTGAGCAATTCATTTTCTTGCACTGACACTTGTATTTTCTTTTCTCAGCTTTTGCACACAGATAGCACATACACTACCCCTTTAAACACAATCTTCTAAGCATGGATCCCGTCGAGTACGACGGAAAATCTGGGTGCTAATACCTTCCCAGGTTGTAACCAACCCCCTTTCTCAGTTTCTCTGGTTCGCGACCGTCTTATCCATCTTTTTCTAGGTTTATGCAGCATTACCTTTCCTTCGGGATAAAAATGCCTAGCTGGCGACTCTATTCAGTTCATTTCATTTTCTCCTTTCGCCGCCTGTTCGCGTCTGTAAACTATCTGACCCTGGTGTCTTTTCGGGGGAGCGACAAGTACCAATACATATTCGGAAATGTAACAAACCTATTTTTATGAATTAAGAACATACACTAAATAGTAATATAACAATAGAATATTTCGTCACATAAAGAAAACTATACTTAAGTTTTAAAGAAAAAATAAATTAATAATTAAAGCAATAAGTAATCGGATGACACTATGAAGTTTACAACGTACGAGTATATTATATATTAGTTCGTTCTAATTTAGTTAATTTTGATAAGGTTGCACGTACGACCGACCAACCTCAACAGAAACCTCATCTTCCGCAAAGTTGTGATCGTAAGGGCATCTCTCCATGTTAGATATTTCTTTTGATAAAAATAAATAAATAATATATTTATATTTGTTCTGTAACTTATTACGTGTTTATTTTGAAGGTGACTAATTGTGAAGGTGAGTAGATGATGTGTAAATATATTTGTGCAAAGACTTGATAAATTGTTATATATGAGATGTGGTATTATATATATATATATATATATATATATATATATATATATATATATATATATATATATATGAGGAATTGTATGCTCATACATTTCATGGTTACGTGGCTACCGGGGAGGAGTCACGAGGTGCACACCGGAGAGGTGGCACGAGGTGCGTGTCCAAGAGAGAACCACCTTATCCCGTTGTGGATCATTGAGTCTGATTGATGGGTCGATACTCATCACCTTAGTGGCGCTAAATCCTGATGCGTTACCACAACCCTTTGAGGAGGGATTGATATTTCGAAATCATATGCATTGACATATAGACATTGCATTAGGGATGAGTCCTGGTTTTTCTATATGTATTATTATTGTTAATGATTATATACATGCGTTAGAATGAGATCTCTAACCATGTCTAATGTATTCTCTGTTTATGCTTATTGCTCCGTTCTTGTATATTTGTTGTTTTCGGATTGATGACCCTTTCAGTGGATGTGTGGGCGAATACGCCAATAGATCATGACGCCACCCGGACATGTGGAGATGCCACCGTCGAAGACGACAAATTTCAGCTTCCCCGAAGGTTGGACTGAGACGTTCTGGGGGTTTGACCCGGACCTAGGAAAAATCTCTTATACTGGGACTGTTTCGGAGACTACCACTATCGCTGGTAGGGATCCAAAGATTACCTGCTCATGTTGAGCACTGAATTTTCAGATTCCCGCTTCCCTAGTCATTTCTAGTTTCCTCGCTGGTACGATTGATCGATTTGGACTATTAATTCCTTCATCCGCCCCATCTGGACCATCGTATACTCCAGCCTTAGGAGGTGTTCCCTTTTTCCATGACTTATTTATGTCATCCGTAGACTTAGGTATGTCACTTGGACCTTACTCCATGTTCACCCGTGATGTTTTTCCCGTGGACGAGCCTCCCCAACTTGACCCAATACGTTTTCCATCTTTGTAGCTAGACGTAGGTGAGGATGGGGATACTGATACTGAGGATCCATCTAAGCATGAGTTTGAGAGTGGAGATGACGTGAGTGGTTCAAATCATACCTTACTGAATGCGTGTAGTGGGTTGTGCGGAGCTGGTCCAGAAGGATATTATGGATGTCGTTAGGGAGCAGATTATGTGATTAGTATGAGTTCTTTAGTACTGTTGGCATGCGCCATATGACATTGTTATGCTCGGTTAGACTTTTCTCCTTGGGGTAGCTCTCCTGCGTGAATGTATGCCAAGGACTTTTATTCTGTTGGTTATAGTTTGTATTATTAACCTATCTAGACTTATTATCTTTAACACTTGGCCGTTTAGTTGTATAGTATAACTACGTTTCAAAAATTGTTTGCTAACCTCTTCTATAAAACATGTCAAGCTCTCAAAACCTTAATATCTATAAATTTGCAGGATCATCTTTTAGAAAGAGCTAAATTTAAAATGAAAAAAGGGACCCTATTTTCATATAAAGAGAACCTTTAACTTATTTATGAAATTAGTACCTTTTAAATACACTCTCGCTGTTAAAAATCGGGGTGTTATACCACCTCTGTAAAGCTAGATATTGTAAATCCAAACTAGTATAAAGCTATGCAACAAGAATATAATTCACTTCTTGAAAATCATACTTTGATAATAATAACTCATCCTTCTCATAGACATCCAATTGGTTGTAGGTGGGTCTTTAAAGTGAAAGAAAACCCTGATGGCACTATAAATAAATACAAAGTCAGTCGGGTTGCAAAAGGTTATCATCAATTGTTTGACTTTGATTTTAATGATAATTGGTTTTGTAGCCTGCCACTATTAGAGTTGTTCTCACTTTGGACTCGACACAAAATTAGGAACTCCAACAAATTAATATCAATAATGTGTCTTAACCACTATCTATAAGAGGAAGTATACATTATCCAACTTACTGGTTTTGAACTACAAGACTCTACACTTGTATGCAAGTTAAATAAGCCTTATATGGCTTGAAGGAGACCCCTAAGGGATGGTATGAGAAAGTAATGCATTCCTGCACTTTGGCTTTGTTCATAACAAGTGTGATCATTCGCTCTTTATCTACTCTCATTAAGGAATCACATTATATACCTTTGTCTATGTTGATGACATTTTCATCACATGATCCTTCTCCACTTTGGTGCACAAACTCATTTAATCCCTTAATGTCAAGTTTTCACTCAAGAAACTAGGGGTTCCTAAGTATTTCCTTGCTAATGAAATCAAACGTCTCTCCATAAATGGTCTTTTGCTTACTCAAACAAAACATGTTCGTGATCTTTTATCACATGCTAAAATGTGGAAAGTTAGTGGTGTTACTACTTTCATGATAACAAATTGTAGACTCAGCAAACATGACACATATACTCTCTCATATCCTCATATATATATATATATATATATATATATATATATATATATATATATATATATATATATATATATATATATATATATATATATATATATATATATCCATAGTTTGCGCCCTTCAATATGTATCTCTCACATAGTCTGATATGGCATTTAGTGTTAATAAAACATGTTAATTTATAGCATCTCCTTTAGAATATCATTGTTCAACAGTTAAGAGGATCTTACGATATTTGAGACGCACCATTACTCACAATATTCTCCTATCTCTAGTACTTATGTCACAAAAGCTCTCATTGCGTGTTTATAGTGATTCCGACTAGGCCAGTGATCTGTGTGACCGTCATTCCACTTCTTGATCCTGCATTTTCTTAAGTTTAAATTGTGTATCGTGGAGTTCTAAGAATAAATCTATTGTGGCAAGATCCAACACTAAAGCAAAATATTATGCACTTGCTTATACCACATATGAATTATTTTGGTTGGAATCTCTTATCAAGGAGAAATTAAACAAGAATGTTGAAGTTGATGATTACATACCTAGTTTCAAGTCCAAGAGAAACAACCGTTAGACTCAAATATCTCAAAATTATGCAACCCCTTCCCTTGAGAAGAGAGTCATCTAGTTTGAACAACTTTCCTCTACTACAAGTCACTCATTACTCTTATGATAATCACTTACTTCGTTAAAAAGTGCACGTGCTTAGAAACAACTCATAGACCTGTTTATGATTTCAATTTGCATGATTTCAAATCAAACGTTTAAAATGTCTAATGTGTAAGAGCCAAGTCATCATTTGGTCCTAGGTTTTGTTGCGACACATGGGTCATGTCTTTCTTTTTGCAGTACAAAATAACGTGTTTATTATTTTTATTTTTTTTGAGGTAACACTTTTCTTAACAAAAAAAAACTATTATACAAATGTGTAAGTGTATTTTGAATATTTAGTTTTCTATTGGAGTATGATGAAAGGGAAGAATAAATGAGGGGTGCATTCATTGTGCATGAATTCATTTATTATCTCCCCAATCTTAACTGACATTTTCATTGGATCCTACCATCTCAATTGATGATTTTCTTCTGAACTTTAACAAGACTTGTGGGTCCAGGGGACCATTCAAATTCATCTAGCAAGGTCCTATACAAATTAATTCAACTTTTCTATATATACAAAGCACTAAATCATGCAGATCCCCAACAAATAAGGTAATCTAGAAATGCTTGCATTTTTTTATTTGACATTATTAGGTCTTTTCATAGTTTAAAATTTAAATTCTTATGCATGAATCATCAATGTGTTTGTTTACTTTCATATAATAGATGTGTGTGGCTTTTCTCATATTTGAAATACACACGTCAATCAAAATATACTTCTTACAAAAATGTAATTTTAAATTTTGGTTACTATTAGAAACAAAAACAAAAACAAAAGACAATAACTTCTAAACTAATTAATGTTTGTTTTATTTATATATCTTTAATTTAGTTCAAAAATATTTAATGTTGATAATTAATTAGTTCAATTTAATTAGAATATTATAATAAATTTTATTTTGATTGTATATGAAATAAATAAAAAAATCAATTTTTTTAATTTATGTGAAAGTATTTATTTTACTTATAATTATGACGGAGGAAATTTTATATTTAAAGAAGAGTTTTTTTTTTTTGGTACAAATTTAAAGAAGAGTTATGTTCAAGTATAAATAGCTTCTAAGCTTTAATGCAATAAATATTTCGATAGAAATAAACAAGGAAATGGAGAAAAGTACTAGGATTCATTTATTTGTTAGAATATTTTATTAAAATTTATTTAAATATTATATAATAACATTATTATAAATGTTTATTTTTATTTAATTAATGAATATCAATATTATTCATTTCAAAATAATAATAATTTTAATTGATCATCACATTATATATAGATTATGGTCTTTGATATATCAGACAAGTTGCATATTATATTTTCCCTTCATTAGAAGAGATCTAAGACATATATAAGGAGTTTAAAAGATCCATTGATTTCTTGCAATGATGAACTATGTAGTGTTATATTTGTGAATGTCTAAAGTTTGGGCTTTCTCGCCCAAAAGCTGCACCGCCTAGGAGATATCTTGAAGACTCGCTCATGGGTATCGATAACGTGTAAAAGTTCAATCAAAGTAGGGAGAATCCTCCATTACTCCTGAAAGATAGATGATCAATAACTTTTCCTTGTTAGAAGGGAGCAATTGCCATCATCCGAGGTTACTTAAATCCTAGGCCCAAAGGACCTCTATAAATATTTCCCCCTTCAAAGGGAGAGGACATATCTTATGTTATACCATACAATACACCCTAAGTCATATCGCACCCCTCAAAAACTTATAGCACATCGTCCGTCAACAAGGCCTCCCACCTCACAAGAAATCAATGATCTTTTCTTTGGAACAAAAGACCCCTTGATTTCTTGTAAGGATAATCACTCTTGACTATCTATTTTTTTTGTCTTTTGTAATGTTGGGTTTGGGACCCTCTTTGGTCCTTGTGGATATTTATAATATATACTGATTATAAAAAAACAAGTAAGTAGGTTTTTGTCATCCGTGTCTTTCCTTGCATGTCTTTCAGGATTACTATCATCGTTACTTATAAACATTTTGCTTTGAATTTATCCAATTATTCATATAATCTTTGATTGATCAAAACGTCTTAGAAACACCATCATAAAGTGCATTAAATTCCCTTCATGATCATGTTCCCACCAAAACTCTCAAGCTTTAAGTAGTAATTAACGTTTTGACGTCTTGGAGGTGTAACATAAAATAGGATGAATCCATTTAGTCCATTTCCTAAAAAGAGAGTAACCTTCGATTGAGGGATTCACCCTACGCTGAGGGACTCATCCATTTTTAGAATAAAGGTACTATCGATTCGGGAAATACCTCTTAAGGAGAAGGGCACACTTCGAATGGAAAATTTGGCTTAAAACACTTATCTTAGGAAAACCCTAATGCTTGATGAACAATGTAGTTTATATTTGTGAATGTCTAAAGTTAGGGTTCCCTCGTCCAAAAGTTGCACCGCCTAGGCGATATCTTGAAGACTCGCTCATGGGTACCGGTAACGTGTAAAAGTTCAGTCAAAGTAGAGAGAGTCATCCAAAACTCCTTAAATATAGGTGGTCAATAACTTCTCCTGATTATAAGGGAGCAGTTGCCATCATCCGAGGTTACCTAAATCCTAGGTCCAAAGGACCTCTATAAATATTCCTCCCCTTAAAGGGAGAAAACATATGTTATGTTATACAATACATTACACCCTAAGTTATATCGCACCCCTCAAAAGCTTCTACCTGAGCACATCGTCCATCAACAGGGCCTCTCACCTCACATGAGCAAGACCCTTAAAACCACCGTAAAACACCATCATGCAAGGCTTCTCGCCGCAGTGGACAAGCTCTAACCCCTAAAACCACCGTAAAACACCATCATGCAAGGATTCTCGCCGCCGTGGATAAGCACTAACCACCTTACAATTGTTGTAAACCTACTAGGGCCTATGAGTTCCCTACCCTTACAGGAGGAACACATACACACTTATACATTTTGACCAGTACAAGTGTGTGTGTTTCTCCTAAAAGGGTAAGAATCTTTGATGCCTTAGTAGGTATATACCAATTGTAAGGTGGTTAGGGCTCGCTTACGGCGACGAGAAGCCATGTATGACAGTGGTTTAAGGGGTCCATCTCACGTAAGGTGAGATGCCTTGTTGACGTACAATGTGCTTAAGTATGAGTTTTTGAGGGGTATGATCATATGAGAGATGATGTTTGGTAAGCACTATGAGTTAGGGTGTAATGATTCGTAAGGCTTAAAATATGTACTTTTTCTCTTACATATGAGATGTATTTATAGAGACCTCAAATTCTTATGATTATCATGGGAAGGGTCTCCGCCCACTCAGTCAATGGTAGACCGTTGAATCCTTATTTCCCCGGAAGTCATGGATCATTTTTTACCTTGATTTTTCTATGTCCAAGAAATGTCTTATCATAGATTTTCCACTACTGGATGCTAGGAATGCCCTGGGGCGATGAAATACCTCCCTTTGGGTGATATTCCAACATTGCCCTAGGCGGGCCCATTTTCAATTATCACACTACGTAATACCTTAAGCACAAAGCCTTTAATAAAGGATAAAGTGTTTTAAGATTGCAACTTTAGGGAAGTGTCCCGAGAACCTGCATTTCCTAAAGTGAGGCCTAAGTTATCATGGAAAATTTGAGTTCTTTAGTCATAATAATGTGTAACCTGGCTAAAGATACATTAATTCACATAGGTACAATAATAAGTTGACTTCTCGAGTGAGATTTCTATCGAGCCATCTGTTGCACCCCAAAATTTGCCCTCTCAATACAAGACTTTGTGTGCTAAGAGGTTCACAAGGTTCACAAGACCTTTCATGAGGTTCATGAAGTTTACAAGACACTTTATGAGGTTCACAAGGTTCACAAGGATCACAAGACCTCCCATGAGATTCACAAGACATCTTATGAGGTTCACAAGGTTCACAAAGTTCACAATTGGTCAGAAGATTTGACAATTCCCTCAGACAATGCATCCTCCTAAGCAGTGCATCCAAAACTAGGGTTTTTGACTTTAATCAGGCTAAATGGATTTCCAAGACTTCAAGTGAGTTTCATAACATCTTATATGTGTCTAAAAAATCCCCATGACAAGTTTCAAGACTTTTCTCAAAGGTTTGCTCAGTCAGATGATCAGATAAGTCAAAATCAGTCAAAGCAGTTAAAAAGTCAAACTGAGATCAACTGTGGTAAAACCAAAGTCAAACTTCATGATTTTTTGCCAACATCAAGTATATGAAGTAAAATTCATCATTTGATCAAGGGTTGATCATGATTCATCAAGGAGGTTTCAGATCATCAAGAATCAGGAGTTTCTAAATTAGGGTTTCCTCAGGAAAAGTCAACTGAACTTTGACCAGCCATAACTTTCACATGCTTCATCACTAATTTTCCATCCAAAGCTCATTTTGAAGGAAATTGAATTCTCTACAACTTTGTGTCTCACAAGCCAAGCCCAAAAATGCTTCATTTGGAAGGTATGAGCTAAGACATTATAGGTCCTTTTGAAAGTCAACAAAAAGTCAACAACTTCAAAAGGGCATAACTTGAGAATGGTAAATGATATCAACATGAAACCAGTGGGGTTGGTTAGAGGACTCTTCAAGCTTTCCAAAATGTCCAAGAACACCCTCATAGCATTAAAATTGAAGGATGTGTGTCCTTGCAAAGTTGGGAAATTTTTGGTTGGTTTATGAAGAAAATGGAGGTTTAAAACCAATTTTTTCTAAATGGGCTTGCCATATGATGATCCAATCCATACCAATACTTCATGCACGACCCAAATCTCTAAAATTCAGATTTTTCATCATTTTATTTTATTTATTTTGATTTTATTCATTTAAAATCATTTTAAATTAAAATAAAATAGAAAATTAAATATTTAAACGAGATTTTGTTTCTAGAAAGTCATAAAAGTGATTTAGATCAAATTGGTATGAGAATCATGGTGATTGGCTTGAAATAGAAAGGTCTAATTCTCAAATATTTGAAGTTTAAGACTTAATCTTTTTCAATCTTTTTCAATCAAATTTTCCACACAATGATCCATTCTTTTGACCTAAATTCATTACACTATAAGTACACAACACAAACCTAATGCAAAGGGACGAAAATTCTGCCTCCAAGAGTAAGTTGCAATTTTCAAAATTCATCACAAAAACTCCAATTCGGTTTCCATATTACAAGGCTTGTTAAGGTATTTTAAGGACATGAGAATGATCCTTGGACTTCACTGATCACGTACCAATGCTTATTTGCATCCAAGACACCCTATAATGCATGAACCGAACCATACATGTTCTTCATATATTTTTTTTCGATTCACTGCATTTACTTGTTTATAATTAATTTTAAAGATGTATTGATGTTTGTTGTTGACTATAGATGGATTCTGGACAGGTTTTGTGAAGTTTCATCACCTAGAACGAAATCCACTATTTTTAGGGTTTCGGTTGAGCTTTAGGGCTTTGTGATTCATCAAGTATAAATAAATTCTGAAACCGTGAATCAATTCCAAATAACTTATAGACCTTGCTTGCATTCTTAATTTGATAAAATTGAACTGTTTTGAGGGTGTTTCAAATTCGCAGGTTTCTTGTGTTTTAAAATTCGCAGGAAATTCTATAGGTGAATTCGCAGCAAATTTTGCAGGTCTGGAGGAAGAAGAAGAAGTTTCGCGCGCCTGAAAATTCAAATATTTGAAATTATATTTTATGTATTTGTTCCTGTTTTGTATCACGGGTGCGTGCGTAGCCCAGTGGTGAGGGAGGCGTGTATAATGCTTGAGGGTTTTGAGTTCGAATCCTGGAAGCACCATCTTTTTATTGTTTTTCATAAAATTCATCAGGTTTAATATATAATTAATTAAAACCATTATATTAACAGAAGCGCCCTCCCAGCTGGAATGGTAAGTGTGTTTGTATTTTGTGCAAAGGTCCTGGGTTCGATCCCCCCCAGGCCTTTTGTTTTGTTTCTTTTTTCATGATTTTCAGGATTAAACAACAAAACCAATTGGACCCTTTTCCTTATCACCAAGCGCGCGCTGGCCCAGTGGTTGATCTTGTTGGCTGGAGGTTGTGAAAAGCAGAGGGGCTGGGTTCAATTCCCAGCCAAGGTAAGTTCTTTTTTTTCTTTTTTTTCTCTATTATTTGTTTTGTTTGTTTATTATTAATATTAATTAAAACTATAATCCTAATTTAATAAATCCTAATATATTTCTATAAACCAAGATTAACCCTAAAAATGTTTTTTCTAAAACCCTAATTGTAAGTATTAGTTTATTTATTTATTTTAATTTTATAGTTCTTGCTTGCATTTTAATAATAAATAAATATTAATGTTTTTCTTAATAATCAAACCCTAATTTTCTTCTATTTTAAAATTTAATCCTATTTTATTTAATCATGTACATATTTTATAATTTGATAATTTAAATATTGTTTAAAATAATTAAAATTTTGTAAATATAATTATAATTAATTTTATTTTCATAATATGCCTATGTTTTATAACTTATTCATAATTTATTTTTTATATGTAAATAATTTTTTTTAATATATGTTTAAAAATAGTTAAAAATTGCTAATTTAATTTTGTAATTATAATTTTATTTTCATAATATGTTTATAATTAACTTAATTTTTATAATTTGCATATAACTTAAAATTTCATAATAATTAGTATAATTGTTTATATTTTATTCTTAATCTTAAAAAATAATTGTTCATTAATCTTTTAATATTTTTTGCTTATATTATTAACTATGTTTATTTTTATATTTATTTATTACTAACCTCATTGTGATTTATTATTATTATTATTATTATTTCACTAACCCAATTATTATTATTATTATTTATTTTTGCTTATTATATTTAATTTGCTTTAATTATTATTATGTAATTGTTCCCGGATGTAATATTTTAATAGTATTTAAATATTTATTTTTTATGCTATGGTTAGTAAATAGGGAGTGCAACATGTTTGTATATTTAAAATTAATTTAGATCACTAATTTAAAAGATAAATATTAAAATTGTACACTCACACACGTAAGTCGATCTTTGATCGCCATCTCACTTCCTTAGGGATACCTCTCGTGTTGCCTAAAACAAAAGGTCAAGTAGGGTGTATAAAGCAAAAGTCCCTAATTTCACATCATCTAGTCCCTTAACAGATAAAAGATCAAGTCCCTTTCGAATGTTGCCTTCGTAATGATCTTGTCCCTTTCGAATAAAGATGATAAGTCCCTTTGAATTGCTTATACACCCCACAGTTGCCTAAATAACAGATGTCCCTTCATATGTCCCACACATCCAAGGTAATGACTATCTATTCCTTAATAATAGGGATAGTCTTACCATTTAAAGGATTCAAGAACAAAAAAGACTTAAAACTTAGGGTAGGTTCCTCTTAGATACTTGCTCACTCTTCAAAACATTTCAAACACTTCACAATTTCAAACAAATTTTCAAAACAAAGGTTTTATACGCATCCGTACATGGATCATTATAAAACACTTAAGAAAATTTCTATTCACACACTTCACATTTCAAAAACATTTTAAAGTGAGCTAAGTAACTAAGAGCCCATGGATAACCATGGATGTAAAGGGTGCTAACACCTTCCCTTTACATAACTTACCCCCCGAACCCAAAAATCTTTTAAAAGGTCTTTCCTGTTCTTTTATGCCTTTCCTTTGGATAAAATAAAAGTCGGTGGCGACTCTTGCTATCCGCAACATAACTAAAGTCAGTTCTCCCACCGTGTTACAGAACTGGCGACTCTTCTGGGGAATTAATAAAAGAGGGGTACCCTTAGGAATTAGATCACTTTAACTTTGTTTGCCTTATTTGCTTTATACTTACTTGTTGGGCTCTTATGTGTGAAAGGTCCTAACCCGGATCTAGTGTACCTTAGGTAAATGGCAATAAACCAAGGAAACTGTACGACGTATACCGATATGGTTGATCTGGTGGCCATAGTTAGTGTGACTTCTTGGTTGGTGCTTATGTTCCTTAAGTCAAGTTGAGGATAATATGAGGCTGCCATATGTTGTCAATGCACTAACTAACTTTTATAACCCTAGTTATCCCATCTTGGCCTTTAGAAAGTAGTGAGATAACCGGCTTTGGTGCAGACTGAAGTTGGTTGATACTCGATACTACGCTCATTGAGATTCTAAACTTGGAGGGTTTTGGTTGGCAAGTAAGTTGCCTACTGAACAACCACCCTTGTGAAGGATCAATGATATTGAGATCCCTTAGAACCTGGTTACTTTTATAGGACAGGATGAACCAACTAACTTCAGGGGAGGGTACTTACCTTTGAACCTCATGCAAGCCTTTAAACCTAGGGCTATTGTGTGACTTGTTTGTGTGTGCCACATGTTTGTGATTGAACATAACATCATGACATCATCATGCATCATAAGCATAGCATTTTCACTAACCATTTCAAGGACTAAAGGATTTATCTTTGTTCTTTGTTGCAGGTCATGGCTTCTGCTCGTAGAAACACCATCAGGATCAACTTTGTGGGCATACCTGCTAAGCTTAAAGAGTTGGTTTCTCAAGTGTCTGATCATTCCCAGTTTGTCAAGAGACATGGTCACCTATTGGATCTAGTCACCTCAGGGTTCAATGAAGACATGATGAGTGTCCTATTTCAGTTCTTTGATCCTAAGCACCATTGCTTCACATTCCCTGACTATCAGTTGGTTCCTACAATGGAAGAGTTCTCTAAACTTCTGGGTATACCTGTTCTTGATCAAAAACCCTTCACAGGCTTGGAGAAGGAGCTTAAACCAGAGGTTATTGCTGCAGCTCTACATCTGAAGAAGTCTGACATTGTTCTAGAAATGAGAAGCGGAGTTAAAGGTATTCTTGCTAAGGTATTAATGGATAAAGCTCAAGTGTTCTTGAAGGCTATGAGCTATGATGCTTTTGAGGAGATCTTAGCCTTGCTGATTTATGGCTTAGTATTATTCCCCAATCATGATCAGTTCATAGACGTTCATGCCATTAACATATTCCTGAGTCACAATCTAGTACCTACATTGCTTGGAGACATCCTACATTCTCTTCATACCCGTACTACAAGGGCAAGAGGAACTTTGATGTGCTGCATACCTTTGCTTTCTAGGTGGTTTATTTCTCACCTTCCTCGCTCAGTAATGAAGAATGAGCAAGGGTTCAGGTGGTCCAAAAGGATCATGTCACTCTCGCATTCAGATATTCATTGGTGCTCCAGATCTATGGAGAATGTCACTATCATTGACCGTTGTGGGGGAGTTTCCTAATGTGCCACTTCTAGGCATAAGAGGAGGCATCACCTACAACCCCTCTCTAGCTTTACGACAGTTTGGTTACGCTCGAAGTGATGGCCCACATGACATGTTGATTCAGGGCATTGTATTTGACTACGACAATGATCTTCAAGGTTACCGTCAGAGATTCATAAGAGCATGGGGAAAAGTAAACAAGGTTGACAGCAAGACTCTGGAGCCTAAGTACACTATTCCTATGGAGGCTTATCTCAGATGGGTGCGATCTCGTGCTCAAACTCTCATGATGCCATATCCTGCTATTTTGCCAGTTACCATGGAACCTGTTGCTGAAGGAGATACTGCTTATACCATCCTTCACCCAGACATGCCTACTGACATGGAAGATTTACAGAGATCCTGGATCCAGTTGAAGGAGCAAAGGGATACTTTCGAGGCTCATTACAAAGCAAGCCAAGAAAGAATCCTAGAACTAACAAAGCAACTTCACGAGGAACGGAATCTCAACTCATACCTCAACACAAAGAGGAAACGTCCATGGGAGACTTAAAACCCCATCTCTTGTATTTCATTTTTTGTAAGCCCAAGAGGCAAAACAAATTTATTACTAATAAAAGTTTACTTTCTTGATTATTTAAGCAAATTTAAATCCTGCGGTCCTTGGAAACATTGCATACGCATTTATACACCATATCATTGCATCACAGGTTTATTATGCACAGGTTTCTTATCTTCTCGCTGTTTATTTCAGCAATGGCTCTTGAACAAACAGTTAAGGATCTCCAGGCACAAAATGCACAGTTCCAAGAGCTGATCCTGAACCTGTCCAAGGGGCAGGATGAATTGAAGACACTGCTGGCCAAGAAGACTAAGAAGACTAGAAGATCAGGTGGCCTGATCAACATGGGAAGAAGGTTCAAAGGTCTTGCCAAGACCAAAGAACCAGTTGAAGATTATGAGTCTGAAGAATCTGAGAAAGAGGGAGGCAGTCTCCACAACACTATGGGGGACTCTGATTCTGAAGCCAACTACTATCATGAGCCTAATGAAGATAAGTTCAAAATGCTGGTGGATAGAATGGATGCTATGGAGTTGCAGAAGTCCTCTGGGCTGGATTTTGAGGATTTGAGTCTGATATCTGGGGTAGTCATACCCATTGGTTTCAAGGTTCCTACTTTTGTTGTTTATGATGGGGTCTCTTGTCCCAAGCTGCATCTGAGGTCTTATGTCAGGAGAATCCAACCTCATACTGCTGATAAAAAGTTGTGGATCCATTTCTTCCAAGAGAGCTTATCTGGAGCTCAATTGGAATGGTACTATCAGTTGGAGAGTGTCAACATCCGGGATTGGAATAATCTTGCTGAAGCCTTCTATAAGCAGTATCAATACAATGCTGATTTAGCTCCCACTCGCATGCAGCTGCAAAACATGTCTATGGGTGCTAAAGAAAGTTTCAAGGAGTATGCTCAGAAGTGGAGAGATTTAGCTGGAAGAGTACAACCCCCTTTAACTGACAGGGAATTGGTTGATATGTTCATGTGTACGTTGAATGGTCCTTTTTACAGTCATCTCATTGGAAGCTCATCATCTGGCTTCACTGAGTTGATAATGACAGGAGAGCGCGTGGAAAGTGGTATTAGGAGTGGCAAGATCCAAATGGGTACTTCTTCATCAGGTGCTGCAAAAAAGCCTCCCAGTGGAAAGAAAGAGTCAAATGCTGTTTATGGTCAACCTGGTCGTAATAGAAGACATCAGTCTGTGAGTGCAGTCCATATCTCCAATCCAAATCCTACAACACCAGAGCAGCCACAGGGAAATCAACAGAGGGCTAGAAGGCAGTTCACTAAGATCAACATGTCAATGACTCAGGCATTGCAACACTTGTTGAAGGCTGAACTTATCACCCTGAAAGAGGCTCCTCAGAATCCCAATGTTACCTCTCCCAGGTACAATCCCAATGCACGGTGTGCATATCATTCGAATTTTCAGGGACATGATACCAATAGTTGCTGGGTCTTGAAGAACAAAATTCAAGATATGATTGAGGCTGGAGAAATTGAGTTTGACCCTCCGGGTACTCCAAATGTGATCACTGCTCCCATGCCAAATCATGAGAAGACTGTCAATGCCATTGATGAAGATTCACATATCTATTCAGTTGCAGAGTTGACCACACCATTGTCTGTCATTAAGAAGAAACTAGTACAAGCTGGGTTCTTTCCAGGTTGTCGTGAAGATTGTTTGTATTGTACCTATAAGCCAGATAGCTGCTGGAGGTTGAGAGATGGAATTCAACATCTCATGGATAAATATACCATAATGTTTGAGAGGACTCCACCTTCCGTAGAGAGCATGGTTGATCATATAACCCAGCGTGCAAATATTGAAGAGGTGGATATGGTTGATAAAGTGCCGGTAAGAATTACTTCCAAGGGACCTATTAAAATCACTCATAAGGGTCCAATCAAGATTACTGTTGAAGGTCCTGTGAAGATTGTTGCTGAAGCTAGAGTGGCTCCTATGGTCATTACCACTCCTGGTCCTATTCCGTATACTTCTGATAAAGCTGTGCCTTGGCATTATGGGTCTGATGTTTATATCCATGGTGTTAAGCAGGAACCCTTAGCTGATATGCCTGTTGATGTTGATAATATTGCTGGATCTAGTAAGATCACACAAAGCGGAAGATTTTTCTCTCCTCCAGTTACTTCCAAGAATGCAGTTACTCCAGCTGCTACCTCCACCACTGATGCTCGGGGCAAAGGTCCTGTTATTGAACCTATACCTACTGATGGGCCAGCTGCTGATGATCTCTCTAAGCAGATGGAAGAAGTATTGAAAATCATTCGCAAAAGTAATTATGACATTGTTGATCAGTTAGGGCATACTCCCTCCAAGATTTCCATGCTGTCTTTGTTGTTATGTTCTGAAGCTCACGCCAAGGCTTTGATTAAGTTTCTGAAGACTGCTCATGTACCCAATGAAATTTCTGTTGACCAGTTTGAAAATTGTGTTGCCCACTTGACCTATGATAATGGGTTAGGTTTCTCTGATGCTGATTTGACTCCTGCCAAGAGGGATCATAACAGGGCTCTGCATATCTCAATTGAATGCAGGGGCACTACCCTGTCACATGTATTGATAGACAATGGTTCCTCTCTGAATGTGTTGCCCAAAGAAGTCCTGAATAAGCTTAGTCCAGAAGATGCTGTGCTGAAGCCCAGTAACATAGTGGTGAAGGCTTTTGATGGTTCGAGAAGAGTGGTACATGGAGAAATTGATCTCCCAATCAAAGTTGGTTCTCAGGTTTTCAATGCTACCTTTTATGTAATGGATATTCGTCCGTCGTATTCTTGTTTGCTTGGGCGTCCCTGGATCCATGAGGCAGGTGCTGTAACCTCCACATTACACCAGAAGTTGAGATATCCGGTAGAAGGAAAAGTTGTCACTGTTTATGGAGAAGAAGGATATGTTGTTAGTCATGTAAACACTTTTAAATATCTGGAAGTGGAAGGTGAATATGTTGAAACTCCGTGTCAGACATTTGAAGTGGTTCCTTGGATTGTTAATGATTATGAAGCTCCTCCTGTTGTCAAGAAAGTTCCTACAGTCACCAGGGTACCTCCAACAATGGCCTCCCTCAAAGATGCTAGAGCTGTGGTGGATGAAGAGTCCCAGAAAGTTGTTCGTCGTGCTCGTGCTGTTCGTATCACCAATCAGGGGATTATAAAGAACCAGATCAATGCTGTGGGTGACTATGATGAAGACTACAACTTGGATGCTTGGATTTTTCCTACTGTGGGTGCTGGACTCAATAATTGGGAAGCTGAAGATGTTATTCCTATCTCCTTTAGTCAGGAGTAAATACTATTACTGTGTTGTTGCTTTTTAAGTTTGTAATTTCTTGAACAATTAAAACTCTCAAGCCTTGTGCCTTACCCGGGGCACAATGGTGTGCTTGTTACGGGCTGTCATGTCATTTGCATACTTCATTCAATAAAAATCAGTGGACGTTTCGTTTTCGTAAATATTGTGTTCCTTGTCTTTCTTTTCTTTTATTTTTGTTTTATCAGCTATGTGTTCTTACACACACCCACATCACTAAAATGCAGATCCTCATCCACTCTGGATCCTGTTGATAACAGTTCTACTATTTCCAATTATAATTTCGAGAATTCGATCTATCAAACTGAAGACGGAAATGAGGACGATTGTGAAGTACCTGTAGAGCTTGCTAGGTTGTTACAACAAGAAGAGAAAGCTATACAGCCACATGAAGAGCCAGTCGAAGTTGTGAATCTGGGAACTGAAGAAAACAGGAAAGAAGTCAAGATAGGGGCTGAATTAGAGGATAGTGTCAAGAGCAGATTGATTCAGATGCTACGTGATTATGTGGAGATCTTTTCTTGGTCCTATGAAGATATGCCAGGGTTGGATACAGACATTGTGGTTCACCGTTTACCAGTAAAAGAAGATTGTCGTCCAAAGAAGCAGAAGGTTCGTCGCATGCGTCCTGAGATGTCAGAGAAGATTAAAGCAGAGGTAATGAAACAGTTTGATGCAGGGTTCTTAGCTGTGACTTCTTATCCTCAGTGGGTTGCAAATGTGGTGCCGGTACCTAAGAAAGATGGTAAGGTACATATGTGTGTGGACTACAGAGATTTGAACAAGGCCAGCCCCAAAGATGACTTTCCACTTCCTCATATTGATGTTCTGGTAGACAACACTGCTCAGCATAAGGTATTCTCCTTTATGAATGGTTTCTCTGGTTACAATCAGATCA
Source organism: Lathyrus aphaca (assembly GCA_963966055.1). Lineage (NCBI taxonomy): Eukaryota > Viridiplantae > Streptophyta > Magnoliopsida > Fabales > Fabaceae > Lathyrus > Lathyrus aphaca. The sequence continues at coordinate 704,693,067 of OZ014519.1, read as the reverse complement.
AGATGGCACCTGAAGATATGGAGAAGACAACATTTGTTACACAATGGGGCACTTTTTGTTATAAGGTGATGCCATTTGGTTTGAAGAATGCAGGGGCAACATATCAGCGTGCTATGGTGGCTTTGTTTCATGATATGATTCATCATGAGATAGAGGTATATGTGGATGATATGATAGCCAGGTCCCAGAATGAAGAGCGACATCTTGATCATTTGCATAAATTGTTTGAGAGGTTGAAGAAATACAAGTTGAGATTGAACCCAAACAAGTGTACTTTTGGAGTTAGATCTGGTAAGCTCTTGGGGTTCATTGTCAGTGGAAAAGGTATTGAAGTGGATCCTGTAAAAGTGAAAGCTATACGAGAGATGCCAGCTCCTCGTACTGAGAAGGAAGTTAGAGGTTTCTTGGGACGATTGAATTACATTGCAAGATTTATTTCCCAATTAACTGCCATCTGTGAGCCAATCATTAAGTTGCTGAAGAAAGACCAGGTGATGGAATGGAATGATGAATGCCAGACTGCCTTTGATGAAATCAAGAGATATCTGTTGGAACCACCAATTTTGATGCCACCAGTTGATGGAAGACCCTTGATTATGTACTTAACAGTGTTAGACAACTCAATGGGATGTGTATTGGGGCAACATGACGAGTCTGGTCGAAAAGAGCAGGCAATATACTACCTTAGCAAAAAGTTTACCGACTGTGAAACAAGATACTCACTGCTCGAGAAAACTTGCTGTGCTCTGGCATGGGCTGCTCGCCGACTAAGACAGTATATGTTGACTCATACTACCTTATTGATTTCGAAAATGGATCCAATCAAGTACATATTTGAGAAACTTGCTCTCTCCGGAAGAATTGCAAGATGGCAAATGATCTTGACAGAATATGACATACAGTATACTACTCAGAAGGCCATTAAAGGAAGTGTTGTGGCTGATCATTTGGCTCATCAAGCAGTGGATGATTACCAGTCAATGAGTTTTGAGTTCCCTGATGAAGACATTATGATTATTACCAAAGAACCTGGACAATATGACGGACCTGAACAAGGATCCCGATGGACTATGGTTTTTGATGGTGCCTCTAATGCACTTGGTAATGGTGTTGGTGTTGTGATCAGTTCCCCTGAAGGTTGTCATACCCCGATTACTTCCAGACTTTGTTTCTATTGTACCAATAACATGGCTGAGTATGAGGCATGTATCCTGGGTATTAAAGCTGCTATTGATATGAAGATTCAGTTCCTTAATGTGTATGGAGATTCAGCCTTGGTAGTTAGTCAGATCAAAGGAGATTGGGACACCAAGCATGATAATCTCATTCCTTACAGAGAGTATGTGTTGTCTTTGATCCCACATTTCAAAGAAGTTACCTTTGGACATATTCCACGAAGAGAGAATCAGTTGGAAGATGCCTTAGCCACCATGGCATCCATGTTTGAGATCAGTTGGGATGATGAAGCTCCCAAGATTACTATTGATAGATTTGAGAAGCCTGCATATTGCAATGAGATTGGTACTGAAGAAGCAGAGGAGAAGCCTTGGTTTTATGAAGTGAAAAGGTATCTTGAAGCCCAGGAGTTCCCTGAAGGGGCATCTGTCAAAGATAGGAAGTTTCTGAGGAGATTCTCTGCTAAGTTCTTTTTGAGTAATGGCATTTTGTACAAGCGCAATCATGATTCAACTTTGCTTCGTTGTGTGGATAAGAAGGAAGCAACAGAGATCATGGAAGATATGCATGATGGAATCTTTGGCACTCATTCTAGTGGTCATACTATGGCAAAGAAAATATTGAGAGCATGTTACTATTGGTCTACCATGGAAGCTGATTGCTATCAACACTCCAGAACGTGTCACAAGTGTCAAATCTATGCTGATAAAGTACACATACCTCCATCACCATTGAATGTGTTGACTTCTCCTTGGCCTTTTGCCATGTGGGGCATTGATATGATTGGTGAGATCAAGCCTACTGCTTCTAATGGACATCGTTTCATCCTGGTTGCTATTGATTACTTTACTAAGTGGGTAGAGGCAGCTTCATTTGCATCTGTTACTAAGAATGTTGTGGCTCGATTCATTAAGAATAATCTCATATGTAGGTATGGCATCCCTAAAAGGATTATTACTGACAATGGCTCTAATCTGAACAACACTATAATTACTAACCTCTGTACGCAGTTCAAGATTAAGCATCACAACTCTTCTCTGTATCGTCCAAAGATGAATGGGGCAGTTGAAGCTGCTAATAAGAATATTAAGAAGATTATACAGAAAATGACTGTCACATAAGGATTGGCATGAGATGTTACCATTTGCTCTTCATGGTTATCATACTACAATACGTACTTCAACAGGGGCAACCCCATTCTCCTTAGTATATGGTATGGAAGCAGTTCTGCCCATTGAAGTTCAGATCCCCTCCTTAAGAATTATGAAGGATGCAGGCTTGGATGAAGATGAGTGGATTCAGACTCGACTTGACCAGATAAATTTGATTGATGAGAAAAGGTTAGCAGTTGTTTGTCATGGCCAGATGTACCAGAAACGGATGATCAAAGCTTTTAACAAGAAGGTTAAGCCAAAGGTATATCAGGCTGGTGATTTGGTAATCAAGCGTATCATATTACCACAGGGTGATCCTAGGGGCAAATGGACTCCTACATATGAAGGACCATTTGTAGTCAAGACAGTATTTTCAGGAGGTGCCATGATACTCACTACTATGGGTGGTGAAGATTTTCCACAGCCTGTAAACGCAGACATAGTTAAAAAATACTACGCATAAAAAGAGACCCGCTAGGTTGACTGGCCTAGGCAAAAATAAGGGCATCCCGGCAAACCAAAAGGGTTTGGGCAAAAATTAGGGATATATATAAAAAATGTACACCCGGCAAGTCGAAAACCTGAAAGGGCGGCTTGGGCAAAAAAGGGTATCCCGGTGGATTGAAAACCTGAAAGGGCAATCCAGGCAAAAGTTAGGGATTAAAGCGTATGACTATGTCTCGTTTGGATCACCCATGAAACTACAACCAGTTGTGCTACTTAATCAAGCTCGAACAGATAAAGCTCAATCCAATCGTTTCCGTTTCAACAGCAGAAGATGAGATACTTGAAGATAATGGCAATAGTAGAATTGAAACTCAATAGGATTATTTCCCACATAGCTGATTTTCTTTGTTTTGTAAAATTTTACGACAAATTCCTCTTACTAGGATTTCTGTCTCCTTGTACAAACTTACCTGTGTATAGGTCATTTTTTGATATAAATAAAATTTCATCTTTGAATCCAGATTTACTTTTACCCTATTTACATAAGCAAAACGTCCATTGGTTGTGTTTGAATGTATGTATGCTTTTGAATATGCTTGATGTTTACCAGAAATGCATAAATGCTTAATATGATTGATGTTTACCAGAAATGCATGAAAATGCAGTAATAGTATTTACTAAGGACGAACGAGGGAGGGATTCCAATGAAGCTTCACCAGTTCATCCCTACAAGACAGTTACAAAATCCCCAGTAGGGCAAATCCATCTTCATGAAGTACTTCAAGTCACATCTCCCCGGGAATTTATATCCATCTCTTTTATCCTCATACGGATAGTCTGGAATTTATCTTTCCAATAGGAGTACGACGAACGAAGACGGGAGGTTATGTATGCCCTACTATCAAACGAAGACGGGAGGTTATATATACTATATTATCAAACAAGACGGGAACGAGTTCCTCATATTCTTCAGCAACGAATCGGGATTTATTTTCCCTGGTCAGCAGTTGTTATACGAAGATATTTAGACGCTCCAGGCTGCATGATGCATACATACATCATTTACATCATAACATACATAGATACATAATACATTACTTAAGCGCATCATATTATACATGCATACATAATGCATAAACTAATGTTACCTTGCAGAATGTTATAATCTTATTTTTCAGGTTAATTCTCCAGCAGACAGACTTCATCAACAACTTGTGACTTTGGGCCGTTTTTTATCTTCCTAAAGGTTACATCATTTCCTCGGGACGTTGTTTATCCTCCTGAAAGCATATTATTACCTTGGGCCGTTGTTTATCTTCCCAAAGGTTACATCCTTTCCTCAGGACGTTGTTTATCTTCCTGCAAGCATATCACTTCCTCAGGACGTTGTTTATCCTCCTGAAAGCATATCATGACTATTGGGCCGTTGTTTATCCTCCCAAAAGTTATACTTATACCTCAGGACGTTGTTTATCCTCCTGAAAGCATATCTTGACCTTGGGCCGTTGTTTATCTTCCCAAAGGTTACATTATTTCCTCAGAATGTTGTTCATCCTTCTGAAAGCATATCACTACCTCAGGACGTTGTTTATCCTCCTGAAAGAATATCTTGACCTTGGGCCATTGTTTATCTTCCCAAAGGTTACATTATTCCCTCAGGACGTTATTTATCCTCCTGAAAGCTATTACCACTACCTCAGGACGTTGTTTATCCTCCTGAAAGCATATCTTGACCTTGGGCCGTTGTTTATCTTCCCAAAGGTTACACCATTACCTTAGGACGTTGTTTATCCTCCTGAAAGCTATCACTATTACCTCGGGACGTTGTTTATCTTCCTGAAAGCTATCATTATATCTTCATATTTTGGACTGCTTTATCCTCCAAGAAATGTATCTGAAGAACTTTTCTCCAAGTGGCATCTTTAAGCCCACTCAAGCATATTCAACTAGTCATCCGTATCACTCTACGCACCGGTGAGTGCAAATTTTTGGGCTTTTGTGTTCAATCCCCTTCAACCTTCCAGGTCATGACTAGCAAATATACCAATCTAATCCCTCAGGTTTCAGAAAATTGAACAGGGGCAGCTGTTGCACCCCAAAATTTGCCCTCACAATACAAGACTTTGTGTGCTAAGAGGTTCAAAAGACCTTTCATGAGGTTCATGAAGTTTACAAGATACTTTATGAGGTTCACAAGGTTCACAAGGTTCACAAGGCTCACAAGACCTCCCATGAGATTCCCAAGACATCTTATGAGGTTCACAAGGTTCACAAAGTTCACAATTGGTCAGAAGATTTGACAATTCCCTCAGACAATGCATCCTCCTAAGCAGTGCATCCAAAACTAGGGTTTTTGACTTTAATCAGGCTAAATGGATTTCCAAGACTTCAAGTGAGTTTCATAACATCTTATATGTGTCTAAAAAATCCTCATGACAAGTTTCAAGACTTTTCTCAAAGGTTTGCTCAGTCAGATGATCAGATAAGTCAAAATCAGTCAAAGCAGTTAAAAAGTCAAACTGAGATCAACTGTGGTAAAACCAAAGTCAAACTTCATGATTTTTTGCCAACATCGAGTATATGAAGTAAAATTCATCATTTGATCAAGGGTTGATCATGATTCATCAAGGAGGTTTTAGATCATCAAGAATCAGGAGTTTCTAAATTAGGGTTTCCTCAGGAAAAGTCAACTGAACTTTGACCAGCCATAACTTTCACATGCTTCATCACCAATTTTCCATCCAAAGCTCATTTTGAAGGAAATTGAATTCTCTACAACTTTGTGTCTCACAAGCCAAGCCCAAAAATGCTTCATTTGGAAGGTATGAGCTAAGACATTATAGGTCCTTTTGAAAGTCAACAAAAAGTCAACAACTTCAAAAGGGCATAACTTGAGAATGGTAAATGATATGGACATGAAACCAGTGGGGTTGGTTAGAGGACTCTTCAAGCTTTCCAAAATGTCCAAGAACACCCTCATAGCATTAAAATTGAAGGATGTGTGCCCTTGCAAAGTTGGGAAATTTTTGGTTGGTTTATGAAGAAAATGGAGGTTTAAAACCAATTTTTTCTAAATGGGCTTGCCATATGATGATCCAATCCATACCAATACTTCATGCACGACCCAAATCTCTAAAATTCAGATTTTTCATCATTTTATTTTATTTATTTTGATTTTATTCATTTAAAATCATTTTAAATTAAAATAAAATAGAAAATTAAATATTTAAATGAGATTTTGTTTCTAGAAAGTCATAAAAGTGATTTAGATCAAATTAGTATGAGAATCATGGTGATTGGCTTGAAATAGAAAGGTCTAATTCTCAAATATTTGAAGTTTAAGACTTAATCTTTTTCAATCTTTTTCAATCAAATTTTCCACACAATGATCCATTCTTTTGACCTAAATTCATTACACTATAAGTACACAACACAAACCTAATGCAAAGGGACGAAAATTTTGCCTCCAAGAGTAAGTTGCAATTTTCAAAATTCATCACAAAAACTCCAATTCGGTTTCCATATAACAAGGCTTGTTAAGGTATTTTAAGGACATGAGAATGATCCTTGGACTTCACTTATCACGTACCAATGCTTATTTGCATCCAAGCCACCCTATAATGCATGAACCGAACCATACATGTTCTTCATATATTTTTTTCCGATTCACTTCATTTACTTGTTTATAATGAATTTTAAAGATGTATTGATGTTTGTTGTTGACTATAGATGGATTCTGGACAGGTTTTGTGAAGTTTCATCACCTAGAACGAAATCCACCATTTATAGGGTTTCGGTTGAGCTTTAGGGCTTTGTGATTCATCAAGTATAAATAAATTCTGAAACCGTGAATCAATTCCAAATAACTTATAGACCTTGCTTGCATTCTTAATTTGATAAAATTGAACTGTTTTGAGGGTGTTTCAAATTCGCAGGTTTCTTGTGTTTTAAAATTCGCAGGAAATTCTATAGGTGAATTCGCAGCAAATTTTGCAGGTCTGGAGGAAGAAGAAGAAGTTTCGCGCGCCTGAAAATTCAAATATTTGAAATTATATTTTATGTATTTGTTCCTGTTTTGTATCACGGGTGCGTGCGTAGCCCAGTGGTGAGGGAGGCGTGTATAATGCTTGAGGGTTTTGAGTTCGAATCCTGGAAGCACCATCTTTTTATTGTTTTTCATAAAATTCATCAGGTTTAATATATAATTAATTAAAGCCATTATATTAACAGAAGCGCCCTCCCGGCTGGAATGGTAAGTGTGTTTGTGTTCTGTGCAAAGGTCCTGGGTTCGATCCCCCCCAGGCCTTTTGTTTTGTTTCTTTTTTCATGATTTTCAGGATTAAACAACAAAACCAATTGGACCCTTTTCCTTATCACCAAGCGCGCGCTGGCCCAGTGGTTGATCTTGTTGGCTGGAGGTTGTGAAAAGCAGAGGGGCTGGGTTCAATTCCTAGCCAAGGTAAGTTCTTTTTTTTCTTTTTTTTCTCTATTATTTATTTTATTTGTTTATTATTAATATTAATTAAAACTATAATCCTAATTTAATAAATCCTAATATATTTCTATAAACCAAGATTAACCCTAAAAATGTTTTTTCTAAAACCCTAATTGTAAGTATTAGTTTATTTATTTATTTTAATTTTATAGTTCTTGCTTGCATTTTAATAATAAATAAATATTAATGTTTTTCTTAATAATCAAACCCTAATTTTCTTCTATTTTAAAATTTAATCCTATTTTATTTAATCATGTACATATTTTATAATTTGATAATTTAAATATTGTTTAAAATAATTAAAATTTTGTAAATATAATTATAATTAATTTTATTTTCATAATATGCCTATGTTTTATAACTTATTCATAATTTATTTTTTATATGTAAATAATTTTTTTTAATATATGTTTAAAAATAGTTAAAAATTGCTAATTTAATTTTGTAATTATAATTTTATTTTCATAATATGTTTATAATTAACTTAATTTTTATAATTTGCATATAACTTAAAATTTCATAATAATTAATATAATTGTTTATATTTTATTCTTAATCTTAAAAAATAATTGTTCATTAATCTTTTACTATTTTTTGCTTATATTATTAACTATGTTTATTTTTATATTTATTTATTACTAACCCCATTGTAATTTATTATTATTATTATTATTTCACTAACCCAATTATTATTATTATTTATTTTTGCTTATTATATTTAATTTGCTTTAATTATTATTATGTAATTGTTCCCGGATGTAATATTTTAATAGTATTTAAATATTTATTTTTTATGCTATGGTTAGTAAATAGGGAGTGCAACATGTTTGTATATTTAAAATTAATTTAGATCACTAATTTAAAAGTTAAATTTTAAAATTGTACACTCACACACGTAAGTCGATCTTTGATCGCCATCTCACTTCCTTAGGGATACCTCTCGTGTTGCCTAAAACAAAAGGTCAAGTAGGGTGTATAAAGCAAAAGTCCCTAATTTCACATCATCTAGTCCCTTAACAGATAAAAGATCAAGTCCCTTTCGAATGTTGCCTTCGTAAAGATCTTGTCCCTTTCGAATAAAGATGATAAGTCCCTTTGAATTGCTTATACACCCCACAGTTGCCTAAATAACAGATGTCCCTTCATTTGTCCCACACATCCAAGGTAATGACTACCTATTCCTTAATAATAGGGATAGTCTTACCATTTAAAGGATTCAAGAACAAAAAAGACTTAAAACTTAGGGTAGGTTCCTCTTAGATACTTGCTCACTCTTCAAAACATTTCAAACACTTCACAATTTCAAACAAATTTTCAAAACAAAGGTTTTATACGCATCCGTACATGGATCATTATAAAACACTTAAGAAAATTTCTATTCACACACTTCACATTTCAAAAACATTTTAAAGTGAGCTAAGTAACTAAGAGCCCATGGATAACCATGGATGTAAAGGGTGCTAACACCTTCCCTTTACATAACTTACCCCCCGAACCCAAAAATCTTTTAAAAGGTCTTTCCTGTTCTTTTATGCCTTTCCTTTGGATAAAATAAAAGTCGGTGGCGACTCTTGCTATCCGCAACATAACTAAAGTCAGTTCTCCCACCGTGTTACACCATCATGCAATACTTATGATCAAGTCTCTCAAGTAGGATACTTGTCGCGCCTCTCAAGCGTGATTATTAAGTTTAGTCTTTCCCGATGAGACACTAATTCCCTCATGCGATATTATAGTTAGTTTGGAGAATTTAAGTCCCTCAGACATAATTGTATATAACCTGATTTATGAGATTATAAGTCCCTCAGGGGAGGAATTTGACCTACTTGAGTGGGACTTCCATTGATCCCTCAAGCAAGACTTGTGATTAAGTCTCTCTTTATTTGAATTCTTCATAAAAGTTGTAGCCTTGGAAGTTAGATTTCTTTTTCCTATAATCTCACCTCAATCAATGTTACGAAGCTCTAAATATGATTAAAATACTTTACAGAGGTAAAACAAACATGATGCCATTTACTCGAACCGTGTCACTATTTTAATATAAATATGATGTGAAAATTTGGTATCATAAGAATTGAGCCACTTTGATATACAGTGTGCCCCAATTTATCGACAGAAGGTTTAGTTAGATCCACTATGCTTGAAGGTGAATTTCTATTTGTTGTTAGCCCTGTATTGGAATTTGATAGAAAGTTTATATTGCGTCTTTGCATATAATTGTGTCACTTTAGATTTTAAAGTTTGAAAACGGCGATATGTTTGAAAGGTGTGCCACTATTGGCAGTCACATGTATTTTTTTTTCTAATTTCCTACCACTCTCTATGTGCTAGTCATCTAATTTCTCTTTAATCATATCTTTCATAGTATAATACTATGAAATTGTGTGGTTAAGATGATTTCAATTTGGTTTGATCTTTACCATGAATATTCTGAATCTTTATTAAAACCTATAAAAAAAACTCATTACTAGTAAAAGCACTCAAAATTAACAAATTAACGTATGAAAGACATATTATGATAAATTCTTATCACTCGATACTGATGAAATTGCATGAACTTATTTGCGGAAGCCACATCAGAGGGAGTTATCTGAATCACATATTGATGATGGATGGTTATTACTGGTCGACTAAGATGAAAGGAAATGTGAACTACATGAACATGTTTGATAAACTTGTGAGGCACTTGGATCTAGATCACACCACAACCGAAATTATCCAATGTGTAACCTCTCATATTTGTTTTATCAGCGGGGCCTGGATATCAATGGTCATTTCCCCTAATGCTAGGGTAACTTAATTTCCTACTCGAGGGCATGAATTATTTCGCCAAATGGATCAAGGCATATGTTGTGTCTAATATCACGATGAATATGTATGTTGCTTCTATTGGAATAAAAAAATTCGTAGATTAGGGATGTTAGATGCATTGTATGAGACAACCAAACCAATAATCTTAGGTTAAAAGCCTATGAGACTTCTGAGTGAATGTAGAACCCCTTCCATGATTCTCCAAACCTCTGATGAAAATATGTTAGAACATCTGATACAACATCCTCAATCTTGAATCACAAGGATTATCAAATCTGCTCAAAGCAATTGATTTTTAATCCTTGTAGGAATAACCCTTGTTCGATTCCAGCATATTCTAAATATCACATAGATATTCCTCTTCATGTTGTCTTCTTCTGTTGTCGTGCAAGTTGTTAAGATTTCAAGGTTGCCCCCTTGACTCAAGCTCTTAAGATTCTCTTTGAACGAATCCTAATTACCTCAATTGTGTGAACTCATCCTTAGGGTAAAGAAGTATGAGTTTTTCCTTGCATGTTGTTTATGGACGGTGAAAATAAATCACCTCCACTATCTTCACTTCCATGCTTCCAAGAAAGCACCTCCTAGTCTGAACAATAACTAGCAGACTCTAGTATACATCTGAATTTCCTTGATTGGACTTGATCATCATATCAAGTTTCTTCAACAACTTAGCCAACAAGAAATCATCAAACCTCCAGAGCATGATTTTGATAATTCATCTTACCCCTTCTATCCAGTCTGACTTCAGCATACATGATTATACCACTCAACCATGTACCTAGTTACATAAGACACAATCATCACAATAACATCCCTCTGCTCCTGACTTTGGAATGATATGTGTCTTCAAACTGATTGATATTTACAAGAACATAACCAGGTAATGACAACTACAAGCTATTTTCAATTATTACTCCAGTATCACACACTATTGGAATCCTTCAATCAGAATATATGCAGCGGAATCACTAAAGAACAACTTCAACTTGCCCTAGACAAGATGTCAAGACATCTTTCAGGACACCATCTAAGAGAACTACCACTCATCTTGTTTGTTGTTGTAGAACCCTTCAGACAATAACTCCTCTTGTTTAATCACCAAAAAGTACTCCATGGATCTCATCAGAAAACATACCAGGATTCCTGCTTTGATACCAATTGAAATTCTAGTTATGCAGATACTCCAATGTCCTATCTTAATTTTAAGATAATGATTAATTCACTTTTGGAAACAAGAGAAATACACAGGTGCTATTTCGAAGTGATGCAACGCAAATACCAACAGATGTTGAGACATCATGTTGGGACATCTTAGTCAAAAACATATAATATAAATATGTTAATTGCAGAATAATAGGAACACATAATATGTTGACCCAATTCGGTGTTAACAAACCTACATCTGGGGGATACCAATCCAGGATGAAGACTCCATTAAATCATACCATTATCACAAAGTTAATCTCTCTCATATACAACTTTGTGTCCTAATCACTACCCTAATGAACATCTTTAGCAAAGCTAAAGTCCACCATTTATAACTCTGATAAGAGAACCTAATCACATAATGTCCATATTTAATTAACTAATTTAATCAAATAATATTGCGTATTTTTCTCGATTAATTTTTGTTAGGTGTTGTTTTTTCGTTTGTGTTGTTAATTTGTTTTAGTTGGTATCAAGTTGATAGTTAAGTCGTGTTTGGGTGATCGAATTAATTAAGTCGAATAATAAAATAATTGTTAATGATATAATATTTATTTGGGCTTAGTTATAGTGTGAGAGAAGTAAAGTTGGGGTGCTATTTTAGGCCCATAAGAAATTAGTTGATTAGTGAGGTTTTAGAGATAATACGATGAAAAACCTAAGTAGAAGGTTAATCAGAATTTTGTAAGAAGAGAACAAGTCTTGAGGAAGAACAAGAGGCTAGGTTGGATTTTCGTAGATATTTTTGGTCAGTAGATTCAAGCTGCCTTCAATCCAAGGTAAGGGTGGAGTTCGAATTCCATAACTGGGATTATATAATTTGTATGTAGGTTGGGGTTTCGTATAATTATTGATGTGTTTTCGTATGATTTGTTGCTGGAATTCGTATGAATATGATATGTATAATATGATGTTCTTGTTGTGTTACTGTCATGGAAGTTGTTTATGTTGTTGTATCTATTGTTGCATTTGTTGAACTGGCTGTTGCCGGAAAATCGTGTAGAGAATAAGATTAGGATTCGTAAAATCAGTCGTAGAAATTAGTAGATGAATAGATATAGAAAATTTGACATCTAAAATCAATGTAGAAACCCATTTAGGCTTGAATCAAAGTGAGAATTGATGAACCTGTAGCAGAAAACTGGACTAATGTGAAGAACAAGATTTTGCGTAACGAATATGAGTTACGCGCATTGAAGGTTTTTACTCAGGTGTTACGCGTAAAAGTATAGGCCATTATGCATAAGGATGAGCGGGAAAAGGTATGTTACACGTATTTAAATTTTTTACACGTATGGGCAAGTTGGGCTTGAGGTGTTACATGTAAGGGATGATGTGATACGCGTATGGGCATAGTGGGGTGCATAAAGTGCAGTTTTTGGCGATTTGTAATGTTTTCGCATCCGTTTCGAGTTGAGTTGATCTTAGACTTTAAGTAGGAATAAAATAAGTTGAGTACAATAGATTTGAGGATTAAAAATGATTAATTCAGAAGTCTAATTAATTAATTAAGTCGTAATTAGCCGTTTTTCGTGTTGAGGTTGTATTAAGTTTTTATAAGTTGTGTTGTCCCGATCTTGGGGAAATTATTAAGTTGCAGGTCTTTTGACCAATGTTGATTCATGTTGTTAACTTGTTAAGTTGTTGTTCATGTTTTTATTGTATGCCATTCATAGTTGCATACATTTTCATATTTTCAAGTTGGAGCAAATGCTCAATTCAAGTTGGCCTGGATTGGAAAATACGTTGTTGATACCTCAATAAACTGACAGAAATTTCAAGTTGGGAGTTTTACTCCAAATGGTAACACATGCATATATAAGTTGATTCGCATTTTATCTATGTTGATATTTGTTGTTGGTTGCGATATGTACGCTGATGTTGTTAGTTGTGTGAAGTGGTGTGATTGTATGATTTCTTGCTTACGTATTGATTATCATACTCCGTTTATGTTATTCTATATCTCACTCCTTTTGTTTGAATGTTGCCCTTTGTTGGTAACGTGCAGGTAACCAAGAGTCAAGTACTTAGTAGCTTCGAGTTGGTGTTTGTCGCTCTGATACGTAATACTTCGGGGGGGGGGGTGAACACATGTTTTATTTTACGTTGGATTTCTATTTAGTTGAAAGATTTGTTTTAGTTGTTTCATGTTGAAAACCATGTTGAAGTAGTTTAAAGTTGCAAGCGTTGATGTCATTTTAAAGTTGTAATAGGTTGAATTTGCTGCGTTGTTTTTGAAGTATTTTATTAATGCTGTTTTGTTATTTGATTATTTAGTTGAAAATGTAATATCCCATGTTTTAGTGAATTTTTTTATAACTCTGATTTAATTTATAAGTCGGGTAGAATGGGGTGTTACAAATCACATCCTTCATAACCTGTGTAGCATCTGTCTTCTTCCATCACAGAACCTGTCATGGTTTCTGGACCTCCAAGTTATCTTGGACATGATTTAAAGCTTCGTCTAAGAAAAATAAACCAACAATTACCTAAAGGCTTATGGTAGTGTACATGCACCTATGTCGTCCTCTCTGCATTTCATACTGCAGAGGGGAACTACAACCCTAAGAACCAACGACTCTCAAAACCTAAACCCTTATTTTTACAAAAGAGAACTAGGTTACAATTGTTACATAAGGCATAATATCATCCTAGGTCTAAATTTTCTTTTAATTCTTCTAATTTTCTTGGGCCTTCTAATTCTGTCTTGATCCATCCTTTAAAAGCATAACAAATCTTACTCAAATTTGTTTGACAATTAACTTGCTAAATTAGTAAGAATGCCTGCCAGCTGCTAAGACATCTCCTTCAACATCTTTGTCGATGTCCAAATTTCTTCAGCTTTATCATCAATGTGTTTTTACCAAAATTTAGTCAAACATCACGAGCTTTCAATCCCCCATTTCGATAAATTTTGGCTAAAACACTTCTTGAACGTCTCTTCACCCTGAGTGGCAGATATGATAGGAATATTGTGCAAACTGTGTTCATGTTAGTTTACATGAGGAAGAAGATAATTCCAACTCCCCCTAAACCTGTGAACTAGTACTGCCACCCTTGAGGAAAGTAGTAAGCTGGAATGAGCAAGTTAGAAGAAGGTTTTGACAAACAAAAGATACCTTCTTCAAACACACTCCTCCTCCGGAGAATATTTGTATACATTATAGATCTCAGGATGTAGCACATGTAACTTAGATCACTTGGCACAACCTTATTCTTCAACTTAGGTCACCAAACACAAACTGGAAACAAACATACATGATGTTAGAGCATCTTGCTTAACATTCTTGTAGAGAATCTGTAAGAACACCCGATGCACCTCCTGACCTAGTATCCCATACACCGCCTTTTTAGCTAAAAATTGACAAAATTAACCAAGGCATTTCCATACCCAACCAATACGAGCCCATATTTGAGCGAACATTTTGAGTTAAATGCCACAGAGAACCTGATACTGATATGCACTGAACCAAGAACCTCCTTATATAGCCAAGACTCCTCTTAGATTGTAACAAAATCTTTAAAAATAATAGAAGGAAATTTATGAAGATGTAATTCCAAGAATGTAACTTCACAAAAGATAATGCGCACCGGCCAAGAATACTTTGACTGTTTCTTATAAGGAAAATCGTCCAACATAAAGTAAGTAACAAAAAACATGTTTCTCACGCACATGTTCTCCACTGGCCAAGGCCAACCTTCCATAAGACCAATTTCTCATAATTATGTTTTACAACAATGTCCTGACATCATGTCCGACATTGTCTAGTCTTCCAAAGATTTTCCTTATTAGACATATCTAGAGTATCTTTACAGGAATCCGCAGAGAAAAATAAATTCTCTCAGACTGGTCAATGATTCTTTAAGCATCCAACAATAATCATATATTTTGTATTGTCAAGCCTCTTCCAACTTGCAACAATACAATGTCAAGATATCACACTTCACATCTTTATCCCTCCTGGATGAAAAAATCTGTTTGAAACTGACCACAAGCTTGGTGTCGACTACACCCCTGCAGTATATCCTTAGATCAAAAGGCAACTCCCCATATCTAAGAAAATTTATGCTCCCCCTGAGCACCTGCGTAGAAATGAATAGAAAACATAAGATGCATCTTCAATGTCTTCAAGAGCATCACTCTCTGTCCAGCTACCTGTTGAAGCACATTCATTTTGGCACCACTATCCCTTATGACAAGAAATAGTTGTCAATCACACATGAAAACCATCATACTATCTGTGAGGCACATAAGGATTTCCATCCTCATAGTAACAAACTGTTGGAATAACATCAAAATTAATTTGTTTTCCTCCCATCAGTGTCATATACTGGATATGTGCTTTACAAAAAGCATGACTTGCTAGACAGAGTCCTTCCATAAGATATTTTTTAAAAGATAGATAGTCACCAACTCTTTAAAGGCATACATTCCTATTATTCTCCCATATGATAATCTGGAATACTTCTGATCAGTTGTTGATTATCCATATAAAGACTTACAAGCAATCAAGACCTGATCTACTTCAGTCTTCTCTACATTCTCTTTCCAAGACAAAACTTTTACTTCATCGTTCTTCCATATGACTATGTAGATGCTTCTTAGGCAATAATCTAGGTAACAATCTCCAGAACCCGAGCATAATCATCCTTCACATAGGATATTCAACCCATATAATTTCCTAACACCAAGTTAGAACATCTTCCACACATCAAGACAAAGTTTTTGATATGCTCCACCAACTGAACTTACTATAGCATAGTAATCCAAAGAACTAAAGAAACTTCAATCAACATTGTGCCACCAGCTTGAATAAGAACTCCAGAAAGAGAGAAATAAACTCTCATCCACCTTCAAGAAGAAATAATCTCCTTGAGTCTTCAACTCATCACCCTTCTACCCAAGAGTAACGTGTTCCAAGACAATCCTTAAGACTCACCAGCTGCCACATACTGATTATCTTGATTCTTTGAATCCACTTTTGAGATCAACCAATTGACACATTTTGATAACCTCCTTCATAAATCCTCGTATGAAAAGGCCAATTGCCACATAATGTCTTCTTCACGTTTGTCAGAACTCTCACAAAGATATCTTGATCTACAAAGTGAAACTCGATCTTCAAGTTACATGTATCCACTTGCTCAATAATAATACACACTCAGACTCCCTAAGCTATGGATAATGTAACATCTTCTCCTTCTTACAACTCCCGCAAACTGCCATGAGAACGATCTTTTTGAAGCATCATTGTTCATTCATGTATATCACCCTATCTTGAATTGATGTTCCACTCCACTAACTAAGATTCTGATGTTGAACTAGATGTCAGAACATTATGATTCAACATCTAGAGATTGAATTCAGCTCCTTCTTATGCCACTTGAAAGAACTTCCTCCCTTTACACAACAAGAGTCTATTGCTCTCATAGACTTTATTCACCAACTAAGTTTGAGTAGACAACCTCAATTTTATTGATTTTGTAGTTATGTCATACAATCTCGCACATTGATGAATACTGATCATACCTGGAGATCAGGATCCGATATGGCTGGCGTCGAGCATTGTTGAAGGACGGTTGGCGATGAGGAGAGGACGGGGGTGTACCTGCAAGGCACTCCGATGCTAAAGTAAGAGGTCGAGCAAAGAGCGTGCAAGTACGAGTATTAAGGTGAGAGAATTGAATACCTGGCCCTCTCCTATAAGAGGGATTATATACTGGTCCAAGAGGGTGTTCATTGACCCAGAATATTGGGCGTGGATTGTGGATCCTGCCATAATCGATGGTGATTAGGAACTAGCCGTTGGGGCGAGAAAGATTCCGCTCGATAGATCCGTTGCCCGACAGGGGAGTTATCCGACCTTGGGTAGGTCGAGGTGTTGGTTTCATATTCCGAGCATGGTCGGGTTTTCCGGGCCGTTGGGCCGCGAGACAGGTATGGCCCAATCCTGATGTTTGGGCCAGTCCGGAACAGGAGCCCCCCAAGTCGTTACTTTCGGTCGAGGAAGTGATGACTTGAAGTTAGCTCGATGCTCGAAAATACTGGCTAACGTCAGGGATCGACTTTCTGGGCACCCAAATTGTAGGTCGGCGTAAGGGAAGTAGAAACGAAAAGGTGGCGTGTTTCGGGATTCGTGCCAATTTAATGTTCTGACGGCTATCATAGGGCCTAGCGCGTAGGTCATTATTGCCTATGGATAGGGGTCACGCTTCAGTGCACGTGCCCTTTTCCCTATAAATAGTGAGGTTGTCCCACAGAAACAACTTTTCGCTTCGTCTTCTTCCTCCCTTAGCTGCTCGCGCAACTGCCTGCTGTTTACTGCTGCCGATCACCGTACGCCGTCGTCGACCACCGCACTTCCCAAAATAGTTCTTCGTAATGGCATCACAAGCTCAAGGTTAGATTTATGTTCTGCTTTTTTAGACCTAGTTTTTGAGAAGTAGTGATGCATGCGATTTAGGACTTGGTTTTATCAGTATATTAGGGTAATGTAGAAATTTTAGGTTTTAGTAGTAGTCGTATTCTGCCTATTCTGGATTATGGTTCACGGTGGGCGGTGATCTCGGTCGAGACTCGACCGAAGCTAGGGTTTTACGTCCCTTTGAGCGTTGAACGTCTGTCACGAACATCGATCGCTCGGGGCTTTTTCTCGGAAACTTGTTTTCGGGCTGCTGAGCGCCCTTTCACTTGATAGGTAGTGGAATGGTGGATTTGATATTCTGATCAAATTCACTAACGCCTTTCCTCTACTTTTCAGGTGGAAACATGCTCGTCGATTCCCTCGACATTTTCTCAAAAGGGAGTTCATCGGAGGACTCGGGCTCTTCTGAAACTGTCTCGTCCGACCCTGAGAGTTCTTCAGGAGATTCGGAAGCGACCAAAGTGAATGACGTCGGGGAAGTCTCAGGGGAAGAGGTCGATGTTCCTGAGGCTACCCAAGAATAAGCAAGGGTGCTGGCCCCCGAGGAATGGGTTGTCGAAGATTTATTGGACAAAGTTTCTTCGTTCGCCCGGCCGCGAGCGGACCCTCTGCCAGTAGTGGGGGATCCCAATCACTGGGGAGTCACCTGCCCGGGCGACGATGACCGTATCTTCTCGGATTTCGGAAGGAGGAAGTTCGCTATGTACGAATATGCTATCACGACTTTGGGGATTAGGATGCCCTTCCGCGACCTAGTGTGATCGGTACTGGGTTATTTGGGGGTAGCCCCTTCGCAGCTGCATCCCAACTCCTACGCTTTTATGAGGGCATTTAAGATGACGTGCGAGCACCTGGGGGCGGGGCTACCCTTCCCCTCTTCTTTCGTCTATTATCTTTGCAACGCCAGGTGGGGCGTGGAACCGCTCAGAAAGGGTTCATCTCATTCAAGCAGCGGGCTAAGATTTTCAAAGCGCACTCGGAGTCGATCAGGTCGTTCAAAAGTGACTATATTTTGATAGAGCCTTTGACTAAAGGAGCGGCCAGGTCGATCAGTTTCGTAGGCG
The DNA here is from genome assembly GCA_963966055.1 of Lathyrus aphaca. Classification (NCBI taxonomy): domain Eukaryota; kingdom Viridiplantae; phylum Streptophyta; class Magnoliopsida; order Fabales; family Fabaceae; genus Lathyrus; species Lathyrus aphaca. The sequence continues at coordinate 704,674,286 of OZ014519.1, read as the reverse complement.
ATGACACTGATGAGAATGACGTGCCTCAGTTGGACGCCGAAGTTCGACCGATTTGTAGGAGGATCTGAAGGTTTCCCTTCTCTTGGGAGCACAGTCAATACGGTAAACCGGTGTGTGACTTTGTTCAAGTAGGCGATAATTTGGGCGAGGACGATGCGATCAACTTTGAAGAATTTCGCAAGTTGGTATCATCTTTTACTCCGATCCCTTTGGTCGACGGGGAAGGGAAGGTGATGCTGGCCTCGGACGGGGGGGAGGCTGTGGACCGTCCGCTGATTGATGTTACAACCCTCTTGGCCTGTAAAAACGGGCAAGAGGTGTCTGAGTTATTTGGTATTTCTTGCTTTTATTTTGTTCTTTGTATGTTGTGCTTTTATGCTCATGATTGGTCTGATCCTCAATTCTTTTGTTTTACAGGTTCGATGAAGTCACTGGACAAGATCCAGGAGAGGCTGATGCAGGGAAACAAACAGAAGGCCAGGACTATCCAGACTAGACTGGTAGGAAATGATACCAGTGGTTCTGGTTCGGGCTCCATTGTTCGAGGATCTCCGGGCGTCTCTTCGGGTTCGACCCTCAAAAAACATAAAGTCGGAGTGGTCGTTACTGATTTGACGACGAACGCCCCCGCAAAGCCCAAACATTCTCTACCTCCGTGCTTCGTCCAACGGAACTTCTTCGAACGCACATCCTTGGAGGTTGATAGGGCAAACTTGTTGTACCTTGAGCAGATGGACCGTCCTTCTTGGAGGTTGTCTCTAGCACATGATGCTAGTGCGGTGATGCGGATGCTGTCGATGGCATCCATGTTTGCCGAAGGGAGTTCCGGGAAGGAGCTTGAAATAAACCGATTAAAGACTCTCCTAGCTGTCTCGAAAGAGAAAGCGAAGAAAGCCGCCGAGGATGCTAAGGCCGCGACCAATGAGCTGGCGGTGAGGGCGGACGTGATTGCTAAACTGGAGGTAGACAAGAAGAAGGCTATCGACCAGAACAGGAAGCTGAAGGACACCTTCTTCCCCAAGGATGACGAAGATGAGGACACCAAGGGGTTGATGAGTCGGGCGCATTTCCTTGCCCGGCTGGACCAGGATCTCGGTGACCCGAGGGACTCAACTAAGTTGAGTTTCCAAAATGTTGTGGACCAGATAAAGGCCCTTCATCCCGAGTTGAACCTTGATGTCGACTAGATCAGCTACTTGTATAAGGTCGAAGATGGTCGGGTCGTGGTTACTGATTATATGATTGTGGATGATTCTCAACCTGGGGAGTCTGAGAAGCCGATCCAGCCAGCCGTCCAGCAACTTCCGGACGAGAACAAACCTGGGGTGCCAGAGGAAGAAGGTAATTAGGTCGGCCTGCGAGCCTAAATTACTTGTAATTTTAAATTCTTGTTTGGGGGACTTGGTCCCTTTTTTGTGTAATCTTGAACAAGTCGGCCCTTAGGGGTCGCACCTTTTTTTATTAATGTCCCCGACCTCGGTGGTCGTTTTACACTCTATGCAGCGTTTTTGATTATGTATATGATTGCTCCTCCGTCGGAGGGCTTCCGTTTCAAACGTTTATTTTTTGTTAAGTATTTGATGCTCATGTTATTGTCACGAGGGTTAGATGTAATTTGGCAAATACGGGGTATGTGTTTGTAATCCGTCGGTTTGGGGGACCGGTCAGATACTAGTGGATGGCTCCTGATCGGTGCTCGGGTCAAGATAATGGCCCGGGCTCTGAGGCTTGAATGTCCCATCGCGATCTGGGGTTCTGCCTGGTCGTGGTACATAGGAGACGTCGGACTAGGTTGAGTATCCGCCCGTGCAACAGTCATCTTCTTCTTCTCAAAGAAGACCCTGACAATCATATTATTTGGGCTGTTGTGCTTGTACCTGGGCACACAGGTTTAGTCAGACCTGTTGCTCCTCGTTTGGTAGCCGAGCAAGGTGACTTTGCTATTAACTGTAATACTGTTTGAGCTTCTCAACGTTCCACGGCCGAGCGAGCTCTTCCCCGTGAAGATTTTCTAAGTAGTAGGCCCCATTTTCGGTCTTTGCCCGGACACAATATGGGCCCTCCCAGTTCGACGTCAGTTTTCCTTCGCGGGAATCTTTGTGATTCCTTCTTAAAACAAGACTGCCCACTTCGAATGCCCTTCTTATGACCTTAAAGTCATGTCGAGCTGCTATTTTCTACTTAAGAGTGGCCTCTCATAGAGCAGCTTCTGATCGTATTTCTTCGACCAAATCAAGCTCCTCTCTTAGAGCTTCGGAGTTGGTATCCTGGTCCATTGGGGACTCTGTTCGACTAGACCCGGACATGCATTTCTATAGGAATTACTGCTTTGGTCCCATATGCCAACCGAAATGGAGATTCACCGGTCGTTGAGTGGAGAGTGGTTCTATATGCCCAAAGTACGTTGTGTAGCTCCTCGACCCAGTGTTTCTTGTGCTCGTCCAGTCTTCGCTTTAGACCTCTCAGGATTACCCTATTTGCGACTTCGGCTTGTCCGTTGGTTTGGGGATGCTCAACCGAAGCGAAATGTTGTTTTGTTCCTACCGAAGCAACAAATTCCTTGAAATGTCTATCGGTGAATTGGGTTCCGTTATCTGTTACAATGGTGAGCGGCACTCCGAACCGAGCGAGGATGCTTCTCTTAAAGAAGCGTAGTACGTTAAGTGCAGTAATCATGGCTAAGGCCTCAGCCTCTATCCATTTGGTGAAATAATCAACGCCCACAATGAGGTATTTACTTTGGCCGGATCCGACGACGAATGACCCTAAGATGTCCATACCCCACCATGCGAATGGCCATGGGGAAGATAGCGATTTTAGCTCGGTAGGGGGCGCTACGTGCACGTCCCCATGTCGTTGGCATTTGTCACATCTTTTTACGCACTCTTTCGCGTCGTGCTGGAGTGTCAGCCAATAGTATCCTGCCCGGAGGATCTTTTGGGCTAACGATCGTCCGCCCGGGTGCTGTACATTGATTCCTTCATGGACTTCCCTTAGTACGTGTGGGATGTTCTCTTCCTCTACGCACCTGAGGAGTGGCGTGGAGAAGCCTCGGAGATACATACGTCCACCGACTAAAGTGTACGAGCACGACCTTCGACGTACGGTACTGGCCGCTTTCGGGTCTACTGGTAATTCATCCTTGGTAAAGTAGTTAAACACTGGGGTCATCCAGCAGTTGGCGTCGCCCACAAGATTAACGTCAATGTGGGTTGAAGATTGTCTGATGCTTGGTCGGGGGAGCACTTCTTGTATGACGGACTTGATGTTTCACTTTCTTTTAGTGCTTGCCAACATGGAAAGGATATCAACTCGGGTATTATTTTCTCGTGGGACGTGTCTGACCTCTATGTTCGTGAATCGTTTTAGCTTGTCCCTGACAAGAGCCAAATATTCAGCCATATTGTTGTTTTTGGCCTGGAAATCTCCCCGGACTTGGTTGGCGACCAACTGGGAATCCGTGCATATCACGATTTCTTCTGCCTCCAGGTCGGTCGCGAGTCGCAGGCCGGTCAGGAAGGCCTCATACTCCGCCTGGTTGTTGGATGTGGGGAAGGACAAAGTTAAAGATACTTCGATGATGTTTCCTTCCTCGTTTTCCAAAATAATCCCAGCTCCACTACCCGCCGGGCCGGATGCTCCGTCTACGAAGATGGTACATTTTGACGGAGATTTCGGCTCTTGCTCAGTGAAAGTGAGTTCTGCCACAAAGTCGGCCAGTGCTTTAGCCTTGAGAGCTTGTCTCCCTTCAAATCTGATATCGAACTCGGACAGTTCCAACGACCATTTTAACATTCGCCCGCTATGTATGGCCTTCTGAGTAATTGCCTTATGGGTTGGTCTGTTCTTACGATAATAATGTGGGCTAAGAAATAATGTCATAGTCTTCTGGATGCAAAAAGGAGGCCAAGGCTACCTTTTCTACCTGGAGGTACCGAAGCTCAGGGCCGTCCAGCGCCTTGCTTGTGAAGTAAAAAGGGTTCTGCCCTTCAGGTAGGTCGCGGACGAGAGCTGCGCTTACGACCTCGTTTGCTACTGCGAGATAGAGGTAAAGCGTCTCCCCTTCGTTGGGCCTGGATAGGACCGGGGGCTCAGACAATGCTTTTTTCAAGTGGGACAAGGCCTGCTCGCACTCCTCCGTCCATTCAAAGGCAACCTCTTTGCGGTGGAGTTTGTAAAACGGGAGGGCATGCTAAGCGGATTTTGCCACAGACCGGGCGAGGGAAGCGAGAACCCCGTTTAACGATTGTATGGACTTCTTAGAATATGGGGTAGGAATTTTCGTGAATGCCCTACATTTGTCAGGGTTGGCTTCAATACCTCGCTCTGTTAAATAAAATCCGAGGAACTTCCCTGCTCGGACCCCAAACGTGCACTTCTCGGGATTGAAACACATTTTGCATTTCCGGGATTGATCGAACACTTTTCGTAAGTGGGATGCGTGATCCGTCTCTTGCTGAGATTTGACGATCATGTCGTCCATGTATACTTCAAGCATGTCCCTGATTTCTGTTCGAAATACCTTGTTCATCATACGTTGATAGGTCGCGCCTACGTTTTTTAAACCAAAGGGCATAACGTTATAATAATAGTTTCCCGATTCGGTCATGAAGGCCGTGTATTTTTTGTCGGACACGGCCATAGGGATTTGATTATACCCTGAGTAGGCATCCATAAAGGATAATAGTTTGAAACCGGCCTAATTGTCGACCAATTTGTCAATGTTGGGCAAAGGATATGCGTCTTTCGGGCAAGCCCGGTTAAGATCGGTATAGTCAACACACATTCTCCATTTTCCATTAGATTTTTTAACAAGTACAACATTTGAGAGCCAGGTTGTATACCTGGCCTTAGTTACAAAATTTGCCTCTAGGAGGTCTTTAACAGCTGACTCGGCCGCTTTGGTTTTCTCGGTCGACTGCTTCCTCATATGTTGGGTGACCGCCTTGTGTGTTGGATCGATGGAGAGGTGATGACATGCCGTCTCGGGGTTAAGCCCTGGCATTTCTGCGGCGCTCCAAGCAAACAGATCAGCGTTTCCCTTGAGGCATGCCTCCAATTTTCGTTTCGCCAAGTCGGGCAGATGGGATCCGATCTTAATGCACCGAGCTGGATCATCCCCCAAAGTAATTAGCTCGAACTCTCCGTCAGGAATTGGTCGGGACAGTGGATCGGTCAGCCTCCAAACGCCCTCGTCTTCATCTGAGAACCTGCAATCCAGATCGATTGAGTCGACCTGGGGAAAAGCCTTGGATGTTTGCGGAGTATCTGAAGGTGTCGGGGCATAAGGGTTTGGCTGGTAAGATATCTAGCTGAGACCTCTGGACGCTGCTTCAAAGCATCAGCGAGCAGCTTCGACGTCACCTTGTAGTGTAGCAACCTTGCCCGAAGTAGTATAATACTTCATCTTTAGGTGAACGGTGGATGGGACAACGATCAGCTCAGCCAATGTTGGTCATCCCAAAATGCATTGGTACAACGAAGGACAATCCACGAACAGGAATTGGATGCGAACAGATCTGGCGGTCTCGAACGCCCTGAAGGTGACAATAAGGTCGACGTAACCCCACGGTCGGGAAACTGCTCTATTGAAGCCCTGTAGGTTTGATCCAACGTACGGAGTCAGGTGTGTTTCATTTAACTGGAGTGTTAAAAATAATTGGGAGTACATGATGTCGCATGAGCTACCCTGGTCCACCAGGATTCTTTTGACATCAAAATTTGCCATCTGTGCACGGATGAGTAATGGGATGCTGGCATTCGGTGCCCCTCCCAAGAGTTCCTCTCGGTAAAAGGAAAGGGGTATCGAGCCCTCCCTTGGAGGGGTCCAAGGTTGCGTTCTGAGTATGGCCTTTTGCGATCAATTGATCAAATTTCCTCTTCACGGATCCGACCGTGATTTTGTTAAATCCTCCCCCCGAGATGACCATTGCAGAGGGAAAGGTCTCCCACGGGCTGTGGGAGGAAAAATACCCTGACTCTTTGTACGGTCGGGCAGGAAGAAATCCTCTGGGCGCTAGATGCTCAGAGCAACTTGCATGTTCATATCTGATGGTATGGGTACAACCTCTTCAATCTTCTGAGCCTCCTACGTCTCTTGGTGAGGGGCGTCTCTTGATTTAGTAAACTGCTTGAGGTGCCCGTCTTTAATAAGTATCTCGATTGCATCTTTGAGATGGATGCAGTCTTCAGTATTATGACCGTGACTCTTGTGGAATCTACAGTACTTCATCTTGTCCGTGCCCGGTTTATTAGGCAGCTGCTTTGGGAAGTGTACTCCCGCTTGCCTGAACTCCGAATTGGTACATTCGGACAAGATCTTCTCTCTTGAGACCAGGAGAGAGGTATAATCATGAAACCGACTGAAGGGTCCTCTGTGCTCCCGCGGTTCACGGGAGCGATCCTCCTTTCTTTTGTCTCTTACCCGACGAGATGTCGAGGGTTCATCGACTTTGGAGGGTTTTGCGTCTTCACGACGCCGGGCATCGCGAATAGAGCTAGCAGCCTTCTTTTCCTCGTATTGGATGTAAGCTTGGGTTTTTAACAAGAAGGCGTCAAAGGTAGCTGGGGTCTCGATGCCGACCGCACGATGGAAGTCGGTCGACGGGCGCAAACCTTGCTCCAGTAAATACTTCTTCATGTCGTCTGTGGTGGATACCTGGACCGCTTCTTTGTTGAACCTCTCAATATAGGTTGGCAGAGGTTCGTCTTTCCCCTGGATGATTGCTTCGAGCGATGCTTCTGTTTTCGAGTGGCGTCTAGAAGCGGTGAAGTGTCTGGAAAACGTGCGTCCGAGCTGTTTCCAGGAAGTGATGGACTTTGCTTCGAGGCTTTTGTATTACGTCATCGCACCTTTCCTCTGAGTTGTAGGAAAGAGGCGACATTTGATTTCCCCACGCACCCCTCGGTAGTCGAGCAAAGCATCAATATTCTCGATATGCTCGTCAGGATCGATGGTCCCATCATACGAGCCTAAGGGTGGAGGTTTCTCTAAACCCCGTGGGAGTTTAGTAGCCACGATTTCCGATGAGAGGGGGCCCCTGGTGTCCTCATCATCACTGGAATTAAATGAGGGAGACCTGGGCGCGTGCTTTTTGGTTCGTCGGGGTGACGCGGATCTTGATCTACTCTTTTTTGACTTTCCTGGTGACCGAGATCGTCTTCTTGAAGGGAACGACCGAGGAGGAGACGAGCAGGACCGTTTGTTACTAGTAGATTCATCATTGTGTCCTTTCCTCTTCCTTTTAGGAGGGGAATGACTACGTCTTCCTCGATGTTTCGTCGGGGATCGGGACGACCGATGGTTGTTGTCCTCGAGACGGGCAATCTTCTCACCATGGGCGAGGAACAACAAATTCGTTTGGTTGAGGATCTCAGCCAGTGCTGCAAAGTCAGACCCTGAAGGTGTTGGAGGAAGGAGGACCTCCGAACGACTCTCCAAAGGTTGGTCGCGATCGGGGGAAGGTGAAGTTGTCTTCCCATCTGGGTGATCCTGCACGGTTTCTTCGTGCGGAGGATCATTAGTGTTGCTTTCACGTTGTATGAGGAGCATACCGTCGTTCGATCGATTTTCGCGATTGTTTTCTCGAGCAGCCATGGATCTTGGTAAAAGACTTTGGTTCTTGAAGATCTTGAGGGAGAAGAACGGGGAAATCAGTGGTTCCCACAGATGGCGCCACCTGATCATACCTGGAGATCAGGATCTGATATGGCTGGCGTCGAGCGTTCTTGAAGGACGGTTAGTGATGAGGAAAGGATGGGGGTGTACCTGCAAGACACTCCGATGCTAAAGTAAGAGACCGAGCAAAGAGCGTGCAAGTACGAGTATTAAGGTGAGAGAATTGAATACCTGGCCCTCTCCTATGAGAGGGATTATATACTGGTCCAAGAGGGTGTTCATTGACCCAGAATATTGGGTGTGGATCGCGGATCCCTCAATAATCGACGGTGATTAGGAACTAGCCGTTGGGGCGAGAAAGATTCCGCTCGATAGATCCGTTTCCCGGCAGGGGAGTTATCCGACCGTGGGTAGGTCGAGCATTTGGTTTCATATTCCGAGCATGGTCGGGTTTTCCGGGCCGTTGGGCCGCGAGACAGGTATGATCTAATCCTGATGTTTGGGCCAGTCCGGAACAAATACCTTCCAGTGCTTCTCTAAAGACTTCAAATCGACCACTATTTGAATCTTCAGAAGGACTAATTAGAAACTAACCCCCATAGTTGTACCAAGGATGCCACCTTTCCTTGAGTAAAGTCGTCTTCATGAAGTTAATAATATTGCCACCTATCTGAACTCCATGATGAGAATTTTGGAATGCCCTAAAGTACCTGGATCAGAAATAAACCAATCCAAGTAGTCTTCAAGATTATGATGTCTTCATAGTCGTCCATCTCCATCTTCAAAAATGCATCACCATCTGGACAAGTCTCAATACTTTCCAGGAAAAGATACGAAGCCAATAATCCTAGGTTAAAAGCCTATGAGAATTCTGAGTGAATGTAGAACTCCTCCCATGATTTTTCAAACCTCTGATGAAAAGATGTTAGAACATCTGATACAACATCCTCAATCTTGAATCACAAGGATAATCAAATCTGCACAAAGCAATTGATTTTTAATCCTTGTAGTAATAACCATTGTTCGATTCCAACATATTCTTAATCTTGCATATATATTCCTCTTCATGTTGTCTTCTTCTGTTGTTGTGTAAGTTGTTAAGATATCAAGGTTGCCCCCTTGACTCAAGCTCTTAAGATTATCTTTGAACAAATCCTAACTACCTCATTTGCGTGAACTCATCCTTAGGGTTAGGAAGTGTGAGTTTTTCCTTGCATGCTGTTTGTGGATGATGAAAATAAATCACCTCCACTATCTTCACTTCCATACTTCCAATAAAGCACCTCCTAGTATGAAAAATAACTAGCAGACTCCATTATACGGCTGAATTGCCTTGATTGGACTTGATCATCATATCAAGTGTCTTTAACAACTTAGCCAACAAGAAATTAGGAAACCCATAGAGCATGAGTTTGATAATTCATCTTATTCCTTCTATCCAATCTGACTTCAGCATACATGATGACGCCACTCAACCATGTACCAAGTCACATAAGACTCAATAATCACAATAACATCCCTCTGCTCCCGACTTTGGAATTCTATGTGTCTTCAAACCGATTAATATCTACAATAACAGAACCAGGTAAGGACAACTACAAGTTATCTTCAATTATTACTCCAGTATCCCAAACTACTAGAATCCTTCAATCAGATTATATGCAGTGAAATCACTAAAGAAGAACTTCAACTTGCCCTAGACAAGATGTCAAGCCATCTTTCAGGACATCATCTAAGAGAACTACCATTCCTCCTGTTTGTTGTTGCAGAAGCCTTAAGACAATAACTCCTTATGTTTAATCACCAAAAGGTACTCCATGGATCTCATCCAGAAAACATACTAGGATGCCTGCTCTGATACCAATTAAAATTCTGGTGATACAGATACTCAAATGTCTTATCTTAATGTTAAGACAATGATTACTTCACTTAAGGAAACACAAGAAATGCACATCTGTTGTTTTGAAGTGATGCAACACAAAGACCAACAAATGTTGAGACATAATGTTGGGAAATCTCAGTCAAGTAAATATAACATAAAACCTACATCTGGGGGATACCAATCCAAGATGAAGACCCCATTAAATCGTATTATTATCACAAAGTTAAACTATCCCATTTACAACTTTGTCTCCTAATCACTACCTTAATGAACATCTTTACCAAAGCTAAACTTCGCCGCTTATAACTCTGATAAGTGAACCTACTCACATCCTTCACAACCTGCGTTGCATCTGTCTTCTGCCATCACAAAACCTGTCACAATTTCTTGACCTCCAAGTTATCTTGGACATGCTTTAAAGCTTTATCCAAGAACAATACAACATCCATTACCTATAGGCTTCTGGTAGTGTACATGCACATATGCCATACATTCTACTGCAGAGAGGAAGTACAACCCTAAGAGCCAACAACTCTCAAAACCTAAACCCTTATTTTTACAAAAGAGAACTAGGTTACAATTGTTACATAAGGCATAATATCATCATAGGTCTAAGTATTCTTTTATAGTCTTCTGTTTTTCTTGGGCCTTCTAATTCTGTCTTGATCCATCCTTTAAAATCGTAACAAATCTTAAACAGATTTGTTTGTAAATTAACTTACTAAATCAGTAAGATGTTCTGCCAGCTGCTAGGACATCTCCTTCGACATAGTTGTCCATGTCCAGATTTCTTCAGCTTTATCATCAATGTGTTTTAACAAAATTTAGTCAAACATCAGGAGCTTTCAAGAACTTATAGTGGTGTATTTATTTTTCTCACCATGAGCTAAACTTCTTTATGTTGAGCAATGTGAAGTTTAATGAAAAGTAGTATTTTGTGTTAAATGATGTGATTTGAAATTATTCATTTTAATGTGTAAAATAATGATACATATCTGTCGCTCCCGACAAATGAAATGGATCAGATGAAGGTACAGACGCGAACGGTCGGCGAAGAGAACAGTGAGAACACACAGCCGTGAACTCACTGGAGAATGAAAAGAGTCGCCAGCTAGGCATTTTTATCCCGGGGGAAAGGTAATGCTGCATAGACCTAGAAAAAGATGGATAAGACGGTTTGCGAACCAGAGAGACTGAGAAAGGGGGTTGGTTACAACCTGGGAAGGTATTAGCACCCAGATTGTCCGTCGTACTCGACGGGATCCACGCTTAAAGATTTGTGCTATAAAGGGGTAGTGTCAGTGCAATCTGTGTATAAAGAGCTGGAAAGCAACATGTACAGGTGTCAGTGTAGAGTGTATAAGTGATGTGAAGTATGAAAGTGTCAGTGTAAGAATGAGAATGAATTGCTCATGATAATGAGGCTAAGAGAAAGAAGCTGGAAGAGGGGGAATGGACAGAGACTTTTGTTCGATAACTGTTAAGTTATGCCTACGTATCCTCTCGTGCAATGAGGAAGTCAGAACACCGTAGTTCGACCCAAAGAGACTGAAAGATGAATTGACTTGTGAACTGCTTACTTGCCTATGCTCAAGTGTATGACCTGTCTGGCTCAGGTGCTTACTGTCTTGCATTAGACGGAAGAAGCAAGTTCTCGGTTGTGAGTGAAGATGATGAGAAAAGAATCCCGAAGGAGACGATTATTGTTTGTTTTTTGCATTTTTCAGTCTTTTATTGCTTTTGAAAGTTTGTCATAAGATAATGAGCTTAAACCTAAATCAATGGATTTGGTAAACTCATCACATCATCCCTCTGATTAGGGGTAATGAGAATTACCTTAAGTGTGAAGTCAGATTCTCACACTTAATCACCTTTGATGTAGGGTTAAGATCATTAACCTACTTGTGATTAATTAGATGTTTTTGTGATTTTTGTTTAGTGTTGAGTAATGAGGTTAAGCCATAATCAAGGATTAAACAGACCCATTACACCATCCTAAAAGAAGGATGATAGATGAGAGTGTTTAAGTTGAGAAAAACTCCTCAACTTAATCCATGATTAGGGATTAAACCCATGACAAAACAAGCCTTTGATTAAGTGGATTTTAGATTAATGGTATGATGATGAAGTGTTTTTTATGATTTGGAAGACAACTTGAGGGGGACTTGTCCATTAACTTTAGGGTTAGTCCTTCTTAACCAATTAAGGAAGAATTAGAACCCTAATGCAAGGCCCAAGTTACAAGTGTAATGTCTTGATGATTATTAGATGGATTAATTAAGAGATTTCAACACCTTAAGGGTCCAAGGCTTAGGATTAAAGTTATACACTCCATCCTAAAAGAAGGATGCAGGCATGATCTTAATCACAAAGTCTTAAAGCCTTGAGGGTTTAGTCCCTGATTATGAGGTGAGGAGAGAAGACTCAAAGAGAGACACAAAGGTAAAAACTATGGGGAGACTAATCAAAACCCTAATTCATTATCATGCTTGGTTGTCCCTAAGGTTTGTGAGGTTTTCAAGAACAATCTTCAGATGAACCACCAGGAAGCAGATGAACAGGACCAAGAGAAGCAAAGTGACTTGCTTCATTCAAGAAGTCAAGTCACTTGAAGAAAGAAAGTGGGAGAAGCAAGAATGAGCAAGCTCAAACTCAAACACATGTAAAAATGCAGCAATGGATGCAAGAGAGATGAAAAGAAAAGTTATGAGAAGTGAAGGCAAATTCACCTCTCAAGTTTACTTACCACCTGAAATGTTAGAAGCAAATGCAATACAATGCTAAATGAAATGAAATGATATGATGCTAGGCCAAACCAGAAGCATGTTGATGATGATGATGATGCTATGGAGTGCTATAAACATGAGACAAGACAATGAGGTGTTCATACAAAGTCATGGATGCAAATGATGCAAGCTAGGGAACATGAATAAACATGAAATGTTATGGATCATACAAGACAAATGGCATGGCAAATATGAGATGCAATGATCAATGATGCTTCATACATGTCTTAAGATGTCAAATGAATCATAAGAATGCACAAAATGCAATGGCAAGTCATGTTATGCAAGGAAATGCAAGAAGGATGTAAGAGATGGCCCAAATTAGGGTTCAAGGATCAAACATCACACATAAACCAAAAACAGAAGCAAACCTTAACACAAAAAATGGAAAATGGTGCTCAAAGAAACCCTAGACCTATAATGAACCACTGCCCAAAGGGGAGCTCTCAACTCTCAACCAAACTCAAGCTATGAATTTTACAAGTTATTAGGGTTTTTTAGGGTTTGTAACAAAAGAAATGCCAATCAATTGGAAAATGTAAGATCAAATCTTGGCCTTTTTATCCTTGAAAGTACATGTCAAAGGGAAAACAATGCAAAAAGAATCAATGTCTCAACCTTCACCAAAAGGCAGAAATGAATTTTCAAACTTATGATCAAAATAATGCATCAAAAATGATTTAATTCAATGAAAAATTCTTAAAATGCATCAAGATCAAAAAAGAAATTTGGTTTGAAGGTTGGACAATGTTTCTAAATGTCTTAGAACATTTCATGAATTTTTTTGTAATTTTTAAATACTTAAAAGTATTTTTAATTAATTAATTCTCATTAATCAATTAAAAATAATCTTTTAAATGTTTAAAAATACTTTTTTAATGATAAAAAATAAAATAAAAATGTTTTTGTGTCATAAAAATTAAATAAACCTTAAAGAAAAAGTTTCATAATTTTTATGATTTTTTAGCTATTTTAAATAAATTGTACAAATAAAATGAAATAAGAATGAATTAAAATGAATTAAAACTGAAGTAATCAGATTGGATGGATGAGATGCAATCTGGGGAGAAAGCCATTGACTTGGCGCGCAATCGTGTGGCTCACATTCAAACTCCTAAAATACAATTAATTAAATCTAATTAATCCTGATTAGGGCTAATGGTGAATCTGGGCCATCAAAAAGGGTGGGAAGTCAACAAGTCAGCGCGTATCCACGGCCAATATTCAAACTATCATTAATTATGGGATTAGGGCATAATTAATCTCAGGTGGCCGGAGAAGACTTCCGGTCGTCTTCTCCGGCCAGAAGCTTGCCTGAAAAAGTTCAAAACCTCTCAAAACGTAATGTAAATGAAAACTAAGACATGGGAAATGATCCCCAACACCTCACGAACTAAACCCCTCTCTCAAAACAAATTTATCTAACCTAAACAAGCTGAATCGAAGAAACTAAGTTCTAGGGTTCGTGAGCTTCAAACAGCAATTAAATCCTCAAAACACATCCATTTCAAAAACTAAAAGCATCAGCATGATCAGGAGAGTATAAGGAACAAGTTTGTAACTAAAAAAGAGATTTCTGGAAAAAATTATTTGGAGCTACCTGAGATTTGCAACCTCTGATTTAGGAACTTTCAGGCCCTTTCTTTAAGTGCAAGCTGCTCCTCTTGGCCCCCCAAAGATGTCTGGATGCTCAAATGGAGTTTAGATTTGCTGGATGATGAGTTTCGAAGAGAACTGCTTCAGTTCAGTCAACAATGGCAGTTGAGATTCTGGCACTTTCAGGCTATGAGAGATGGTTGTTTGTGATCTATGAAGTGTGTTGAGAAGTTTGGCAAAGTTTGTTTTGATGTTTGTGGGCTATGGTGAGAGTTGCAAGTGAAACTGCAAACTGAGGTGAGAGATGGCAGTGAGAGTTTCTGGTTGTTTCAAGCTCTGGTTCTTGATGCTTTGTGTTCTATGGATCAAGGTGAGATGAATGGAGGAAAAAGATTTTGTGTTTGCAGGCTGTGTAGAAGAATTCGATAGAACTTGCAAGTTGGAAGGTTTTTTGTGAAAGTTATGAGTGAATGTGTTTCAGCCCTGGTTTCTATGTGATATGGCTAGCAAAATGAATGAATAAACAATTCTGATTGGCCTCTTGATGTGACATGGCCTGCTATGATAGGTGAGTTGCTTTTTGCTCAAAGTCCACTTTTGTGTAAGATAGGGCATGGCATGATACTAGGCAAGGACAACTTGGGTTCTGGTGCAGCATGGTGAGTGTGAGAGGTTGGCTTGACCCAAGGCTCAATGCAGCAAGTTGGTTGAAAGCTCATGAGTGTTTTGCAACTTGGTTAGCTTTATGGATTTCCATGAGAAAAATCAAGTTTCATGAACCAAACCATGAGCAAACTTGGTCCATTTCTGATTTTTGTGACTTAGAGGATGTTCACATGCTGGTTTGTCATGAATTTGAGGCAGCAATCATGCATTGATTCAAGACTTAGCAAAATTTCCACTTGGTGCATAACTTGAAAAACAATGATTTTTGGCAACTTTGCATGGCCATAGCTTTTGATCCATGAAGAGTTAGATCATGTTCTTGTACTTTTTGAGAAGGGAAAGATGAGATCTACAACTTTCATGACCAAAGTTTTTCCATTTGAAGCATTTTTGGATCAAGAATCAAGGCTTGAAAATTGACCTAAAAGTATGCATTCTTGAAAAGTCAACAAAACCCAAAAAAGTCAACTTTTGCAAAAACCCTAAATTCTTGATTTCCATGAACTTCAAACTTCTTCCATGATCAAATAAAGATCATATACACTCAAAATGATGAAGATCACCCATTGGTTGGGTCATTGGGGGCCTCAGATGCCCTGATTTCACACTGACTTGTCTGAAAAGTCAACTCTTGATCAGATGACTTCCCCATGGAATTTCTTCATGAAAATTGATATGCATACTCCCTATACCATATAGAGATCAATGGAAACAAGAATGACCAAAAATTTTGGTGTTATGGCCTCTGAAACCAAAACCCTAATTTTCAGTCAACTGTGCAGTTCATTCTGGCTCTGCATCCACTCAAACCCTAGTTCTTGTGATCCCTCTGCAATTTTGACTTTGTGAGGATGTAACATGATATAAGAACACACATGGACCCCTTTGAGTTGATTAGTGGCCTTTGGAATGGCTCAAGATGCCCTGAGGTTGCTCAGATCACAAACCCTAGGTGCAGATGCCTTAGAAACTATCCAGTGAAACCAAATGAGACATGAGATGATGTGATTGTGTTTATGCATATGAGATGATCACCAGTCATGTGTGAATGGGTGAGGGCAAATTTGGGGTGTTTACAGCTGCCCCTATTCAAGCATGAGTTAGCTGTGCA
The DNA here is from genome assembly GCA_963966055.1 of Lathyrus aphaca. NCBI lineage: Eukaryota > Viridiplantae > Streptophyta > Magnoliopsida > Fabales > Fabaceae > Lathyrus > Lathyrus aphaca. The sequence continues at coordinate 704,658,627 of OZ014519.1, read as the reverse complement.
GGTTGTAAGCGGCGGCTTAACAGGCAAACAAGATAACTTGTGGTTGAATACCAAAGACAGTCCAAAATTTGCACTCACAGAAATGAAGAAGAAAAGGGATATAGATTGTAAAGGAAAATAAAGTATATTGTAAAGTGTGGGCGACGGAGGACGACCGTCGAGCAGAGGACGACTGCTGGGTAAGGTGGTATGTGAAGCAAAGCGATGACGGGGACGGCCGACATGCTGGTAAAGTGTATAAAGCAATGACGGGGACGGCCGACATGCTGGGGATAAAAGGTAAAGCTAAGACGGGGACGGCCGACTAGCTGGGAAAATAAAATATCATGATGGGGACGGCCATCAAGGTAGAGCTGCAAAATTCTGAGGATTAATGAAACATGACGGGGACGGCCATCAAGTTCACAAAGGTAAAGTAACCAACGATGGGGACGGCCATCGGGCTAAAAAGGAAAAGGGACCACGACGGGGACGGCCATCGGGTTAAAGAATGAATGAAATAAACAGATGATGGGGTACGGCCATCAAAGGTGAAGGACGATCACCTAGCAGGGGACGGCTGCTCTGTTGGGTATAAAAGAAATCTGATGGGGACGGCCATCAAAGGTGGAGGACGACCACCTGGCAGGGTACGGCTGCCAAAATATCAACGATGGGGACGGCCATCGGATAGAAAAGGTCAACGATGGGGACGGCCATCGGACGAGCATGATGGAGGACGACCATCAAGAAGTGGAGGACGACCACTCAGCAGGGGACGGCTGCTCTCAAAGTTTATCATAACACAGGATGAGTGTTAGACAACTAAAATCAACAATGGGGACGGCCATTGGATAAAGTGATGAAGGACGATCATCAAAAGGTGGAGGACGACCACCTAGCAGGGGACGGCTGCTAAAATCAACGATGGGGACGGCCATCGGATGAGCATGATGGAGGACGACCATCAAGAAGTGGAGGACGACCACTCAGCAGGGTACGGCTGCTCTCAGAGGTATCATAACACAGGACGAGTGTTAGATAAAAAGAAAATTTGTTGGCAATCTACTGGGGAGATAGTAAACACGGACGAGCGTTTACATCCAAGAAACAAAAGGTATAAGTGTTTGGTATTGTGTATAGATTAAAGGTGCGGACGAGCATCCTTAAGACTATGATACGGACGAGTATCATGTAGAAACAAACTGACACGTGCTCAGAGCTGATGATACGGACGAGTATCAACTAGTTAACAAGGAACACGGACGAGTGTTGCATCCGAAAGTATCCTTCTGGGGAATAGTAGACACAGACGAGCATCTATATTCACGAAGACATAAGTGTTTGACACGGTGTATGGATTAAAGATGCGGACGAGCATCCTTAAGGCTATGATACGGACGAGTATCATGTAGAAACAAACATTAAACGCAATGTTCTGAGATGATGGTACGGACGAGTACCAACTGGTTAACAAAGAACAAGGACTACTGTCGAATCTGCGGGGATATACATGATGTATATAAGATACGGACGAGTATCTGAGTAGGTGTACCAATGAGTAGTGAGTATATAATGTATAGGTGAGTGTTTATCTGCTGGGGATATGACACGGACGGGTGTCAGGAAAGTGTATATACAAGTATAGGCGACCACGCTGGGGATATGACACGGACGGGTGTCAAGAAAGTGTATAGGTATATGTAAGTGCAAAGAGGGTGTCTTTGGCTTTCTGCTAGTGACACGACACGGACGGGTGTCAGGATGTATCTGCAATACTGGTGATCTTGGTTTGTAAAGTGTATTCAGGCAACCTGCTGGGAAATAATGATACGGACGGGTATCAAAAAGGAGATATGCACTGGTGTTTGTGATATGGGGCAACTGCTTTTGCTGGGACTCTGATGGGGATGTATTCTGTATGCCGACAGATTGTCAATATTTTACAAGTGTTCAACTCACAACATGACTTATGATTATGCTATGCATTTGATTTTTGCCGTAATGCTCCGTATTAGACGGAATGCTACGCTTTGAGGGTGAATATGATGCGAATGCTATGATTATGCAAAGAGGCACCGATCCGGGATCCGGATCCCGTTGCCGCGGAGATCTCTGGTCGATCTGCTGAGGAAGACATCCCAGCTGGGGATGGGATCATTGGTAGATCTATTGGTGTATCTGCTTGGGGATACAGGTCACTGATTGACATATCTTTATAATATGGGACCCAGCTGGGGTTTGTAGAAGCTTTCTCCTCTCTGTTGTGACTTCCTCGTGCGTTGCTCTTCTGAATAGAGGCTTGAAGCTCTGTGGGGAGATGATTCCCTGATTCTGTATTTAACTGAGGAAAGACAGTTGGTTCTTCAGCTGGGGAGGGTAATGAGAGGCAACTCAGCTGGGGAGAGCAATGGAGAGCAACTCAGCTGGGGATAGAGCATTGGATGCTAATATCTTTTGTTGATCTGCCAGCTTGCTGAGATATACCTTGCATGCCCCAGGTTGCGTTCTGGATACCTGCAATCCTGCAAAGATAAGGAAACACACAAAGGTCCCGAGGTATCCTTTACTGAATCTTGTCATAGGAAATAAGTACTTTCGAGAGTAGGTATATTCCCTGCAAGCATGTATTTTACTTTTAGAGAAAAGCATCTGTACTTATGCAATTGTATTTTTAGAGATATCAGACAACTCTTTGCAAAACATAAATGTAAAAAACGAAACATGACTGAAAATCTGATTTTTATTAATTCATGTGCCCTGAATTGGCAAGATACAGTCAAAGAAACAAATCTCCTGAAATGAGGAAATTGTTACAAATTGAGAAACAAAGTGCTGGCAGTGTTGATGACGCTTTGAGGAGCTTCCTCTCCCGCTATGACTCGTATAACAATGACGTTCTTCTCGTCTTGCTTTCTGGAGAAAGTTGATTCTGATCGGAGCTTGATTCTGTCAAAGCTTTCCAAGTTGTAAGTGATACAGACGAATTCAGAGTGCAGTTGTTCGCTTATTCCCTTATTTTGCATGGATCGCCCTTTCGGGTTTTCAATCCATCGGGATACCCATTTTTGCCTGAGCTGTCCAATGCGGCTTTTCAACTCAGCGGGTGTACATTTTTATTTACTTCCCTTATTTTTGCCCGAGTCTTTTATTCTGTTTTTGACTCGCCGGGATGCCCTATTTTTGCCTGGACTTACATTCTGTTTTTATGTCCAGCGGGTCATTTTATGCGAAGTATTTTTTAACCGCATCTGAATTCACAGGGGATGGAAAATCTTCACCATCCATGGTGCTGAGCATCAGTGCTCCACCAGAGAAAACTTTCTTGACGACGAATGGTCCTTCATAATTCGGAGTCCATTTGCCCCTGTGGTCTGTATGAGGAGGGAGGATTCTTTTTAGCACAAGATCTCCCACTTGGTATTCTCGATGCCTGACTTTCTGATCGAAGGCTCTCTTCATTCTCTTTTGATATAACTGCCCATGACAGATTGCAGCCAATCTCTTCTCTTCGATCAGACTCAGTTGCTCGTATCGGGACCTAACCCATTCTGCTTCACTCAGTTTGACATCCATCAATACCCGTAGCGAGGGTAATTCAACTTCAACTGGTAGGACTGCTTCCATACCATATACAAGTTGATACGGTGTTGCCCCAGTGGATGTTCTGATTGATGTGCGATACCCATGCAAGGCAAACGGTAGCATCTCATGCCAGTCTCTGTAGGTGACTACCATCTTCTGCACAATCTTCTTGATATTCTTATTTGCTGCCTCAACAGCGCTATTCATCTTTGGCCTGTAAGGAGAAGAATTGTGATGTTGGATCTTGAAGTCCCGGCATAATTCAGTCATCATTTTGTTGTTGAGATTGGAACCATTATCAGTAATGATTCGCTCGGGAACTCCATACCGACAGATGATATCTCTTTTCAGGAATCGGGCTACCACTTGCCTTGTGACATTTGCATATGAGGCTGCTTCAACCCACTTGGTGAAATAGTCGATGGCGACCAGGATGAATCTGTGGCCGTTTGAAGCAGTTGGCTCAATCTTGCCAATCATATCAATGCCCCACATGGCGAAGGGCCATGGTGAAGACATTATGTTCAGGGGATTGGGAGGCACATGCACCTTGTCTGCATAAATCTGGCATTTATGGCATTTTCTGGCGTAAGCACAACAGTCTGCATCCATTGTGATCCAGTAATAGCCTGATCTTAACAACTTTTTAGCCATGGCATGCCCTCCTGCATGGGTACCAAAGGATCCTTCGTGCACTTCATGCATCAACAAATCTGCTTCTGTCTTGTCAACACATCTGAGGAGTACCATATCAAAGTTCCTCTTGTATAAAGATCCATCAGTGTTCAGAAAGAAACTTCCAGCAAGTCTTCTTAAAGTCTTTTTATCATTGGAAGATGCCCCAGGTGGGTACGTTTGATCCTCCAAGAAGCACTTGATGTCATGGAACCAAGGCTTATCATCTTTAGCAATATCTGCTGCAAATACATATGCTGGTCTATCAAGTCTTGATACTGAAATCTGAGGTACAAAGTTAGCAGCTTGAACTTTGATCATGGATGAAATGGTAGCAAGAGCATCCGCAAACTGATTCTCGTCCCGAGGGATATACTCAAGCTTGACTGTTGTGAAGAAAGTCAATAACCTTCTTGTATAATCCCTGTAAGGTATCAGATGATCTTGGTGGGTGTACCATTTTCCGTTGGTCTGATTGACTACCAAAGCTGAATCTCCGAATACGGTCAATGTCTTGATCCTGAGGTCAATGGCTTCCTCAAGACCCATAATGCAAGCTTCGTATTCAGCTTCGTTGTTAGTGCAGTTGAAAGTGAGCTTTGCCGAGAAAGGCATGTGAACCCCTTTAGGTGTAATGAGTACTGCACCAACACCACGGCCATTCATGTTGACAGCCCCATCAAACATCATAGTCCATTCTTCTTCTGGGTCAGGCCCTTCAGTGTGAATAGGCTCTTCATGATCTTTTGCTTTAATGAACATGATGTCTTCATCGGGGAAGTCGAACCTCATAGGCTGGTAGTCATCAATGGGTTGCTCAGCAAGATATTCAGATAGTACACTGCCCTTGATGGCTTTCTGAGATGTGTACTGTATGTCGTATTCTGTGAGAATCATCTGCCATCTTGCAACCCGTCCGGTAAGAGCTGGCTTCTCGAAAATGTACTTAACTGGGTCCATCTTTGAGATCAATAGAGTAGTGTGGGTCAACATATACTGCCTTAGTCGGCGAGCAGCCCACGCTAAAGCACAGCAAGTTTTCTCGAGCAGTGAATAACGTTGTTCACAGTCGGTAAACTTTTTGCTTAGGTAGTAAATTGCATACTCTTTTCGACCAGACTCGTCATGCTGACCCAGCACACACCCCATCGATTCTTCTAATACTGTCAAGTACATAATCAGAGGTCTTCCTTCAACTGGAGGCATAAGGATTGGAGGTTCTTGCAAATACTCCTTGATCTTGTCAAAAGCTTTCTGGCAGTCTTCGTTCCACCTGACCGTTTGCTCCTTTCTTAACAGCTTGAATAAGGGTTCACAAGTTGCTGTAAGGTGAGATATGAACCGTGAAATGTAGTTCAATCGACCTAAGAACCCTCGAACTTCTTTCTCAGTTTTCGGTGCAGGCATTTCTTGAATAGCTTTGACTTTATCAGGGTCAACTTCAATCCCTTTCTCACTTACAATAAAGCCCAGCAGCTTACCGGATCGCACCCCGAATGTGCATTTGTTGGGGTTCAACTTTAGTTGGTATTTCCTCAGACGCTTGAATAACTTGAGCAGATTCACCAGGTGATCTTCCTCTGTAAGGGACTTGGCGATCATATCATCCACATAACATTCGATTTCCTTATGGATCATGTCATGAAACAATGTTACCATAGCCCGTTGATACGTTGCACCAGCATTCTTCAGTCCGAATGGCATCACTTTATAACAGAACGTGCCCCAAGGTGTGATGAATGTTGTCTTCTCCATGTCTTCAGGTGACATCTTGATCTGATTATACCCTGAAAATCCATCCATGAAGGAGAATACCGAGAACTGAGCCGTGTTATCCACCAATACATCAATGTGAGGTAATGGGAAGTCATCTTTTGGGCTGGCTCTGTTCAGATCCCGGTAATCAACACACATTCTTACTTTTCCGTCCTTCTTAGGCACAGGTACTATGTTAGCAACCCACGGAGGATAGCTAGTCACAGCAAGGAACCCGGCGTCCCATTGCTTTTGTACCTCTTCCTTGATTTTCATAGCCATGTCTGGGCGAGTTCGGCGCAACTTCTGTTTGACTGGTGGGCATTCTTCCCTCAAAGGCAGCTTATGCACAACAATATCGGTATCCAACCCTGGCATATCTTGATACGACCAAGCAAACACATCAACATACTCTTGAAGCAGATCTATCAGCTGTCTCTTCACTGAGTCTTGCAGGCAGGCCCCGATTTTAACTTCTTTCACGTCTTCCTCCGTACCAAGATTAATCACTTCAATCTCCTCCTGATGAGGAGTAATAACTTTTTCCTCCTGTCTCAGCAACCTGGCTAGCTCTTCAGGAAGCTCATATTCTTCATCAACCCCTTCATCAGCTTGATTGATCGGATTGTCAAAGTCATACGATGTCATAGCTGTGCTGTTGTCGGTGCTGTCTGGAAGGCACTCTCTGCAAGGGTTAAGTCGGTTCATTTTAGTGATCGATTTTAATCTTGCTTTAGAAAAAAGTGAAATGAAGTTATCATTTTGAAAACACCGCCATTTATTTTTGTACAAAAAGAAAAATGGAAAAACAGTGAGCAGAAAAGAAAAAGACTCGTTTGCAAAAAGATTGTCTGATATTTCATTAATTTAATCTTGTTTGCACAAAAGTACAGATGGCCCTGGTTACAAAATGAGTCTTGTCATCTTGGGCAAGATGCAAGACTTTGATGCATGCTATGAAAGATACAGGAAATAATAATTACTCTGCTCGAGTAACACTTATAATTCCCTGGGAAGACCAGTTCGAGACACTGCTCCCCGGGACCTTTGGACGAATCCAATTCTCCAGGTTGCGTTCTTCTTCCAGCTCGTCTTCCAGACAGTTGATAGCATCGGGGGTTAGCATTCCCCCACTGACAAAACCAGGCTCTGCAGCAGCCTTTGCTTGATGTTGAGTTGGTCTGTAACCCAACCCAAATTTGTCTTTCTTCTCCTCCACAGCTAAGACCTTGCCCCAGCCTTGGGCAGTTCCTTCTTCAACAACCTTCCGGGCTTGTTGATAAGACGACATCGGGGTACCAGATACAGCAGATGCTTCATTCACATTCAACGCTTCAAACCCCTGGCTCATTGTTTCATGGATCTCTCCATCCATTTCAATGTACTTGTAGGTAGCCAGGTGGCTAACAAAGATGTCCTCTTCTCCACAGATTGTGACAACTTGACCCTCCCACTCAAATTTTAACTTTTGGTGAAGGGTAGACGTTATAGCGCCAGCGGCGTGGATCCAGGGTCTACCCAACAAACAGCTGTAGGCGGGCTGAATGTCCATCACATAAAAGATAGTTTTAAAGGTCTGCGGGCCAATTGTCACGGGCAGCTCAATCTCTCCCAGAACCGATCTCTTCGAGCCATCAAAAGCTCTAACCACCAGGTTGCTGGGTCTCAATGCCAGTCCATCATATTCAAGCTTCACCAGAGCCTTCTTTGGTAAGACATTCAGGGATGATCCTGTGTCCACCAGCACATGTGAAAGGACAGCTCCTTTGCATTCCATGGTTATGTGCAAGGCTTTGTTGTGATTGCGACCATCCACTGTCAGGTCAGAATTGGTAAACCCTAGCCCATTGCTAGCAGTGACATTTCCAACAACGGTTTCCAATTGGTTGACAGTAATCTCCTCGGGCACGTAAGCTGCGTGCAGTACCTTCAGTAGTGCATTCCGATGGGCTTCGGAGCACATAAGCAGAGAGAGGATGGAGATTTTGGATGGCGTCTGGTGAAGTTGATCCACAATTTTGTAGTCACTCTTCTTGATGATCCGCATAAACTCATCAACTTCCTGATCGAATGGAGTCTTCAGGGCTTCTTTGACAGCTGGATCTTCCTGCACCGGTCCTTTACCCTTTGCCTTGGCAGCAGCTTCTGCTTCGGCGGTGGGTCTTTGGACTTGTGAAGCAAAAAGACGTCCGCTTCGGGTGAAGCCTCCGCCTCCGCCCACATTATCAATTTGTGGTGCAGGTGTTGATGTTTCAAGAGTGATTCTTTTTCCCTCGCAATACAAGTCGGAGCCATAGTGCCAAGGGATGGCCCTATTGCTTTCATATGGTACAGGTCCAGGTACTGTGACGGTAACTGGACTGATTGCTGCTGCTGAGGGGACTGTTATTGTCTGTGGATCATAAAAGATTGTAACTGGTGCTCTAGTGGGAGCAGCACCTTCTGAATGGTAAGCGGAATTGTTTTCTGGATCGTAGAATATGGTAACAGTGGAGACATCTTCGTGATTGTTTGCTGGTGTTGTAGAAGGTTCTGTTGGAGGAACTGTTGTTGTTGTTGATGGGGAGTCGAAGTGGACTGAAGCTGAAGTTGTAGCAGGAGAAACCGTTGAAAACTGATCATTGGGTAGAACAGATGAAGTACTTGCTGATGTTGCTGATGAATTGTTGGGAACTATTGTTGCTGTATTTGTAGGAGGATCTGAAACCATTGCTGATGAAGTCGTCGGGTTTGCCGGGAATGATGTAGTGATCTGCAGTAAGCCACTCTGAATAAGGCTGTCAATGCCATTCCTCAAGTCCTCACACCCATTCCAAGAAATATTGCAGTAGGGGCACCCTAGTTCACACCCCGGAAATATATTGTTTTCACGGAGTTGAGCTTTGATTTCCACCAATGGTGTCCTGATCTGATCCACACCAGTTATCAAATAAGACGGTTGGTCTTCTTCGATAGCATTAATTCGGGGACCACCATGGTTTGGCATTGGGTTTTTGTTGACATTGGGCGGAGGTGCAAAATTCAGAGCCTTGGAGTCTACCAAGTCTTGTACCTTCATATGCAGAGCCCTGCATTTTTCTGTACTGTGACCAGGTGCGTTCGAATGAAAAGCACACCTAGCGTTGGAGTCATAGTTTCTTGGTAGACTGTTGGGGTCCGGAGGTGCCAACGTTCTTAGCTCAACCAGGTTGAGCTTTAGAAGTTGTGGCAGCAAGGCAACATACGGCATGGGGATCGGGTCGATCACTCGGTTAGCTTGAGATGGCCTTTGTTGGAATGGCCTCTGTTGATTGTTGTTGGTGTTGTTGTTGTTGTAGTTGTTTCTTGGAGGATATTGATTCTGATGATACTGAGGTTGTTGTTGGAAGTTTTGTTGAGGAGGTTGATAGACTGGCTGTGGATGAGCTGGAGCAGGGATAGTGACTGCTGCTATGGACCTTTGAACATATTGGGGCCTACCCCTGTTGGTATGAATGGCATTGGTCTCGCCAGCTCTTCTAGGGCCTGCAAAAGGCTTCCTTGTACTGCTGGACGAACTGGCGCCATTATCGGAAATTTTACCCATTTTTAACAGGCTTTCAATTCTCTCCCCAGCTATAACAATATCTGCGAAGCTAGTGGACGAGAAAGCAGCCAACCTGTCAATATAGGTTCCCTGAAGGGTATTCATGAACATATCAGCCATCTCTCTTTCAGACATAGGTGGCTGGACAGCAGCAGCAAGCTGTCTCCATCTTTGAGCATATTCTCTGAAGCTCTCTCTTGATGATTGTGACATCCCCATTAGGAGGGTCCTATTGGGTGCCATGTCCAGATTATATTGATACTGTCTGATGAAGGCCTCTGCCAGGTCCTTCCAGCATCTTACAGTTGCTCTTGTCAGATGGGAATACCATTCCCTTGATGCTCCAGTCAAACTGTCTTCGAAGTAAAACATCCAGAGCTTCTCATCCATTGTATGGGCCTTCAGCCTTCCCAGAAACGATTGCAAATGAGTCCGGGGACATGAAGTCCCATTATATCTTTCGAAACAAGGAGGCTTGAACTTATGAGGGATCCTGACCCCCTCTACTAAACCCATGTCCATGACATCGAACCCCAAAGAATTTTGGGATTCCAAAGACCTCAACTTCTCAGCCAACTCATCCAATCTCCTATCATAGGTTTCCTCTCCAGCACCCATGACTGTAAACTGATCCTCCTGAGGATCCTCTTGAAGTACTCTGGCTGCAGTAGCTGTTCCTTGAACGTTTGCAGGAATATGAATCTCAGGATGTAGGTGTGGACCAAACACAGGGGGGTTGACATGTGGTTGCACCCTTTCATTGTTACTGGTGCCAGCAGTTCCCACATGGGGGTCATCTTGAGTTCTCCCCTCTACCAGAACTCTAAGCCTCTCCTGGCTTTGAGCTAAATTATTCATCACTTCCATGAACTGAGTTATTTGGGTTCTCATCTCCACCCTTTCATTAGCCATCTGGGTTCTGGCCTCATTGAGGTCTTGCTGCAACTGGTCCATCTGGATGCCCGGAAGGTTGTTTCTTGTAGGGTACCTGTGTGGCCTGTTGAGAGGGAATAGCCTGCGGCGAGCAATAATTCCTGAGATTTCACAACAGAGGTTAGAAACAATAAAACAAAACCTACAAAACAAGCAAAAGGGTCAGTATGCAATGCAGTATGCTTATTTGTTATCAAAGTATCCGGCTTGGTCTTCAGTTTTGACCCGTCCAGACCCTTGAAGATGATGCTGTTGAAGTTGCTTTTGAAGTGAACCCAGATGGAAACAAACACAAATATATTACAAAGGTAAAATAATACAAATTGTTCATTTTTTACAACACTAGCCCTCAAAGGGGCCAAAATACATCACAAAAGCAAAAGTACATGGAAAAGGAACAACAACAAGCAAATGATCAAACTCCAAGGCCAAACTCATCCTCACGAACTTCCTTGAGAAGTGCTTCGGTCACAGGATCAGCCGGATGCTCCGTAAGATTCCTGATGAGAAGGTTTCTTGTTGCAACAGCTGTAGTCAACTTCTTGTTCTGGCTTTGGTCTTTGGATTTCTTCACTCCAGCTTTGATTTTTAACTCTGAAATTTCCTCCTGGGCTGCTGCCAGGGCTTTCTCCATCTGCTCCATCTTATCTTGAACTCTCTTGTCTTCTAGAGTACGGGCTTCAGTGATCCGGACCCACCTGGCCTGACTCTCTTTCAAGTACAAGTCTGTCCTTGCTCTTTGGAACTGGGCTTCTTTACAAGCATTTTTCAGAATCTGCTCACCAGCTTTAGACTTGTTGATATAGTCTCCAGACTTCTCAATCTTAGTCACGTGTTCCACTCTCAGCTTCTCCAATCTTTCAACCTCCCTTATACCTTCACTCCTCTCCCTGAGGGTCTTCTGCAGGGCTTGGGATAGCTTCTCATTTCTTTCTTTCAAGCCTTCAAACTCTTCCAAACTGACAGTAGCAGGGGGTGGTGCTGATGATGACTCAGGCATGTCTTTGATGGTGAAGGGCAATCCTGAGATTTGGGCCCTAGCATAGGACCACTCATGATATTGGGCTGATGCCACATTATTGCACTTCCCCAGAATGGTGATTCCCTTGGTTTGAACATGATCCCAGGCCCAGGCGGCCTGCCTAACAACAGTCAAACTGATCTTGTTCTCACAGTAGAGGGTCTCAACCAGGTCTTGTTCCCTAGGAGCATGAACCAGTGCATAGCCTAATTGCCTCTTGAACAGCAGGGGGTTGTAGTTGATACTTCCCTTAACTCCTACCAAAGGTACATTGGGAAAGTGCCCACAGCTTGTGATCATATTTCTGCCCTTGGTGCCTTGGGTGCACCATCTGATGTCTGCTGCAGTGAGAGTGGTGAGCCTCTTAGCCCAGTTGCTTTGCTGATGAGGATTCAGGAATGCATCCGTCCTGGGTAGATGCTTGAGAAGCCAAGCATGGAATAGTGGAGCACAACACCTCACTAGCTTACCCCTCTGTTTCTCATTCCTCTGATGTACTGAGTAATAGAGGTCGCCCAACAAGGTTGGCACTGGGTTCTTCAGGATGAACAGGTGGATGGCATTCTTGCTGATGAATCTGGGCTCATCTGCAAACAACACAATTCCATATACACTCAAGGCCAACAATGCACAAACAGCTTTCCAATCCCCCAGGGAGGCCTTCAAACTAGCTTGAGAAATCAGGAAGTCCAGATGAAAACCAGGGATCCCAGCTTTAGAGGTCATATGCTGCTCAATCAAAACAGGTTCCAGGTGCAAAGCTCTTGCTATCTCTCCATTGCTGGGAAAGACCATTTCAGGGTTAAAAGGAATTTCTCTCTTGATAGGCAAACCAACCAAAGATGCATATTCTTCTAAGAGAGGTCCCAACTGAAAGTCTTGAAAGGTGAAACACCTCAATGGGGGGTCATAGAACTGGATGCAGGTATGGATCAGGCTCCTCTGAGATGGGTCCATGTCTATAACCAAGTCAAGTATATCCCCATAATGCTCCCTGAACAGAGGTATGTGATCTGGGGTCATCAGGGTTTGGATCCTCCTGATGTCTGATAAGTCTGGTTGGAAGAAATGATAAGTGATGTTGCTTTTCTTTGGAGCCATGGTGCTGAAGACTAAGTAGAATAAATGCTGATGAAGATGCTGAGAAGTGGGCCACTGGCTGGCTAGTGCAAGTATCTGAAGAACTGAAGCAAATGCTGGTGGAGACAGGTCAAAACTGCAGATGGGGTCAAAACCAAAACCTGATGAAAATGGATACCCTGAAAAACAAATAAGCACATGTTAATATGATGCAATGGGTATGTATGCAAATGAGATGCAAAGGGTCTGTGACTGAGCTGGATCTGATTAACTGCCTTGGTATAGATCCATGTGTGTTCAAGAATTCCGGATGGAGGTCTATAAATCCAGTAACCAAGGTGGGGGACTCAAATAAAGAGCCACATGTCCAGGGTTTTAGAATCACAAGAACTATCCAACATGGAGCATTCTTAACAAAGTCAAAGTAACAGGGTATTCTGAGGTCAAGGTACCTGCAAACCTGTAAACAGCCCAACCCCCTCACAGGTAGTGATCTAGAACAAGGATCCTCAGACTTGGATCAGTTATGAGAAGTGTAAACACTTCTAACCCGGAGGTACAGTGTTTACAATAACCATAACAATTCCTCCTCTAATTCACCTCAATTTCTGAAGGTCAATACTAAAAGGTCATCCAGACTTAGCAGGCTTCCCAGATCCCCCTAGCACTACAGGAAATCTGTAGCACAGAGTTCTCAAGAAGAAACCCATATCTGAACCGTGTTTCATATTCCCGCACCAGACCGAAATGGAATGGGAAAGAATATGATTCACTCTAGCCTAGGTGTCACTCAGGTCCCAGGTATAGGACCTTAACTCTCAATGGAACACCCACCCACCAAAGAAAAACCAGATCCAGCCAGCACAGTATGACAGTATGAAAAATATAAAGCTATAAAGAAAGCAATAAATCAACTGTACGTAAAGCAATAAACAAAATACAAATATACAAACACAAATAAGCACATAACACCCCAGTAAACACAAATCAATCAAGCGCTAGGAGGAACCCACAAAAAGAACCAGAAGCCCTGGTTGCAATATAAGTTTCCCCAGCAGAGTCGCCAAGCTGTCGCTCCCGACAAATGAAATGGATCAGATGAAGGTACAGACGCGAACGGTCGGCGAAGAGAACAGTGAGAACACACAGCCGTGAACTCACTGGAGAATGAAAAGAGTCGCCAGCTAGGCATTTTTATCCCGGGGGAAAGGTAATGCTGCATAGACCTAGAAAAAGATGGATAAGACGGTTTGCGAACCAGAGAGACTGAGAAAGGGGGTTGGTTACAACCTGGGAAGGTATTAGCACCCAGATTGTCCGTCGTACTCGACGGGATCCACGCTTAAAGATTTGTGCTATAAAGGGGTAGTGTCAGTGCAATCTGTGTATAAAGAGCTGGAAAGCAACATGTACAGGTGTCAGTGTAGAGTGTATAAGTGATGTGAAGTATGAAAGTGTCAGTGTAAGAATGAGAATGAATTGCTCATGATAATGAGGCTAAGAGAAAGAAGCTGGAAGAGGGGGAATGGACAGAGACTTTTGTTCGATAACTGTTAAGTTATGCCTACGTATCCTCTCGTGCAATGAGGAAGTCAGAACACCGTAGTTCGACCCAAAGAGACTGAAAGATGAATTGACTTGTGAACTGCTTACTTGCCTATGCTCAAGTGTATGACCTGTCTGGCTCAGGTGCTTACTGTCTTGCATTAGACGGAAGAAGCAAGTTCTCGGTTGTGAGTGAAGATGATGAGAAAAGAATCCCGAAGGAGACGATTATTGTTTGTTTTTTGCATTTTTCAGTCTTTTATTGCTTTTGAAAGTTTGTCATAAGATAATGAGCTTAAACCTAAATCAATGGATTTGGTAAACTCATCACATCATCCCTCTGATTAGGGGTAATGAGAATTACCTTAAGTGTGAAGTCAGATTCTCACACTTAATCACCTTTGATGTAGGGTTAAGATCATTAACCTACTTGTGATTAATTAGATGTTTTTGTGATTTTTGTTTAGTGTTGAGTAATGAGGTTAAGCCATAATCAAGGATTAAACAGACCCATTACACCATCCTAAAAGAAGGATGATAGATGAGAGTGTTTAAGTTGAGAAAAACTCCTCAACTTAATCCATGATTAGGGATTAAACCCATGACAAAACAAGCCTTTGATTAAGTGGATTTTAGATTAATGGTATGATGATGAAGTGTTTTTTATGATTTGGAAGACAACTTGAGGGGGACTTGTCCATTAACTTTAGGGTTAGTCCTTCTTAACCAATTAAGGAAGAATTAGAACCCTAATGCAAGGCCCAAGTTACAAGTGTAATGTCTTGATGATTATTAGATGGATTAATTAAGAGATTTCAACACCTTAAGGGTCCAAGGCTTAGGATTAAAGTTATACACTCCATCCTAAAAGAAGGATGCAGGCATGATCTTAATCACAAAGTCTTAAAGCCTTGAGGGTTTAGTCCCTGATTATGAGGTGAGGAGAGAAGACTCAAAGAGAGACACAAAGGTAAAAACTATGGGGAGACTAATCAAAACCCTAATTCATTATCATGCTTGGTTGTCCCTAAGGTTTGTGAGGTTTTCAAGAACAATCTTCAGATGAACCACCAGGAAGCAGATGAACAGGACCAAGAGAAGCAAAGTGACTTGCTTCATTCAAGAAGTCAAGTCACTTGAAGAAAGAAAGTGGGAGAAGCAAGAATGAGCAAGCTCAAACTCAAACACATGTAAAAATGCAGCAATGGATGCAAGAGAGATGAAAAGAAAAGTTATGAGAAGTGAAGGCAAATTCACCTCTCAAGTTTACTTACCACCTGAAATGTTAGAAGCAAATGCAATACAATGCTAAATGAAATGAAATGATATGATGCTAGGCCAAACCAGAAGCATGTTGATGATGATGATGATGCTATGGAGTGCTATAAACATGAGACAAGACAATGAGGTGTTCATACAAAGTCATGGATGCAAATGATGCAAGCTAGGGAACATGAATAAACATGAAATGTTATGGATCATACAAGACAAATGGCATGGCAAATATGAGATGCAATGATCAATGATGCTTCATACATGTCTTAAGATGTCAAATGAATCATAAGAATGCACAAAATGCAATGGCAAGTCATGTTATGCAAGGAAATGCAAGAAGGATGTAAGAGATGGCCCAAATTAGGGTTCAAGGATCAAACATCACACATAAACCAAAAACAGAAGCAAACCTTAACACAAAAAATGGAAAATGGTGCTCAAAGAAACCCTAGACCTATAATGAACCACTGCCCAAAGGGGAGCTCTCAACTCTCAACCAAACTCAAGCTATGAATTTTACAAGTTATTAGGGTTTTTTAGGGTTTGTAACAAAAGAAATGCCAATCAATTGGAAAATGTAAGATCAAATCTTGGCCTTTTTATCCTTGAAAGTACATGTCAAAGGGAAAACAATGCAAAAAGAATCAATGTCTCAACCTTCACCAAAAGGCAGAAATGAATTTTCAAACTTATGATCAAAATAATGCATCAAAAATGATTTAATTCAATGAAAAATTCTTAAAATGCATCAAGATCAAAAAAGAAATTTGGTTTGAAGGTTGGACAATGTTTCTAAATGTCTTAGAACATTTCATGAATTTTTTTGTAATTTTTAAATACTTAAAAGTATTTTTAATTAATTAATTCTCATTAATCAATTAAAAATAATCTTTTAAATGTTTAAAAATACTTTTTTAATGATAAAAAATAAAATAAAAATGTTTTTGTGTCATAAAAATTAAATAAACCTTAAAGAAAAAGTTTCATAATTTTTATGATTTTTTAGCTATTTTAAATAAATTGTACAAATAAAATGAAATAAGAATGAATTAAAATGAATTAAAACTGAAGTAATCAGATTGGATGGATGAGATGCAATCTGGGGAGAAAGCCATTGACTTGGCGCGCAATCGTGTGGCTCACATTCAAACTCCTAAAATACAATTAATTAAATCTAATTAATCCTGATTAGGGCTAATGGTGAATCTGGGCCATCAAAAAGGGTGGGAAGTCAACAAGTCAGCGCGTATCCACGGCCAATATTCAAACTATCATTAATTATGGGATTAGGGCATAATTAATCTCAGGTGGCCGGAGAAGACTTCCGGTCGTCTTCTCCGGCCAGAAGCTTGCCTGAAAAAGTTCAAAACCTCTCAAAACGTAATGTAAATGAAAACTAAGACATGGGAAATGATCCCCAACACCTCACGAACTAAACCCCTCTCTCAAAACAAATTTATCTAACCTAAACAAGCTGAATCGAAGAAACTAAGTTCTAGGGTTCGTGAGCTTCAAACAGCAATTAAATCCTCAAAACACATCCATTTCAAAAACTAAAAGCATCAGCATGATCAGGAGAGTATAAGGAACAAGTTTGTAACTAAAAAAGAGATTTCTGGAAAAAATTATTTGGAGCTACCTGAGATTTGCAACCTCTGATTTAGGAACTTTCAGGCCCTTTCTTTAAGTGCAAGCTGCTCCTCTTGGCCCCCCAAAGATGTCTGGATGCTCAAATGGAGTTTAGATTTGCTGGATGATGAGTTTCGAAGAGAACTGCTTCAGTTCAGTCAACAATGGCAGTTGAGATTCTGGCACTTTCAGGCTATGAGAGATGGTTGTTTGTGATCTATGAAGTGTGTTGAGAAGTTTGGCAAAGTTTGTTTTGATGTTTGTGGGCTATGGTGAGAGTTGCAAGTGAAACTGCAAACTGAGGTGAGAGATGGCAGTGAGAGTTTCTGGTTGTTTCAAGCTCTGGTTCTTGATGCTTTGTGTTCTATGGATCAAGGTGAGATGAATGGAGGAAAAAGATTTTGTGTTTGCAGGCTGTGTAGAAGAATTCGATAGAACTTGCAAGTTGGAAGGTTTTTTGTGAAAGTTATGAGTGAATGTGTTTCAGCCCTGGTTTCTATGTGATATGGCTAGCAAAATGAATGAATAAACAATTCTGATTGGCCTCTTGATGTGACATGGCCTGCTATGATAGGTGAGTTGCTTTTTGCTCAAAGTCCACTTTTGTGTAAGATAGGGCATGGCATGATACTAGGCAAGGACAACTTGGGTTCTGGTGCAGCATGGTGAGTGTGAGAGGTTGGCTTGACCCAAGGCTCAATGCAGCAAGTTGGTTGAAAGCTCATGAGTGTTTTGCAACTTGGTTAGCTTTATGGATTTCCATGAGAAAAATCAAGTTTCATGAACCAAACCATGAGCAAACTTGGTCCATTTCTGATTTTTGTGACTTAGAGGATGTTCACATGCTGGTTTGTCATGAATTTGAGGCAGCAATCATGCATTGATTCAAGACTTAGCAAAATTTCCACTTGGTGCATAACTTGAAAAACAATGATTTTTGGCAACTTTGCATGGCCATAGCTTTTGATCCATGAAGAGTTAGATCATGTTCTTGTACTTTTTGAGAAGGGAAAGATGAGATCTACAACTTTCATGACCAAAGTTTTTCCATTTGAAGCATTTTTGGATCAAGAATCAAGGCTTGAAAATTGACCTAAAAGTATGCATTCTTGAAAAGTCAACAAAACCCAAAAAAGTCAACTTTTGCAAAAACCCTAAATTCTTGATTTCCATGAACTTCAAACTTCTTCCATGATCA
This sequence comes from Lathyrus aphaca, assembly GCA_963966055.1. Classification (NCBI taxonomy): domain Eukaryota; kingdom Viridiplantae; phylum Streptophyta; class Magnoliopsida; order Fabales; family Fabaceae; genus Lathyrus; species Lathyrus aphaca. The sequence goes on along the minus strand of OZ014519.1, from coordinate 704,640,387 downwards.
AATAAAGATCATATACACTCAAAATGATGAAGATCACCCATTGGTTGGGTCATTGGGGGCCTCAGATGCCCTGATTTCACACTGACTTGTCTGAAAAGTCAACTCTTGATCAGATGACTTCCCCATGGAATTTCTTCATGAAAATTGATATGCATACTCCCTATACCATATAGAGATCAATGGAAACAAGAATGACCAAAAATTTTGGTGTTATGGCCTCTGAAACCAAAACCCTAATTTTCAGTCAACTGTGCAGTTCATTCTGGCTCTGCATCCACTCAAACCCTAGTTCTTGTGATCCCTCTGCAATTTTGACTTTGTGAGGATGTAACATGATATAAGAACACACATGGACCCCTTTGAGTTGATTAGTGGCCTTTGGAATGGCTCAAGATGCCCTGAGGTTGCTCAGATCACAAACCCTAGGTGCAGATGCCTTAGAAACTATCCAGTGAAACCAAATGAGACATGAGATGATGTGATTGTGTTTATGCATATGAGATGATCACCAGTCATGTGTGAATGGGTGAGGGCAAATTTGGGGTGTTTACAATATCTCTTTTTATGCTTGATCGCCTTAGGAATAGGTAAAAGTTGGTTGATGATTAAGTGATTTATTAACTAGTGGAACTAATAAGTAAATATGGCTGAAAGTAGTAGGATACACGTATTAACTAGATTAGTCACTTTAGAGATAAATGGCTATAATCATAGCGGAATCCATAAGTTAAACTAGGCATACTTTAATGTTATTGAAAGACCTCGGGAGTTCTTCCCTTAACCTTATGGATATGTTTTAATGTTGTTGACATACACCACTAGATCACTTTCTTTCTCATCTATCACGACATATCTCATCAGACACGCATGAGATATGAACTTCATTAAATGGATCATTGCCCAACATAACTCTCATTATTGATTTAACTTCTTTACTAATATTTACTACTACTCCACCTAAATACATGACAACTACTTATTATTATTACCTTTTTCCCTATGGATTCAAAAAGTTTTGCATTGAAAATTCGTTTTAGTTATTACAATCTATATGGGATCAATACTCTTACTTTATATCACTTATTACTATTTGACTGTGTATACTTACACATAAATGAAATCCACAACAAGTTTTTGGTTGTCACTATTGATTTAACTTATTTACTATTATTTACTTATTCTCAACTTGAATCTGTGACAACCAATTATTCTTGTTACCTTTTTGCTCATGGAAATTTACAAAGTTTTGCTTTGAGAATCAGCTTAATCTATTACAATCTCTATGGGATATATACTCTCATTTACATCATTGGCTATTATTTGCTTGTGTACTTTCACACAAACAGAATACACAACAAGTTTTTTGTGTCGTGATTGGGGATTGCATCAATAACACTTTAATTATATATTTTCTTAATAAAAAATACATTTGAACTTTTGACGTTTTCTGTCTTCTGGTGATACAACGTGTGCATAGTTACTGCATGCGCAGGTTGTTGACTCTGGTATACAGAGGAGACCCTGAACCTAATATAACACTTAGATTCCTAAGGATATTTCAAGATACTAGCCACTTACTAGGAAGCCCTTTTTCTACTCATTTGTTTGAAGTCGTTGAAGAATAATTTGAAGAGCCTTTTGAAGAAGTGTTTGATCTCAGTCCCTTTTTGAATATCTAACACTTTAGTTTACCATTTGTTCCCCTACATCTTCTTCTACTTTGTTAAATTGATTTATGTACTTTCACAAGGTCTCGTTCTTCTTTTGTTGAGTCCTCACGTCTTTCCTTGCAGTGCTTTATATTGGGACTTAATGTGTGGGACTTGTGAGTGACCCAAAACACGAATACCCTATTTTTTCATAATAGGGAAATTTTAGAACCTATGAATGATATTGTTGATGCATTTTAAACAATTACATTATTACTCTGATTTGAGGTGACAAAAAAACATACTTAAGTGTTTATAGTTTGTGTCACTTAGTAGAAACAATAATATTCCTGATGATATTCATACTCCCAAATTTATTAACATCATTAATTGTTCAGGTTTACTAACACACATGTTCAGTCTATAAATTGGTGTTCTAATAGGGGCAGGCTTAATTGAGGGTGTGGTCCTAAAAACTAGGTTCGTCCCGCAAAAAAATGAAGGTGGGGTAGGGAGGGCCTGCAGGCACTACACATTTTAAGCTTAAAAATAAAAAAAACAATAATAATGCCTGCGGGCGCCTGCAAAAGCACGTAATAAAAATGGGATTGCACGAGTGGGCGCAACCCTTGGCCCGCTCCACACTAAAGTGCGGGAAAAACAGGCGCCCAACAGGCTGAGGCCATTTTGCCACCCCTATATTCTAGTAATATTGTTGAGAACTATTGATCAACACTAAAGTTTATGTAATGATACTTCACGTATAATTACCTATATGAGAAATTATCTGCTTATAAATCGTTACAGAGGGAGTAGTTTATAAAAAATCTTTCAAATTTTGAGAAGGAGATTTAACTTCGGTTATATAGGCGAGGAAACAAAGGATCATGAAGACTTAACACATTACCCCTCGTGTTTTAGATAACCGAGGGGATAAAGTGTTCTTCACATGGTTTTGATCCCCAACTTCTGCATTTTTATTATTTTTAAAACTGGATGGCATGCCCCATATTTCCTCTCGGTTATTTGAGATACCAAGGTAATAAATAACAATTACTATCTCGGTTTATAATATTAACCAAAGGAAAAACATTTTTTCTTTCTATATTTTGGTTTGATCCTATATTACATAACCATATTTTGGAAAATTTTGAAACATAAACATTTTATGTTTTTCCCATTTTTCAAACAAACACATTGTACCAAAAATATTCATTGTCTACACCATTTGCAAAGTCAAAATGGTACATGTACACCTTATAATTTTACAACAAATTAAAATGAAAACAATTGATTAACCAACAAAAGCAATAAACAAAATGCAAAGTCTTGTAGGTCATCCAAAAGTTTTCTTTTGTGATTTATCACCAGGCGTTAAGAACCTACAATTTGAATTATGTTTGAACCAATTAAGATCATCAATAACAACAACATTAAATCTTTAGTAAAAATAATATAAAAAGATAATGAGCAAATATATATTACTAAGTGATATAAAACATTTACTTACTAGTTTTCTCATATCCCCTCTTGATGATCATGACAAATAACATGCACATCACCATCAAAATCATTTTCTTCTGATGAAAGACGTACATGTGTTGGGAAAAAGGGGGTATCAAAAGTTAAGTCTTACTTTTCATAAGTATTAGGAATATATTTACCTTGTAGAACAGTTGATCATCTTGTGTTAGAAGGATCAATGACATTAAAAACTTGTTTTGCTTGGAATGCCATGATGAATTATATAAGTTGCCTTTCGAAGATCAACCTGTGTGAATCTTAATTCATTGGTGTCTACACAATGTTATTGTCAATCCACTTGCACTTAAATAAAGACATTTTAAAAGTAACATAATCAATCTTCATAATCTCCTCAATGACCCCAAAGTACGCTAGTACAAGATTCTTATCTTTCAAACTAGAGAAGTACATGGATTCAACTTCAACTATAACCCTACTATTTTGCATGGTACTGAAGTCATCCTTTAATTTTGAATAGAATGAATATTTAGTAATATCATATGCACTCTAAGTTATTACATTAAATTTAAGCATATGTGACATTAATTTAATTATATTTGATGCACTACTCTCTAAAGAAACTCTTTCATTAAACCAAGTTATGAGAATTTTGTTATGCTCTATCAACAACATTTTTCACTCATCCGAGGCAATTTTCCCTTGATAAGACTTTTGTGAATGGTCAAGTAATGTTAACTTCACGAATGTTATTCAATATATCATGACGAGACTCGAGAATTCTTGTAGAGCTCGCTTCTGACAAATAGTTTGTACAAAACTCAATAACTTCTTTTGTGATGTACTATTCAACGATCGAAGCTTCTGTAAGGTGATGATTCTTTGTATACCCTTTAAAGATCTTCATGTATCACTCAATCAAACACATCCATCGTAAATAAACTAGACCACAAATTCTAATATCCTTACTAGATGAACAATTAAGTGAACCATAATATAAAAAAAAATTATGGATAATTCGAGAAATTGAATCACCTCATTCTCATACTCTTTACTTAATTTATTGACTCTCATTCAACTACGATTTATAATCACATATAACTTCTGAAAGTAAAATAAAAACGAATATTCCAAAATAAAACAACAATAACAATAAACAACAACAATTACAAATATCTGAAAAATAACACAGACATTATACCATAAGTCTCAAAAACCATGACAATGCCAATAACAACAACAATAACAACAACAACAACAACTACTACTACAAACACATCAACAACAACAACAACAACTACTACTACAAACACATCAACGACAACAATATGTGAAGACTTTTACATACCAGAAACGTGATGTGAGAGTCAAAGAAAAGTGTTGGTTTGAAGTTCGAGCTTCTTTCCTTCTTGGAGAAGATGGTGTTTCAGTTCGTTAGATGGAGAAGATGGTGTTACGTTTGTTAGGGCGTAAAAAGTGAATGAAACTTAACATTTTGTTGAGCAAGTGAAATATTCTTTAGAGTTTACATCTCATTTTTTCAAAAAAACAAGAGAACATATCCGAAATAAAAACTTTGTTCAATTTAATTAAATAAATATTAATCAACATTTAATGTGAGTTTTCTAAATAATCAAAATTTTAATTCTAAATAAAGTATAAAATTATCGAAGATGGTAAATGAAACTCAAATCCTAAGATTCATATCCTTTGGATTTTATTAAACTTTAAAAAATGACGCGTTTTAATCCTATTAACTATTCTCTCTTAAATATTAAATATTCTTCAAATTTTGTATTCTTTATCTTTTAAAAACAACATATATTTAGATGCTAATATATTTCGGGTTAATTATTATAGTATGTTTAAATATATTTAAAAATATAATTATTTATTATATAGTACTACTTTCACAAGTACAATTAAAAATAGACTTTTAATAGGAGTAGGAGCAAGGAATATAATTTTCACTGAAAAGGGAGGATTGTATATCTCCACCTTTAAGAACTCAATTTCATTTGTTTATGCGGCTAAAATTTAATTGGAAAAAACTTGCAGTAAACTATCTGTAGATTAGGTCATAAGCTTTGTCTATAGATATGACCTATCTCTAGCTCACGTAAGAAAAAATGTTCTAAAGAAAATATAATTTTGAGAAAACTTTAGTGTAATATTTTTAGATTATCATAATTTATAAATACTTAGATAAAATAAAAAAATTGAAATTGCATAGCATTTCAATAGTTTTTTTAATAAAAATTACTATTCCTTGCCAACATAACAGTGAGTTGGATAAATTTGAACCGTCCAATTGAAATCGATTGATCAGTTATTTTTTTAAATGTAAATAGATTGGGTCAGATCGAATATCAAATTGATTTAGTTACTTAATTTGGATAGTATAGTTTGTATCGGTCGGCTCATATAATCATTTTGAATCCATCAAAAATTGAAATCGATCGAACTTAATTAATTTATACTTTATTTATTTTTATTGCTATATGGCTACTTACTACAAAAAAAAAATATTACTCTTTCCGTTTCACATTTTTTAAGATAATGATTAATTGTGTTGATTTCAATAATAAAATGAGTATCATTTAGTAAAATAACCCTATTAATAATAAATAATAAAATATTTATATATAAATTAAAATATAATAAATAAAGATAAATTAGTAGAAATAAATTTATAATTTGTGTCGGATTTAAATTTTAAATCCAAAACCGAGCAATTGTCCAATCCAACTAATGATGGCATTGTGGACAAATCTAATGGAAATGAACATCTGAGTTAGTTCTCCATGCTGGCTGACAATCTCAAACTACAGTCAAGGGAGTTGGTCTTATAATAATATTCTGACACAAATTCATTCTATCCACCAGAGCATTTCTTTTAGTAATATAGTTAATTATAATATATTAATTATAATATTGATGTGATAACAGTATTTAAAAGCCTTGTAGGTGTAACTTGGGTGGGTATAAAAGTAAAATAAAATGGTTGGAAAAACCTACTGGTAGTACTGGTCTATAAAGATGCAGATTAAGTTAGGTGTATGTGAAAAATTGCAAAGTGAATGTGATTGGGTTTTGAAGATTGTAAATGTCATTTATTTCTCAGTCTCATTAGGTGTATGTGAAAAGTTTGCCTCACAACTAGCAGCTCTCATTTCACCATTATTAGATAACAAGAATTATTGTTTTTAAACTAGATCTATACAGATTGCATTGATCTCCGTGAAAAGAAAAATTAGAAATCAAGATAAATACGGATATCAAGATAAATATGAGTTGCATTGGTGAAATACAAATTAAAAGACTTGTTTTAAAAAAATGTGAATTATTGAAATGAATACAATAATAACTATGTGATGGGTTGCACGAGTTGCTCTTAGATTTCAGGTAGGAACGGTCGTTATAATACAGTACCAGCAACGTTTATATTCTGACACGAATTCATTGTGTTCACTCAAGCATAAAATTAGTACTATTTAATTTGGCGCAAATTTTGCAAAGTGAATATCATTAAGTTGAGATTACTTACACTATAAACACAAATGTTTCTTAGGCTGGTTATACTTTTTAATTCAATCCTTAATTCTTAAAAAAAAAAAAAAAAAGTTGTTTATGCAACAGCCGTATTTAATTAAAACCGTTGAAGGTATAACTTGGGTGGGTATAAAAATAAATAAAAAATGGTTGAAATGAGCTATTAGTCTATAAAGATGCATTGAGTTAGGAGAGGTTCAGATATCGAAGAAATTTAAAGACATTGCTTTTCCTTTATATAAATACCGAACCGAACCACTTATTACACCCTCTTTAATGCTTCTTCTTCCTCTTCCTACTACTATTTACTATTGTTCCGTTACTACTCTTATCACACAGACAAACCATTTCTTATATTTTTCACATTTCAACTCACCGTCTCCGCCTTCTTCACCACTCTCCGATCGTAGATCTTCCGCAACCCCGCCACCCGAGGTATTGTTACTCGTTTTTTGCAACTTTCATTCCATGTCTTTTATTGCCACAATAATAATCCAGATTTCGAACTCGCTATTTTCAGAATCTTCGTTCCTGAGCCAGAGTTAGTTTACGACTCACACTCGAGTCCAATTACTTGGTCGTAAATCATTGATTTAATTCACTCAAAATTAGTGTATTCAACTTTATATTAGTACTATTCATTTAATTGTATGTATAATTATGGTCGGTACAGATGTTGCGATAATGATTGTGGTTGTTGCAGTGTGAAGTTTTCTTCACAATATTAATCCATTTATGATATTGTGTTGCAGAATAGAAGAATGCTAGGAGCAAGCTGAATGTGTCTAGAGATACAAAATTTAAAGCACGAGTTATCAGAATCAGTTTGTGCTGTGAAGAACATGAAAAACCAGCTCCAAGATTGCAAAGATTCGGTTCAGGCAAAACCATTGGTGAATGAGACTCTGCGACAGCTCGAGGCAGCGAAAAGAACTGTCGAGTTCTTGAGATTAGATGCTGCAAAAGCTGTGCATGGATACAACTCATCAGCTTTAGAGTTAAACGAGTCTAGAACACGGGTGAAATCACTTGACAGTAATTTGGAAACAGAAGCAGAAAGATTTAGAAAGGGAGATAATACTAATCATATTGAAATCGAGTTTCGTTCTTTGAGATCTGAGGTTGAATTACTTAGGTCAGCGATTGAGATTGCCGAGATTAAATTTCAGGAAGAACAGATTCAGAACACAGTGAAGATTAGGAATGCCTACGAGTTCATTGAACGGATAAAGTCCGAATCGAGACAGAGGGAGTTAGAATTGGAAAGAAAGAAAACTGAAATTGAGGAGTTGAAAGAGAAATTGTTGGATAAGGAAAATGAGTTGAAAGGTATTGTAGATGAGAATGTGAAGTTGAATTCGAAGCTTGAAAACAATGTGTCGTTGTCAACGAAGAAAGAACGCGAACTTAAGGAGGAACTTAAAAGGTTAGACGAATGTGTGGCGGTAATGAAGGGCGAAATGATGGATAAAGAGACAACATTGCAAAGTATATCAGAAGAGAATGAAATTCTGAAGATGGAAATCAACAAGAGGTTCACATTCTCAAATGTTGGTATGATGAGCGATGAAGTTGCAGCCGAAATAGGGGCGGCCAAGGCTGCAGAACGCGACGCATTCGCAAAACTTAAGATAATGATTGAGGAGGCAGATAGGAGCAATAACAAGGCGGCAAGAGTGACTGAGATGCTCGAAGAAGCACGAGCGGAGAATACAGAAAAAGAAGCTGAATTGAAGAAAATCAAAGTGCAATGTGATCAGTGGAGGAAGGCTGCCGAGACTGCTGCTGCTATGTTTTCGGCAGGGAAAAATGGAAACATCACGGAGAGATCGATGTCGATGGACAACGGCTACAACAGCAATGTGATGAAGAGTAATAAGTACTCAAACTTTTACGAAGAGATTGATGATTGGAGTGATTTGCAAAGAAAGAAAAATGGGAATGTGTTGAAAAAGATTGGTGACTTGTGGAAAAAGCCTCAGAAAATCAATGATTGATTCATGGAAGTGCTTTCTGAATTCACTGTCCAGTAAGTTGTTGCTGGAATTTTTTGTTGTGCAATTCCTTTTTGCTATGTAATGTAAGTGAGATTTGAAACTGTTTTGTGAACATTGTTTGATAATTAGATTAAGTTGTTGAAGAATATTGTTATTAGGGATTTAATCATGGATCATCTAGCATAATTAACTAAAATTTCACAATTATGAATTAATCATAATTTTATGTGTAATTAATCATATGTTGCAAGTGTAGGAGAAATTGTGAGTCATATTTTTTCATTATTATAATGAATTTATGATTCCTCATTTTCTGTCGTGGCACAATGTTACCTGCAGAAGTTGTCTTAAGAACTAACATTTCTTTTGTTTGTTTATGCTTTGACTATTTTTGTTTTTGTTTGATAGGAAATGAGCTAGGACTAATTAAAACTGGGTTAAAAACAAAATAGACACAAAAAAACGAGAAAAAGATAAAGTGGGCCAAAAACATGTAGACCAAAGTAAATGGGTCAGGACCAATTAAATTGGATTTTTAAAAAGGAAATTTGTAATCCACTTTATAGAGAGTATTTTACCATTATAAATAGTTTTTTTTTTCTTTCAAAAAGTCATTGAAATAATAAGAATACAAAGGGTATTCAAACCTTTACAAACAAAAGAAATTAGTACAACAAAGAATATTTTAGGAACAACTTGTTGAATCAACATTGCTTCCGCTTCTGCTTGTTTTTTGTGTGATTTTTTTTTGAAGACCCATTCCTGCTTAAGCTCTTGGATTAAGCTTGGAACTGTCATCCTTGGTGTCGGCTTAAACTCCTAGCCTTAGGGCTAGGGGCCTTGGCAGGGATCGATAGTTTTTCGGGCTTTTTCTCCATGAGTACTTTGAAGAACTTGAATGGATGGACGGTGGTCAACCGTAGGAAATCGAATTTGAAATGAGATGTCTTCCCATATGGAGGTAGTGACGCAGCCGCGGCGGAGAATGATTCAATTTGTTCTCTTTTCTTTTCTGAGTTCCCGAAAAGAATCAGAGCTAGAGATACACACGCTCTTTTCGGCTGCATAGGAAGTGTGGTAGAAGTTGTTATCTCTCCGAGGCGTAACAAATACGGCAACGTTTTGGATTCGCGAGGTTTAGAGATATCGAGGATGTTCGAATGCTGGGAGTTAAGTTGGACAATGTGATTATTGATGGTAGGAAAATTCATGCTAACCCTCCTAGGTTTGAGAGGGGTTCAACCAAGACTTTCTTTGAGAATCATCGGGTTCTGAAAGGTGTTGATAATGGTGGTAAGTCTTAACCAGATCACCCACGCTTGGAGCAGGTTAGGGTGATACTGAGACGGTTGGTGGGCAGTATTTCTTTCGCGGAGGCTGTGAACAATGGCATTGTGGAACCTGCTATAAAATTTGATTCGACCGAAGAAGACAGAGTTAGGTTGGGGAAAGCCTATGTTGGAATCACCGTGGAGGCATGTATGACCTATAATCTTTACAGGAAATTTGCATTGGAGGATATTTTCTTGGGAAAAGTTATTCCGCTCGGTGCCAAGAGTTGTTTGTTGGAGGAGTTAGAAAGTAGTGTTTTGGAAGATTTGATTGCCGAAGATCTGGTGTGGTGGAAGGCTTGGTTGTGTGATATCCATAGATGGGGAAGAAGGGTGTAGAAGAGGGAAGGGTGATGTGGGTCAGGATTTTCGGAATCCCTTGTCATGCATGGAATTTGAACTTCTTCTTTTTAGTTGCAAATTACCTAAGGGAATTTATTTGTGTTGATGAAAACTCTATTAAAGGGATAAGTATGGAAGTTGTTAGGATTTTGGTGAGGATTCCGGCAGGATTTATCTTGAAGGATTCTTTGGTGGCTGAGATTGATGGCAGGAAATTCAATCTTATAATTTTAGAAGATACCGCTGGTTTGCACAGAACCATGGTTGAAGACTTTACGGCAAACTCTTGCACTTCTGTTTCTTCGGTTTTTGAGGATGGAGATGTTGGCTTGTTGGATTCTGAGTCAGATGGTGATTTTGAGGTAAATTGAGAAGGAAACTAGAAGGGAGTTGCCGGTGGATTTTCTGGCGGAGGGCGTACCGGAGGTGTGGGCGAAAGGGATGATCCAAAGGGTATTACCCAGGTTTTTGTTTTGGGTAAGGAGCAGATCGACTTACATCAAGTCGGCGCAGGCGAAAAGATTTTTGATTGCTCTTTTGACATGACCATTGAAAAATAAAAAATTTCCTCTTCTCATGTTGATGTGGCAGGAGAGTTAGTAGATGATGATAAACTTTTGGAGACGGATTTAAAAGTTCCTTTTGTGCCTAGCACTGTCATTAACGTTGAAAAGAGGGTGGAAATAGGGGGGATAGAGGTTACAACAGGTGAACGGGGACCTACTATTTGAATAAAGGCATTAATCAAGTCGAAAACATCATGGCTTTTAATTCGGATGTTGCTGGTGGATTTTTTGGCGGAGGGCGTACCGGAGGTGTGGGAGAAAGGGATGATCCAAAGGGTATTACCCAGGTTTTTGTTTTGGGTAAGGAGCAGATCGACTTACATCAAGTCGGCGTAGGCGAAAAGATTTTTGATTGCTCTTTTGACATGACCATTGAAAAGTAAAAATTTCCTCTTCTCATGTTGATGTGGCAGGAGAGTTAGTAGATGATGATAAAATTTTGGAGACGGATTTAAAAGTTCCTTTTGTGCCTAGCACTATCATTAACGTTGAAAAGAGGGTGGAAATAAGGGGGATAGTGGTTACAACAGGTGAAGGGGGACCCACTATTTGAATAAAGGCATTAATTAAGCCGAAAACATCATGGCTTTTAATTCGGATGTTGACATTTTGTGGCTTGCTGCTCATAATGTTTCGCAAATTAGTAGCAGGAGTGGAGACCACTTGGCACAACCCTTTAAGCCCAAAAAATTGAAGTTTAAACTTCTTTCAGGTTTTAAACGTAAAAGTGGCAAAAAGGCTAAGGGAGGTGGAAGTAGGAATTTGATTGATTATAACAATGGGGATTCAATAGAAAATTCTATTGAAGAGGGTGGTTTTTTAAATAGTAATAATAGTGATAAGTGTCGCTCCCGGGATTTTCATCCTAGTACAAACGCGAAAGTGGCGCGGAAAGGTTAGAGTCGCCAGCCAGACATTTTTATCCCGAATGAATGGGAAAGGTAATGTTGCACAAACCTGAGGAAGAAGGAAAGGACAAGGTCCTGCGAACCAAAGATCTGAGTTCGGGAGTCGGTTACGAATTGAGAAGGTATTAGCACCCCAATCCGTCCGTCGTACCCGACGGGATCCACGCTTGCTTGTTTGTTTCAAAGGGTGTGAAATATGATGCTGAACAAAACCGCTAACTGGAATGGAAATGAGGAATGAAAAAGGAATTGAAATAAGAAAATGGAAAGAAAGGGGGAAATGTAGGGAAAATAAAGAATGTGCTCGGACGGGCCCTACCCCGCTGCCTACGTACCTCATCGGGATAATGAGGATCAGAGTCGACGTAGTTCGCCTAACTAAGGCGGGAACTATTTGTTTGTGTTTTTTATGCTGGAACTGCGTATGTCTATGCTCAGGTGTTGCAGGCTCGTCTGGTACGAGTGCGTTTACCGTCTTGCACGTGTGACAAGTCGTCGCGAGTTCGCGTTGTGAGTGAATGAGATGAGAAGAGAAGTTCCCGCAGGATTAGTCGCTTGTTATTTGTTTTTGTCTTTTATGAGAAGTGTTTTTTTGAATTTGTTTGTGAACTGTCTTGTACTAAGACCTATCCATCGCGGTGAGTATTTACACCTCGCCCCGAAACAGGACGCGTATAAACACTCCGCAACAAAGTCTCATGTCGTACAAGATTGTTCGATTTTTATTAAGTGTTTTATTGCTTTTCTTTATGAGATGAGAAAGAATGACTCAAGTTAGAAAAGGACAAATTAAGGGGGACTAAGACACAACCCTAATTTTATTTGTTTATTTACAAGAGAGGTCCTATGGTTAATGAGGTATTCTAATCCTAAGAAAGAAAAAGAAAAGAAGAAAAGAGAGCTTAGAAATCAACTTACTTCATAAGGAAGTTAAGTTGTTCTAAGAAAGGGGAAAGCCTAAAAGCAAAGCACAAGGTGCTAAGGCAAACACAATTAAAATGCATAAGAGATGGGAATGAAATGATGCTTACCTCAATCTTCCCCCTACAAAACAAAAGTTAGCATGACAATGCATATTGGAAGTAAAATCAAAGCATGAAAGCGATTAAGTACCATAAACGTCCTAGAATGGAACTAGGGTTCAAAATAAGACCTAAGTCTAAAGGTGAATGTACCTAAAGGTTACATGACTTCTAAAGTCAGTAGCTACATGATATAGGTCCCTAAGTATGCTAGGATATCTCACAAGATCAAACTATGTCAAACTATGTACAAAAAGTTCACCTAAGTTCACATAAATGCAAATTAGGACTCATGGATGAAATATGAATGCATATGGCTTACAAAAATGGATTAATGCATAAAATGAACATCAAAGTCAGTAATGAATGCTTATGAAGATGGATGAATGAATATACAATCATGGATGCAATGGATTAGGCATATGGAGCAATGAGAAGAAGATATGAGAAGAAACGAGCAAAAATCGCATAAGATCGCACATGATGAAAGTTAAGGAAAAATGGCATGTGAATATGCATGAAATGATTATGGTTCAGTAGCATACAAGGTATGAGATGCAATTAGAATGCATGAATAGGCATTAATTATTTCCACATAATTCAAGTTATTATTTAGAGGAGAAGAGAATCTAGTTTAGGTTAAAGTTAATTCACATAAGTATGCACTTTAAAGCACCAAAACAAACCAAATGAGTATGGTTCAAAAAATGACCTATGACTGGAATTAAAGGCATACAAATGACCTATAATCAACTCCTAAAATCGACCAAAAATCCCTTCAAGAAAATGGCATGAATGCCTTCTTATCATTTAAGTTATGGAGCAAATAGACACATGAATCAACCTAGGATCTAGGTGACATGGAAAAATAGCAAAAAACCTTTAAAAATTATGAAATTAAATCCCTGGAATAATAAAGTCATTATATCACATTGTCCAAAAGGATTCCACAAAATTATGCACCAAAGTGCCAAAACAATTACTTGACTAGCAAGGTAGCAATGAATGATCACCCAAAAACAACTCCACAAAGTGGATCAAAAAGGGCACTAAAAATTATGAAAAAAATGCCTAATGAGCATCAAAATGTCACCAATTACAGTGATTAATCATATACAAAAAATAGGTCTCACACCTATGGGGAAAAATCGATTTCGGTCCCTTATGCCAAAACCTTCCTTTTTGGGACAGCTTGTGATCTAAAATCCAAATAAAATATTGAAACCACCCAAATCTGGAAACAAAAAATATGACAAATTAATTAAGAGGAAGAAGATCACTCATGAATTTTTCCAGAATTTTATCACACCTAAAACTATTTTTAATAATTGCGACGAAACGGGCAAAAACGATATTTTAAGGGAAAGTGAAAGGAATCGAATTCTCTAATCCGTAACCTAATCCCTAAACTCCGAAATCGACACATATCAATATATATCACAAATAAATCCAATGCCTCAGGTGGGAGGGCTCAATATGCACCTTAAGTTACATGATCCTAAGTCGCATACAACTAGAATGATGCATTAAAGTAGAGAATCGAGATTACTTACTTGGTCGAAGTGCCGATTCTTTCACATAAAAGAAATCCAAAAAAACTTCAAGCCAAGCCTTGTAATCTCCCATGAGCAAAATAAATGCTCATCTTCCATAATTTATTTGTGAAGATCCCCCATAATCGAAACAAAAACAACGACACAAAATATCATTTGAATCCAAAGGTATCCCACAAATAAAGTGGAATACCAACCAAACGACCGTCGTTAAGATCTTTGCGAGAACCTTGCATGAACTCAACAAACACATTAGAAACAAAAAAGAGGTGCAACCGGAAGTTGCACCTATGTCTCACAACTCAAAATCAAATAGAAAGATGAATGTACGAGTCATGGACATGCATTGAAATTTACGTTTCAAAACGGGGCAGCACTTATGCTCTAACATAAACAACATGCAAATTCAAACCAAAATCAAATAAATTTACATGCAATGAATGGAAAATGATCAACAAACATAAGTACAAGTCAAAACAAGATCAATGCATCAAAATTGCACCAAACCGAACTTAAAAAGCCTTAAACGAAAAAATGCGTCAAAAATCACCGACTCGGAATTGAACGAAAATCGCATGGTAACTTGCAAACGTGCCAACGGATTCAAATATGCAATCGGTTTTTGAAAATTCCGCTTGGAAGTGATACTTTTTGGCCGATTTCGTCGGCTGGCAGTAGCAAAATAGCCGGAAAAAATTGTCCGAAATCGACTAAAAAGTTCACCAATGGCTCCGAAATAATCAACAAAGTCAATTTACACTATTCACATTCGCAAAAACGCGCTACGGTTAGGAAGTTATGACCAAAACGTATTCTCGACACGCGGCACATGAACAACATCAACAATTAAGCCTCAACCTATCCTATTTCAAATTTGCACATTGAAACAAGCATGAATTCAAAAGTCAAGTACTTCAATCAATATCAAGTCATAATAATTAGCTCTCTTAGGAATTTTGTCAAACATCTAACATTCACCGATTATTCTATGTCAACTTTACCAAGCATTTTCAATCATGCACCACAACAATTATTAGGATAAATTAATCAAGAATCAATCAATAATCAAATCATGAATCAATGCACATAATTTCCACAAGATTAATTCAACTTCAAAATTCAATTCAAGAAACAATTCAACAATTATTCATGAATTAAAGTTTAAGAAGCTTACCGAATGAAGAATCGACGAAGAAATTGCGAATCCGAAGGAAGTGAGACGCGATCATGAACGGAGGAGAGGAGGAGAGGCCGCGCGGCTGCCGGTGGCGGAAGATGGTGGTCTTACGGTGGTGAAGTTGATCGGAGGTGGTGGTTCGTGGCGGCTCGGCTACCGGAAGCTTGATCGGAATTGTTGTGTTCTTGAGTTCTTGATGAAGTTGTTGTTGTGTTCTTGAGAAAGAATTGAGAGAATGAACTTTGATCCTTTAGAGAGAGTTTGTGAGAGTTTTTTTGGTGTTTGTAAATTATGATTGAAGTTATGACAAATTGTGGGTCAAGAGAATATATAGTGGAGTGTAAAATGAAAGGCAAAAGGTAGAATTTCGGCTTAAGTGAAAATAATAATATCTTCGGCAAGAAATTTTGACTCTGAGCCTTTCACAATACCATTCGCCTCTGAATCACGGTTGCAACGCAAAAAGAACAAACATCATACGATCAAAATCGAGTGCGATCGATACGTTTAAGCTGCAAGACGTCATTGAATAAGTTGTTTTTTCGGCTTATTTGGTGTCCGCTACTCAAAAATGTGACGAGGTCAACCTCTTCGGAGCATAATCTCGACTCGACTTTGTCAGCAAAGTTGTAGATCTATGAGTCAGTGACCTGGTGTTAAAATGTAAGCTCAACCGGACAAACGACGAAGGAGATATGAATTTTCTCGTGAAACCACTTTCAGCATTTTTCTTCGGTTCAGCACTTCAGTTTTGTGAAATAAACCAAAACGGCAATCTTTGGAGTACCGTTCGAACTCGCGTTTGTATTTGAACTTAAAGAGGATAAAATTTGTGAACCAACGCTTCAAGAACGGGTGAAATCCGATGAAAATTGACCGAGTTATGAATTTTACAAAATCTGACAGACAGTGCACTGCATCAAAGAACCTTACTGGTAATTCGCATTTTCGAGATCCTTCCGCTCGGACCTAACCCAAACTGAATTCACATAATGAATATAACATCTAAACGGAATTTTAGGCACCGAAAAGACATCAATTCGATGAACGAGCCAAGAGTTATGAATTTTTTAGTGTTCAAAACTCACCGGTTCAGCACTGTTTTTCACTATGTCGACTCTAAAGACTCGCACATTCTGAGATCTTCTTCAAAGAATTAGTTCTCGGCCAAAACCCAAAAGTTGGAAAGGATATCAAGAAGGAACTTTTGGCATATGAATCTCTCAGACATGTTGACCCAATAAGAAGTTATAAACTCTTGAATACCGCTAGCACAGTTAATCGGCGAAACCGAAATTTCAGAAACAAATAAATCCCGCCATTTTCCTTGATGAATTGGCCTCCGAGCCGAACACAAAAGTTGTAGAGAATAATGAAACGGTCTAAACTATTGAGTTTCAAGCCAAAATCAGTTTCCGAGCATAAGTTACAACTTTTGCAAACTGCACCATAAAACTGATATTCAGCTTAAACTCCTCTGAATCAACCGAGAACTTTTGGCTTCTTCTGAGATTATTGTGCACGTGCCGCATGAAGAAATAAAGGCCAGTCGCAACCTGTGAAAGCTCAAATGGAGATGTATGTTCATGTATGTTTATGATGCAATTGTGATCTAAATGCAATGCAATGTATGAAAGGATATGCTAAATGACATGAAAATGAGAGGGCAAATTTTGAGGTATTACAGCTGCCCCTATTCAATCATCTGCAGACCTGAATGAATAATTGCAACAGCTTTTAGACATTCAAGGTATGAAGTGATTGAATACTCGAACAAAACCTGAAAATTTGCACACCGAGGGTAATGGAAATGCCATCTGCCCATTTATTTATTTATGTATATATATTTTTTATTTTGACCTCTGAATAGGTAGCAAAAATAAAACCAGAAGGAAATATGCTGAGAAGAATGCCATCCTCGAATGACAACTCATACGGGATCCTCAGATCTAACACAAAACCATCCTCGAATGGAGACGCAAAGGTATACCGGCCGCAGGCGGTAACCAGAAACAAAGAAAATAGGACAAGATGTAACGGGATCGTTGTACTTAAACGAGGGCCCAAGCAAACAGGATCATTGTACTTAAATGATAACCTGAGACGCGATCGTTGTACTTAAACGGAGACGCGAAAAATGAGATTGTTGTACTAAAACAAGGCTCAAAGACGAGGCCATTGTACTTAAATGGAGACTCGAAAGGAATGAGATCATTGTACTTAAATGATAACCCGAGACGTGACCATTGTACTGAAACGGAGACGCGAAAAAATGAGACTGTTGTACTAAAACAAGGCTCAAAGACGAGGCCATTGTACTTAAATGGAGGCTCAAAAGGAACGGGATCATTGTACTTAAACGAGAGCCCAAGACGCGACCGTTGTACTGAAACGGAGACGCAAAAAAAATGAGACTGTTGTACTGAAACAAGACTCAAAGACGAGGCCATTGTACTTAAATGGAGACTCGAAAGGAATGGGATCATTGTACTTAAACGAGAGCCCAAGACGCGACTGTTGTACTGAAACGGAGACGCAAAAAAAATGAGACTGTTGTACTGAAACAAGACTCAAAGACGAGGCCATTGTACTTAAATGGAGACTCGAAAGGAATGGGATCATTGTACTTAAACGAGAGCCCATGACGCGACCGTTGTACTGAAACGGAGACGCGAAAAAATGAGACTGTTGTACTGAAACAAGACTAAAAAACGAGACCATTGTACTTAAATGGAGACTCGAAAGGAACGAGATCGTTGTACTTAAACGAGAGCCCAAGACGCGACCGTTGTACTGAAACGGAGACGCGAAAAAATGAGACTGTTGTACTAAAACAAGACTCAACTGGGGATAACAACAAGACTTGGTAGAAGCATCCATCCTGGGAAATGAAGTTGTATTCTGTGGGGAACACTTCAATCTGATTGGAGATGTAACGGGCCTTATGTAATACCTCAAAACTGGCCCATGCTGGTATGCATATGTTTGGATTTATGGCGTAATGCTCCATGACGATGGAAATGTTACGCTTTGGAGGATGCAAATGTAATGATGATTACTAGATGCAAATGCAAATGCAAAGGGGTCTCCTGATAAGGAGAAAACAGATATCCCAGATGGCTTGACTGGGGAGGGGCGGATGATCACTGCATTGATCTGATTGATCCTTGTGAGGAGAAGACAAGTTTGCGGGGAAGGCTGTCAATGATATACCGGCTCTGAACTGCCACCATTGCCAAAAATAAATTGGACTTTGAGATTGGAGTGCCAAGACCCTGCTGGAGATGAACTCTTCTCGAACTCTGGTGGGAAACCAAAGGCATGATATTGCTGAGGAAAGACCTTGCTGGGGAGGAAAGAACTCCCTGTACTGTTGAGGATTGCCCCTGTCTGAAGGGAAACTTCTACTTGGGGATGACACCCACATTCTGCTGCCTTGCTGGGAGAGATTTCAACTTCCACTTTACTGGGGATGACAGATAATGTCAATGATATAGCTTCCCGCTGAAGATAAGAGCTCAAGTTGCCACTTGCTAGGGATAAAAGATAAATCCTCTCATGTTGGGAATGAGAGACGTAAGGCGTCTCATGCCGGGGATGAGAGACGATGATATCCTTCTGCTCAAGAAGTAATCTTCCATTTGCCGCACTACTGGAGAAGGGATTGTCTAATGAGACTTGCTAAGGAATTTTGATCAATGAAGCTTGCTGATGAAATAACTCTTGAAGTATTGTGCTGACAATGGCTTTGCCCCTATCCCCGGGTTGATAGGTTGTCAACTAATCATGAGTGAACAATGGTTCTTTGCAATTTTCAACTCGCCTCATATTAAGGTCCGTCAGAAGAAAATGTCTCAAGAGGATTTTACAGAAAACATGACATACGAAATGTCTCAATGTCTTCAAACTCTTGGAGAGATTCATCGGATCTCGAAATAACTGCCCCAGATTGCATAGCCTGTGAAAGAATTTGCCTCGCGAGGATTCATGAAAAACCTCATATCACTGTGAGATATTCTGCCCCAGTATTCTGGACTTTGGATAGGTGCTTTGGATTTACTGTCTTCGGGAAAAAGTAACTTCCAGTGCTCTTGGGGTGGCCTGCCCCAGTACAAGTCTTGAAGTGATCACCTCTGAATGACTGATTTGAAGAAAACACCCAGATCAACTATTCTTCGGGAGATTAGATCTCGAAGTGATTGCCCCAGTTTGGCTGAAATTTGAAAAATGCTTCCGCCTGATGGCTCTTTGAGAGATTTGAATCTCGAAGTGATTGCCCCAGCTTGGCTGAATTTCGAAGAGATTGCTCGACATGATTGCCCCGGATTACTTGGCTCTTACCAGGAATGTTGGGAAAGTCCCTACTCGATGGAGTTTTCTTAAAAAGTGCACCTCGACAGATTGTCCTTCGGAAGTTTCAGACTTCTCAACTTGGCAAGATTAAGCTTCTGGACTGAGATTCCATACATGGACTTTTTATGATGCCAAACAGATGTATGCAAGCAGAAAATGTTTATTCTAAGAATGAAAATTCTAATGCAACACACATGTTAATCTTGAAGTTTTACTGAAAAAGATGTCGCAAACCTTCGCGAGCGAGTCATTGGTTAAGATACGACATTAAATTTTTTTTTTTTTGAATAATAGAAAGCATGCACATGCAACACCAACAAAGATCTTTCAACACCACTCATAGGAGTCAGGAACGCGGTCTCGTGGTAGTACGCTCTCAAAAATAACCTTGTTTCAGTTAGGACTTTTGAGGGTTGTATCGTGGCCTGGTTCACGGTTATAAAAACAAAGGATATAGGCTCGAAGTTTATTTGTGCCCACCCATCTTCGTGATGTTCTCCATTCCTATGTTCAGCTAGCTTTCACAAGCACTCACCTCTCAAAAAGGGTTTTGTGATGGTTGAGGAACCAATTACACTAACGGTTTAAGCACCAATTAGGTTGTCATTGGGAGCCAGCCACCCCTCTTATCCTTGGTGTCTGTGCCACATGAATTTGTTCTTTTTTAAGGATCTTTCTTGTGAAATCCTTTTCGTCTTTCGCTTTTGCATTATTTTTCTTATCCCTAACTTTTGCCTGGACTGATTCTTGTGAATCTTTGATTGTGAAGTCCAGCGGGATGCCCTAATTTTTGCCTAAGTCGCTTGTTTTCAAGTTTTGACTTAGCGGGCTTTCTCATTCATTTTTTTTTTCAATTCTTTTTTTTGAACAAATTGTGTGACACTGTTTGTCTTGAATGCTTTGCGAGGGTCGTGACTGTCTCACTCTTTTGTTGTTGAGGAATAACCATTGTGGTCTTCGGTCTTTGGACCTCTTGATTGGGATAACCATTGTGGTTTCTGGTCATTGGACCTCTTGATTTGGTACAACGAAAGGTAATGGATCCTCAGATTTGCACTCCTTTTTGAAATTTGAATGCTCGGTCAAACTAACTGACGCCTACCCTGCCCCTGGGTTAAGTGCGAGGGTTTTTTCATGCAAAAAGAAACTCCTACTTCAAGGCTCAAATGGGTTGGTGAGGGTCTATCTCCCTTATATCTCTGGTGTTTAGGATTTGAAACAATGCCTGTACATCGTCAACAAGGTCTTTCTCAAAAGCACACAATTAGAGATTCATGCATTTTCATTTCGTCATCCTCCTTAATAGAGTTTAAGCACAATAGTTGGTACTGCAATGCACATACACAAAATCATGAGTGAATACGAATGGATTACTTCAAGAGAAACATGTGCATTTTATTATGGTTATCATTCAAAAACAAATAAGTTTCATGCATGCATACAAATGTTTAAACAAACAATATAAACTACAAATGAAAATGCAGTAAAGAAGCTGAACATTGCCATCATTGAGGAGACTTGACTCCGTCTGGACTTATTGCTTCTGAAGATGCCCTTGCAAACTAGGATGCCAATTTGATAAGGAGATTTCAATATGTGAGCAGACCTTCTGGCATGATGACCTTTGAGTCGGCCAAATTTTGCATCTTGTGCCTGAACGCATCACAGTTGTCAAATGGCATGTCTAAATGCCCCTGAGTGGTACTTGCATCTAGCCTTTACGTCGTGGTCGCCATTATTGAGGAGGTCCGACTCCGTCTGGGTTTGTTGCTCTCGGAGACTTTCAGCAGTCAGCAGTCTGGATGTTCATTCTATTACTGATTCGGCACCATATTCCCACCTTTACCTGGTGCGAACACAATAGTCTTGAAGTCAATCACATTCGCGACCTTGTTTTTACCCTTGTCTCGGAAAGATTTGCAATCTTCAATTAAAAGGCCAGGTGCCCCAGAACGGTAGTCATACTTGGCATTGAAACCTCAAAGGAAGCTTTGTCGGAGATGATCCTGATGTGATTAGCCCAACTGGTTTGAACTTGAGTAAATGAGGAAACTCGTTGCACGTACGACCTCAAAGTATGATCAAACTTCTTCTCAAGTTGTTCTGGACTTTACCCATATGCTCTGGCCCTAGGAATCTCTTGGGAAGCTGAGGTTGAATGCTGACAAACGACATCTGGCGGGCAGAGGTTGATAAGGTTAATAAATAAGGTTGCTCGGAAAGATCTCATGTGATCTCCTGCCTACGTATCTCCATTGACCAATGGAGAATCAGAGCAGCGTAGTTCCCCTCACTAGGGATGAAAATAGTTTCTTTCAGAATTTCCATAACCAAGCTAATCTGAGTCTTCATCTGGTTGACTTCCTGTTTCAGCAGTTTCTGGTTTTGAAATAAAGCTTATACCTCTGCCCTGAATGGCCTCAGCTGGGTCTTCCTTTGATTACCTCCGCCCGGAGTTGTTTCAAATATATACCTTGATGACTGTGATTCAAGTTGTCCATTCTGATGAGAAATCAAGTCAGGAAAATAATCTGTCTCTAAACACCTGTCAAGAATGCAAGGATGTATGCAAATGCCATGTTCAGTTATTTATAAGGAATCTATCTGCTTTGATTCAAGTTTTGACACAGAAAAATCCAACAATATGATTCAGATATGTGATCCTCGGAAATAACTGAACATGTATGCAGAAATTCTATGATGTCATGTATGCAACAGACGTGTGATCAATGGTTTGATGTTGGTGCCGGTGTTGAGCAATGAGTCAAGTGTCTGAATAGAACCAAAATAGCAGCACCATCTCTGTACAGAACCCCATAACTGAGAACCCAATAACTGTAGAACTGGATCACATAATAGAATAGTCACTGATGGTGTTGAAGTTGAACAACGAGCCAAGTGTCTGTGGAGAGTCATAATAACAATCACAATATCAGGGTCACCATGGTAATCACAGTAACAATCTCTCTGAATAGAAATCCCGGATCTCAGAATCAAAGAACCATATAGCACCAGATAATATCATAAAACAACACTGGCAAAGCGGGTATGTTGAAGTTTAGGGTTCCTGCAAACCTGTAAACCCCTCCCAATCTCACGGGTGTGCTACTCGGGTCAACATCACGGACTCTCAAAGCCGAATAGCAATAATACGTTTACCATTTCCGAGAAATGGCTCATGACCAAATCAGGGAATCGGTTTGGCATTATGTACTACTCAGGGAGGTCTCAGTTGAGTCCGGAAAAACAAGCATCCCTCACAAGTTTCCAGCTTCAAGCACTGAGTCGAGAAACAATAGTACATTCATCCCGAAGGGTACAATACTATCGTCATACGATTAGTTTGCTTTAACTGAATTCCTATGAAAGAACCAGGCCATCCTATGCGAGTTCCCAATGGACCCTCGGATGCGAGTGGGTTTGCCAACAAATGTGGTCTGCCACTGTCATCACTGGAGAGGGGTGTTTCCATTAAGGTCCTCGAAGATCGGTCACCAGATGCACATAACTATCAAGGTTGTACCCTGAAGTGGAGAAGAACCCCCACACAGAATAGTCCCGAGACAGTCGCAATCTGGGTGTGGAACACATCACCACTCATCATGTAACCATGCGAGCACAACGTGTCCACGCTAATCCTATAGTGCACTCAAGCCGGGTAGTTGGCTTATCTCACAGTAACTCCCACTCCACAGAAAAAATGAAAACCAGCACAGCCAGACAGTCCAGTATAATATGATGTATGGAAAATAAAATACTGAAAGCGGTAAATAAATGCAATAAAGTAAAGCTGTAAATAAAAGCTGTAAATGAAAACAGTAAAGCTAAACTAAAGCACACAGCAACAAACATATAAACACCCAAAGGAACAAAACCAAACAAGCGCTAGGATTGACTCTACAAGGGAAACCGGAAGAATCAGGTTAGTCCCCAGCAGAGTCGCCAGTTGTCGCTCCCGGGATTTTCATCCTAGTACAAACGCGAAAGTGGCGCGGAAAGGTTAGAGTCGCCAGCCAGACATTTTTATCCCGAATGAATGGGAAAGGTAATGTTGCACAAACCTGAGGAAGAAGGAAAGGACAAGGTCCTGCGAACCAAAGATCTGAGTTCGGGAGTCGGTTACGAATTGAGAAGGTATTAGCACCCCAATCCGTCCGTCGTACCCGACGGGATCCACGCTTGCTTGTTTGTTTCAAAGGGTGTGAAATATGATGCTGAACAAAACCGCTAACTGGAATGGAAATGAGGAATGAAAAAGGAATTGAAATAAGAAAATGGAAAGAAAGGGGGAAATGTAGGGAAAATAAAGAATGTGCTCGGACGGGCCCTACCCCGCTGCCTACGTACCTCATCGGGATAATGAGGATCAGAGTCGACGTAGTTCGCCTAACTAAGGCGGGAACTATTTGTTTGTGTTTTTTATGCTGGAACTGCGTATGTCTATGCTCAGGTGTTGCAGGCTCGTCTGGTACGAGTGCGTTTACCGTCTTGCACGTGTGACAAGTCGTCGCGAGTTCGCGTTGTGAGTGAATGAGATGAGAAGAGAAGTTCCCGCAGGATTAGTCGCTTGTTATTTGTTTTTGTCTTTTATGAGAAGTGTTTTTTTGAATTTGTTTGTGAACTGTCTTGTACTAAGACCTATCCATCGCGGTGAGTATTTACACCTCGCCCCGAAACAGGACGCGTATAAACACTCCGCAACAAAGTCTCATGTCGTACAAGATTGTTCGATTTTTATTAAGTGTTTTATTGCTTTTCTTTATGAGATGAGAAAGAATGACTCAAGTTAGAAAAGGACAAATTAAGGGGGACTAAGACACAACCCTAATTTTATTTGTTTATTTACAAGAGAGGTCCTATGGTTAATGAGGTATTCTAATCCTAAGAAAGAAAAAGAAAAGAAGAAAAGAGAGCTTAGAAATCAACTTACTTCATAAGGAAGTTAAGTTGTTCTAAGAAAGGGGAAAGCCTAAAAGCAAAGCACAAGGTGCTAAGGCAAACACAATTAAAATGCATAAGAGATGGGAATGAAATGATGCTTACCTCAATCTTCCCCCTACAAAACAAAAGTTAGCATGACAATGCATATTGGAAGTAAAATCAAAGCATGAAAGCGATTAAGTACCATAAACGTCCTAGAATGGAACTAGGGTTCAAAATAAGACCTAAGTCTAAAGGTGAATGTACCTAAAGGTTACATGACTTCTAAAGTCAGTAGCTACATGATATAGGTCCCTAAGTATGCTAGGATATCTCACAAGATCAAACTATGTCAAACTATGTACAAAAAGTTCACCTAAGTTCACATAAATGCAAATTAGGACTCATGGATGAAATATGAATGCATATGGCTTACAAAAATGGATTAATGCATAAAATGAACATCAAAGTCAGTAATGAATGCTTATGAAGATGGATGAATGAATATACAATCATGGATGCAATGGATTAGGCATATGGAGCAATGAGAAGAAGATATGAGAAGAAACGAGCAAAAATCGCATAAGATCGCACATGATGAAAGTTAAGGAAAAATGGCATGTGAATATGCATGAAATGATTATGGTTCAGTAGCATACAAGGTATGAGATGCAATTAGAATGCATGAATAGGCATTAATTATTTCCACATAATTCAAGTTATTATTTAGAGGAGAAGAGAATCTAGTTTAGGTTAAAGTTAATTCACATAAGTATGCACTTTAAAGCACCAAAACAAACCAAATGAGTATGGTTCAAAAAATGACCTATGACTGGAATTAAAGGCATACAAATGACCTATAATCAACTCCTAAAATCGACCAAAAATCCCTTCAAGAAAATGGCATGAATGCCTTCTTATCATTTAAGTTATGGAGCAAATAGACACATGAATCAACCTAGGATCTAGGTGACATGGAAAAATAGCAAAAAACCTTTAAAAATTATGAAATTAAATCCCTGGAATAATAAAGTCATTATATCACATTGTCCAAAAGGATTCCACAAAATTATGCACCAAAGTGCCAAAACAATTACTTGACTAGCAAGGTAGCAATGAATGATCACCCAAAAACAACTCCACAAAGTGGATCAAAAAGGGCACTAAAAATTATGAAAAAAATGCCTAATGAGCATCAAAATGTCACCAATTACAGTGATTAATCATATACAAAAAATAGGTCTCACACCTATGGGGAAAAATCGATTTCGGTCCCTTATGCCAAAACCTTCCTTTTTGGGACAGCTTGTGATCTAAAATCCAAATAAAATATTGAAACCACCCAAATCTGGAAACAAAAAATATGACAAATTAATTAAGAGGAAGAAGATCACTCATGAATTTTTCCAGAATTTTATCACACCTAAAACTATTTTTAATAATTGCGACGAAACGGGCAAAAACGATATTTTAAGGGAAAGTGAAAGGAATCGAATTCTCTAATCCGTAACCTAATCCCTAAACTCCGAAATCGACACATATCAATATATATCACAAATAAATCCAATGCCTCAGGTGGGAGGGCTCAATATGCACCTTAAGTTACATGATCCTAAGTCGCATACAACTAGAATGATGCATTAAAGTAGAGAATCGAGATTACTTACTTGGTCGAAGTGCCGATTCTTTCACATAAAAGAAATCCAAAAAAACTTCAAGCCAAGCCTTGTAATCTCCCATGAGCAAAATAAATGCTCATCTTCCATAATTTATTTGTGAAGATCCCCCATAATCGAAACAAAAACAACGACACAAAATATCATTTGAATCCAAAGGTATCCCACAAATAAAGTGGAATACCAACCAAACGACCGTCGTTAAGATCTTTGCGAGAACCTTGCATGAACTCAACAAACACATTAGAAACAAAAAAGAGGTGCAACCGGAAGTTGCACCTATGTCTCACAACTCAAAATCAAATAGAAAGATGAATGTACGAGTCATGGACATGCATTGAAATTTACGTTTCAAAACGGGGCAGCACTTATGCTCTAACATAAACAACATGCAAATTCAAACCAAAATCAAATAAATTTACATGCAATGAATGGAAAATGATCAACAAACATAAGTACAAGTCAAAACAAGATCAATGCATCAAAATTGCACCAAACCGAACTTAAAAAGCCTTAAACGAAAAAATGCGTCAAAAATCACCGACTCGGAATTGAACGAAAATCGCATGGTAACTTGCAAACGTGCCAACGGATTCAAATATGCAATCGGTTTTTGAAAATTCCGCTTGGAAGTGATACTTTTTGGCCGATTTCGTCGGCTGGCAGTAGCAAAATAGCCGGAAAAAATTGTCCGAAATCGACTAAAAAGTTCACCAATGGCTCCGAAATAATCAACAAAGTCAATTTACACTATTCACATTCGCAAAAACGCGCTACGGTTAGGAAGTTATGACCAAAACGTATTCTCGACACGCGGCACATGAACAACATCAACAATTAAGCCTCAACCTATCCTATTTCAAATTTGCACATTGAAACAAGCATGAATTCAAAAGTCAAGTACTTCAATCAATATCAAGTCATAATAATTAGCTCTCTTAGGAATTTTGTCAAACATCTAACATTCACCGATTATTCTATGTCAACTTTACCAAGCATTTTCAATCATGCACCACAACAATTATTAGGATAAATTAATCAAGAATCAATCAATAATCAAATCATGAATCAATGCACATAATTTCCACAAGATTAATTCAACTTCAAAATTCAATTCAAGAAACAATTCAACAATTATTCATGAATTAAAGTTTAAGAAGCTTACCGAATGAAGAATCGACGAAGAAATTGCGAATCCGAAGGAAGTGAGACGCGATCATGAACGGAGGAGAGGAGGAGAGGCCGCGCGGCTGCCGGTGGCGGAAGATGGTGGTCTTACGGTGGTGAAGTTGATCGGAGGTGGTGGTTCGTGGCGGCTCGGCTACCGGAAGCTTGATCGGAATTGTTGTGTTCTTGAGTTCTTGATGAAGTTGTTGTTGTGTTCTTGAGAAAGAATTGAGAGAATGAACTTTGATCCTTTAGAGAGAGTTTGTGAGAGTTTTTTTGGTGTTTGTAAATTATGATTGAAGTTATGACAAATTGTGGGTCAAGAGAATATATAGTGGAGTGTAAAATGAAAGGCAAAAGGTAGAATTTCGGCTTAAGTGAAAATAATAATATCTTCGGCAAGAAATTTTGACTCTGAGCCTTTCACAATACCATTCGCCTCTGAATCACGGTTGCAACGCAAAAAGAACAAACATCATACGATCAAAATCGAGTGCGATCGATACGTTTAAGCTGCAAGACGTCATTGAATAAGTTGTTTTTTCGGCTTATTTGGTGTCCGCTACTCAAAAATGTGACGAGGTCAACCTCTTCGGAGCATAATCTCGACTCGACTTTGTCAGCAAAGTTGTAGATCTATGAGTCAGTGACCTGGTGTTAAAATGTAAGCTCAACCGGACAAACGACGAAGGAGATATGAATTTTCTCGTGAAACCACTTTCAGCATTTTTCTTCGGTTCAGCACTTCAGTTTTGTGAAATAAACCAAAACGGCAATCTTTGGAGTACCGTTCGAACTCGCGTTTGTATTTGAACTTAAAGAGGATAAAATTTGTGAACCAACGCTTCAAGAACGGGTGAAATCCGATGAAAATTGACCGAGTTATGAATTTTACAAAATCTGACAGACAGTGCACTGCATCAAAGAACCTTACTGGTAATTCGCATTTTCGAGATCCTTCCGCTCGGACCTAACCCAAACTGAATTCACATAATGAATATAACATCTAAACGGAATTTTAGGCACCGAAAAG
The DNA here is from genome assembly GCA_963966055.1 of Lathyrus aphaca. NCBI lineage: Eukaryota > Viridiplantae > Streptophyta > Magnoliopsida > Fabales > Fabaceae > Lathyrus > Lathyrus aphaca. The sequence goes on along the minus strand of OZ014519.1, from coordinate 704,611,659 downwards.
ACATCAATTCGATGAACGAGCCAAGAGTTATGAATTTTTTAGTGTTCAAAACTCACCGGTTCAGCACTGTTTTTCACTATGTCGACTCTAAAGACTCGCACATTCTGAGATCTTCTTCAAAGAATTAGTTCTCGGCCAAAACCCAAAAGTTGGAAAGGATATCAAGAAGGAACTTTTGGCATATGAATCTCTCAGACATGTTGACCCAATAAGAAGTTATAAACTCTTGAATACCGCTAGCACAGTTAATCGGCGAAACCGAAATTTCAGAAACAAATAAATCCCGCCATTTTCCTTGATGAATTGGCCTCCGAGCCGAACACAAAAGTTGTAGAGAATAATGAAACGGTCTAAACTATTGAGTTTCAAGCCAAAATCAGTTTCCGAGCATAAGTTACAACTTTTGCAAACTGCACCATAAAACTGATATTCAGCTTAAACTCCTCTGAATCAACCGAGAACTTTTGGCTTCTTCTGAGATTATTGTGCACGTGCCGCATGAAGAAATAAAGGCCAGTCGCAACCTGTGAAAGCTCAAATGGAGATGTATGTTCATGTATGTTTATGATGCAATTGTGATCTAAATGCAATGCAATGTATGAAAGGATATGCTAAATGACATGAAAATGAGAGGGCAAATTTTGAGGTATTACAATAAGCCTTCAAAGGGTTACTGTTATGGGGCAAACTCGGAGGAATCAAATATATTCGCAGCAACATTAGACAATGGGAAAATATGGAAAGTGAGGTTGGGGATAAATTATGGAAAAATATTTCCAATCTTGGAGTGGGGGCAACGGATAAATTAATAGATTACAAGAACAAAATTGATGATTTAGAGAGAGTGGATATAAATAAAAAAGAAGGTGGGAAGGCGAATTTTCTATTGTAGAAATGATTATCAGATCTTTGAATATAAGAGGGGGGAGCAATTTGGTTAAGAGAAAGAGAATTAGTGAAATCATCAAAGATGGTACGACATATATTTTCTTGATTCAAGAAACTAAATTGACATCTATGAATGAAGCGATTTCTAAAAGTTTTTGGTCCAATGAGGATATAGGATGGTCGGCTTTTAATTCTTTGGTAGCTTTAGGAGGTATGCTTATCCTTTGGAATAATGATTGTGTGGAAGTCATTAGTAGCTTCATTAGGGAAGGTTTTGTTGGTATCAAGCTTTGTTGGAGGGAGTGTTTGTACTATGTCGTGAATATTTACGCTCCTTGCGATTTTAGATTGAAGAGAATTCTCTGGAACAAGAATTTGGCTCTTAAGAGTTCTTTTTCGGATGGTGAATGTTGCATTGGTGGAGATTTCAACGCTATTGCAAATGTTTCGGAAAGAAAGGGTAGATCTTCCGGTAGTATTACAAGTGATATGGTGGATTTTAAGGATTTTATTTCTAAGAGGGAGCTAGTGGATGTTTCGTGCAAAGGCAAGAAGTTTTCTTGGTTTAGTGGGAGTGGTTCTTCGATGAGTCGCATTGACCGATTTTTATTGTCGGAAGCATTATTAGTAGGTGGGGAATAGTTGGTCAACTCATAGGTCCGAAAGATATCTCTGATAATTCTCCTATTTGGTTGGTTTCAGATCTCAATAATTAGGGACCAAATCCCTTTAAAGTTAATAACGAGTGGTTTAATAACAAGGGTTTTATCCCTTTTGTGGAAAAGGAGTGGAACGCGTTACGGGTGGAGGGAAGAGGGGATTTTGTTCTAAAGGAGAAATTTAGATTTCTCAAGGATAGCCTTAGGAAGTGGAATATGGATATGTTCGGAGAATTTGATTTGGAGGTTGAAAAGAGTGTTAAGGAGATTAATAAGAGTGATGATGTTGCAGATGATTCCTATGGTTTAGTTTCAGACAATTTCTTGGACACTCGCATGGAGGTGTCAAAGAGGTTTTGGTTGAATTTACGTATAAAAGAGAATATGCTCATTCAAAAGTCTAGAATTAAGTGGATCAATGATGGTTATAATAATTCTAGATTTTCCATTGTTTTATGATGGAAAGAAGGAGGCGCAATCATATCGGCCTTATTAACGCGGAGAGAGGGATTCTTTCTTCCGTCGACGGTGTTAAAAATGAGGTAAAGAATCACTTTGCTTCGAAATTTGTTGAGCCCGAAGTTAATAGGCCTAATTTGGATGGTATTCCTTTTAGATCTCTTAGTGAGGATGATAGGATTTTTCTTGAGTCAAATTTTTCGGAGGAGGAAATTAGGGAGGCCTTTTGGTGTTGTGATGGGCAAAGGAGTCTGGGAGCCGATGGGCATTATTTTCTTTTTTATCAAGAATTGTTGGTCTTTTATTAAAGAGGATTTTCATAGGTTCTTTAAAGATTTTCATGGAGGAGCTTTATTATCTAAGGCTATCGTTTCTTCGTTCCTAACTTTGATTCCTAAGAAGCATAATCCGTTGGGTTTGGACGATTATAGACCGATATGTCTTGTGGGATGTTTGTATAAGGCTTTGAGTAAGCTTTTGGAATCTAGATTGAAAGTGGTTTTGCACATCATAATTTCTAATTGTCAAAGTGCTTTTATTCCGGGGAGACAAATGCTCAATGGAGTTTTGGTGGCCAATGAGATTGTTGATTTTGCCTCTAAGGATAATCTGACGTGTTCGCTTTTTAGAGTGGATTTTGAAAAAGCTTACGATAAGGAAAATCTGACTTTTCTTAGATATTTGTTTAGGAGGATGGGTTTTGGGAGTATGTGGATGAGGTGGATGGAAGCTACTATTTTTTCTAGTAAGATGTCGGTTTTGGTTAATGGTAGCCCTTCTGAGGAATTCTTGGTGGATAGGGGATTAAGACAAGGAGACCCTTTATCTCCTTTTCTTTTTGTTATGGTAGCGGAAGGATTAGCAGGTTTGGTTCGGAAATCCGTTGAGATGGGAGATTTCATCGGTATGAATATCAATGGGAGTTGTTTTATTGATGTGCTTCAATTCGCGGACGATACTCTTTTGGTTGGTAATGGTAGTTGGCAGCATATGTGGGAAATAAAATCGGTTCTTAGGGCGTTTGAATTGGTTTCGGGTCTCGGAATAAATTTCCACAAAATCAAGCTTATTGGTATTAATGTTTCTACTTACTTTCTCGATGCGGCGGCGATCTTCCTTTCTTGTTCTATGGAAAAGAAAAAGTTTTTGTTTCTTGGTATTCCGGTGGGATCCGATCCTCGTAGAGTATATACTTGGTCCTCTTTGATAGCTAAATTGAAGAAAAGGCTCTCTTGTTGGAAGAATCGTTTTTTGAGGTAGAATCACTTTGTTGAAGTCGGTGCTCAATAGTCTTCCTATTTTTCACCTATCTTTCTTTAAAGCTCCAGATAAAATATGGAAGGAAATTGTTAGAATTCAAAGTGGTTTTCTCTGGGGTGATTCAGATTCTAATAGGAAAATCCATTGGCTTCAGTGGGATTATTTAAGTCTTCCCTATGAAAGAGGTGGTTTAAATCTTCGGAGAATTAAAGATTTAAACTTAACTCTTCTTCACAAATGGAGATGGAGAATTTTGGAGGGATCAAATGAGTTATGGTTTCGTTTTTTGAAAGCTAGGTATGAGGATATAAAATTATAAATGTCTAATGGTGGTGTTTCTCTTCCCAATCGGAGTTCTAAATCGGTTTGGTGGAATGATTTGTTATCTACCGTAAATGCTTATCAAGAAGACTTTTTTTTTATCAATAATTATTTGTTTCAAACCAGTAATGGATTTGATACCTCTTTTTGGAATGTGGATTGGACCGGTGCGGAATGTTTGAGGGATTTATTTCCGGATTTATACGAAGTTTCACATCTTAAAGATGTATTCGTTGCTTGTATGAGAGGGTAGAATAACGGTGTTTGGGAATGGGGTGGTTTTGGTGTTCCAGTCTGATCACGTTCTTTTGGCAACTCTGTAGCATTGCTTTTGAATCAAGCGACAACTGCCGGTACAACTGACCAAGTTGCTAGTATCTCAACGACTATTGCAGTCATTGTTGTTGTTTCGGGATCGGGCGGAGGAGCTGCCACCAATTCTATTCTGGGCCCGTCCAGTGGGAATATTTCCGCTTTTTCAATCATTCAGACTGCGGGTTATGCTACTGATAATAATGTTTCGAATTCGGCTGCCAGCTTACCATGGAGCGATATTTCGGTAATGGCTGATTCTGTTTCTGATTCGGGTTTGGTCGAAGGGTATTTACCTACTGTTTCAGACAGGAATGCCACGGGAACTGTTGTTGCTAAAACAGTTTCGGGTACGGTTGCTAGCATGGTGTCGAGTGATATTTCGGTGGTTACATATTCTATTTCGGAAGGCGTTGATGTCAATAATTCTGATTTTAGTTCTGGAGGAACAACTACTACTGTTACGCGTTCGAGAGCTATAGCTTTTCCTGTTAGTACGAGTGCTGATATGACACTCTTGAATTCTACTGCAACAATAACTTTGTCGGGCAATAGTGTTATCTCGCGTAATTCTCACTTACCGACGGAATTTAGAGAATTTATTCGGGGATATGCTCTGATATCTCTTGGGAAGGCTAGCATTAAATGGAAGCCAGAAGCGAATTTTGTGTTTTCGGTGAGTTCCTTTTACCACTTGTCTGAGGTTAATCATTTTTGTTTCGGTCCGATGAACAAATTTGATCATGCTTTTACTACTATTTGGAAAGCTACAACTCTGTTGAAAATTAAAGCGTTTGGGTGGAGATGTTTTTGGAATACATTGCCAACTAAGGACAACCTCTTTTTAAGAGGGATTTTTTCTTCGTCTTCTAATTCCAATGATGTGATTTGTAATTCTTGTCCGAAAAATTTGGTTCATCTCTTATTTTCTTGCTCGTTGGTTTGGTTAGAAGTTTAGGAATGGATTGATTTTCCGGTTCTTTCCGTAATTGAGCCAAAGAAAGTTTTGTGGATTGGTATGCTTTTGGAAAAGCAAAAGAATTTAAGTGAGGTAGAGAAGGAATTATTTGGCTCGCCACTTGTTGAAATATTTGGATTCTTAGAAACGACATCATCTTTAATAATGTTAGTTGGAACATTATTGATATTGTATGAAGGGTGAAATTGACGGTTTGAAGATGACTTTTTATCGGAGATATTACTCACTCCAATTGTAACCTTTATGAATTCGACAAGTTTCCGTTGTTGTATTTATCCTAGGTGTATTGGATTGGTAATTTCTTTGATTTCGTTGTTAGCCTTGGGCTCCTTATATAATCAGATTGAGTACCCTTTGTACTCCGATTAATATATTTTTACTTATTAAAAAAACAAACAAACAAAAGAAATTCTCCACCAATTCTCAACCTATAATGGGTTCGTGAGAAAATCATAGAAAGATGAGTTGGAGTAAGGAATGTCTTCAAAACAACCCCATTTTCACACCTTAAATTTTACATTCCAACATATATTATTCACACTAACAATTTTTAAACAATTGTGTGTATCAAAGGTTTTGAAGAGAAGTTATCCGGTCCACATAGTAAATAAGTTATCTGGTCCATTTTTAATGTTATTTATCGAAGAATTTGTGGTGGCATTTAGCATGGACAAATGAGTTTTTGACCACGATAGAGAAGTGAGATTTTTAGTCATTTATATATTATTATTATTATTATTTATATTCAACGATTGAGATCTTTGATGTGCGATTTATTGGTGACTTTTTTATGTTGACTGATTTACAAAATTTACAATAATAAAATATTGGCAAAATAGCACTTTAAGTTATTTAATGCTACCACTTAAGTCCCTTAAGTTTTTTTTTTTTTGTAATGGTTGAGTTCTTAACGTTTTAAAAAATTTACTCCGTTACCCTTTTTTGGAATTTTCATTACAAAAATACATGTGGCAAAATCGGGGTTTAGGTGACAATTAACAATGATGATGTGACATTTTATTTTATTTTATATTTGTTCTGGACTGGACCAACACCTAAGTATGGTCCAACCCTTTTCGGCCCAGAAACGGCCCAATAACTCATCATCCAGGGGACCCACCTCCATGGTGTCCGGTCTTTCCTCCTCGATTATGAACCCTGTTCGGCTAGGACAAGGACCATCCAGGATCGATCAGGACATGCCTCGCTCGGGGCTCTGTGCCCAACACAAATGTCTCCCGAGCAGGATGCTCGTCCTCGCTCCCTTCCTGAAAATTACCTATTTTTGGGGGATCCGCGATCCAGGTCCAAAAATAGGGACCGTTGGTCACGCGCTGAGGGCTCTCTATATAAACCCTCTCACTTGAGAGAGTCAGGTATGAAATATTCTCCCCTCAAACACTTTATTCGTATTTTCTAGCTCTTGTGTCTATTCTTACTTTGGCATCGGAGTACCTTGCAGGTACCCCCGGTTCTCTTCATCATACGAGCATACTCGAAGATCCTCCTCACCAGCCATTGAAGTTTTGATCAATAGGCAAGATCAATATTTATTTTTTTAATTCTACTTAGATTTTAATTTAATATTTTATTTACAATATTAAACTAAATCCTAATCAATTAATAATGATAATAACCATGAAAATAAAATCTATTTAGAATTTGATTTCATTAAAAAAGAAATCTATTTAGAATTTGATTTCATTAAAAAAGATCCGTATTTACTTTTTTATGTATTCAGAACCTTTAATGCCAGTAGTTCCCTCCCTTATTTGTCAAGCAGGTGAAAAGAAACAAGCAAAGAACATGAAAACTAGCATGTTCAAAACAACATAGTCTTGACAATGTTTTTTTGTGTTGAAATCTTTCTTGAGTGTGTTGTTGCTGCTTACAATGAAGAAAATAATTTAGGAAGAGTAAGGAGTCACAGTTCCTTTAATGTTCTCATATGATTTTTTATTTTATTTTTTAAATTTAAAAGCTGACTTAATGCATGCTTGAAACTTGTTTAGTGAAATACGAAACATGAAAACACAGAAGTAATACTAATCAAGTTAACACAAGGTTACATATTGGTGTAAAATTTAAGAACACATGCCAAATTTGTTTGGATTTGTGAATACCAATATGATGGTTTTTTATTTTCGAAAGATTTCAACTATATCTTTATTAGCTGAGGAGATTTTGACACTAATTTAACATTACTACTATATGTTTATGAGTTGCATTTTATTCCAAAAATCCAAATGAATGTTACCAGAATGTCATGTTTTGAGTTTCTCTTTCCATGTATTTCATCCTTCAATTTCTCTATGCCTTTCTTATTTTTATTTTGTGTCATTCCTCCTTATTTTTCTCATCTATTTTGACCAACAATGCCTTTCTTATTTTTATTTTGTGTCATTCCTCCTTATTTTTCTCATCTATTTTGACCAACAATCTCCTACTTATTTTTCTCATCTATTTTGACCAACAATCTCCTACTTGAAGATTGACTTCAGTCGGTCTTCACACCGCGATCATGTAGTAACCTTCTCTGGTAGGGATGGACAAACGGTTCGGTTAGGTCAGTGACGGACCAAAACCATGAACCGGGAAACAACCGCGGGTGAGAACATCCCATCCATTTTCATCGGTTAAGTCGGTTTTTGGTTTAAGCGGTTCCTCGGTTGTGCGGATGGGTTGAAACGGTTAAGTGTATGATTTAGATCTACATTAAAATTTAAAAGCTTTAAAAAAATTCAAGCATCTCCATATTTTCTTATAAACATTACTATTTTCAGATCTAAAAATATTAATGTTTTACCTGCATCTTCTATCTTCATGATTCAAGAAGAAACCCAGAAAAAAAATTAATTAAAAAATTGATTAACAAATATCCTTCACTTAAGAACAACAACGGAAGAAGATTGACGAACAAAATAGTGGTGTAGAAACATATCTGATGCTTTATGGTGAGACTTCAAATGTAGATCAAAGATCTAAACATATTCCTCCATTTCAAGTTATCAGTTAAAATCATATATAGATATGAGAAGAAAAAAAAGGAAAATTGCAAGAATGGAGAAGAAGGTGAGACATTGATTTGGATAGAGAGAAGTGGGAGCAAAAATTGAAAGAATGGAGAAGAAAGTGAGATCCATTGATTTGGATAGAGAGAATGATTTGGATAGAGAGAAGTGAGAGCTGCCGTTGTTTTTAGAGAGAGAAAAGTGAGTGAGATTTGAGAAATAAAAGACTTTTATTCACATTAATAACCACTTGCAAAATGATGTTGTTGTATGATAAATTAATAATCAATAAAATTCAAACTATCAGTCGGTTTTGGATTTCCTTGGATTGATTTAGTGCATCCGGAACCGTCCATTACAAACCAATTCAAACCGAGAATGTTGCACCCATTGACCTGATACCCGCTAAACACCCGTCTGAAAGTTGTAAACATTAAGTGGGTTTATTAGTTTTAGTTCGAGATAGTTTATTTGTCCAACCCTATTCTCTGGTATGTTATTCTAGCAGGCCAACTGAAGTTGAGCACAACTTTAGTTTATCAATAATCACCACCTTTGTCAACATGTCTGCTGGGTTCTTACTTCTGAGAATCTCCCTCAACATTAATATCTCATCCTAAAGCAGAGATCTGATGGAATGCTAACGAAGACCAATGTGTTTTGTTCTTGAATGAAATGTTGAATTCTTTGCCAGATGTATCACACTCTGACTATCACTATACAAAACATTTTTCTCCAGAGTAAAACCCAACTCTGTTAACAAACCCTGGAGCCATATTAACTCTTTGTTAGCTTCTATTACTGCTACATATTCATCCTTTGTAGTGGATAGAGCAACAATCTTTTGTATCCTCGACATCCAACTAACAACTGTAGTACCAACAATAAATATGTAACCGGTGGTACTTCTTCGGTGATCAACTTCACCAGCAAAGTCTACATCTACATAGCCATGTACTTTTAATTCACCTTTACTAAAGCATAAACATTTCTCCTTAGTTTCTCGTAGATACCTCAAAATCCATTTCACAGCTTCCCAATGAGCTTTACTTGGATTTGACATAAACATGCTAAGAACTCCCACTGCATGGTCAATGTCTGGCCTCGTACAAACCATTGCTTACATCAAACTTCAAATGGATGAAGCATATGGAATGTTAGCCATGGATTCTTTTTCTTCCTCTATCTGAGGAGACTGGTCCTTGGATAGTCGAAAATGACCTGCCAAAGGTGTGCTAACCGGTTTGGCATTGCCCATGTTGAACCTTTGCAAAACACGATTGATGTACTCTGCTTGAGATAACTTCAAAACTCCTTTTTGCTTATCTCTCGTGATTTGAATTCCAAGAATCTTCTTTGTTGGACCCAAGTCCTTCATGTCACATTCTTTAGACAATTGCATCTTCAAGTTTCTGATTTCATCAATATTTGGACCTGCTACTAACATATCATCGACATAAAGTATTAAAATGATATAACATGAATGATATTTATTAATGAAACAACAGTGATCAACATTGCACTTCTGGAAACATTCCTTGTGCATGAAGCTTTCTAACTTCCTATACCACTGTCTTGGAGCTTGTTTCAGACCATACAAGCTCTTCTTTAGTCTACATACCTGATCCGTGTGTCGCGCGTGGATCAAAAATGAGTGATTTAAAAATGTAGTTAACGATAACGACAACTCGAGTATCGTTCTCAAGGATTCTTGTATTGTTATTAATTGAAGGTAACCGAATTCCGAATTAGGGGGGGTTTGTTTTAAGGTTGATAAAAAAAACAGAACAATTAAGTGATTAAAATACGTGATTATGAAATAAGTCAATCTACCGGATACAACCTCAATGACAAGCGCGGTGATATTTGTAAGATGTACGATCCTATTGTCCGAATTAAGCAAACGTGATAAAAGCTCATGAATTAAGCAAACATGATTGATCATACACAAAACGAATTAAGCAAACATGTCGTGTCTATGTTAGGATCATACAATCAACCAAATTGAATCAATATATTTCATGCAATTGAATTAAGCATGCAAGAACACAAAATATAATTGAAAGGAATTAAACTATAGTTAACATTATAATAATCTCAAGTGTTGGAACCTGAATACAGTAGATTGACTCAATGACGATTAGTTCTCCATCGTTCTTTCAAGCGTAAGGAATAAAATAAAATTGTGAATAGTGTATCCAAGAGCAGTTGCGGCTGCTAGGTTAAATAGAAAACCTAAAAACCCATTTACAACCCAACTGGGTCAAATACATAACCCAGGCCCAATTCTAAATGACCCGAAACTGAATAAAACTAATGCAGCAGCTTCAAACAAAATTCTGGAAAATATGACTCTGGATATGACTTTGACTCCAACACGAAAGTTGTAGCTCTCTCTCTTAGCTTTCCATCGACTAGTAGAACGCCTCAATCAGATTTCTGGAACTCCGGTTATGATCATTTCCGTAAAAGCTGTTAAAGCTGAAAATTAAGTACGAAAATTAAATTAAGCCAAAAATAAAGTAAATTAGAAAAACAAATTAAAATATAAAAATAAAAAAATAAAACTAAAGAAATGCCTAAGTGCAATCATGTAGGAATGTGCACCAAAATGCACTGATCAAATTCCCCCACACTTGAACTTTTGCACTCCGAGCAAAAAAAAAAACTCAAGACTCAAGAAACACAGCATCATTCATATTCATTATAGGCTACAAACTCTTCTCCGATTAAGATAGCATCGATAGGTACTAATCTTACACGCTAAGGATATCGTAAGAACACAAATCCGCAATTGTGCGGTCATAAACCTCCCTCCTATACAAACCATTTCGAATCATGTTATTATGCCTAAGTCTAACTTACTTATCCTCCCTTTTGCTCTCTTTCATTTTAGTGCAATCACATTAAGCTCGTTATCTATTCATACACATGGTAAATAAGCCTGTTAGTGATTATGATCCATACCTGACAATATTTTAAAGTTACTTTAGTAACAACAACTTTTTTCTTAAGGTTTCACATCTGTTAGGCTAAATGACCGGGTGAGGATCACCTAACTTAAAAGGTGGATTCCTATTCAGATTTCTTTTTAAGCGCAAGATCATTCACTTATTTGCATCAGCTTAATTACTTAGTGTGTGATTTCTAGATGGTGCTGACTGCTAGATAAACTACTTAAGAGATATTAAAGGATGAGAACTCAAGGCTATGGCATAACAAGTATTCAAAATGATTTCCATATTCAGGAGACTTAAGGTGTTAAAATGATACCGGTCTAGTGAACTTTTCCCAAGTCTCTACAATCTAACCTCAAACGAGTCTATAGCCAAAGAAAAAAATTCAACAATTGCATGTGTTTCTAAGTCTAAATTTATTTTTATTTTTATTTTTTTATTGTTATTATTATTTTTATTTTTATTTTATTGAAAAAGAAACAAACAAAAATGAAACAAAAACAAAATGAAAACAAGAAAAAAGGGTTCCCTCCCCCACACTTAAAATGGACATTGTCCTCAATGAAAAGAACGTAATTATAAAGTAAGAGTGGGAGAAAGGAAAAGGTGCTCCCTGATCAAGTTGCAGTGTAGTTGGGCACTTCCAAAGAATGTTCTTCTATGGTTGCCTCTTCAGATACAACACTTTCATGGAATAACTTCTGGCGTTGCCCATTTACCTTGAAAACTTTGTTAGTACCTGCACTTTTAATTTCTACTACACCATGAGGGAAAACATTAGTAACAACAGAGGGGCCAATCCATTTGGATCTCAGTTTCCCAGCCATAAGCTTAAGGCGGGAGTTAAACAGTAAAACCTGTTGGCCCAAAGAGAATTCCTTCCTAGAAATCATTTTATCATGGAAGTGCCTAGTTTTCTCTTTATAAATCCTAGAGCTCTCATAACCCTCTAGCCTAAGTTCTTCAAGTTATTGTAATTGGAGTTTTCTTTCAATACCTGCTTATTGCATCTCCAAATTACAACTTTTCACTGCCCAATAAGCACGGTGTTCTATCTCTACAGGAAGGTGACAGGCCTTACCAAAAATAATTCGATAAAGAGACATCCCAATGGGTGTCTTGAAAGTTGTTCTTTGAGCCCAAAGTGCGTCTTCTAGACGACGGCTCCAGTCTTTCCTATTTGGTTGCACCATTTTCTCTAGAACCTGTTTGATCTCCCTGTTTGATATCTCAGCTTGCCCATTAGTTTGTGGGTGGTACGCAGTAGAGACTCTGTGCACAACTCCATACTTCCGGAGCAAAGATTCCATGGTGCGGTTACAGAAATGAGTGCCTTGGTCACTGATGATAGCTCGCGGTATTCCAAACCTGCAAAAGATATTAGACTTGACAAAATCTGCAACAACTCTAGAATCATTAGTCCTAGTGGGGATATCTTCCACCCACTTTGAAACATAATCAACTGCAAGCAAAATATATAGAAATCCAAATGATATAGGAAAGGGACCTATGAAGTCGATTCCCCATACATCAAATACCTCACAAAAAAGCATAGGTTGCTGAGGCATTTCACTCTTACGAGTGATGGATGTACCTGCTAACTGGCACTCTTTACAAGTGCGGTAAGTCTCATAAGCATCTTTAAAAATATTGGGCCAATAGAAACCCGAGTCAAGGACTTTTCTTGCAGTTCTTTGCGGACCAAAGTGCCCCCTACTTGAGAGGCATGAGAAAAATTCAAAATAGATTCAATCTCATAGTCAGGAACACATCTTCTAATCACCTGATCACTTCCAAACTTCCAAAGATATGGGTCATCCCAAACATAATATTTGGCATCATTCTTGAGTTTATGAATCTGTGATCTAGAAGCACCTGTAGGAAAAACACCAGCAACAAGATAATTAACAATATCAGCAAACCAAGGAGTAATACCATGCACAACTAAAAGTTGTTCATTAGGGAAGCCATCCTGAATCGGAAAAGGATCTTCATCTCTCTCTATCCTGCTCAAGTGATCAGCCACCAAGTTCTCAACTCCACTCTTATCTTTAATTTCAACATTAAACTCTTGGAGCAACAACATCCACCGAATCAGTCTCGGTTTTGTCTCTGGTTTCTTCAATAAGTACGTTAAAGCTGCATGGTCAGTAAAAACAACAACTTTGGAACCTAGCAAATATTGTGTAAATTTATCAAGAGCAAAAACAATTGCTAAAAGTTCCTTTTCAGTGGTGGTGTAATTAGACTGTGCAGAATCCAAAGTCCTAGAAGCATAATAAATAACATGGGCAGCCTTATCAACTCTTTGTGCAAGGACCGCTCCAACCGCATAGTTAGAAGCATCACATAATCTCAAAAGGAAAGGTCCAGTCAGGGGGCTGGATGATGGGAGCAGAGGTCAATGCTTTCTTCAAGAAGTCAAACGCCTTTTTGGAATTGTCATCAAAGTTGAAAGTGACATCATTCTTCAACAAATTTGACAGTGGAAGAGCTATCTTGCTAAAATCCTTAATGAAACGCCTGTAAAAACCTACATGACCAAGAAAAGAACGAATCTCGCGAATGCAAGATGGGTAAGGTAATGTAGAAATCACATCAATCTTAGCAGGGTCTACATAAATTCCTTTTTCAGAAATAATATGGCCCAAAACAATTCCCTTATCAACCATAAAATGGAATTTTTCATAATTTAAAACAAGATCAGTTTCGATGCATCTTTCTAAAACCATATTCAAACTATTTAGGCATGCATCAAAAGAAGAACCATAAACAGTGAAATCATCCATAAACACTTCCATGCAATTTTCAATAAAATCAGAAAAAATACTAAGCATACATCGCTGGAAAGTGCCAGGAGCATTGCAAAGACCAAAAGGCATCCTACTGTAAGCAAATGTGCCGAAGGGGCATGTGAAAGTGGTCTTCTCTTGATCCTCAGGTGCAATATGAATCTGAAAGTAACCTGAAAAACCATCAAGAAAACAATAATGTGATTTACCTGCGAGCCGTTCGAGCATTTGATCAATGAACGATAAAGGAAAGTGATCCTTTCTAGTCGCTTGATTCAATCTCCTGTAGTCAATACAAATGCTCCAGCTATTCTAAACTCTAGTGGGAACAAGTTCATTCTTTTCATTTTTCACCACTGTGAGTCCAGATTTCTTAGGTACAACCTGCACTGGGCTTACCCATTTGTTGTCAGAGATAGGATAAATGATACCTACTTGTAAGAGTTTGGTTACCTATTTTTTTACTACATCCAGGATCAAAGGATTAAGCCTCCTTTGGGGATGCCTTACTGTTTTCGCACCCTCCTCAAGTTAAATCCTGTGCATACACATGGAAGGACTAATTCCTGGGATGTCAGCTAATGTCCATCCAATCGCCTTCTTGTGCTTCTTCAAAACCTGCGAGAGCTTATTTTCTTGATCTAAATCAAGGTTAGAAGAAATAATAACAGGGAGTTTTTCATTACTCTCCAAATAAGCATATTTCAGATTATCCGGAAGTTGTTTCAATTCTAAGGACGGGGGATGCTCGATGGATGGAGTGTCTGGGGAAGCCGGGATGTTGAGAGCATCAGCTGCATAAACAACATCCTCGTCATGAACTTCACCTGTAGGAATAATGTCCTCCTGCAAGGCAGCATCAATCTCAGCACATACAACACAAAGGTTAGTGTCAGTACAATTAGTGCATGAGTAAACATCATCATATCTAGATAAAGAAGGAAAATCAAGTGAAAGCAATTCAACACAAGTGTCATCAATCAATTCAGATATCAATTCAACATGAAAAATGGAATGTTCCTCCATGGGATGTTTCATGGCATCGAAAACGTTAAATTTCGCGATAATGTCACCAAATTCCATGGTCATGGTTCCATCGTCAACATCAATCTTTGTTTTCGCCGTTTTCATGAACGGTCGGCCTAAAATGATGGGAGCTCTGCTTGACTTAGTTTCTCCTTCCATGTCCAGAATGTAAAAATCTGCAGGAAAAACTAAATCGTTAACTTGAACAAGGACATCTTCCACTATTCTCCTGGGGCGGGTGTTGCTTCTGTTCGCCAGCTGGATGATTAAACATGTATGTTGCAAAGGACCAAGACAAAGGTTATTATAAACAGAAGTAGGCATAACATTAATGCCCGCTCCTAAATCAAACATGCAATTCTCAAATCTATTATCCCCGATGGTACAAGGAATAAAAAAACTTCCTAGATCTCTCTGCTTCTGTGGCAAGACCTGAGTGAGAGCTGAAACATTTTGCTTGGGCTGAATAAAAGCAGAATTATTTCTTCCTAACTTAATTCTCTCTTTATCCTTATTTCGCCTCTTGTGTGTACACAAATCCTTCAGAAACTTTGCGTACTTTGGAATCTGCTTGATTACATCAAGAAGAGGAATGTTCACTGCCACCTTTTTGAACACATCCAGAATCTCTCTTTCTTTGTCTTCTTCAGGAACACTCTTATTTTTCCTCACTCTATGTCGTAAAGGGATTAGTGGTACATATTCTTTTTCGGGCTCAACAACAGCAGTAGCATGTTCAGGTTCAGGTTCAGCCACCTCCTTATTTTTTATGGGGTAGAATCTGCAACCTGTCCAGATCTCAATGAAATTGCACTCACATTAGGATTAGGACCTTTTGGATTCGCAACTGTATGGGCAGGAAGTTGGTTCGAACCTTGGGCTTGCTGCAAGGCATTTATAGAAGTTGCTAACTGTCCAATCTATGTCTGCATGGCTTGCATACTAGAATCTGTCCGTTGTTGGAATTTGAGATTACTGGAGGCTAATTGCTTAACAATATCCTCTAATGAAGGACCAGAAGAAGATGGGGCAGCAGTGATCACCGCTTGTGGAGGATTTTGTGGCGGTGGTAGCATCACTTGTTGTTGGTTGGAAGGCTGATTTCCATATCGTAGGTTTGGATGGTTCCTCCAATTTGGATGGTACCTATTAGTGGACAGGTCAGGAACGTTGTATCGGTTCTGGTTGTTACCTTGATTGTATAGGGCTGCAGCATAAGCTTGAGGTAACTCAAGAGGTTTTTTATCTTGAAGAATAAGACATGTATCGGTAGGATGATCAGCAAAAGTACAAATACCACATAATCTTATTGTTTGAGCTTGTTGGGTTGCTTGAGCTTTACCTACCACTACCAACTGTTTCACCAAATCGGCCAGCTCACCCATTCTGCTTTCGAAATTTTTGTCGGAGTGAGAAACATGAGAAGAAAGATGAACTTTATTAACACCCTTTATTTGCACAGAATTGTCTCTTGTTTTGAACTGTTGGGAATTAAGTGACATGTTTTCAATCAGAGCCTTGGCAGCGGCTGGAGTCTTATCAACAAGTGCTCAACCACTAGCAGCATCCAAAATATTCCTATCCATTGGTTTTAACCCTTCATAGAAATACTGAATCAATAATTGTTCGGTGATCTGATGTTGTGGGCAACTCGAAATCAATTGTTTGAACCTCCCCCAATATTCAGTCAATGATTCATTATCCACTTGTCTAATACCATAAATATCTTTTCTTATCGAGGCAGCTCTGGATGCAGGAAAGTATCTCTCTAGGAATACCTTTTTCAAATCATTCCAAGTAGCAACAATATTTGGCTCAAGATAGTATAACTAATCCTTGGCTGCAACTTGTAGAGAAAACGGAAAAGCTCTCAGCTTGATGTGATCTTCAGTAATTCCTTCTGGCTTGAGTGGTGTGGAACAAACAATCTGAAACTCTTTAAAATGCTTGTGCGGATCCTCACCTGCAAGACCACTAAATCTCGACAACAAGTGTATTAATCCAGATTTTAATTCAAAAGGAACATCAAGGTCAGCATAATCAATACACAAGTTATTATAGTTCACATCAGGGGCAGCCAATTGTCTTAAAGTTCTTTGGTCACCCATATTTTCAAAAGCTAATTCAGAATCAGAATCAAACAAATTATGTAAAAAATCAGAATCAGAATCAGAAGTGAGTGGTGAACTATCCTGGACTGCTCTACGTCGTGTGTGCAAAGTTCTTTCTACCTCAAGATCGAATGTAAAAAGTTCAGAACAGGATGACCTAGTTGCCAGGACTAATGCACAGCAATGCAGCAACAATAACAAAAATTCCAACAATGTCCCTAAAAGTCAAAAACAAACACAAAGAAGGAAATCGATCAAAATAAATTCAAAAAAATAAATTGACACCAGAATTAATCTAATTAAACAAGATAAGAATTTTAGAATTTTTTTGGATTTTTTGGACACGCGATTTTTGTAAAAGTTTCTGTAAAAATGGAAACTAACAAAAAAACCCTTCTTCGCTTCTTATGGAACGACACTGTTTCATCCCAAACGGCTCATTCATATCACCCACTTCACTAACTCATGACATTTTCATTCATCTTCACCACTTTTTTCGAATTTCCAATACTACCCTTATCATCCACTATCACAACTCTGAACCAACACACGCCAATGTTTTCCTTAGCACTACTACACGGTTCTTTTACTTTGACATTTTTTCCCTCAAAATTCCAAAGACTTTCTCGTAATTCCCATGTCCCTTTATTCTATGGTTATTATTTTTCATTACACTTTCCCAAATCTCGCAACACAAACCCATTTTCTCTAAACCATGAAGAACACTTTCAAAGACCCAAATCACAACAATCTTCACTCATCCATAACTTTCTCTAAGCTCATAAATTTTCTCTTCCTCTTAATCTCAATCTCATACCTCTTCTACTCCCTCAGATTTGTAACTCATAGCTACGATTGTGATAACAACCAAACTCATCAAAACTCCGAAATAATACCCATTATTCATAATAGCCACACAAATTTTCAACCACAAACAGAACCAGAAACCTAGAAACCAGTAAGAGAACGTTGAGACGCGCCAGACGAAACTCAGTCACTGTCTCGGAACCGCCCTTCCAACCTCACCGCGAAAACGCTACCTACATCCATGACCATGAAAACACCACGCCGTACGAAATCACCACCATCGTCGAAAACCATCGTTAAAAGAAAAAACCAACTGCCACCGCGTGATAACCATGAACCACCGAGAAAACTCCAAATCGCAACGATCAACCACGACCCAAAGCCGCCGTGAGTGAGGGCCGCCGCCGCTGTGACCAATCTTTGAGGTCGCGTTTGTTGAAGAAGAGGAAGTGATTTCCTTTTATTTCACGTTTTGTTACCTGAGCTTTATTTATATATAAAAAAAACTGGATACATAAATCCCCTTTATTTTTTCTTTATCTTGTGTTTTTTAGGGTTTTGCTTTGGGCTTCCAAGCCCATCCGTTATTACTAACCATACACACACCACCCAGACCCATCGGCTCCTCCCTCTTTTCTTTGTCTTTGTTCCTAAATTTTTTTTCTTCCTCCCATAATGGTTTTTAAAAAATGGTTAAGGACTTGTTTAGTTTGTTTTAAATTTTATTTTGTTTGTTCCTTGATTTATATAAATATTCTTTTTGGTTAAGTTTATTTTAAAAAAAAATCTTTTGCTAAAACCTTTTTGTTGGATTTTTAAATTTCTTGTTATTATTTCAATATATTCTTGTTTAAACTTTTAATATATTATGTAGAATTCTAGTTAGATTCGATTGATTCTTCTTTTATTAAGTTCTTGCTAACTTCTTGATTTCTCTTGAATAATCACTTTGAATTTTTTTTGGTTTGGTTGATCTTGGATACAGTGTTGCGATGCTGGGTGCTTGAATATTGCCCTGATTAATAGTGAAGCTTCTGACAAAAAAATCTTGAGTTTCGTTTTGAGTGTATTGAAGAGGCAACGAACCTTCTCCGTTAGGCTTGGTGACTGATCTTGATGGATGTTCTGTCTGATTGATAATTTTGAGGCACGCCTCGAATTTGATATTTATGACAAAAGTAATGTTTGAACTTATTTTGTGCGTGCATTGAAGAGGCAAGGGACCTTCTCAGTTAGGTATCACTAAAACTCGATGTTATCTCTTTTGCGTCTTATCTTAGTCTTGATGCCATGTTCGTGTTTGTCGGAGTATTCGTACCTCACCACCGATTCTAAATCCTAAATCTCTTAGAACAAAATGCGATTTTCATCAAATTTTTAAACTAATTAATTTGCGAAAGAACTGAACCCTGGAGTCTAGCACTCCACGAGTTCTTGAGTGAATCACTTATGGGCTAGCCCCACGCATTGTGGATTCATTCTCCCTTTCGTATTTAAAACACTCGATTCACATAATCAATTAAACAACTCACACGTCTACATTTTGCATACACGTAAGTCAGTCACCTATGTGATCGCTGTCTGCATGACTTTACGCGTCATAAATTAATTAACGAGGAATTGAGCTTCAGAATCTAGCATTCCGCGGGTCTTTAATGAACCACGCCGAGGCTAGCCCCACGCGTAGTGTTTCATTTACTCATTCGTTACTAAAAAATATCAAACCCTAAAACATCCAAAACAATCGAAACGTCTTAATTCACAAATCAAATAACGGAGGAACTGGATTCTGGAGTCTAGCACTCCATATAATCCTTGAATTAAATCACTCCTGGGCTAGCCCCACGCGACGTGGTTTATTCACCCCCTCGTTCCTAAAACACGGAAACTTTTAATTTAATTATACGGAGAACTGAACTCAGGAATCTAGCATTCCTCGGGTTCTTGAACTGAATTACTCATGAGGCTAGCCTTCGGGTTGTAATTCATTCACTCTTTTGTATTCAAAATATTCAACAACCTTAAAGGATTAGACATGGTTCATCCCCATAGGAAAATATCTCTTCTATCTCCACAAACACAAATCAAATCCTACAAACAATTATTCTCAAAGGAAGAATGTGGCATTGCTTGTCGATACTCATATCCAAGTTTAAAGCTTCTTCCGGTTTTATTTCTCAAAGAAAGAATATGGCATTGCTTGTCGATCCTCGTATCCAAGTTTAAAGCTTCTTTCGATTTCTCTTCCTCAAATGTTTGTGGTGGAATAGGCGAGATATCTCCCTTAAAGATGACGACTTGTCTCTTTCTTTCAAAATACAACTTAAAACTTACCAACCAATGCAAATCATTTTATAATTAATCAATGAGTAACTGAACTCTGGAGTCCATCACTCCACGGGTTCTTGAATACAATCACTCATGGGCTAGCCCCACACGTTGTGGTTCATTCGCCCTCTCGTTTTAAAACACTTTAATAAAGATCAAACATCTTTTTCAAAACAAATGTTGTTTAAATCTTTCTATCTCGTAAACAAGCTAGCGCTTCAACCTCCACCGCGAGTAAAAACCAACGCTTAGCAGATTAGAAATCATTTTCAAACAATCGTTCAATAAAAATCACAAACCGTAGTTTCACGAACTACGAAGCTCTGACTTTCCCATTGCACAAGGTAATACGTAGGCACGAGGATTTTAATCCTTCGCGAGCACAATAATAAAAAAAATCTAATCTTTTCTCCATAACAAATAATAACATCTTTAAACAAACATCGATACTTAATCATTAAAAGAAGACAATAATATAAATCAACATTCAAGCGCAATTTAGACTAAGAGGTTCCCGTTGAGTACAACGGACGTGAGGGGTGCTTAACACCTTCCCTTTACATAACAGACTCCCGAACTTAGATTAGTGGTTTCGTTGACCATTTCTTATCCCATTTAGGTTGTGTCTATATCTCCCTTTTCTTTAGTTAGAATAAATAGAATTAGGTGGCGACTCTGTTGTTTGTTTTAGGATCGTATTTTTCGAGGTACGACAGTTGGCGACTCTGCTGGGGATAGATGCTTTATGCATAAGAGAGTCAAGCCTAACTTAGGATAGTTTTGCGTTTGTTTGCTAATTTGTTTTTATTGTATTCTTTATTTACTATTGCTATTATACGCTTGTTTATTACTTCCTTCTTTATTATATTGCTCATTATATTTGCCTGTTGGATCTCGGGACATCACGGGTTTGACTTTCTACTTGAGCTTTGGAAAAAGAAGAGGGAACGACTAGGTTAGATTTAGTAGTTATTAGTGTTAGTCTCCAAGAACTCGCTTCTTGAGAGCCTAGCATGAAAGCTCCCCCAGATAGTTAGACTTTTCGTAGATCTTGTCACAACACAGCTAGCCTGTCGCATGACCTGATTCACGAAAGAGATGTGACTCTGGGACCCCTAGAACCAATTTCAAAATTGGTAGTTATGTAATGTTACTCTCCGAGGGCTCGCCCCTTCGTGGGCCTAGCATGAGAACTCCACTCAAGGTAGACCATATCGTCATTATCGTCATAATGCAGCTAGCCTGCGGCGGGGCGTTAATACGATAAACGTCCATGACCTTGAGTTTCCTAATACTGTCACTATAGAAGTTATCCTGTGAGTGGGCTTTATGGGTAAATAATTTAAAACTTTCCACTTAAGGCTTACCAGTTAGGAGATTCCGAGTTACTTGTACCTTGGAGCCAACACCTCCCCCTCATATCCAATTCTGGAACTAATTGTTGTTTGTGATCCTGAAAATTCTGAGCATTGCATTCATTCGCATATCATTTGCATTTGCATTGCATATCATCTCCCAAAAGTCCAACTCACACATGTCTTATTCTCCGACAGTCAATTGTACTCGACCAGTCATCAGAGAAAGATGGACCAACTTGAGCAGGAAAACAAAGAGCTTAGAGAAGAAGTCACTACTTTGAGAAACCATATGGGAATATTCTCAACTACATGAAGACTCTAGTAGACAACCTTGTGCAGGAGAACAATAAACTCCAAGAAGATATTCACAGCTTGAAAATTGGTAAAGGACAACTGATTTCTTTGATCCAAGATCTGGTCATATCTCAACGCAAGCCAAATTCTACTTCTACTCGTCAGCGACGTCAGAATCAGCGGAGATCTCCAAACAGTCCTGAAGGAGCAACCCACCAGTTTGAGTAAATCCCGATGACCTACAGTCATTTGGGGTCTTATTTTGCCCGAAACTCAATAATGACACCCAGAAAGACCAGAGCCATGAGGTCTCGCCTTTATTGGTTCAATCTAAATACCAATTGTGAGTTTCATGGTGTAGTACTGAGGCATCCGATTGAAGAGTGCAAAGTTTTCCAGGAAAAGGTTCAAGAGATGATCGATTACAAGGTATTGACCTTCAACGGAGGAAACCCATTCGTGGACGGAGTGCCTTTGTGCTGATAAAAACTCAAGAAAGTCTTGTCCAAGTCAGTTTGTTGATGGAACATGGGAACAGTTCCTCAATGCACATGATCGTTCGATGCTTTAAAGTTTATCTTCTCAGATGTTTAGCTCGCTCACTACTTTTCATATGTATTTTTCTTTGTTTGTTAATGCATTTGTCTTTGGCATGTAAGAACTTATTTGTTTTGAATGATTAATGCAATGAATATGTTTGTCTTGAAGTAGTCCATTCGTATTCACTCATAATTCTTTTTCTACTTTTATAATGCCAACATTATCCCATCTCCTGCTTAGGCAGAGAATTGGAGGGAGGATGACGAAAATAAAACGCAAATTCTCTAGTTGAACTCTTTTGAACAAAACCCTACTGATGATGTACATGCATTATTTCAAATCCCCAAACACTAGAGAAATAAGGAGTTAATCCCTAGTCAACCACTTCGAGCCTATAAGTAAGAGCTTCTTTCAGATATTTCAAAACCCTTACGCTTAACCTGGGGCAGGGTAGTGTTCAGTTAATCTAGTTACACATTCAAATCATAGGATGAAACATCCCATCAAGGAATCCACTACAATCAATGACTTGGCAGTCACAACTTTCAGCCTTCCAAAAAAAGAGAGAAAAAGGAAAAGAAAATCCCGCTAAGTCAAACCTACAAAAAGACTTAGACATAAAAAGATTAATAGAATAAATCAATCAAAAGAAGTCCTCAAATCCATAAGATTTAATGACCACCATACCAAAGTCAAAGGGTCACCAATATCCATGAAGAATAAATAAGATGATTGTCATTTCAAGCAGACCTTGGAGCATCATCTCTATGCTATCAAGACAAATGTATGTGTCAATTTAGCTGGACCTAGGATTGGAGAACATCACGGAGAATGGGTGGGCACCAAATAAACTTTGAGCCTTTATCCTTTGTTTCTAAAACCGTGAACCAAACCACGCTACAACCCTTAAAAGTCCTAATTGAAGTAGGGTTTATTTCGAAAGCACACTCGGTGAGATAGTGTTTCCTGACTCCTATGAGCTATGCTCAAAATTTGTGTTGGCTTTATTAAAAAATGAATATTGTGAAAATCTTTTCAAAAACAAAAAAAAAAAACTTTGAGACAAACATGTGTGTTGCATTAGCAGTCTCAACATTAACATTTTGCTTGTTAGCATTTGCTTGATATCATAGAAGCCTATGTATGAGTGTAATACCTCAAAATTTGCCCTCATATTTATTACCTTAACTGGCATATTGCTTCGCATTCATCTCCATTCTCCCTTTAGGTCATAACACTTACAATCATACATCTGCATTGATTACCTCAGGTATGAAATCAATACCATCTGAGGAGCTAGGTTATTCCATTGGATTTTGGTTTCTACTTCACCGGAGTTTGTGTCATGGATTATGGTTATCCGATAATTTCTAAATCTTGGTTATATGGCCATCAGTACCATCTTTTGTACTCTTGATGCTTGATTGGGGTTTATTTCCCTAGCTAAGTAGTCTTCGAGGATTTCACTTGCAAAGACTATTCACCTGGGCATCTGGCCTATCATCAGGTTTTCAGTTCAGAGGTATTAGAGTCTGATTCGTGGATATGGAAGACTTCTCCTTTATCGAGTTACAAAGATACTATTTTCTTCTCATCATCTGAAACTAATTTTCTTCATTATTGTGCACCTAACGGCTTGTGTGTGCAAAGTACAAGTCAACAGGATTTGACTTTGAGGCTATTAAAGTCGAAGAGTTAATAAGGATACAAGCTCGATATGGATTAGAAAGATAATTTAATTTGAGTGTGCTAAAGTCGGTCATGTGAATCGATGAGGTCCATATCTCATTCAAATTTGTTCGAGAAGAAAAGTTATCATCCATTTCATTGTTAATAGACCATGTTAAACCCTTCTTTAACCAATTCCCATTTATCCAATTTTCATATCCAATTCATTATCCAATTATCAAATTCATTTTTTTTAATCCATTTCTTATAATCCATTTATACTTCAAAAAATAATGAATAGGTAAACAAGGTTCAACGGCCCACCTTTCAGTTGTATAGCCTATTATGTTTCTTTACAAATTAAAAGTGAGTCACTAAAATCCCACATCATCAGCAAGCCTATACACGCATATTTCACACCACAAAAAATGCACTTGCTAAACATGAGCATAACGCGGCATCATCGAGCAAAAACAAAACCATTTTTCATGACAGAAAAGCTCAAAAAGATTATAACAGAAAAGAGGAAAGAGTAATAAAAATAAGCTAACAGAATTGAAAAAAAAAGGCTCCAAGAAAAAACAAAGAGATTTCTCCATCGACATCCTCTTCAAAGGAAAAAACTCCAATCTCTCTTTGAGAATTCAGGATCCTAGTCTTCAAAGGACCTCAATCACTTCACACTTTTTCCGGAAAAAATCTCTCAGTTTTCATCATTGATGCTTCTCAATCACCAAAAAGCCTTTGGATATTCTGCAAAAAAAAAAGAGAGTCATAACAGGGGAACTGGATCGAGAAAAATTTTCAATGGGCCTTCAACATCGATCGCTACCTTCTTCGTTTTCGTCAATCTTGATTTGAGTGTGCAAGCTGGAAAAAAACATTCTTCAAATCTTCAATCTTATCCAAGCTTTAATCCGCGTTCAACACCACTACAAAGTACAACAAAACCTCTCTCAGAAATTCTGCATAAATCAACATCCTCAACCTGCATCTTCATGATCCTCAACATCAATCCAACTTCTCCATCATCTTTAATCAAAAACCTATATTAACCAAAACCAAAGTTAACAAAGAAAACTCAGGGGGATAAGTTCAGAAGAATACCTTTAACTAATTAAAAAAAAAAGATCACAAAACCGAATTCGGTTACACTCTAACAACCACAACAGAAAAAATAACAAACTCAAACTGATTCTAGTCGAATTTTGCTTGAAGAAGTTCCAGAACCATCCTTGAGTTCCATCTATAAATCAGCATCAGCTTCTTCAATCCAGGGTTGGACAACCTCACTCCATTGATCTTTTTCTTCACAAAAGGCTTCATCAGTCCCTTGGAAAACTCGAACAATCCGCGTCAACCGTCATCTCTCCTAAGACTCATACGCGCTGCAGTGTTCATCATCACCAAGAGGATACCTGCAATTTCGGATTCAATCAACAATACACAGTTTCAGTGTCATAGGATACAACAACCATTCAAAGGTTGAGGTACATGGAAGAGATGATTCAATAGTGTAACGATCCGCAAGAACTACAATTCAAGATTCCTCGTCGTAAATCCAGAATCAGTGATAACTAGTAATCGCAAGCAAGAAGCAGAACAAAGATGAGAAGAGGAGTCGGAAGTCATACCTGACGCAACATCATCTCGCTTGTTGCCGAAAACCTCATTCGCGTCCTCATCATTGACAGCAATACAAGGTACGAACTACTCTCAGGCCATTCTTGTTTTATCCTTGTGCTGTTGGTACGGCGGAATCGGCCATGCGATTCTAGTTTGCGTCTTGGCGGCGGCGATATTTGAGTGTGCGAGAGAGTGAGGTTTATGGTAGAGATAAATTGATTTAGGAGCCAAGAAGAGAGGTTGGTGGAGCTGAGTCTATGGCGGCAAGGGGATACAGTTTCCGACGAGATAATTGTGGCGGCTAGGTTTTAAATGTTCGATTTGGGGGAAGAAAAGGTAGGTGGTAGTCAGTTTTGACTCAGGATGGAAGGGAAGCGGTTAAAGGAGTTGAGGTTATGGCTTCCGACGGCGAGATGGTGTTGATAGTGGTGACGGAAAGAAGAAGAAAGTGAAGAAGATGAGGGAGATGATGTTGACGGAGGAAACGAAGAAGGGACTTAGGATTTTCTCTGTTTGTTTTTTCGTTTGATTTCCAGTTGGTTTTTGTATTCTTATTTTTGGTTTGTTTGATTTTTAATTAAAGGAATCATAGAGAATTACAAGAAATTAAGGACATTAAGAGACTTTAATCCACCGTTAAAGCATTAATCCATCGTTTTAAATTTCAAAGAGAGGAGATAAGGATAAGATCTTGTGAATTCTGGCCATACCGGCGGTGACACTTGTCACCGTCCGGTAGGCTCTCCTTGTGGTTAATCACCTGCGTGCTCATACACGGTAACCGCGTGTTCCTTCACCTCATAAGCCCCTTGATGAGAATACCGTAGGAGCTTATGGGTTCAACAATCCAGATGTAGTCAACCATCGTTGACTGAGCCTCACCATATGCCCTCTCAGGCCTACGCAGATTGGGCCTTATTTGTTTCGCTGTTTGCACCCCCTTATCAAGCCTAATTGACATAATAACTAGGAAAAGATACTTTTCGCACCCCCTTCTCTTATTTTCTTTCTTTTAATTTTTGTTTTAGGTATAGTTAGAATTAAATCCTTAAAAAAATAGGAAAATCATAATAAAATTCCATAAAAATTCCAGTAGGTTAATAATTCATTTTAGAAATTTGTGACATTTTTATTTTCTGAATTTTGGCTGTTTTTGATTTAATTTCGATTTTCCATGTAATTAGCATTTATTGAATTTCTTTAGTTGTACTTAATTTTGTTCATTTTATTTTTTCTCTTTCCTGTAGGATTTTTAACCCATTCTTTTTGCTATGATTAGAATACTGGTAATAGAACTTAGGATATTTTTTGGTAGATTTTTAGGCCATTTTATCCACTATTTTGGTAGCTTAATTCATGCAAAATTGTGGTTAATTCTTAGGTAGATTTAAGTGACTTTTAGGCATAGTTAGATTCTGAATTTTTAGGATATTTTTTAGCACAATGCTATAGTCAGGTTTAGGACCCTAGAGAATTAATTTCACATTTTTTCCAGGAATTTTACTATTTTTAGTGCATTAATCTTTAGGTCATTGTTACATTGTAAATCCATTTAGATTAGCTTAGGATATTATGTTCCATTAAGGATTAGCTTAATTAGGTTTAATCTTAGGATATTATAATGATTTAGTATAGTTTAGTTACTGATTTTAGAATAGTGTTATTAAATAAATTCCCTTAGTTTTAAGACTTAGGCTTAGAATTTCTAATGAATAAGTTTAGGTGAAGTTTAGGCTTGCTTGTAGTTTTATGCTTTAATATGCATTTTTAGAATTTATTTCATTATTACAATTTTAATGCTTTTGCCTTATTGTTTGAATTTTCTCACTTGTATAGGTTTCCCCATTGTTTCTTAGAATCAACTTAACTTCCTTAGAAAGTAAGTTGAATTATAGTAGTTTCTAGTTCCCTTTTATTCATTAGGCTTAGAAAACCACATAAACCATTAGGACCACTTTTGAATAAATAACTAAAATTAGGATTGAGTCTTAGTCCCTTAGTTTTTACCTTTTGCAACTTGAGTCTTAGTCCCTTAGTTTTTACCTTTTGCAACTTGAGTCTTTCTTTCTCTCCTCATAAAGAAAATAATAAAAATACTTAATAAAAAACCGAACATTCTTGTACGACACGAGACTTTGTTGCGGAGTACTTATACGCGTCCTGTTTCGGGGCGAGGTGTAAGTATTTACCACGATGGATAGGTCTTAGTATGAAAATGTTCACAAACAAATTCAAAACATCTCTCATAAAAGACAAAAACAAACAATAAGCGACTTTCCTGCAGGAACTTCTCCTCTCACCACACTCACTCACAACGCGAACTCGCGACGACTTGTTTCGCATGCAAGATGGTAAACGCACTCGTACCAGACGAGCCTGCAACACCTGAGCATAGACATACGCAGTTCCAACCATAAAAAACACAAACAAATAGTTCCCGCCTGGTTAGGCGAACTACATCGACTCTGATCCTTATTTTCCCGATGAGGTACGTAGGTAGCAGGGTAGGGCCCGTTCGAGCATATTCTTTAGTTTCCCTACATTTCCCCATTCCTTTCCATTTTCTTTTCCAGTTCCATTTCGCATTCCTATTCCAGTTAGCAATCTTGTTCAGCAGCATCTTATTTCTCACCCTTTGAAAAAAACAAGCAAGCGTGGATCCCGTCGGGTACGACAGACGATTTGGGGTGCTAATACCTTCCCAGGTCGTAACCGACTCCCGAACCCAGATCTTTGGTTCGCAGGACCTTGTTCTTTCCTTCTTCATCAGGTTTGTGCAGCATTACCATTCCCATTCATTCGGGATAAAAATGCATGGCTGGCGACTCTGCCTTTTCCGCGCCACTTTCGCGTTTGTACTAGGATGAAAATCCCGGGAGCAACAATGAGTACCAGTGATAAACTTAATCTCTTGAGATTTGAAACTCTATTGAGTAGTTGAACAACCATTTCAGAGAATGATCATACCCAGGAGTATGTTGCTTGAAGACTTTGCCAGACAGGGGCAGGTTGTTTGAAGACATTTCTAGACATGGGCATGTTGCTTGAAGACTTTGCCAGACAGAGGCAGGTTGCTTGAAGACTTTGCTAGACAGGGGGCAGGTTGCTTGAAGACTTTTCTAAACAGGGGCAAGTTATTTCCCAATTTATTACTTACACATTCTGATCATCCCTAAAAGGATAAGTATTGAAGACTTATTTGTGCCAAATACATTTAATATGGGGCAGATACGTCGAGATTCGACAAAATTTCTCCAAGAGTTTGAAGACACCGGGGCATTTTTGAATGTCAAGTCTTCTATAATATCCTCTTGAGATGATCTCTTCTCACAAACCATTTCGTGGGTGCATGACCACGTGTTTTCCCAAGCACGACGCTCTTGTGATCTACCTTGCAAGTATCTCTAGATGAAGGGGTCCTTACGCCAAGTTGCTATGATATGTTAGGTGCATGCCTTAGCATTTTCTGGTGAATTCCTTTTACTACTTAGTGCTTCCAGTGAGATACTAAGTCTAATATCCCCAATTGAGCCTTGATTCAAGCTTTTCCAGCTGAATGTGATTTTCTCCCCAACGGAATACAAATTTACTTCATCCTAAGCAAACATAGTTTGTATGTTTGTTTCCTTCTGATGGACATTGAAGTTAGAAGATTTGCTTGGGTTTATTTCCCTAGTAAAGTGTCTTTCTCTCCTCAAAGAGATTTGAGCGTTGCAACATGACTTTATTCCATGAATGGCTTCCTACCCTATCTTCAGTGATTGCGTGCACTTTGATGAGATTGGTCGAGTATCCATTTGTTGTGATGTTTATTTCGTCACCAGTTTATCTCTTGTGTCTGTTTTGTCTGTTTGTCAGCATAAACATAACACATATACATACATGTACATTATAAATGAATTCATATTCATATTCATGTTGCATTCATTGATGCATACTTCATCCACCTTGGTCGTGTTTATCCCCAAGCATTGAGTTTCCCCCTCAAATAGGGTTGTCAGCCTTAGGTAGAAAATGTACATTCTTTCTAATTCCCCACTGAGTTTTTACCCTCGTGGAAGAATTTTTTCTTTAGTTCTCCTTTCCACACTTGGATAGGATAAATACCCATTTGAGTTCATTCCTCATGAGTTAGTGTCTTGCTTGACAGTTTCTCTCCAACTCGTTCTTGGATTGAATTTGGTCTTTGACAGTTTCGACAATTGAATTTCCAGATGGAAAGTGCATTTATTTTCCACCTTTGAATACTTTGTCTCCCAGAAGGAATTTATTGAAGGTTCCCCATTGAAGACAAACTTTATTTTCCAGCAGTGTTACTACAACATTCTCTTGGATTACTTATACCTGACAACAAGTGGCAGTCTCTTTATTTGAGAAGCTTGTTCTTATCCGTGGACCTCTAGGAGAATCAACGGATGGAAGTCTCTTTTCGAGCAGTTTGTTCATCCCCAACAAGGTTATTGTTCTATCAAATGGCATCTCTCCAATACATGTTGAGAAGTTTGGTACGAATCTCTTTCTTTTTCAAGCAAATGGCATCTCTCCCAGACAAGGTGAGAAGTTTGTTGTGAATTTCCAATTTCCGTCAAATGGCATCTCTCCCAAACAAGGCGAGAAGTTTGAGCGTGAAGTTGTTTTCCATCATATGACGTCTTTTTCAGAGGATGGGAAGTATGATGAGGGTTCAATAAATGGCATCTCTCCAATACACGTTGAGAAGTTTAGTATGAATCTCCATTTTTCCAGCAAATGGCATCTCTCCTAGACAAGGTGAGAAGTTTGTTGTGAATTTCCAATTTCCATCAAATGGCATCTCTCCCAAACAAGTTGAGAATTTTGAGCGTGAAATTGTTTTCCATCATATGGCGTCTCTTTCAGAGGAAGGGAAGTATGATGAGGGTTTTATCAAATGGCATCTCTCCAATACACGTTGAGAAGTTTGGTATGAATCTCCTTTTTCTAGCAAATGGCATCTCTCCTAGACAAGGTGAGAAGTTTGTTGTGAATTTCCAATTTCCGTCAAATGGCATCTCTCCCAGACAAGTTGAGAAGTTTGAGCATGAAGTTGTTTTCCATCATATGGCGTCTCTTTCAGAAGAAGGGAAGTATGATGAGGGTTCTATCAAATGACATCTCTCCAATACACGTTGAGAAGTTTGGTATGAATCTCTTTTTTCCAGCAAATGGCATCTCTCCTAGACAAGGTGAGAAGTTTGTTGTGAATTTCCAATTTCCGTCAAATGACATCTCTCCCAGACAAGTTGAGAAGTTTGAGCGTGAAATTGTTTTCCATCATATGGCGTCTCTTTCAGAGGAAGGGAAGTATGATGAGGGTTCTATCAAATGGCATCTCTCCAATACACGTTGAGAAGTTTGGTATGAATCTCCTTTTTTTTCCAGCAAATGACATCTCTCCTAGACAAGGTGAGAAGTTTGTTGTGATTTTCCAATTTCCGTCAAATGGCATCTCTCCCAGACAAGTTGAGAAGTTTGAGTGTGAAGTTGTTTTCCATCATATGGCGTCTCTTTAGAAAGAAGGGAAGTATGGTGAGTTCTCTATCAAATGGCATCTCTCCAGTACACGTTGAGAAGTTTGGTATGAACTACTTACTTTTTCAAGCAAACGACATCTCTCCAAGACATTGTGAGAAGTTTGCTGTGAATCCTTATTATCAAAATAATATCTTTCCAAGCCTCGACAGAAGGTGTTTCCTTTTATTTTCGGCAAGTCTCAGCAAAAGTTCTTCAGTTTACCTCGACAGAAGGTGTTTCCTTTTTCTGATCTCGACATTTGCATCCTTAGTTAAATCACGACATAAGGTTTGATAATGGGCGTGTCCTTAGTTAAATCACGACAGAAGATTTGGCAACGGGTGTGTCCTCAGTTAAATCTCGACAGAAGATTTGGCAACGGGTGTATTTTCAGTTAGATCTCGACAGTAGATCTCTGGTTCATTTTGATGCCTCGACAGAAGGTATTTCTTTCTTAGATTCTCTGAAAATCTCGACAGTAGATCTCCAGCAGACTTCAACAGAAGATGGTTTTCCCTTCAGGACCTCGACAATAGATTTCTGGTTTATTTTGATGCCTCGACTGAAGGTATTTCCAAATGATGTTCTAAATCTCAGCAGAAGACTTCTCTGATGGGATTTGTCCAAGAACTTCGTCTTGGGACTTGTAGATGGTTGCCGCCTGGCTTCGCTCAAAAAAAGAAAATTCCTCGTGCGGATTGTACTCCGGTCATGTGTGTCTAATCCCTAGTAGTGTCTTTTTCTTTCCCAGCAGCGTTACAACCTTTGTCTTGCATTTTACATTGCATATCATATCATTCCATTTTTCGGCCAAAATTTTAGGTATTCTGATATTTAATCCTCTTCCACCTTGAATGTCCAAAAAAAAACTTTGTTACTCGTACATTCAAGTTCAGGATGATAAAATAGGGGCAACTGTCATACCCTAAATTTTGACCAGAAATTTTTTCAAATTTTTGTTCATTTGAGGCATTTTTTGTCGTAGTATCAATTATCAGTCATTTTTCGCATTTTTTATCCATTAATCATAAATCATGCATTTTCTAGTTAATCTCACCATTTCAATATCGTTCTAATCTTGTTCTGGATTTTAGAATTTTCTTTGATTTAAAATTATGTTTTTATCATTTTATAGTTTAATAACTTTTACTTTAATTTCCAGTTAAATAATGATATTAGATTATCTAGACTTAAGTTAGTATTTTTATTTTAGGTTAATTTAAATTTAGTTAAATAGTTTAACTAGTTTTTCTTTTTCTTTTAAATTAATTAATTTTTATTTTATTTTATTTGATTTAACCTTAATTAGTTAAATTTTATTAGATTTAGTTTAATATTTAATCTAGTTCAATTTTATTTAAGCTTATTTTTTATTTATTTTTTAGTTTATATTTTAATTCAATCTAGTTTAAATTTAACTTATTTAGTTTAATATTTTTTTATATTAGAATAATATTTATTTAGGTTTAATTTAATTAGTTTTATTTAAATTAATTTGATTAGTTTACTGGTTTAGTTTCAATAGTTACATTACATTAGTCTCATCTCATAAACCATTAGTCTTTATACTTTTTATGCTACACACTTTTTCTTATACAACAACATCACACACCAACACCTTGCAACACTCCACCATATATACATAAATTTAGGCACTTCCAAAACCTACACATAAAAAGTGACTTTTTGATCATTGTTTTTTTATGAAAGAAATCAAAAAAGGGGGAAAGAAGGTGAAAAGCCTTCTCATCAAAAGGGGCACAAGCGACACAGAAAAAAGAAAAGAAAAGGAGAACCTCTGCTTTTCTGCTGGAGGAGACCAGCCCTCAAACTTCTTTTAATCACTCTTCACTCTCACCACTCCCGGGATAAAAACGGGAAAACAACTTCAAAGAGAGGAGAACCTCGTCCCTCTCTATTGGAAACCGGTGGCCTCTAACCTCCATAAAAAAACAGAAAACAATACAAAGGGGGGAGGGAACGAAAACTAGAGAGAAGAAAAAGTTTCTATAAAAATGGAAACTAACAAAAAAAACCCTTCTTCGCTTCTTATGGAACGACGCTGTTTCATCCCAAACGGCTCATTCACATCACCCGCTTCACTAACTCATGAAATTTTCATTCATCTTCACCACTTTTTTTGAATTTCCAATACTACCCTTATCATCCACTACCACAACTCCGAACCAACACACACCAATGTTTTCCTTAGCACTACTACACGGTTCTTTTACTTTGACATTTTTTCCCTCAAAATTCCAATGACTTTCTCGTAATTCCCATGTACCTTTATTCTATGGTTATTATTTTTCATTACACTTTCCCAAATCTCGCAACACAAACCCATTTTCTCTAAACCATGAAGAACACTTTCAAAGACCTATATCACAACAATCTTCACTCATCCATAACTTTCTCTAAACTCATAACTTTCCTCTTCCTCTTAATCTCAATCTCATACCTTTTCTACTCCCTCAGATTCGTAACTCATAGCTACGATTGTGATAACAACCAAACTCATCAAAACTCCAAAATAATACCCATTATTCATAATAGCCACACAAATTTTCAACCACAAACAGAACCAGAAACCTAGAAACTAGTAAGAGAACGTTGAGACGCGTCGGACGAAACTCAGTCACCGTCTCGGAACCGCCCTTCCAACCTCACCGTGAAAATGCTACCTACATACGTGACCACGAAAACACCACGCCGCACTAAATCGTCACCACCGTCGAAAACCATCGTTAAACGCAAAAACCCACTTCCACCGCGTGAGAACCATAAACCACCGAGAAAACTCCAAATCGCCACGATCCACCACGACCCAAAGCCGCCGTGAGTGAGGGCCGCCGCCGCTGTGACCGATCTTTGAGGTCGCGTTTGTTGAAGAAGAGGAAGAGATTTTCTTTTATTTCACGTTTTGTTACCTGAGCTTTATTTTTTTTATTTAAAAAAACAAAACTGGATACATAAATCCCATTTATTTTTTCTTTATCTTGTGTTTTTTAGGGTTTTGCTTTGGGCTTCCAAGCCCATCTGTTATTACTAACCGTACACACACCACCCAGACCCATCGGCTCCTCCCTTTTTTCTTTGTCTTTGTTCCTAAATTTTTTTCTTCCTCCCATAATGGTTTTGAAAAATGGTTAAGGACTTGTTTAGTTTGTTTTAAATTTTATTTTGTTTGTTCCTTGATTTAAATAAATATTCGTTTTGGTTAAGTTTATTTTAAAAAAAATCTTTTGCTAAAACCTTTTTGTTGGATTCTTAAATTTCTTGTTATTATTTCAATATATTCTTGTTTAGACTTTTAATATATTATGTATAATTCTAGTTAGATTCGATTGATTCTTCTTTTATTAAGTTCTTGCTAACTTCTTGATTTCTCTTGAATAGTCATTTTGAATTTTTTTGGTTTGGTTGATCTTGGATACGGAGTCGCAATGTTGAGTGCTTGAATATTGACCTGATTAATAGTGAAGCTTCTAACAAAAAAATCTTGAGTTTCTTTTTGCGTGTATTGAAGAGACAACGAACCTTCTCCGTTAGACTTGGTGACTGATCTTGATGGATGTTCTGTCTGATTGATAATTTTGAGGCACGCCTCGAGTTTGATATTTCTGACAAAAGTAATGTTTGAACTTGTTTTGTGCGCGAATTAAAGAGGCAACAGACCTTCTCTGTTAGGTATCACTAAAGCTCGATGTTATCTCTTTTGCGTCTTATCTTAGTCTTGATGCCATGTTCATGTTTGTCGGAGTATTTGTACCTAACCACTGATTCTAAATCCTAAATCTCTTAGAACAAAATGCGATTTTTATCAAATTTTTAAACTAATTAATTTGCGAAAGAACTGAACCCTGGAGTCTAGCACTCCACGAGTTCTTGAGTGAATCACTCCTGGACTAGCCCCATGCGTTGTGGATTCATTCTCCCTTTCGTATTTAAAACACTCGATTCACATAATCAATTAAACAACTCACACGTCTATATTTTGCACATACGTAAGTCGATCACCTATGTGATCGCCGTCTGCACGACTTTACGCGTCATAAATTAATTAACGAGGAACTGAGCTTCGAAATTTAGCATTCCGCGGGTCTTTAATGAACCACACCTAGGCTAGCCCCACGCGTAGTGTTTCATTTACTCCTTCGTTACTAAGAAATATCAAACCCTAAAACATCCAAAACAATCGGAATATCTTAATTCACAAACCAAATAACGGAGGAACTGGATTCTGGAGTCTAGCACTCCACATAATCCTTGAATTAAATCACTCCTGGGCTAGCCCCATGCGACGTAGTTTATTCACCCTCTCGTTCCTAAAACACGGAAACTTTTAATTTAATTATACGGAGAACTGAACTCAGGAATCTAGCATTCCTCGGGTTCTTGAATTGAATTACTCCTGAGGCTAGCCTTCGGGTTGTAATTCATTCACTCTTTCGTATTCAAAACATTCAACAACCTTAAAGGATTAGACATGGTTCATTCCCATAGGAAAAATATCTCTTCTATCTCCACAAACACAAATCAAATCCTACAAACAATTATTCTCAATGGAAGAATGTGGCATTGCTTGTCGATACTCATATCCAAGTTTAAAGCTTCTTCCGATTTTATTTCTCAAAGAAAGAATGTGGCATTGCTTTTCGATCCTCGTATCCAAGTTTAAAGCTTCTTTCGATATCTCTTCCTCAAATGTTTGTGGTGGAATAGGCGAGATATCTCCCTTAAAGATGACGACTTGTCTCTTTCTTTCAAAATACAACTTAAAACTTACCAACCAATGCAAATAATTTTATAATTAATCAATGAGTAACTAAACTCTGGAGTCCAGCACTCCACGGGTTCTTGAATGCAATCACTCCTGGGCTAGCCCCATGCGTTGTGGTTCATTCGCCCTCTCGTTTTAAAACACTTTAATAAAGATCAAACATCTTTTAAAATAAACGTTGTTTAAATCTTTCTATCTCGCAAACAAGCTAGCGCTTCAACCTCCACCGTGAGTAAAAACCAACGCTTAGCAGATTAGAAAGCATTTTCAAACAATCGTTTAATAAAAATCACAAACCGTAGTTGCACGAACTACAAAGCTCTGACTTTCCCATTGCACAAGGGAATACGTAGGCACGGGGATTTTAATCCTTCACGAGCACAATAATAAAAAAATCTAATATTTTCTCCATAACAAATAATAACATCTTTAAACAAACATCGATACTTAATCATTAAAAGAAGACAATAATATAAATCAACATTTAAGCACAATTTAGACTAAGAGGTTCCTGTTGAGTACAACGGACGTGAGGGGTGCTTAATACCTTCCCTTTGCGTGACTGACTCCCGAACTTAGATTAGTGGTTTCGTTGACCATTTCTTATCCCATTTAGGTTGTGTCTATATCTCCCTTTTCTTTAGTTAGAATAAATGGAATTAGGTGGCGACTCTGTTGTTTGTTTTAGGATCGTATTTTTCGAGGTACGACACATAGGCATATGGTTTGTAAAACCCTAGCGAGTAAAATTAGGATTAAATTAGGGTTTTCTATTTATTTCATTATTTTTGACATTTTTTTAAACAAACAAACATACCCCTAGAAACTTAGAAATTATCATATTGGATACAATAGAAGTGAGGGGCTATCTAACACCTTCCTCTTACTTAACAAACTTCCGAACTTAGTTTCTCTTCCTTGGGGATTTAGGTTTATCACTATTTTATCCTAAAAATGTGATGGCGACGCTTAGATTTTAAGTTGCCCGCCACAACTGGTGACTATGTTAGAGAGTTTAAGAAATCCAATCCTATTTTTAGGATTCTAGGGTTTGTTTGTAATTTTTTGTTTTTGTTTATCATAATTTCTATTATTTTTATTATGTTTCCTATTTGGATATTTATTGGATATTATTATTATTTTGTTATTATAATCATGCATGGATTGGGTAATTAAATTGTATGAAGCTAAAACCTAAACTTGGAGTATAACCCTAGAATTAGGATGTGGAACGAAAATGTTTTTGTTAGGATGTACTTCCTAGCGATTCATGGAGGCCTCACTTGGAATAGATCCTCCATACTTTTTTCATTGTCGGCGGTGCTAGCCCCCGTCGTGATGATGATTTGGATTTGGTTCGTGACTCCAAAAACCTAGATAGCCAACCAAATTTCAGTGACCTTGTGTATTCAACCCTAAAAGGTCGTTACCAGGTTCATGCCTAGATTGTGACTAATCCCAAAGGACTACCGTATGAAGACTTGCTCCTTCTCATGGTAAAACAAGGGTATAATCCTAATTCTATAGCCTATCAACACCCTTTATCCTACAAATGAGGGGATTTGATAGTAAACATCTAGAACTAACCTAATATAGGGACCCACCCAGGCTAGGTCATGCTTGCAGGTTACCCCACCAAAAAATATAATATAAAAAAACATCATCATCATCTCATAATTCATAAAACTTTCTCATATTTTGCATTAAGGGATCTTGAAACAATTTTTTTTTTGCCAAAAAAAAAGCAAAGTCAATGGAAATGGAAACCGATAGAAAAAATGTATTACAATTAGGGTAAGAAATTATGATATTGAAGGGTTGAAAGACTATGTTGCAAATATACCTAAAGAAAGAAGGAGATCTATAATTCATAAGTATGGGAAGTTTTTGGATCACACTCGAGCATTCCACTTGACTATGTTGCAAATATACCTAAGTTTTTGGCCCATTCATAAAGGGTTTTGTCTTACAGAATGTGACCACAGATCATCCACTTGTCATGATGATTATTCAAGCATGGGAACAACGCATCAAAGGAAATGATAGCCTCAAAAGGCCAAGATAAGGTTAAGTGATATCTTATAAGCAATGGATGAAAGAGAGGGTGAGCATAGTAAAACTACCCTTCATAACTAAGAACCTAGTTGAACCAGTGGCTCCAACCATGATCTCAGAGGAAGAAGAAGAGAAACTCAAGGAGACCGTTCTACAATTGCAAAAGAAAAATATGGAATGGGAAGCTAAATTCTATCAAACTATATGTGAGAAGAATCAACTCCGCCTAAACTATATGTGAATTACATGAAAGCAAAAATCGATCAATTGACTCTCGCTATCCACAACTTGATAGCTAGGAACACTGAGGCTAGCCAACGAAGAAGCTCAGGTGGGCAAACAAAAGACTAATGACCTACCTCACGAAGGAGCGGTCATACCACCTGTTTATAGTGGGCATCTAGACTTCTCTACACCTATGTTCCTCAAGTTAATTATGATGATTGGAACCTCCAATATGAGGGAGAAAATTCAAATCCTACTATGCACAAAGTAGTTATTGACATGGAGGGAAATATGACTGATGACAGGTATAATGGAATTGATGAAAGATTGAAGGTTGTTGAGGGAACTAACGTCTTTGGGTTGATACTTGGGACATGTGTTTAGTACTCGATGTGGTCATACCTCCATAGTTTAAATTACCAGAGTTTGAAAAGTACAAGGGAGTAATTTTTCCTAAGAATCATATTAGGATGTTTATCAGGAAGATGGTTGCCCATGTTGTCGATAAGAAACTGATGATGCATATCTTTCAAGACAGTCTAAGCGGGGCATCTTTAGACTGATATATGCAATTGGATAGAATTCATATCAAGACCTGGGGAGACCTTGTTAGCGCATTCGTTAAACAATACAAATATATTGTGGACATGACGCCTAATTGTTTGCATTTACAAAACGTATGTCAAAAGGGGAACAAGTCGTTCAAGGAATATGCCCAAAGATGGAGGGGATTAGCTTCTCGTGTGCAACCTCTATTATGGGAAAGTGAATTGGTAGACATGTTTATGAGTACCCTACCAGCACCATACACTACAAGAAAATAGTCATTTTGCAAACACTTAGAATACGACAGTTGGAGTACAACCGTCGCAATATGCCCTTTTATGAATTTTTGCGACAATTCACACGACAATTTTGACAACTGTTGCAATCATTTGGTTGGTTTTTAGACTACCAAATAGTTAAATTTGTCCCGTAAAATAAGTAATTAAATTTATATAACCTTGCAAAATTACATGTCTTTTATTTAATTTTGAGTTTTAAATAATTACTAATTTTTTATATTTTGGTATTTGACCCCAAACTTTTAATAAATTATAAATATATATTTCACTTAATATTATATATTTCTTACAAATAAAACATCAAATAGTTTCTTATTTTAAAATTAATTATAATTTAATTTTTAAATAGTTGACTTTTTATATATTTATAATATGCATATTTAAATAGACATAAAAAATATTACAATTAATAATTAAAATCTTTAGTTATAGAAGTAAAGTTGTTTAGAAAAATGTTAGTACTAAATAACATAAACATTTTATTAATCCAAACAAAACAATATTAATTTAAATATAATATATTAATTGATAATTATATAAAACCTTTTATGTGAAAAAGTGACGCTTCATATTCATATCTCTTGACGGTTAAGAACCCGACCTCGCTGAAATTCTACGACGGTTCTCCACCATCTGTCGTGTTCTTCTTTACTAATCTTTCAATATTTTTAATTTCTACCGCGCTTTCGTTATCTCTCAGAATCATAAACCCTTGTCATTTTTCTATCCAATTTGAAACTATATTCCATTTTCCTAAAATTGCAAAAAGTTCTTATTCTATCTAGTCTCATAATCGCAAAATCATTCTTCTCCCACATCTCATGTACAAAGAAACTCAGTGAAGGTACATTTTATTTGTGTTTTTATGTTTTTTATTTCTCTGAAGAAATTTGTTTCGATTGAGGATTTAGGGTTTATTTGTTTTAATGCCCATAAAATCATTCATCCATTTTGTTTGTTTTGATTTTGGGATTCAGGTTTTGCCTCTTTAATTTTTAAACTTCTGGTTCGATGGGTACCAATTGTTCGATGAAATTACTAAATAATTATTCATGTTTCTTTTTTCCAGGTAGAGATTACTGAACGGATTTTTATTGCTGGAAAGTTGAATCGGGTGAGTACAAAATGCTAAAAAATGATATAATTGTGAATGAATTTTTTTGGATGGATTGGAAAGTTACTTGGTAAAACTACTTCCAACTCTAGATAATTGGTTTGTGTGTTACAAGTGTAGAGATGTGAGGTTTATGACAATTACATTCTAGTAACTAGCGTTCAAACGGGCACTCCCGTGCCCGTTTGTCCATTTTTTTTAAGGTGCACCGCGTGAAAATATGAACAGTGTAATTTTTATAAGTTTGATTTTAACGTAAACTATTTATATGATGAGGTCTAGCATATTTATTCAGATACTTACCAAAAAAATTGTAATACGTAATATTTGCAAATTAATTTTTCTTATGAATACCAAGGATCGTATTGTGATATACCATTATTCAACCAATTTTTTTCAATTAAATCAATAATATGAGTGGGATAATTTAGAGGTTAGAAAGAGGTATTATGGTAAAACAAATACGTTTAAAAAAATTAAATTTTATCTTTATACTCTCAAACTATTTACACTCTCTTTGTGTTTGTAAAGAATTGTTAAAATATTTGACTCGATTACTACAAAGAAACATTGTCATAGACAAAGTACATGTATAGAAAAAAGTAAAAGTGCAACTAAAAAAAACAGCAATTCCTTCATAAACATATTTAAACAAATCGCCCAAGAATTCACCCTTTTGATAGAAGCAAATAGTTCATGGTTAATAATACCATTGATTCTACAGCCAAGATACAGAGAATAAAAAAATACAAATACCTCATGGATGTCTTTTGATATTTCTCTAATCAATATGAATTTTTTCTCTTATATTTAAATAGTATTACATTTTTACAATATAAATAAATATAAACTTTAATGGGAAATTTTTTTTTTTTTTTTGGTATTCATTTATTCCAATGTTAATAAATAATATATGAAAAGATAAACATAAAAAAAGAAGAAGAAACAAAGTAGTCCTATATTAACCATTGTCTTTCAGCTTTTAATGAATGTTTTTAAATGGTAAAGAAAGACATATGCGTTTTAAATATGAATTAGAAACACATAATGGGAGAGAGTTACAAATTGGTAATCAAAATAGAGTAAAGAACTGAAGATTTTTTATTTATTTACCGCTCATTCGCCATAAATTATAAAACATCATCATATGAACATGTTTTATCTAATTTCTACATATATTAAATGTATTAAATAAACAATTTTTATTTATTTGTCACCAATTTGTATTGAAACAATTATATTTTGAGAGATTTATAAAATAAATTGAAAAAACAACCTCTGTAGCAGTTATAGATTCCTATTGGCCGTTAAGATAATTCTCTAAAATAACTGCACTTTTTATTAGCATTTTATTTTTATAAAAAAAAATAAACTATATTTTAAAGGACAAAATAGATAAGAAAAACAGTCAGCCCAAAATTCTTTATATATTTCATAGATAGTTATAGATAACCGATTGTCATTTCTTAACACTACAAGAAAAATGGAGATTACGACACTTATATTGCGACAGTTATCACAAAACCGTCCTTATTCCTGGATTATGACGGTTGTCACGACAATTAGGGTCAACTGTCGCAATTTTTTTGCGACAGTTATCACAAAACAACTGTTATTCCTGGACTACGACAGTTGTCACGACAGTTTGGACCAACCGTCGCATATTTTATAGGCAGGTTGTGTAAAATAATTACGACAATTACCTAAGAACCGCCACCTTTCCACACTCGCGACGGTTAGGACGAACTGTCACGACTACTTTAACCAATCATAATCACTACTTTTTTTTATTCTTTTACTTTCCCACTTTTTTTCTTTCATTTTTATTTTTCACCTTTTATATTTTATTAATTAATTATAATAATAATAATTATAATAATAATAATATTTATATTATTAATAATAATTAATTAATTATATCAACATTTACAATATAATAACAATATTCATACATAAAAGAAATTGAAATATAACATAAAAATACATTAAAAAACAAGAATCTTGTTCATACTTAGGAAGTTCATTCTTCTTCTCGCACTGATGGTCCACCGTATGAAAACAGGTTAAAATTCTTCGATGTTTTTATAATTTTAACCTTCTTTTAATTCAAAAAAAATTATTATTATTATAGAAATATTATTATTATATAAATATTATATAATATATAATATTTTGTGAGGTTGATTCTGATCATTCTTCTTTTCTTTTTATTATTATTATTATTATTATTATTATTATTATTATTATTGTAAAAAGAGAGTACTAAAAGCCCAGATCATTCTTCTTTTCTATCACTCTTTTTCTTCTTCTTCCTAATTCGAATGGAGAACAACGACACCACCAACACCAACACCAATGACACCGTTAACACGACCAAACTGATTCAGGCGGCGGCGAAGGAATCAAACCCAACAACCATATCCACGAAGAAGAACATTACAATTTCAACGGCGAGTAAAACATACCAGAAAAAATGGAAGAGGAAAAAGAAGAAGACGAAGACAAAGGGGAACAACAACAACGCATTGGATCTGAAACCGCCACTCAACAACCTTCCAGAACGCCTTTTACTAATCTCAGCCAAGTCGATGCTGACCTCGCCCTCGCTCGAACCCTTCAAGAGCATGTTAGGTTTTTATTTTCTTCTCAATTCTATTATCACTTCTTTTGTTTATGTTTATTCCTTAATTAATTTAATTAAAATGATAATGAAGTGAATTACAACTTTTAGTATCAGTTGATTTTGAACATGTTCTACAATATAATTTGAAGCTTAATTAGGGTTTTGGATCCCATTAATTTCTACAAACTCTTATTCTCAAATCTCATTCTCTCGATAATAGTTCTATTAAGTTTTTATAGTGTATGTTTTAATAGGGTTCTCTTTGATTACCAGTTTGGTGTTAATTTTGATATGTATTTCAGGCATTTCAAGTTTGAACATAAAAGACGAAGAAGAAAATGGCAACACTATTGGACCACTTGTTTGGGAGATTGTGAAGAGGACCAACTCTTTTTGGTTTAAAAAGTTTGGTAACAAACAAAATTCAATTTATCGGAGACCTAAATGTTCTCTATAATCTCAACTCCTTCAAGTATCTAGTTAGAAAATGAAATACCTTGTTTTGTCAATATGTTACATTCTTTGATTATTTTGTTTGATTCTATTGTCTATTTTGTAGGTTATAAATAGGTACTTGTAAAACAAGCTTTAAGATTTTCCAAATCAATGATGAAGAGTTTAGGAGGATTGCAAAGACTGTCCAAATATAGGTAATTTGTGATAAACTTTACTAATTCATATTAATTCATTATTTTATGGAATGATTTGACAATTGTGTTGTTTAAGTTGTGTTTCACAATATTGTTCTAATAACTTCCTGTATATTTCTAATAACTTGATGCAAATTATCCATTTAATTCTTTCACTCACTAGACATTTGTTGAGAAATTTTGAATTAGTTTGTGCTTATATGCATTCAACTTGTAATTTTCTTGGTATGTTTAATGTCACAGCTGGTGATCCCGATCTTTCAACCACAACAGAAGCACTCAAAGTGCTTGATTCATGTGGATGTGACATTATTGAGCTTGGTGTTCCTTACTTTGATCCTTTGGCAGATGGTCATGTTATCCAGGTTTAATTCTTCTTCCTATTCTAGTGATATTTAACACTATCTTATTTGCAAATCAAACCGACGTGTCTATCTTTTCAGACTGCAACTACACGAGCTTTAGCCAGGGGATAATTTTGATTCGATTATTGCTATGTTGAAGGAGGTAACTTGATGAAATGTTTTTCCATTTATTAATGGTCACTGTCATAAACTACTAGGACTGAATCACTCATTGCACTGTCTATTTTAATGTCATGCAGCTGTGAGTTTACTCATCGTGTGAAGTCCGTGTCAGTGTCAAAGTTCACTTTGCAAGAAGTTGATGCTCTTCAAAATGGCGGTAACCAGGTATAAGGGCAAATTTTCTTTATATGTGGCTATTCTTTATTGAAATGAGATTTATCTTCTTACTCTTCTGATGTATTTCTATATATGCTTGGATAAAATAGTTTTTTTTCTTCACTATTAATGTCTTACTAAAATCCACTAAATAAAAGTAATGCCTAGGTTGTCGATAGCGCATTGTAGTGGCATAGCTTAGCAGTACATGAACTTGGTGCCATGCTTTTGGGCTGCTAACCTCTATCCGCGACAATTGATGTAGCAGTTAGTCCTAAGTTAAATAATTTTCTTGAACATACACAGTAGAATAATGTAGTTATTTATTTCCACTAGAACTAAGTGAAGATTATTAGAGATATAGAATGATTAAAATCTCATAACAAAAATATTCCATGCCAAAATGAATCTATTGAATCCATGTTTTGCATTGTACTTTATACTTCTTAATTGGTAATTGAATTTAGTGAATCCATGTAAGTGATGAAACCATTTTTTACACTTCCTTTGGATAAACTTTG
This sequence comes from Lathyrus aphaca, assembly GCA_963966055.1. Classification (NCBI taxonomy): domain Eukaryota; kingdom Viridiplantae; phylum Streptophyta; class Magnoliopsida; order Fabales; family Fabaceae; genus Lathyrus; species Lathyrus aphaca. The sequence continues at coordinate 704,567,232 of OZ014519.1, read as the reverse complement.
TTGATATTCTACATCGTATCTTTTATGACTCTACATCCACCTTCTAGACCTCTATTGGTGCTAGAAAATTCCTTTTTATGTATTGAAGCTTTAAAAATCTTATGAATACTAAATGGTTTCTTTTGACTTAAAATTTTTTTATGAAGTATTTATAGGAACTTTTGAGATCACTTTTCTTTTTTTGAGTTACTTAAATTATTAATTTTCAAATCTAGTAAGTAGAACTCAAATCACTACCATAAATTTCCCGATCTATATTGAAACAGTTTGTCCTATTTTCATAGGCCTTGTAGGTGCAGACAAAATGATTTTAATGGTTGATATTCTTAATATATCATGACATTTATAAGCATCATGGACTTAGATCCATGTAACAATGTACAAACTGACATTATAGGATTTTTTCCACACAGAACTTCATTATATGATTAGGTATTAGATTTCTAGTCTGGAATAGTAATTATTATCTTGTAATCTATGTGGGAGTGAGAATTCTATCCATGATTAAATAAAAAGTTTATTGGTAAGTGGTAGTGGATTTCAAGTGGATCTCACAAATGAAAGAAATATTTTGAAGTAATGTAATTGAAATTTTCTTTTAATGTTGACCCCCCGTTTAATTATATCATAAAGAATCAGCACATCCTCCACCTTTATCTTATTTTATGTGTATATCTTGATATTTGGTTCACAGTTTGGTTATTTTCGATTTACAGTTCATATCGCTTTTTTTAACATTCCTAATATTCAGTTCATTTTTTGTGGTTCTATATTATCACGTTTATAAGTAACATAAGATGGTGACTCTATGATGTTGTTCTATTTTTTCATGTGAGCCTTAATTAATCCAATTTCCCTTACAATTATGCAGAGAGAGTATGAAGAATTTAAGGCAAGAATCAATGTACTTGTTGTAGAGTCTTAGAAAAACCTGAAGAGGGGTGGGTGCTGCTAGATGGTACATGTGGTCAGAACACTTTAGATTAATGTGCATCTTACTACTTTTGGATCATACTCCAGTTGTTCCAATTTCAGATTCAAACTTGTTAGTAAATCTAATAAGTGCTTCAAATGACTATGTTTCTATGGATGATAGTACATGTGATTCTGGTGCTCAGAAAGAAACAGAGTTGAGAATATGTAGTGTAGTTGGCTTAGTTCTGGTTAATTATAGTCTAATGTATGATTCCTTATTTGAATGTAATTGTAATATGATAAACTTCTAACATATGAAGAGATATTGGGGTTTGTATGAATGTAATTATGATATGAAGAATAAATGTTATTTTCTGCCACATTTTGTACATATTTCTACAAATATATATTTTTTTTAATTTTAAAAATAAATTACCTACGAATTTACCTATGGAAAAGGAAATTTCCTACGGATTTTACTATGGAAAAGGAAATTTCCTACGAATTTATTTGTTGGAACAGAAAGTTACGACGGTTGGAACCGTCGTAATCAATAATAAAATCAAAAAACAAATGTAAAGTTACAACGGTTGTAACTGTCGTAATATGCAAATTACGTCAGTTTCCTACTGTCGTGGGAGATAACGACGGTTGGTGTGACAGTTTTAACAACCGACGCAATACGGCCTCGCGACGCACGTTTCTACAACAGTGCTATAACCGTCGTGACTTGCAAATTACGTCGGTTTTAACAGTCGTAACCTACAAAAATAACCGTCGTAATCTGCCAATTTTCTTGTTGTGTAATAACAACTTACAATGAAGCAATCACTCTGAATTTGTTATCCTGAACCACACACAACTTAATGCCTTATTGTCCTTAGAATTAATTGGTTTAGCAGGCGTTAGCTTTAAACCCAACCAAACGTATTCCTCTTTTTTTCTTCAAAAGTAAAAGCTCGTAGTAAACAAAAACAATGTAATGAATATTTTTCAAGGATTTTCAACCAAAAATAAACTATAAATAGAAACCCCTATCCAAATTTAAGTAAAACAATTATCTATGAGCTGAATAAATGAACCAAAATTAAACTTTTGTAGAGTAAAAAATAATACCTCTAAAAATGTATTATGTAACTCTTTTAAAAGAACATTTATTCCATTTTCTTATGATCCAACACTTTTATATCTATAAGGTGTGCATTCATTTCCAAATATCATACAAAATAAGATTAGATAAACAACTTAATTAAGTCCACGTATAGAAAAATAATAAATTTACATTAAATCTACCTATAATATGAGAGTTTTATTTTATTTGATAAAAAAGATAACATAGAAAAAGATAAGGATTATATATCCCATGATTGTGCAATTGTTATTTTTGCCATCATGTGGTATCCTACATGATATCCATTGAAACTTCACTCCTCCATCACAAATTATCAATTGTAGATCAAAATGCTAGATCAAAGTTAGAGTCTCGACTCTAAAAGCCTTTAAGACAAAGACAAGTATATCATATCATAACATATCGTATAATGGATTTTGTAACATTTAAGAAATAAATTATAATTAAAATCAAAATATAAAAGCTTGTAATTCCAAAGCATCTTCATAATATCGTAATCATATCTAAATATCTTGTTAATTGCATCTGAAATATTCTACTGTTGCCAATCTTCTCAAGAATCATTCTCCCTTTAGCACAGCGCATCACCTTCTATAGATTTAATCAAAATATCTACAAATCAATGAGTAAACACTTTTTTCTTACTAAACAAAAAGAAAAAAAATCATATAGTACCACAAAATTAAATTTATAACACAAATAAAACTAATGAAACTAAATAAATTGGAGTAGTTATACAAAAATCAAACCAAATAGATTTATATGGTTCCACAAAAATCAAATCAAATATATTAGGACATTTTCACAATAACCAACGGACGAAGCTTCTGCAAAACAATAACAACAAAAATATTAGGATGCTCACACTAATGACATTTCACATACAATAAAACAAAAAAGTTCAAATTAGATTAAATATTAAATTAATTAAATTTCAATCTATTTTTAGTCTTTTTACTTTTTCCTCACCATCTTCTCTAAACCAGTTAATTTGGTATTCGTTCAACATCTCATTAACCTATATGCAATGATTAAAGATAATTGTAAAAAAAAAACAATTAATATATTAAAAAAAATGGAGAATTTAATAGTTTACCTCTTTACACGTAGAGATCAAACTTCATGTTCATGTTGAATAAATCGATTCTTTAATTTAAAAAAAGAAGTAAAAACGAACCATAAAAAATAAAATAATAATAATAATAATAGTCATATGAATTGAAAGAGAAAAAATCACATTGATAGAAGAGAGATTAAATAATAAACACAAAAGTTAATAGTAGTGGGTTATTGAAAGTTAGTATGTAAGTTATTAGGGAAGTTAGTGGAAGTTAAAAGTAATGGGTTATTTGAAGTTAAAAGTAATAGAAGTTATTAACAACACTATTATTATTATTATTATTATTATTATTTTATTTATTAAAAAAGAAAATAAAGGGTATTTTTGGAACTAAAATAGTCCACTCCAAAATGGTGTATCCTCTTTATAGATAACTAGCGTCCAAGCGGGCACTCCCGTACCCGTTTGTCCACTTTTTTAAGGTGCAACGCGTAGAAATATTAACAGTGTCAATTTTTATAAGTTTGATTTTAATATAAACTATTTATATGATGAGGTCTATGTCATGCTAAAACTAATATTGTATTAGACACAGAGATCCAAATAAAGGTGTGTATATATTTTTACGATGTTAATTTTATATGTTGCTTTAATAAATGATATTATTTAGAAACCGTCAAGTAGACTTAAAATCAAGACGATAAACAGACAAATTAAAATTGGAATAGTGAATGAACTATATATATAAACTTTATTGCGCTAACACATATATTTCTTTTAAGAAGTTTTTGGTATACGTCATGCTAAAACTAATTCAATATTCATTTTATTTCGTCCTGCTCTCAGATTCTCAATGGTATCAGAGCTCACATGAGTGAGTTCTGGTTCATCGCTTTCGATCTAAAACCCTAACTTCCTCTTTCTTCTTCGTTCAGAACTTTGATTGATTTCTGTGACCTTATTGATTTGGATTCTTGATTCAACTTTTTTTTATTGTGCTAACTTGTGTATGTCTTTAAGGAGATTTTTGGTGTATGTCTCATTAAAATTTGATTAAGTTCTCTATAGAATGTTTGCAAAATAAATATCCAAAAATATTCAAAAATCTCTCTCCCACTCACTCCCCATCTTCATCCCCATCTCTCTCTCTCTCTCTCTCTCTCTCTCTCTCTCTCCATCCCCATCCCCATCCCCATCCCCATCTCTCTCTCTCCCCCTTCTCTCTCTCTCATATTATTATTGAGTTAAATTTTTTTTATGATTTTTGTGTTCGTTTCTGCTTCACGACATTATGTATTTTATAAGACTTATTTTGTGTACATGACATGAAAAGTAAATTATTTAGACATATATATATCTATATATATATATATATATATATATATATATATATATATATATATATATATATATATATATATATATATATATATATATATATATATATATATATATATATATATATATATATTAGAATTAAAAGTAAAAATGCTTTATTTAAATAAATAAAATTAAAAATAAGTTAATATAAATGCATGTTCCATATATTTTAATATTTTACTCTCTCAATCCTCACTTGTAATGTGTTTTTTCTCGTATTTTTGGGTTTGTTTTTGTTGCAATGCACTATGTAACTTATGAATTTTTTTTCCATCTTAGACATATTTTAATAAGGTGACCTAGTATTGAACATCATAAACAAACAAAATATATAGCATATTGTGTAAATATTGTATCACTTTTTTACACCACTTTTTGTGTGCTAAAGATTAAATTAATAGTAAACCACACTAAAGAGAAAGTAACCATATTGTATCACCATTCTCTTATAAAACAAAAAAAAAACAAAACTATTCTCTTGTTTAGTTGTGTAACATGCTGCAATTTTGTATGTAGTTACTATCAAGCAGGAGGTGTGTAGATTTTTTAAAATAGCCATGAAGAACATCGGGTTACAATAAATATATGTCTTAAAGTCTAAGACTATTAGTAGTTTTATTCCGACCTTAAGTAACTTTATGGTTAGAAATATTTTATTAAGATGAAGTAGAAAAAACTTGTAAGTGAAAAATCATATGCATAACTAATGTTTTTTAAAAATAGAAATACTTTGAGAATTCTGATAAAGTATTGAAAAATGTAAAAGTAGTATTGATTAAAGAATAAGCCAAAAAAACATGTTTGTCCGTTTTTTTTAATGCAAGCGTATACCAAAATATAAACAGAGATATTTTTTGTGTGGAAATAAATGGTAGAAGTATAAAGATTGAAGAATATATTCATTGGAGTAAAAAAAGTTATCTTTAGTTAGTCCTAAAAAGGTTCTTAAAAGTTCTTAAGTGATCCATATAGTTTGCAGTTAAAACTATAAAATATATCAAATTTAAAATCAAGTATCATATATAAGCTTATAAAAAAAGTATCATATATACAAAACAGAAAGAGAGAAAATAAAGTAACTGAGTTACTATTTTTTAATGTTTATATGAGAAAAATTTCTTAAAATATCTTTGTTGTTCCCCACTGTTTAGAATTAAGAATCTGCTTTTTTTTTCACTCAAAGAAAAGAAATCGATATGAAGTTAATAATAACAATGTATAACATATTACAACCACATAAAAATAACTTATTGCGTTGTTCATGATGATTCAAAGATGATATCACTCACACCTTCAGTTAAAACACAACACATGATAATAAAAATTAAATGAGACAAATAGAGAGGAACCAAACATGAGATAATAAAAATTAAATGAGACAAATAAAGAGGAACCATACATAGAGAGAAACTGAGAAAATAAGATTAAAGTGTTATTGTTGAATTATAGAAGTCATCTATTTCTTTTTTCCTTGTCAAATATATTCTCTTCCTCAACAGTATGTGTGTTATTTTTCCTCTTCTATGCGGCTTCATCAACTTATATTCTCCCAATATCCTTTGTCACCAATTTCTACTTTCCTTGACAATTAGTTCCTTCTTTGTTTAATCCTATAACATTAGAGTACTACTTATTGAAAGTTTTTCTTTTTCACTTTGGGCAATACAACACAACTGTAAATTTTATATATTTAAGAAGTAAAAGATGAAAACTGCCAAAACTGCAAATTGGTAAATATCTGATTATTTAATAAAATAATTATTTAATAAAGTTAAAAAGATAGTGTTCTCATTGAGAAAGAGATGTAATTTAAAATAAATAAAAAAATTAATTTTTAATTTGCGTCACCACTTAGTAGTTAATGGAAGTTATAGGTGTGAGATTTTTTTTAAGAGATGGAAGTTAATCGGTAACCAACAAAAGTTATTAACCATTCAAGTTTTTAAATTAAACTATATTTTTTTTTAATTTTAAAAAAGGGTAATTTTGGAATAAAAATAGTCCACTCTAAAAACTTGTATCATCTTTATATATAGTAATAGATATATATAGTAATAGATATAGAGTATCCGTTCAACATCTCATTAACCTATATGCAATGATTAAAGATAATTGTAAAAAAAAAATAATATATTAAAAAAATTGGAGAATTTAATAGTTTACCTCTTTACACATAGAGATCAAACTTCATGTTCATGTTGAATAAATCGATTCTTTAATTTAAAATAAGAAGTAAAAACGAACCATAAAAAATAAAATAATAATAATAATAATAGTCATATGAATTGAAAGAGAAAAAGTCACATTGATAGAAGAGAGATTAAATAATAAACACAAAAGTTAATAGTAGTGGGTCATTGAAAGTTATTATGTGAGTTATTAGGGAAGTTAGTGGAAGTTAAAAGTAATGAGTTATTTGAAGTTAAAAGTAATAGAAGTTATTAACAACACTATTATTATTATTATTATTATTATTATTATTATTTATTATTATTATTATTATTATTATTATTATTATTATATTTATTAAAAAAGAAAATAAAGGGTTTTTTTGAAACTAAAATAGTCCACTCCAGAATGGTGTATCCTTTTTATAGATAGTATAAATTTTATTTATTAAAAAAGAAAATAAAGGGTATTTTTGGAACTAAAATAGTCCACTCCAAAATGTTGTATCCTCTTTATAGATAGTATAGATTATGTCAAATGCATACTTTAAATGGAAGGTGTATTCACCTTTTCCATATTCGACGCTGAAACAACTTTTCCATATGTGATGACATTTAATTATTTTTGTTTTGTCCAAATTATTACTAATAATATATCAACATGTTATGACATGTTAGTGATGTGTCTGATGTTTGAAACATTAAAGTTAAGCTTTCTTATTTATTTTATGACTTGTTTATGCAAGTAAACTTTTTTTAGGCTTTAGTTCTGGAAAAAATTGTTATTCAATCCATGATTTAGCTCTCTAGTTTTCATTGACATCCTCTCAAGCTAATTATGAGTAAATGTACCAAAGATTGTCTCATTTTCCTCTTCTGCAGTATGACAAGGAATCAATATTGGCATCCAAATTTGGCCTCAAGCAAAACCGTCAACCATCAGAATTCTTTTGCAAGACTCTAACAGCTATTGACACAAGTACTCATGGTGGATTTTCTGTTCCTCGTAGAGCAGCTGAGAAAATGTTCCACCATTGGTATGTATACAATATTATTCGTTTTTTATGGATTTATGTTAGCAAAGTTTGGCTGAGGTTTATGTGGTTCATCTGGATTTAGTTCATCAATGTTGACCATGTATGTTTTGATAGGATTTTTCAGTGCAACCTCCCACTCAGAGCTTGTTGCTAAAGATTTGCATGAAAATTCATGGGCATTTAGACATATTTATCGGGGTAATTCCACTCTTAGGATGATCTTTCAATGATTTGACCAAGTTTTTATGAAGTTTCTTATGATGTTTGAGTGCAGAAATTTATTGTACATTGTGCAAAGGACAACCAAAGAGACACTTATTGATTACTGGTTAGAGTGTATTTATCAGCAACTTCTAGGGTTTAAGACACACTAATAGACAATAGCCAATGCTTTCTTCATCAGTGATATCTAGAAACAATATGCATAATGGTATTTTAGCTGTTGCAATTGGTTTATATCAGCTAACGCTTTCTAATCATATATTAGCAAATATGGCTTTATGATATCTTCTATATATTTAGTTATGCATACTTGTATGGTTCTGATTTGTTAGATATTTCTAATTTAATTCACTGTTACTTAACTCTTGATGAAAAGCTATATACTTTTGTGTTATTTTCACCCTATGTACTTTTGTATTATTGAAAAGCTATATTTTTTATTGATACCATTTTGATTATGTTATAATGGCGATGTTTCAAGAAAGTATAGTATGAAAGCTAAGAGTTTGATAAGTAAGAGGAAGTTTAGAGTTAGAAAGAAAATGAGGAAGATGATAGATGAGGCTACTTCTCTAATCTCTATTGACAGGATGCTTAAAAGTGAGAGAGCTGGAATTTGGACAAGGCATCGAATAAATTGTTTGTTTAACTAGCTTCTTGTTGCTGCTCTAATTGGAAAAAAAATTATTTGTATGCACAAAGGTATTGGCTACTCAATAAACCACTAAGAACATATTACGAATATTTAACATCTTATTACAATGGAAGCATGATCAGTTGTATTGATATATCTTTTATGGTTAGCGCATTACTATGTTTCTAAGTTCTTATATGTCGATTACAATTTATTTTCACAACCTTTTAAATAATGACACCATGAAATGGTTCAATAGGTCTGATCCTACAGAGAATAACCACATGGAAGGTATGCAACCAAATGCTAGAGATCTGGTGTTGTACCCCAAAATTTACCCACCATACTTCTAACATTTTAGATTATATTTAATTATGATGTTATATGTTTTTTTGGTTCAAATATTTTAACAATAGTTAATTTTGCTTATTCAAAAATATGCAATAGTTTATTTTAAATTATTTGTATTTTAAATAACCAATAGTTGCTTGACCTTCATACCCTTTCAAGTACATTTTTATTTCGAATAGATGTATTGTCACAATTGGTAAGGAGGTAAGCTTTTACAAATATAAGGTCACGGGTTCAAATTTTGCATATACTATTTATGATTTTTTTTATTATTACTAACCTTATTTCTATTTTCAAAATCACAACATCATATTTTTTATTTTAATTTTCGTTTTTTTTAATTAATATTTTTTTTAAAAATTATTTATTTGATTTTATGCACTTTTTACCAAAAAGGAGTACAAAAATCATAATAGATACCAAAAACATTTCCTTTCTTGTATACTCGTTTTCTATTGGTTAGTTTATGTCATTTTTGTGTCATACTTAGTTTCTAACTGGTCTACTTGGTGACCAAGTAAAAATCAGATATTGTTTGATTTTGTTCAAATATTTTTTTTATCAATACGAATTAAGACTATTTTTTTTCCTTTTAAGCTTTTTAACCTAATTTTCTAAATCTATAAATACATATTGTTTTACTCATAAGAGCTCCGTTCTCACACCACAATTATCAACAACAATTTCAATATTCCACTCTTTCACAAACACATTTTCACTATGAACGATTTTTAAACCTTTTTCACACATTTTTTACAAAGCAAATTTTGGCCGATGATTTCAATATGAGGCCCCCCTTTTTAAGGTTAAACCTTTTTCACACATTTTTTACAAAGCTAATTTTGGCAGATGATTTCAATATGAGGCCCCCTTTTTAAGGTTAGTTTGTTTGTTTCTTCAACCAAATGATGAACATTTGATGGTTGTCTATTTTTTTTAATTATAAACTTTAAAAAAACTTTTAAATTCAATGTTTACTAAATGATGATAATTCTGATGGTTATGTTTTATAACTAATTTAAAAACAAACTTTTAAATTCAATATACCAAATGATTAATATCTATTTTTTTTATATAAAAAAACAAATATTTTGAATATTTAGATTTAAATTAAATATTTTCTTCTTTTTTAAAATTACAAAAATCAAGATAAATTTTATACCTTTCTTTTAATCAAGTCAATTTGAATTTTTTTTCTAACTATCTATGTTTAAGATTTCATCCTTGTGTGTACTTTATTTTGACCATAGTGATTTATTCTAACATTACATGCTTAATTTTCACATTACACATCTCATGATTTCATATCACAATTGTACTAATCACTTTACTTTGTTTTGTGAGGAACATAACGTTATGCTAACCTTGTTCATTCATTCGAATATTCATGGTTCATTCTTTATTTTCAAATCATCCCTAAGAAAATGTCTTCATGGTTCATTCTTTATTTTCAAATCATCCCTAAGAAAATGTCCCCCATCCCTTTTATTGTAATAACGTAGGACTTTATTTCCCGCTCTATTTTCTTGCTTGATTGTACGCCTGATATATATATATATATATATATATATATATATATATATATATATATATATATATATATATATATATATATATATATATATATATATATATATATATATATATATATATATATATATATATATATATATATATATATATATATATATATATATATATATATATATATATGCTAAAAAAAGATAAAAATAATCACTAGACCACAAAACATCAAAAACATATCAAATCACAAAAAAAAATTAGTATTAGGATTTATTTTTAATTTATTTATTTTGACATAAATTTTTGTTTTTTTTTTAATTAATCGGACCAAAGTTTTTTTAATTAATTAATTCTTGAAATTAATTCATAAATTAGGACTAATGAAAACACATAAGAACAAAAACAGTTTTACCAATTATTTTTTTTTAATTAAATTAATTCAGACTTAGGTTTCACAGACTAATTTAATTTTGTAAAATAAATTAGACTAGGGATTAATTTATATTAACACTTGAACTATTTCTAAAATTAAAAAAAAAAACTAACTCAGATGCTTAAGTCATTTAAATTAATTCTTAATGTATAAGTGCATTTTGTTATTCTCTTATTTGTATTCCTAGCTAAAATGTGTTGTACATAAACAATGTAATAACATAGTTTATCTTCTCGCACGAGCTTATAATGTAACTTCCCACAAGCTATGTAATAGTCTAGCTTACATTATCGCATGATTATAATTATGTAACTCTCCCAAAGCACTGTAATAGTTGTAGGATTTATTCTCTCGCACTTTATTTACCTGCACTTATACTTGTATGCATGTATATATATAACTGTTAGATGTATGCTAATAGGATTGTATGGCAAGACTAAAAGCAAACACTAGATAGCCTTAATTCAAGATAAAATAACTGAAAACAACACACTCTTCACACCTACACCTGTAGGGTAACCTCTCTTGTTGCCTTACGAATAATGATCAAGTCCCTCGAACGTAGGGGTATCTTAGCAAAAAAACACTTATGGATAAATCATCATAGTTGCCTACGAAAAAAGATCATAGTCCTTCGATGACCCTTCGAGTTGCCTACGAAAAGATGATCTTGTCCCTCGAAGACCCTACGAAAAAGATCATAGTCCCTCGATGATCCTTCGAGTTGCCTACGAAAAGATGATCTTGTTCCTCGATGACCCTATGGAAAAATGATGATAGTCCCTTCGAATTGCTAAGGTATCCTTACATGTTGCCTTTTATGACCATTCGGTGATCATACGCCTGTCCCTTACATCCAAAGATAAGACTACTTACTAACTAATAGTAAGGACAATCCTATCTCTAAGGAAAGAAAAAATAACATGAATGATCTTGAGTAGGTAGGAAACCCTTAACTGCTTGCTCATAATTTCAAAGCAAAATTACTCTTTACACCTCACACTTTCAAAACATATTTCAAAAAAACACTTTGTATACATTCATACGATAATCATTACAAAGATGGGCCTTTTTCCCAAAATATACCACCACTATTTTCAACAAAAAAACACAGTGAGCTAAGCAGTTAAGAGCCCATGGATAACCATGGATACAAAGGGTGCTAACACCTTTCCTTTGTATAACCTACCCCCTAACTCAAAAATCTAAACCAAGGTCTTTCCTGTTCTTTTCCACCTTTCCTAATTGGATAAAAGAAAAGTCGGTGGCGACTCTTGTTATCCGCAACATTGTTTTTGTGAAAACAAAGACGACAAAGTCAGTTCTCCCACCGTATTACATCCAACTTTAGTTACTTTTGGGGTGAGTGATTTTTACTTGCTTATTTTGTGAAATGATTGATATTTTGTGTATTAGTTGCTTTTTTTTTATAATGATATAAACAGATACTGCATAATTAATGATAGGTATATTAATGTTATGTATATTTTATGTATTTGTGAAATGTTATTGCTTCTGATATCGGATTGTGAGTTGCACTTAATTCGGTATTATGTCTAGTTTAGTCTGTGTTGAAGAGATTAGCCAATGGTTTAGATATGCTCATTATAGTTGACCGTTGATGCTTGATGCTTTGATGCTATTGCATAATGCTTTTAATGTTATTCTCTTATGTTTTCTCAAATTAATTTGTATCGAAAAATGTCATTTATTTTGTATAGTTCTTGTATGTGTCCGAATATAATAAAATATCATTAATATCCTAGGTATGGTGGAAGTGTCTTGATTATTACCTTGTTTGTTTATTTTTCTACAGGGTCCAAGATCTTGGTGAAGCAGTTTTGTCTTGGAGTTCTTGGCTTGGCATTGGTAGCAAGCTTATTAGTATGCTTACCTTTGGTAATTGGAGCTATGGACATTTTACTCTCAGCATTGGTGTGGAAATATCTGATAGAATTTCATCAATTAGTCTCCCCATGTCAAGTCCCAGCGTCTGTCCTGAGGTTTGGGTGTTTGTATGTTGATGTGTTTCTTTTCTCTTCATTTCCCTAGTGTAATTTATTGAGCTGGTGTATCATCTGTCTACCTGTTGAGGCTTTTTGGCTCTGAGATTTTCTGGTGGGCTTCTATTTTTATTGGTGTATCATCCAGAGCTCTTTAGTTTGGTGTGATTCTCTGTCGGCTTTTGTGCTATTTTGTTTTAGGTGTTTCGTCGGGTGGTTGTGTGAGTTGCCTTATTCTTGAAGTTGCAACCCCTGGATTTTGTTTTTTAGCTTGTGTCCTAACTGAATAACATGAGTCTGGTTGTATATTTAGGCATTTCTTATGCCTCTTATCATTAATAATTCCTTTATTTTGACTGTTTATCTTAGGTTTCTCAAATTATGTAGTACTGAAAAATATCATTAATGTGGTAATTCTTAAATTAAAATAAATAAATAATTAATAGCGGTTCTAAACCTTCGCTATTTAAGATATATATATATATATATATATATATATATATATATATATATATATATATATATATATTATATAATTATGGCGGTTACAACCGTCGCAATTGTTTTTTATTTATTATTTATTATATAATTATGGCGGTTACAACCGTCGTAATAATGTTTTGGAGGCAATTTCAAAACTGTCGCGGAATGTTACAGCAGTTGGAGCGACATTTTTATAAACCGTCGCAAAACAGCCTCGCGATTCACATTTCTACGACATTATAGGAACCGTCGTGACTTGCAATTTGTGTCGGTTCTAACCGCCTAATATGAAAAATTAACCGTCGTAATTTGCCAATTTTCTTGTAGTGATACTATAAGAAGATGGTAGGATTGGTGTCAACTAGATTTGCTGATTTGGTTCTTATTGGGAAGAGATTTGAAAATGGATTGAAAAGCGGGAAAATCGAGAAGGTATCCTCCAATCAACACAATAACAAGAGGTATTCTAGTAATAAGTCCAAAAGGGGGGATACCAATGTTATCACTATTGATAGGAAAATTTAGATACCTTACGATCCTTATGTAGCAATGATGGATCCTAATCAATACATGTCACAGGCGCATCTGACACCCCAAATATGCCAGAATGGGGCACCACCTCCGCAAAATCAGTAACAGAAAAAGTATCCTAGAAGGGAGCAAAAAAAGCCATGGAAATATTTTGGTCTTCTTCCTTCAACATACACTGAGATCCTACCATTTCTAATTCAAAAAGGAGTTGTGGAGATCAAACCACTACCACCCCCAACCGGGAACCTCCCACGAGCATATAATCCCAATGTAAGATGTGACTACCATGCTGGATCACTAGGGCATACCATGGAAAATTGCTTGGCTCTCAATTTCAAAGTACAAGAGTTGTTGGATCATAAGGTCATTAACTTCACCCCCGAAGGATCAAATGTAGGAAATAACCCATTATCGAGGCACGCTGGGGCAAATGTCAACATGATTGAAGGGATGGAAGATAATGTCTTGTTCAAAATGGTGGATCAAATAAAGACTCCTATGGAAAAGATAAGGGAAACACTGATTGGGTACGAACCGTCTGAAAAGTTGCACACCAATTGCATATATTACATAGTCAACCTGGGAAAATGTAAGAAAATGAAGAAGATTTTCCAACAGCTAATGGATCGGGAGTAGTACAAATCAGATATTCAAGGAGGATGGAGGAGGTGGCGGACATAAAACCTTGAGATTCCATATCGAACAAGGGAGGAACAAACACTAATTTAGATCCCATATCAATGAAGGGAAACACAATCACCAATTCAGATCCTATACTAAAGAAGGGAGGCACAAGCACCAATCCAGATCCCATATCAAAGAAGGGAAGCAAGAGCACCAATCCATATTCCTTTCTCAAAGCCCGTACAGGTTCCCATTCAAATACCAGTGTGGAAAGTTGCGCAAGAGCCAATCTCGATACCTCACAATGCGAAAGTTGTACCTTGGGATTATGGTAATGTTAATCTTGGAAGGGGGAAGCCTATAACAATGCCCATAGTTACTGACATAGTTGGCATTGGACATTCTCATGAAAATAACTTCTGTGAGGACTTTTATGAAAGCTGGCACTTTAGTCGTTAAGGCTTTCAACAACTCTAAAAGGATGGTAATTGGAGAAGGTAACATACCTATCATGGTGGAACCACATACCTTTATAATGACATTCCAAGTCATGGATATTAATCCTTCCAACAATTGTCTTCTAGGATGACCTTGGATTCATGTTGCGTGCGCAGTAACTTCTACACTTCATCAAAAAATGAAGCTCATATATGGGAATAAACTAATCATTTTAGATGGGGAGGAAGACATGTACGTCAGTCATCTATCATCTTTCAGATTTATAGAGGTGGATGGGAGACTTTTTAAATACCATTTCAAGCCTTGGAAATTGCAATGGTTGATCGAAGACAAGTCATTCAACAAAAAGGAGGTCCAAAGAAGATCATGGAGCTAATAGAGAATGGGGATACAAGGAGATGGGGTAAACTTCTAGAGATTCCTAAGAAGAAGGATCGGTTCAGACTGGGTTACAAATCGACTAATAAAGGAGTTTAAAATGGTTACAAGAAAGGGAAACTTCCTTATATCAATGAAACTTTCCATATTACTGGATTCGAAGATCAAGATCAAGTGGCTTTAATCGGAGAGGATGGGAAAGGGATATTAGACTTGGTGTGTCATTGCTCACCAAATACGGTCCTCAACAATCGGAAGGCTATTGAGATTCCTGAGATAATTTCTATTTCAAAGTAATTTCTTTTTTTATAATAATAATAAGTTCCTTGCTATGTCCAAGACAAGTTGAACAAAGATTTGTAAGGCCACCCTTTGTTTCTTTGAATTGTTTTATCAATAAAATTGCATTTTGTTTTCAATTAAGATCTTGTTTCTTTCATTTGCGCTTCTTTCACAAAATGGCAAGACTTTTCTTTCAATATTTCACTCTAAAATAGTTCATATAAAAGGAATAATAAAAAAATATTTCTGCAAACAGGTTTAAAAATCAACCTATTGAACATAACACCGACATAATCCCTGTTAACATCAAATTACCGATTAACCAAGTAGAAGTGGATGATGAGGAAGATTTTGGTCTTCCAGAAGAATTACCCAGACTGTTAAGGCAAGAGGACAAGGAAATACAACCTCACCTGGAACTAGTGGATGTGATCAATCTGGGGACTGAAGAAGAAAAGAAAGAGGTAAAAGTCGGCACTTCTTTAAATAGTGATATAAAGGGAGAGTTGGTCAAGCTTTTGCGGGAGTATACTGATGTGTTTGCTTGGTCATAATAAGACATTCCCGAGCTCGATACTAACATCGTTGAACAAGGTATATCACTCAGGTCAGAATGCCCTTCGGTTAAGTAGAAATTGAGGAGGACCAGACCCGACATGATTCTAAAAATCAGGGAAGAAGTCAAGAAGAAATTCGATGCGGGATTCTAGCTGTTGTGAAGTATTCAAAATAGGTAGCCAACATAGTGCCAATGCCAAAGAAGGACGGGAAAGTAAGGATTTGTGTAGACTATCGAGACCTCAATAGAGCGACTCTTAAAGATGACTTCCATTACCTCACATTGACGTATTAGTGGACAACACCACTCAGTTTTTGGTCTTTTCATTTATGGATGGGTTCTCTGGATATAATCAAATCAAGATGTCTCTGTCTGATATGGAGAATACTACATGTATCACTCCGTGGGGTACTTTCTACTACAAGGTGATACCATTTGGGTTGAAGAATGTTGGAGCTGAAATTCTGGTTATGCAGATATTGCAAAGTCTTACCTTAATGTTAAGACAATGATTACTGCACTTTTAGTAAACAGAAGAATTACACAGGTACTATTTTGAAGTAATGCAACACAAATACCAACAAATGTCAAGACAACATGTTGGGACATCTTAGTCAAGAACAACATATAAAATAATTGTAAATCTACAGAATATAAAGAACACAGTTAATTGTTGTCCCTGTTTGGTGTTAACAAACCTACATTTGGGAGATACCAATCTAGGATGAAGACTCCATTAAATCGTAGCATCGTCACAAAGTTAAACTCCCACGTTTACAACTTTGGAGCCTAATCATTACCCTAATGAACATCTTTGCCAAAGCTAAACTCTAGTCATTTACAACTCTGATAAGAGAACCTACTCACATCCTTCATTACCACCTATGATGTCTCTGTTTTCCGCTGATCTCCAGAACCTGTTACAGTTTCTTGACCTCCAAGTTATCCTGGACTTTCTTCAAAGTTTTGTCCAAGAACATTCCACAAACCATTACCAAAGGCTTCTAGTTGTGACCCTTGTATCTCATCCTTCCTCCATGTATCCCATATTGCAGAGGGGGTACTTCTAAATCCTAAGAGAGCCAAAGACTCTCAAACTCTAAACCTTTATTTTACAAAGTATTTAGGTTACAAATTTAAAAGTGATACAAAAGTTATGAAGGTTAATTTAACCCTAGGTCTAAGTCTCCTTATATAGTCTTATGTTGGGCTTCAAACCTTTCCTTAATCCACTGTTGATAGCACCTAGAATCTTGGAACATATTTGATACATGTTTAATTGTTGAGCTTTCAAGATGTCCAGTCTTTCTGTTAGGACATCTCCTTTAACATCTTTGTCTTTTGCATAATTCTTTAGCTTTGAACTTCACGTTGAACCAATTCTTCCAACAATTTGTTTTACCAAATTTTTTCCAAATCTGAAGAGCTTTCAATATCTACCTTTTGGAAAATTTTGACCGAGTACATGAGGGAAAAGATTCAAAATTCTCCCACTCAACCCAAGAATTGATACTTTTCACAAAGAAAAGAAATGGCAATACTTTTAGTGACAAATACCTAACCTGGGTAACTAAGATCACAAGACATAATTGTGTCCATAACTCATATCACAAGACACAAAAGTATCTAAGATCACTGAGATGTTGAGAAATAATATTAGAACATCTTTGAAATACTCCAGCTTCAAAACTAATGATTAACATAACTATCCTTATCTCCCCCTTTTTAGTTAAAATTTGACAAACATTTCCCAGATTAATCCAGATCCATAACAAGCTTATCTATATCTTTAAAAATTCCATGTATTCTTCTAACTCGGTTTGAAGAAAGAAAAACAGCCTTTTGTATTTATTCAAGTTCTTACTGCTTTTTCTTAAGTACAAGTTCCAACACATTCACATGCAATACACTTTTATCGATTTTTACCCCTCCTTCTGACATGTACCAAAGATTCTTCACAAATACTGATAATAATCTGCTGAGGAAAATAAATTCTACCAGATTCTTCAATAATTCTTTGAGCATCCAACAAGAATCATATATTATGTATTGTCAAGTCTCCCCATACTTGCAACAATACAATGTTTCCTTTGACATCTTCATCCCTCCTGGATAGAATCTCCCTGCTTGTTACTCACTACAAGCTTGGTGTTGATGATCCTTAGATAAATAGGCAATTCCCCCTATCTAAGACAATTTATGCCCCCCTGTGCACTTGCATAAAATGAATGGAAAACATAAGACGCATCTTCAATTTCTTCAAGAGTAGCACCCTCTGTCCAGCCATTTGCTGAGACACATTCACTTTATCGTATATCAACACATGCCTAAGAACAACATCACTTGCTAGACAAAAAGTCCTTCCACAAGATTTTAAAATACATAACCTCAGCAAGGCTCACATAACATTCAATCATACACAACTCTCCAAAGAAAGTCATTCCTATCATTCTCCCGTATGATAATATGAAATACTCCTAATCAGTTGCTGGCTATCCACATGCAAACTTCAAAGCAATCAATACTGATCTACTTCAGTCTTCTCTATATTCTTCATTCAAGGCAGGCATGTAGGTAAAAAGCTCCTAGAACTAGAGCAATCATCATCCTTAACCAAGGATATCCTTCCTAGATAATGTCTAACAGAATGTTAGAACATCTTCCACACATCAAGACAAACTCCTAGATATGCTCCACCAACTGGACTTACTACAACATAGTAACCCAAAGAAAATTGAAGAACCTTCATCACTGCGTCACCATCTTGAATAAGAACTCCAAAAAGAGAGTAACCTCTCATCCACCTTCAAGAAGAAAATAAAACTTCTTAAGCCTTCAACTTGTATCTCTTCTCCCCAAGAGTAACTTGTTCCAAGACATAACCTCAATACTAACCAGTTGCCACCTGCTAATTATCTTGATTCTTCGAATCCACTTCTGAGATCAACCAAATGCCATAGTTTGATCACCTCCTTCGTGAATCCTAATATGAATAAGCCAATTTCCACATATTGTCTTCTTCGCGTATGTTAGAATTCTCACAAATATATCATGATCTACCAACTGAACTGGATCTTCAAATTACATGTATCTACTTTCTCAATAGCAATACACACTTAAACTCTCTAAGCCATGGATAATGTAACATCTTTTCCTTCCTACATCTCCCGCAATCTTCCATGAGAACGATCTTTTTGAAGAATCCATATTCATTCCTGTAGATCACCTTATCTTGAGTTGAACTGCCACTACACCAACTGAGATTCTGATGTTGAAACTAGATGTCAGAACATTATGATTCGACATCTAGCTGTTGAAATCAACTCCTTCTTATGCCACTTGAAAGAAATTCCTCCTTTTACACAACAAGAGTACCATGCTCTCATAGACTTGTTCACCCACCAAGTTTGAGTAGACAACCTCCATTTTGTTGTTTCTGTAGTTATTTCAAACAATCTCACACATTGATGAATACCTGTTGATACTTATCTAAAGACTTCAAATATTCCACTGTGTAGCACCCTAATTTTTGCCCTAAGATTTTCTTCGCATTTCATTTGCATCTTGCATACAAACAATATCACATTGGTTGCTCGGTTCTTCTCGCGTGTAGGTTTATACCTCACAGGGGATCACCATTGCTATTGTTTTTTATTTTTTACTTATCTTGCATTTGTTTGTGTTTATTAATCACTAACCAAAATCCAAAAATATGTTTTAGTTCGTTTCTTTTTCTTCTTTGTGCTTTTAGGAGTTGCAGGATTTTCAGAGGCCGACAGTGATTTTATTTCAAATGTGGTTGTTTAGTTATAATCCGATTCAAATGGAAGTTTGACCTATTCTTGGTCAAACTATCAGGATATTGTTTCAATTACAAATTTATTAGTGTCAATGGTTATTTCTCAGGCTGTGCGTTTTAAAGTTCAAGTTGTGTTGTGTGTGAAAATTCTCTAGTTTATTGAGCTGTGAATCATGAGAAGTTTGATTTAGATTGTATTGATTGAGTGATCATCAGTTCATCAGTGGTTCATCTGTGGATTTATTTTCCAAGGATCAATTCAGACATATTTGAAAAGACTCAGAAAAATCAAAATTTGGTGGTCGTTGTTCAGTGGCTTGGGGTTGGTTTCATTCATCATGTGTGTAGAAAATTCAAAATTTTGGTTCTGGGCTTAAAATAAAAAATCACCGTTTAATCCATTACCCGATTCATACATTTCTTTCTAGTTACCATTTTTCTTATTTCGGCCATATTTCTATTATCCAATTATTTTCTATCCATCTATTTCTAACCATTGTCCATATTTCGATTTTTTTTTCTTTCAATTTCCAAATATCATTTAAGACCATTTTCATTTTCACCTATTCTCTAATATCCAATTATTTCTATTTTCCATTATCCATCTTTTATAAATCCTATCACCATTTTCTTTTATCTCCATATTTTTAATTCCAATTCAATATCCAAAGTATTCATATTATATCCATTTCCAACTTTTATTCAAATATCCACTTTAGTCAAATTCATTTTCTTCAAATTTCTAAAGTTCCATAATTCTATATCCATTTTTTTACTATCCACACTTTTATTCATTTTTCATAATTCTCCTATTCCAATTATCACATTAAAAAAAAAACTATTATCCATTTTATATAATTCTATTCTTTTTCTTTTTCTATCCATTCTTTTATTTTTCTATCACAAAATATATGCAAAAATACATAAGCCCATCCATTTTAAAATTTAGCCCATTTACAAAGTGCATAAAAAATAAAGGCGGTGTTAATAATAATATTTCATGGCCCACCTCTTATTATTTTTCTTACCAAATAATGAATAATATAAAATAAAAGTGATGAAGACATGAAGTAGTATTCTTATTCACATGACAAGCCATTCCAAGATGTTCACATACAACTTACTTTCAGCCACGTCATCTCATCATCAGTAGAAATACACACATTGAAACGCATAGCACTTACCAAAACGCAACAACTTGTCTCACTTTACTCATCAAGCAAAACGCAGAACCATATGGAATTAAACGCAGAAAAAATTCAGCAAAGTATCACACTATCTCCATGATCCAAAACGCAAGAAAAATATCAAAACGACTCACAAAAATTTTCAGTTCAATTCACTCAAATTATTCTATAAATAGAGCCTATTTCTCATTCAAATTCAAGCTTGAAGAGCCTCCAAAAATTCTGCACAAATACTCCAAAACACCCAAAAACTCCATTAAAGCTTCAAGAAATTTTTTCACTAAATTCTTCAAATCTTCATCAAAAATTATTTCCAAGAGGGGAATTCTTCATAAAACAACAAGAGGAAGAGATTAGAAGTTGAAGAGGAGTCTTGCTTTGATTTTTGAAGGTAGTTGAAAGTTTTCGTCGGTTATTCGAAGCTCTCTTTCTCTCTACTCTTGCATCCTCTGTTAATTCTAATTGCATATTCTTGATCCTCTCCGTCTCACGATCGCAACGGTATATGGTTTGAGCCTCGTCGCTCCGATTGTTTCGGAACTCAAAAATTGAAAATGGTTGTGTTGTTGTAGAAATCGTGTGAGCATTATGAAGAAGAAGAAGATCATTTCCTTGTTTTTTGATTTTCTTTTTAATTGTTTTATAAAATTGGTATTAGTTTGGGCCTAGTATGATAAGTCCATTACTATCCACACTATATTTACATCATTCTCACCTCCTTTCTTCTTCATTTTTTTTATTTTTTCTTTATCTCCATTTCTTTTTGTTTTTTTTTCTTAATTGTTTTGTTCTTTAATTTTCCTATTGATTTCTGAACTTTGGAAAATATTTTTTTTTTAAAAAGAGTTTTAAAATTATTTTTAGTACTTTTTTTATGGATTATAAATTTAAATCCATATATCTCTTCATCTTTTTTCTTAATTTTTCTTTTTGGTCGATGAGATCTCCGATTCGAAGATTATTGATTTTCAAAGAGTTTAATCTTCATTATTTCAAATCTATGGATGTATGATCATTTGGATCATTATCCATACTTTGGGATTGTGATAGGTTGCTTTTGATAAATTAATGTTAAATCTCGATTAAGATTAGACCGTTACCATTTTTTTTCTTTTAGTGTGGCATGTTTTTGGAGAATGATTAATTATATCATTTCTCTAACATGTATTAGCACTAAAATTGTCCACCTTAATTGGTGGTGGCCGGCCTCATTTGTAGGGTAATTACTTCGTAAATTACTCGGCGATTGCTTAACATAGACCTAAACTTGTCCCGAACTCGGAATAAAAATCTAATTTAGTACTTGCACTTTCGTGGACCGGATCTCTTGTTGATCGCGTAATCCTAAAGTGGTTAATCATATTGCATTAAGAATCGAGACTTATGAATGTTTGATGCGTAGGTGCTTTGGGTCTCCCAATCGCCTTTCAAATTTCATTGAATTTGATTCGGTTTGCCTTGATTAATCGCTATAGTGTAAGATGCTAAACGGATCCGGTTGCCTTTCAATTTTGGTTGCACTTTTGGTTGTGGTTGATTAAGTTCACCATACCATTATTATTATGTAAATATTATTATATTACTACTATACTAATATTTTAGATTTTTGCACTTTAATTGTTTTTTTATTTCTTGCACTTTAATTGCTTTTATTTTTTTATATGCTTTATTATGCTTTATTCATCCATTATCATGTTTAAATTTCTTGTTATTATTTTGTTTGTGCGATTTTCTATTTGTCCATTTGGACATAAAACATTAATAAAGGATTAAACTTATAAAAAACTTGTGATCTTAATTTTGGACTAATGGTTACTATCCTTGGCATTGGAATGAAAGTGTTGGACTTAGAATTTAGGATACCTTTTCTTTTGCCTTAATCTTCATGAAGATCGAAGCTTGCCTTTATTTGGCCATTTGCTAGCTTATAAGGATGGAACTCTTATGCACATATTGGAAAGTATCATCAAGTTTGGTTAGATCTTTCTTCCTTCATCTCCTTATTTTTTTTAGGATAGTCCCTTCATCTCCTCCCATTCTTTAATTTTCAAAATCATCTCCCTTTTTCAAATGATTCATTCTTTCTAAATTGTTACCTTTTTAATAAACAAAACCTTGACTTTTGTCAAGTGAATTTTACCTTTTTCTTTTCTCTTTAAAAATCAATAAATTTAATCATTTTGACTTTAATTCAAAAATAAAAAGAACCAAACTCATTCAAATTGTTTTGTGCCTTGGTGCACTTTTGTTTGTTTTCTTTAAAAAAGTGTCGATTATGAGTCATTGTTCTTTAGTCGGGTGCAAGTCTCTCAATCTCCATGGTTGTAGTTTGATGTAATTGAGTCTCTTGTCATTCGTGGGGGTTTAGTGGCATACTCGTCGATTTTATCCGAGTTGGCGCCCTCCCCATAATGATGTATGAGTCCATGTCTTCATTCTCATGGTAGATTTGTTAGAATATCCACTTGAAAATGATAAATTCTCTTCACTTAATAAAATCAATCATAACCCACCCTTTTCACTATTTGTACCACGAACTACGGGGTTTTGATCTCGCATTGCACTTTGTGGGTACGTAGGCATGAGGCGTTAAACCTCTCCAAACACAAAAATATTAAAAAATAATTCTTTTCTCATCCCTCCACTAACATTTTACAAACCATTTTCAAACCAAAAGCAGTAAATTTTTCAAAGGGATCCCGTGGAGTACCACGAACATTTTGGGTGCGTAAAACCTTCCCATTGTGTAACCTATCCCCTTACCTGTTTCTCTGTTGTGTTTCTTTAGTTTTTTTTGCT
This sequence comes from Lathyrus aphaca, assembly GCA_963966055.1. NCBI lineage: Eukaryota > Viridiplantae > Streptophyta > Magnoliopsida > Fabales > Fabaceae > Lathyrus > Lathyrus aphaca. The sequence continues at coordinate 704,543,272 of OZ014519.1, read as the reverse complement.
TTTAGATTCATTAGGATTTATTCGCTCTTTTTTCCTTTTCCTCTTAGAATAAAATAAAAGCGCGGTGGCGACTCTGTTTATTTTGAGTTAAGTTAACCAATAGCTTACACTCATATTTTTTTACCGCTACAGAAAAGTGGCGACTCTGCTGGGGAGTAATCTCTAAGTGGATTCGGCCAACTTTGATTTATTTACTGCTTTAGTTTGATTTGTTTGTTATTTGTTTGTTCTGTTTCGGTTTTGGTGATCCTCTGTGAGTGAGATAGATTTTAACCCGGATCTGAGTTGAACTTATGATAGGACGGCGATATTCGAAGCGATAAGCGATGAAGTAGTCCAAAGCTATATCAATTTGATAATCTCCACTCGGTTAGGCTCTCTTGGATTATCAATGTCATGATGAGTAATCATATGTGGCATTATCTTCCGACCTTGAGCTGATCATACTGAGGACCGTAGAACCCTTAACCCATCCAAGCCAATTTAGGAACGTAGTGCGGAAACCATTCGGGTGTAAACCTAAGGTGGTTGTCACGCAATACTACACTCGGGCGAGGTCTATTTTAAGAATGTTATCGGTTGGGGAGTAATCCAACGTACCGATAATATTCTAAAGATGGCTGTTAACTCCGGGCACCTCTGTTAGCACCCTTTTGGTTTTCTGCAGGTACAATGAAGACAAAACCTTAGTACTTACCTATGTGGGTTGGTGTTCTGTTACCTTGACTTCATGCTCGTGACTCAGAACCTAAACCCGTGTGCTTTGTGTGATCTTGTTTGTGGTTGTTGCATACATGCCATCATGCATTCATGAGCATTATTTTTGAGATTTCAAGGGACTCATAAGGAACTTTTGCAAAATTTCAGATGTATATGGTTATGAATTTTGAAAGGAGGAACACAAAGAAGTACACCTTCAAGAATCCTAATATAGTGGAATTGAGAAAGCTAGGAGCATTGGTGGTTGACACCCAGGAGTTCCGAAAGTGTTATGGGAAGCTCTTGTTTATTTTGGATACCGATGTACCAGGGGGGATTCTCCCTACCTTAGCTCAGTTTTATGATTCGTTGCATCATTATTTCACCTTTCCGGATTATCAGCTTGTGCCGACATTGGAGGAGTACTCTCATTGGATAGGTTTACCTATTTTGGACAAGGAATTTCTTTTTAGTGGTTTAGAGAAGGAGCTTACGACCAAAGTCATCGCCAAAGCCCTTTTTCTCAAGGAGTCCGATCTTAATAGAATGTTTCTTCCAAAAGGGAGTGTTCGTGGTATTAATGCTAAGTTCTTGATAGGGAAAGCTTCTACTTCTCTTACTTTGGGTCATAAGGATACATTTGAGGCTATTCTTGCTTTGCTCATTTATGGGATTGTCTTGTTTCCTAACTTAGATGGTATTGTGGATGAGAATGCCATTCAGATTTTCTTGAAGAAGAATCTGGTACCTACTTTTCTTGGAGACATGTATCATGCCTTTCATTATAGGACCTCCAAAGGTGATGGAGAGATTGTGTGTTGTGCGCCTCTTCTCTACAGGTGGTTTATTTTGCACCTACCAAAGTCCGACGTCTTCAAGGATAATAGAGAGAAGCGAAGATGGTCTCAAAGGATTATGTCTCTTTCTCATAAGGATATGACTTGGTATTGTTCCCGTTATGATACTGGAGTGCTTATTGATAGTTGTGGAGAATTTCCTAATGTACCTCTTCTTGGTACACGTGGGAGAATTAGTTACAACCCTATTCTTGCTAGGCGACAGTTGGGATATTGTTTGAAGGACATACCAAACAACCTTTTCTTATCCTGTTTCTTCTTTCTTAATGGTGCAGATCATGTAGAAATGAAGAAAAGGATTGTTCATTCTTGGCATGTGGTTCATCGGAAAGAGAAGGGTCAATTGGGAAGACAACACCTTGCTCCCTCCGAGTGTTACATCTAGTGGGTTCGATCTAGGGCTTCCAAGCTCAAGATGCCTTATCCACCAGAGGAGCCTTTGTTTCCTATACTACCATTGTCCGTTTTTCTTCCTCCCGTTGATGAGAAGGTTTCTCTTCAAGAAAAGTTAGACAAGATGAAGAAAGAGAATGAAGAAAGGCTACTTTATAAGACTACGATGCAAGAGCAGCTAAAGGAGAAGGATGATCTCATTGAGTTACTTGAGCGGCGTGTTACGAAGAGACCAAGAGAGGATTTATCTTCCTCTAGTACTCCATCTATTATTCCTCCTACATTCGGTGCTTGGAAGACCATTGTTGACCAGTTGGTGAAGGATAAGGAAGATATGGAGAATCGGTACAAGAAAGAGATTAAGAGGATTCGCATGAAGTACCAACCAGGATTCAGATCTTCTTCGGATGTGATCCCCTAGGCCTAGTTTACTTTTCTCTCATGTATTAGGATTATTGAGATTTGTACTTCACTTGTAATCCTTACTTTGATTTTAATGAAAATGAGTTTTTAAGTACTTCAAAAAGTGTTTCTTTATAAATATTGCAATTTATCTTATAGTCTTTTGAAATCTTTGCATTTGAATACGCATACCATGCATCATGCCCGCATTTGTCTTGCTTTTTTAGTGTTCTCCAGGGATCTTATGTTGTTTCTTGGTCTTCATTCAGTTCTCCTGTCAAGCTGACTCATAAAGTTGATACTCGAGCTAATCGGAAGAAGATGTCGGAAACCTTACAACAAGAGAATCGCGAGATGCGTGAAGAAGTTGCATATCTGAGGGAAAGTTTGGAAAGAGTTACTGCCATGATGGAAAGCTTGGTGGCTGCTCAGAATCAGCCACCTCCTCCTAATTCTCCTGTTCAGAATACAGTCATCTCTGAGATTGTTACTGCATCAGTTCCTGGTGAAACTGTCATTTCTCCTCGCTACCGCATGCCTTCTAGCACACCATGGGGATGCCGGTTGATTTCATTCCTGCTGGTTATCATCCTCCTCCTCCTGAGACTGCTGCATTTAATACTCTTCCGCCAGTGATGACTATTGCACCGCCTGTGATGCACACTATTCCGCACCATGATGAAATGATTTACCATGCTGAACCCAGTGAAGGCGCTGGTGTGATTGAAAGACTTGATGATTTTCAAGGTCGTTTTGTTGAGATACAGAAGGAGATGAGAGCCTTGAAGCATAAGGATTTTATCGGAAAAGACGCTTATGATCTTTGTTTGGTCCCTAATGTTAAAGTTCCATACAAGTTCAGGTTGCCTAAGTTCGAGAAGTATAAGGGCAACACTTGTCCTCTGAGTCATTTGACTATGTATGCTAGAAACATGTCTGCTCAGACAGACAATGATAAGCTGCTGATTCATTATTTCCAGGATAGTTTAACTGGTGCAGCCATGAGATGGTACATGAGTTTGGATAATAGCCAAATAAAGACTTTCAATGATTTGGGAGAGGCTTTTGTTAGGAAATACAAGTATAATGTTGATATGGCACCGGATAGAGATCAGCTTCGTGTTATGTCCCAGAAAGACAAAGAGACTTTCAAAGAGTATGCGTAGAGATGGCGCGAGCTAGCAGCTCAGATTGTTCCTCCTCTGGAAGAGAAAGAAATGGCGAAGATCTTTTTGAAGACTTTAGGTTCTTTCTACTATGAGAAGATGATAGCAAGCGCTCCTTCTGATTTCACTGAAATGGTGAGTATGGGGATGCGACTAGAAGAAGGTGTCCGTGAGGGACGGTTGAGTCAAGAGAATAGTAATGGCTCGAGCTCTAGGAGGTTCAACTTTGGTAAGAAGAAAGAAGGTGAGACTAATGTTGTGTCTCGTGAAAGTTACAGAAGACCTCGTGGTCGTGAGAATCGTCATCAGCAACATGTAGCTTCTGTAACTCCGATGATTAATGTGACTCCCACTATGCCAACAATTCCAAAGTACCAGTCTCGTTATCAACAACCTTCTGTGCAACAGAGTGGTAATCAACAGGTTCGTGCTAAGCCGAGTTTTGATCCTATTCCGATGTTGTATGCGGATTTGCTTCCATCTTTGATTACAAAGAATCTTGTGCAAACACGTTCTCCACCTCCAGTTCCAGAGACTATCCCATGGTGGTATAAGCCAGAGGCTTACTGTGCTTTTCATCAAGGTGCCCCGGGGCACAATGTTGAGAACTCATATCCATTGAAGTTTGAAGTACATAAATTGATAAGGAGCAATGTTCTGTCTTTCAATGATGTTAATCCAAATGTGAAGACAAATCCGCTGTCGAAGCATGGTAATACGTCTGTGAATATGGTTGATGGTTGTCCTGGTTTATTCAAGATTTATGAGGTCCGCCATATTCGAAGGTCTTTGGTTGAGATGCATGCTTTCTTAAGTGAATATCACAATATTGATCACGATTATGTTGGATGTTGCATCTGCTCAGTGAACCCTCGTGGTTGCGTAATTGTTAAGAGAGACATTCAAAAGACGATAGATGATAAGTTGATTGAAGTGACAGCAAAAAGAGATGAGTATGAAAATAAAGTGAATGTTATTGTGCCTCAGTTCAATATTCCTGAGAAGGTTGTTCCTGAGAAGGTGGTTATTTCTTTTGATAGCCGCAAATATGTTGTTACTCCATTGGTGATCAATTTTCCTGGTCCAATGCCATATGAGTCTGATAAAGCTGTTCCGTACCGGTATAATGCTACGATGATAGAAAATGGTAAGGAAGTTCCTATTCCTTCTCCAAGGTCTGTGGCTAGCATTGCTGATGTGACAAAGGTGACTCGAAGTGGTAGGGTTTATGCTTCGGATCCTCCAAAGAGAGCTGAGGACACAAGTGCGAGTAAACAGATTATGGATGCTATTGCTCGATCAGGCCAATTTGGTGATAGTGAATATGAGGTATTAAAATTGATAAAGAAAAGTGAGTACAACGTTACTGAGCAGTTGTTGCATACTCCGTCGAAGATATCAGTTTTATCACTTTTGATGTGCTCTGAGGCTCATAGGCAGTCTTTGCAGAAGATTCTTGATCAAGCTTATGTTGACCATGATGTGACTGTTGATCAGTTTGATAGTATTGTGGCTAATATCACATCGTGCAACAATTTAAGTTTCTGTGATGATGATTTGCCTGAAGAAGGAAGGAACCATAACCTGGCTTTGCATATTTCAGTAAACTGTCAGGAAGATGCTATGTCTAAGGTGTTGGTTGATACTGGGTCTTCTCTGAATGTCATGCCGAAGTCAACTTTGTCAAGGCTTGCATACCAAGGCGCTCCCATGAGGCATAGTGGGATTATTGTGAAAGCTTTTGACGGATCGAAGAAGACAGTGATTGGTGAAGTGGATCTTCCTATTCTTATTGGACCATTTATATTCCAAATTACTTTTCAAGTAATGGATATACGTCCCGCTTACAGTTGTCTCCTTGGAAGACCCTGGATTCATGAGGCATGAGCTGTGATATCTACTCTTCATCAGAAGCTGAAGTTTGTGAAAGATGGGAAATTAGTGACTATTGGTGGTGAAAAGGCGATGCTTGTGAGCAATTTGTCATCTTTCTCCTATATTGATGCTGAAGAAGAGGTGGGAACTTCATTTCAAGCTCTTTCTGGTGTTGATAATGCTGCTAAGAAGAATGTCATGCATATGTCTTCTCTCAAGGATGCTCTACGCGTGCTTGAAACTGGTCGATCTGACGGTTGGGGACGAGTTATTGATGTTGTCGGCAACCAGGAAGGATTTGGTATCGGATTTGCACCAGGTGTGGTTCTCAATGACCCGAAGACTATTCGGGAAGGATTCCGAAGTGCTGGGTTTATCAACGATCATTCCGCTGCTGCCATCATTGAAGATGATGAAGATGAAGAAATGCCTAACTTTGTTACGCATGGAAAGATTTGCAAGAACTGGATTGTTGTTGATGTTCCTTTTATTGTTCATGCTTCAAAGTAATTTGTTTTATTTTCTTTCAAAAATCCTTTCACTCTGCCCAAGGTGAAAGTGATGTTTTTCGGGCTTTGTTTCAAATTTTATCATCATCAATAAAATGCTATTTTGTTATTTCCATATGTGTTTTTCCTTTTTGCTTTATTCTGAAAAATGGTAACATAAAAAACCCAAAATAATAATAATTGTTTATCTGCATAATGTTTGTACTTTTGTTCATACTCTAAAATAAAAATAAAATCATTGTGCAGATTGATTGATAAACCCATTGAAAACAATGATCCTATTCCCACTCCCAACTTTGAATTCCCTGTGTTTGAAGCTGAGGAAGAGGATGTTGAAGAGATTCCTGATGAGATTTCTTGGTTGCTTGAGCACGAGGAGAAGGTTATTCAGCCTCATGAAGAGTCTATAGAAATGGTCAACTAGGGTTCTGAAGATGATAAGAAAGAAGTCAAAGTTGGAGCATTGCTTGGTCCTGGTGTTAAGAAGAGGATTGTAGAGCTTCTTAGAGAGTATGTTGATGTATTTGCTTGGTCTTATCAAGACATGCCAGGTCTTGATACTGATATTGTGGAGAATAGATTGTCGTTGAAGCCTGAATGTCCACATGTGAAGCAAAAGTTGAGAAGAACTCATCCTGATATGGCAGTAAAGATCAAAGAGGAGGTTCAAAAGCAGATTGATGCAGGTTTTCTTGTGACGTCAAATTATCCTCAATGGGTGGCCAATATTGTGCCTGTTCCAAAGAAAGACGGAAAAGTCCGAATGTGTGTTGATTACAGAGATTTGAACAAAGCCAGTCCAAAAGATGATTTTCCATTACCACACATTGATGTGTTGGTAGATAATACGGCTAAGTTTGATGTGTTCTCCTTTATGGATGGATTTTCCGGTTATAATCAAATAAAGATGGCACCCGAGGACATGGAAAAGACCACATTTATTACACCATGGGGAACATTCTGCTACAGAGTGATGCCCTTTGGATTGAAGAATGCTGGTGCGACATACCAAAGAGCTATGACCACACTTTTCCATGATATGATGCACAAAGAAATTGAAGTATATGTTGATGATATGATCGCTAAGTCAAGGACTGAAGAGGATCATGTTAAACATTTGCTGAAGTTGTTTCAGAGGTTAAGGAAGTTTAAACTTCGTTTGAATCCGAACAAGTGCACATTTGGTGTACGTTCTGGAAAGTTGTTAGGTTTCATTGTCAGCCAAAGAGGCATTGAAGTTGATCCTGACAAAGTGAAAGTTATTCAGGAAATGCCTGCTCCAAGAACGGAAAAGCAAGTAAGAGGATTCTTGGGCCGTTTGAATTATATTTTGAGGTTTATCTCTCACATGACTGCCACATGTGCTCCGATCTTCAAGTTGCTTCAGAAAGACAAAGGTTGCGTTTGGACAGATGATTGTCAGAAGGTGTTTGAAAGTATCAAAGAATATTTGCTTGACCCTCCTATCTTGTCTCCTCCGGTGGAGGGTAGACCGATGATCATATATTTGACTGTGTTGGAAGATTCCATGGGTTGTGTGCTTGGTCAGCAAGATGAATCTGGAAGAAAAGAATATGCAATGTACTACTTGAGTAAGAAATTCACTGATTGTGAGTCTCGGTACTCCATGCTTGAAAAAACTTGTTGTGCCTTAGCTTGGGCTGCAAATCGTCTTCGCCAGTATATGCTGAATCATACAACTTGATTGATCTCTAAAATGGATCCGATCAAGTATATATTTGAAAAGCCTGCTTTGACTAGGAGGATTGCTCGTTGGCAAATGTTATTGTCAGAATATGATATCGAGTACCGAGCTCAAAAAGCTATAAAAGGTAGTATCTTGGCTGACCATTTGGCACATCAATCGATTGATGATTACCAGCCTATCAAGTTTGATTTTCCAGACGAGGATGTGATGTACTTGAAAATGAAAGATTGTGATGAACCTTTGATTGAGGAAGGGCCGGAGCCTGGATCTCGATGGGGTTTAGTTTTTGATGGTGATGTGAATGCACGCGGAAGAGGAATTGGGGCAATAATCATTACTCCCCATGGTTCACATATTCCTTTTGCTGCAAGGTTGACTTTTCCTTGTACCAATAATGAAGCTGAGTATGAAGCTTGTATTATGGGTCTTGAGGAAGCTATTGATCTGAGGATTAAGCATCTTGACGTGTATGGAGATTCTGCCTTGGTAATCAATCAGATCATGGGTAAGTGGGTAACTCATCAACCCCACTTGATCCCTTATAGAGATTATGCCAGGAAGATATCAACTTTCTTTACTAAATTTAAGTTTCATTTTGTGCCTCGTGATGAAAATCAGATGGTAGATGCTTTAGCAACTATAGCTTCTATGATAAAGGTGCACCAGTGGAATGATGTTCCTATGATTAGGGTGATGCAGCTTGAAAGACCAGTTCATGTGTTTGCAGTTGAAGAGGTCCATGATGATAAGCCTTGGTATCATGATATTAAATGTTTCCTCCAGAGTCAGGAATACCCACTTGGGGCATCCGATAAGGATAAGAAGACTTTGAGGAGATTGGCAGGCAATTTCTTCCTGAATGGAAATGTGCTTTATAAGAGGAATTTTGACACGGTCTTGCTCAGATGCGTGGATAGACACGAAACAGACATGTTAATGAAAGAAATTCATGAAAGATCTTTTGGCACTCATGCTAATGGGCATGCAATGGCTAAAAAGATGTTGAGAGCAGGTTACTATTGGCTGACAATGGAATCTGATTGTTGCAAGTATGTGAAAAAATGCCATAAGTGCCAAGTGTATGCTGATAAGATTCACGTGCCACCAACTCATTGATCAGTGCATTTTAATGCACATTCTACCATGTTTGCACTTAAGTATTTCATTGGTTTTCTTTGTTTATTTTTATATTTTAATTTGTTTTGCTAATTTACTTTATTTTTGGCTTAATTTAATTTTCGTACTTAATTTTCAGCTTTAACAGCTTTTACAGAAATAATCATAACCGGAGTTCCAGGAATCTGATTGAGGCGTTCTACCAGTCGACGGAAAGCTAAGAGAGAGAGCTACAACTTTCGTGTTGGAGTCAAAGTCAGATTCGGAGTCATATTTTCCAGAATTTCGTTTGAAGCTGCTGCATTAGTTTTATTTAGTTTCGGGTCATTTAGAATTGGGTATGGGTAATGTATTTGACCCAGTTGGGTTGTAAACGGGTTTTTTAGGTTTTTCTATTTAACCTAGCAGCCGCAACTGCTCTTTTACACATTTTTTTACGAATTTTGTTTTGCTTTACGATTCATGGATAACTAATCCCAAAGCAAAATCCTGCCGATTACAGGTTCCATCATACTTTGAGGTTATTATAATTTTCAATCCAAATTCTATTCCTTTCAATGTTGTTATGTGATCATTGTTTGCTTAATTCGATTATCATATATTAGTGTTGATTTAATTTTATTGTTGTATGATCCTTGATCGTAGTCACGTTGGCGTTTGCTTAATTCGTTATCGTGTTTGATCAAATCGTGTTTGCTTAATTCACGAGAGCTTAAATTTGTTTGCTTAATTCAGATAATAGGAACATACATCAAATAAAACCAGTTGCGCTTGTCAATGAGTTTTATAATCAAATAGGAATAGATAATCCGCTTAGGAGGTTGAAATTATAATAATCGATGATAAGTCGGAACCCAAATCAGTAGGATTAGCCGTTTTACTTTATTCGATAATCACTTTTTATTTTAATTGCTTTTTCTTCTGTTTTGAATCAAAATCGAAAACACCCCATAAATTGTTACTATTGTTAGTTAATAAGATCAAGAATCCTTGTGAGACGATTCGAGTCATTGTCGCTATACTACGTTTTCAAAATTACTCGTTTTTGATCCGTGCGCGACACGCGGATTAAATTGGCGCCGTTGCCGGGGATTCTTGTTGTTATTAACCAATTTTATAGTCATAGGTATAGTTTTCTTGTCAGTTTTTTTTTTCTTTTCTTTTTTGTAGTGTTTGTTGATTTTCAGGGTTGCAATAGCGGTTGCAGTATAGGGATAAGTTTTCCAGCCTTTCAGGTAAGTTGGAAGCTACTGTTTCGATTTGCTCCGATTTTTTTCAGGTAAGTTGGAAGCTACTGTTTCGATTTGCTCCGATTTCGACCCTCAAAATCGCAAATTTTGCGTTTTTCTATCTTATTTGATTTATTTTCTCTTTTCATATTTTCAAAAAAATCTGAAATTTTTTGTGCGAGCTTTATTTGATTTAATTAGATTTTTAGTGTTATTTTTATATTTTTTAGATTTTATTTTAATCGCTTTTCTTTTTTTTTTCATTCTTTTTAAATTTGTATTGATTTTATTTGATACTGTGTTGAAATTCATAATCATATCATGGTTGATCAAAGAACTCTGAGAGAACTGGCTGAACTTGTGAATTATAATGCTTTATGTATTGAATATCCTGTTGTTGATGCACCTTTCGAATTGAAATTTGGTTTAACACAAAATTGTTGCCAAGTTTTAATGGTTTTGCAGGTGAGGATCCACATAAGCATATGAATGAATTTCAGGTTGTGTGCTATGCACCTTCTGAACCTTCACTAGAGGATCTTGTAAACCAAATGGCTACAAATAATATCAAGAATCAACAACAAATAGATTCTAATTTCCAGACTTTGCAAATACAGCTTGATCAACTTACCACTTCGATAAATGCCATGCAGCAAGCTCAAGGATCAAACCAACAACCTTCGGAAGAACATTCTATTTTTCAAATAGAGTTGCCTTCTAAAATTGTTGATGATACTTGTATTAATTTGTTTGCAGCTGATTTTCCATCATTGTCTGATTTTAATGATGTTTACTCTTGTGATGTTTGTACTGACACTAAAATTTGCTCTGTTTGTGCTGAAATTGAGGTTGCCTTGCAAGTTGATATTCTTACTGCAAATGAGGTTGCAAATAAATTTGTTCATGTCAATGAAGCTCTCGACACCCCGGCTTCCCAGAACAAACCATCCATCGAGAAATCACCCTCTTTAGAGCTGAAGCCACTTCCTAATAATTTATTTGAATTTGTGCAGGAAGAGAAATCATTACAGGAGCATAAGAAGGGAATTGGATGGAATTTGGTTGACACTTGTGATATTAGCCCATCAATGAGTATGCATAGGATCTCAATTGAAGATGGAACAAAAGTAGCGAGAAATCCCCTTAATCCTTTGAGTCTTAAAGTTGTTGAAAAGGAGATCACTATCATGCTCACATTCAACACTTTTACTTATCAAAGATTCTTCTTTGATCCTGGAATAAAAGGTGAAGGCACTAATAAAAACTTCAATATTAATGAATACTACCTAAAACTACTCTATGAGATCCCCACATTGGAAGAAGAGACTGTAGAAGAGCTCTCTTTAGGAAATGCGGCTTATGTGATCACATATCCACCTTGACTACTCAGGTGTGTTCTTTCCTTTCTCTCCCTCTTATTTTATATTTATGTCCTTTCATTGAGGACAATGCTTGTTTTAAGTGTGGGGGAGGGAATAATTTATTTTATTTGTTTTTGTTTTGTTTTTGTTTGTTTTGTTTTAGAAATACTAGGCATTTTTTCCGAAAGTTTTAGGCTATAGATTGTTTTGAGGTTAGTTGTGGAGACTTGGGAAAAGTTCACAAGATCAGTATCTTTTTAACACCTTAAAAAAATCTCCTGAATATGGAATTTTTTTTAATACTTGTTATGCCATAGCCTTGAGTTCTCATCCTTTAATATCTCTTAAGTAATTTATCAAGCAGTCAACACCATCTAGAAATCAAACACTAAGTAATTAAGCTGATGCAAATAAGTGAATGATTTTGCGCTTAAAAAGAAATCAGAATAGGAATCCGCCTTTTAAGTTAGGTGACCCTCACCCGGTCATTTAGCCTAACGGATGTGAAAACTTAAGAAAATAATAATAATAATAATAATTGTTGTTACTAAAGTAACTTTAAAATATTGTCAGGTATGGATCATAATCACTAACAGGCTTATTTACCATGTGTATAAATAGATAACGGGCTTAATGTGATTGCGCTAGAATGAAAGAGAGAAAAAGGGAGGATGAGTAAGTTAGACTTAGGCATAATAGCATGATTCAAAATGGTTTGTATATGATGGAGGCTTATGACCGCACAATTGTGGATTTGTGTTCTTACGATATCCTTAGTGTGTAAGATTAGTACCTATCGATGTTATCTTAATCGAAGAAGAGTTTGTAGCCTAGAATGAGTATCTGAATGATGTTGTGTTTCTTGAGTCTTGAGTTTATTTTTGCTCGGAGTGCAAAAGTTCAAGTGTGGGGGAATTTGATCAGTGCATTTTAATGCACATTCTACCATGTTTGCATTTAAGTATTTCTTTGGTTTTCTTTGTTTATTTTTATATTTTAATTTGTTTTTCTAATTTACTTTATTTTTGGCTTAATTTAATTTTCGTACTTAATTTTCAGCTTTAACAGCTTTTACGGAAATGATCATAACCGGAGTTTCAGGAATCTGATTGAGGCGTTCTACCAGTCGACGAAAAGCTAAGAGAGAGAGCTACAACTTTCGTGTTGGAGTCAAAGTCAGATTCAGAGTTATATTTTCCAGAATTTCGTTTCAAGCTGCTGTATTGGGCCTGGGTAATGTATTTGACCCAGTTGGGTTGTAAACGGGTTTTTTAGGTTTTTCTATTTAACCTAGCAGCCGCAACTGCTCTTTTACACATTTTTTTTACGAATTTTGTTTTGCTTTACGATTCATGGATAACTAATCCCAAGGCAAAATCCTGCCGATTACAGGTTCCATCATACTTTGAGGTTATTATAATTTTCAATCTAAATTCTATTCCTTTAAATGTTGTTATGTGATCATTGTTTGCTTAATTCGATTATCATATATTAGTGTTGATTTAATTTGATTGTTGTATGATCCTTGACCGTAGTCACGTTAGCGTTTGCTTAATTCGTTATCGTGTTTGATCAAATCGTGTTTGCTTAATTCACGAGAGCTTAAATATGTTTGCTTAATTAAGATAATAGGAACATACATCAAATAAAACCAGTTGCGTTTGTCAATGTGTTTTATAATCAAGTAGGAATAGATAATCCGCTTAGGAGGTTGAAATTATAATAACTGATGATAAGTCGGAACCCAAATCAGTAGGATTAGCCGTTTTACTTTATTCGATAATCACTTTTTATTTTAATTGCTTTTTCTTCCGTTTTGAATCAAAATCGAAAACACCCCATAAATCGTTACTATTGTTAGTTAATAAGATCAAGAATCCTTGTGAGACGATTCGAGTCATTGTCGCTATACTACGTTTTCAAAATTACTTGTTTATGATCCGCGCGCGACACGCGGATCACTCATCTCAATGTAATTTCTTCCCCGTGGCCTTTCTCTATGTGGGGAATTTATATGATTGGTACGATTGAATCCAAGGCTTCGAATGGACATCGTTTTATTCTTGTGGCAATTGACTACTTCACCAAGTGGGTAGAAGCGGCATCGTATGCTAATGTGACCAAGCAAGTTATGGTTCGGTTTATCAAGAATAACATTATCTGCAGATATGGTGTTCCAAATAGAATCGTTACTAATAATGGTTCGAACTTGAATAATAAGATGATGAAAGAGCTTTGTGAAGAATTCAAGATTCAACACCATAATTCTTCTTCTTATAGACCGAAGATGAATGGGGCTGTTGAAGCTATGAATAAGAACATTAAGAAGATCATTCAGAAGATGGTTGTGACATACAAGGACTAGCATGAGATGCTCCCTTTTGCTTTGCATGGGTATCGTACATCTGTCTGCACTTCAATAGGGGCAACCCATTTCTCACTTGTTTATGGTACAGAAGCAGTGCTCCCCGTCGAGGTTGAGATCCCATCAATGAGAGTTCTGATGGAAGCCAAGTTGACTGAGGCTGAATGGTGTCAGAGTAGATTTGATCAGTTGAATTTGATTAAGGAAAGGAGAATAACAGCTTTGTGTCATGGTCGGTTGTACCAGCAAAGAATGAAGAAAGCTTTTGACAAGAAGGTCAAACCTCGTGTATTCAGAGAAGGCGACCTCGTGCTCAAAAAGATCCAGTATTTCATTAAAGATTCTCGGGGCAAGTGGACTCCGAACTATGATGGCCCATATGTTGTCAAGAAAGCCTTCTCTGGAGATTCATTAATACTTGCAACTATGGATGGTGAGGAGATCACTCGCCCTGTGAATGCGGATGCAGTCAAGAAATACTTTGCCTAAAATACTAAAAGAACAGCTCGCTAAGTTGAAAACCCGAAAGGGCGGCTTAGGCAAAAATGAGCATCTCAGTGGATTGAAAACCCGAAAGGGCGGTCCAGGCAAAAATTAGAGACATAAACAGAAATAATTATCCCGGTAGATTGAAAACCCGAAAGGGAAATCTAGGCAAAAGTTAGGGATCATGGCAAGTAACTGCATCGACAGATTGGATCACTTGTAACAGCCGAGGATTTTAGATTCTATCCCTCAGAAGAATTTCCCATCAAAGATTCTTATTCACTCATCCTTGACTGAAGTTTCGGACACAGTGGAGTTCAAAGTTGATAGGGAGAATAGTGATCATTGTATTTTAATGTAGCCTTTTTCCATGTATTTACCATTTTTCAAACTTGTAACGATCCATGGAGTCATGCCATTTGCTGACTACCATTCCATCAATGAATTTGAGCTTTTATCCAATTGTTTGCAATTCTTTATATTGTTTCTGTTTACAAAATTTCAATTTATTGTTGATGATGATTTTTGAAACAAATTTAATAAATTTTAATCTTTGAAGATTATAAAAACATTTTTCTTTTGACATATGAACAAAGAAAGGATATTAATAGTGACTCCAAGGATGGTAAAGTCTGGATGTGTGTAACTTGTCTCTCCCAAAGCAGGGTTTGATTCGGTTGTGTCCATGTGAAGTTCCTGAATAGTCTTGGCAGGTTGATGTTAATGATGTTTTGTTCCCCAACAATAAGCATGAGCGGGAATTGTATGATTGTTCTTAGTTTGAGTTCCAATGTCTTCCCTAGAAGAATTGTCGGAATGAATGTTTTTAAGAATCCCCAGTTGAGTTTTGATCTTTTCCTCAGCCAGTTATCTTTAACTCGAGAAGCATTGGAAATCCTCAGCCGAGTTCTTGTTCCTCAGCTTTAGTTGGTTGCATACCTGAGCAGAAGTATTGATATAGCAGTAAGTTTAGAGGTTTTATTTCACCTGATGGTGGGTATTGATTTAAAATATCTCGTAACTGTGTTTTGGCTATGATGTTAACTTCTGGTATCCCCATGTGGGTAAGCAAGTCCGAATTTTCAGTGATGAATGATCTCCATAGATCTTTCCCACAAATACCCAGTAGGTCTGCGTATGTTGGTTACCAACAGGTTCTTATGTGATCACCAGCAAGTCTTGTACCCTTTCCTCAAGCGGAACGAGAGTGGTATGACGATTATTCCTCACAAAGTTTGATTCTTAACAAGAATACTTTTGTCGAAAGGATTGTGGGAGCTTTTCCCCATCCTCAGCAGATTATTACCTTTCCTCAGCAGGGTGATATCCTTATGCGGATTTGATGTTTGATGCTCCAGTAGATTATGCTTTATTTGTATCACTGGTAAATGTTTATCTGGTTTCCCCAAACAGAGTTGTGAAGATATTTATCCCCATCAGTGTTCAACAGGGACATTTCCCTCTTTCCCCGAAGAATGGAAGATTTTGTTCTGTTGGTGTTTCTCCAACATGTTATCCTCTCATAGTGGAATTTATGATGTTATCCTTTTACGAATTTTTTTTGAAGATTGCTTTGTGGATTGGATCCCTAGCAGATGTTTTCTCAGTATTGAGTTAAGCCTTGTAGTAGGATTTTATTCCTTTTATGGCTTTTGATGTTCCCCTGCAGGATGTCAAGTTGAACCTCAAGTGTGATTCCCCGCATTGTTGCCTTGGGATTAGCCGAGTATCTGGTTATTATGGTGTTCACGTCACCCGTTGCTTTTCTTTATGTCTGTTTTGTCAGCATGTTCATACACATATTCATACGCATAAGCATAGCATCATTTGCTTTCATTCTTGCATTTATCTTTGTTCCCTGCTCTTTGGTGTGGATTTTCCCCATATAGTGGTGTGTTGTCTTCCTCTCAAGATTAGAGTGTCGACCATTAAGCAGAAAATATTTATCCTTTCTAATTCCCCATTGAATTTGTTTCTCGTGGATGATATTGATTCAGTTTCCTCCCCAGTTTATTATCTGGATGGAATTTCCCCAATTAATATATTTCTTCCTCGAGATGAGTCTTGTTTGACCGTTTCTCTCCAACTTGTTCTTGGATTGAACTTTGGTCCCCTTTTGTGAGTAATATTGCTTTGGAATTAAGCTATCATTGTTTGATAGTGGGCAACATTTTCTCTAGCTTGAGTATATGAATTTGGAATTAAGTTATCAGTTATTCAATAGTGGGTAATATTACCAAATTGATCAAGCTCTTCCACTTGTATTCCTACCCAGTAAATCCGGTAGTCGAGAGTTCTTTCTTCCTACCTAGTAAAAAGGTAATAGAAGTTGTTTCCCTTTGCTTGAGCTCCTACCCAGTAAATCAGGTAGTTGAGAATTTTTCTACTCAGTAAAAAGGCAGTGGAAGTTATCCCTCTTTGTTTTGCTCCTATCCAGTAAATCGATAGTTGAGTCACTTATTTTTCCTACCCGGTAAACAGGTAGTTGATAATTCTTTTCCAACTCGGTATTCCTCCATTTTTTGGATTTGAATACTTTGTTTGGTTGATATTTCCTGGCAGAGTGTTTACTTTTCCTCGTTGAATCTTTTACCTTGATTATATCATATTTTTTCCCAAATTGAGTCAGCTATCCAGTGATTTATTTTCCTGGTAAACTCTTTTGTTGTCTGTTGTTTCCCCAACGAGATTTTTCTTCTGTGTTCCCAAGCTTTTGCTTTTCTCTGGTGGTCATTTTTTCCCCACGGAGATCTTGGGCTTGCATATCATATCATATTCATATAATATCATGTTTTCTTAGGACAAAAATTGGGTTTTCTGTATTTAAGTCTCTCCCATCTTGTAGAGACGAAGATGTCAATCTTCATATCTCCAGATTGAAGAAACTTAAATAGGGGCAGCTGTAGCACCCTAATTTTTTCCCTAAGATTTTCTTCGCATTTCATTTGCATCTTGCATACAAACAAGATCACATTGGTTGCTCGGTTCTTCTCGCGTGTAGGTTTATACCTCAGAGGGGATCACCATTGCTATTGTTTTTTATTTTTTACTTATCTTGCATTTGTTTATGTTTATTAATCACTAACCAAAATCCAAAAATATGTTTTAGTTTGCTTCTTTTTCTTCTTTGTGCTTTCAGGAGTTGCAGGGTTTTCAGAGGCCGACAATGATTTTATTTTAAATGTGGTTGTTCAGTTATGATCCGATTCAAATGGAAGTTTGACCTATTCTTGGTCAAACTATCAAGATATTGTTTCAACTACAAATTTATTTGTGCCGATAGTTATTTCTCAGGTTGTGCGTTTTAAAGTTCAAGTTGTGTTGTGTGTGAAAATTCTCTAGTTTATTGAGCTATGAATCATGAGAAGTTTGATTCGGATTGTATTGATTGAGTGATCATCAGTTCATCAGTGGTTCATCTGTGGATTTATTTTCCAAGGATCAATTCAGACATATTTGAAAAGACTCAGAAAAATCAAAATTCGGTGGTCGTTGTTCAGTGGCTTGGGTTGGTTTCATTCATCATGTGTGTAGAAAATTCAAATTTTTAGTTCTGGGCTTAAAATAAAAAATCACCGTTTAATCAATTACCCGATTCATACATTTCTTTCTAGTTACCATTTTTCTTATTTCGGCCATATTTCTATTATCCAATTATTTTCTATCCATCTATTTCTAACCATTGTCCATATTTAGATTTTTTTTTCTTTCAATTTTCAAATATCATTTAAGACCATTTTCATTTTCACCTTTTCTCTAATATCCAATTATTTCTATTTTCCATTATCCATCTTTTATAAATCCTATCACCATTTTCTTTTATCTCCATATTTTTAATTCCAATTCAATATCCAAAGTATTCATATTATATCCATTTCCAACTTTTATTCAAATATCCACTTTAGTCAAATTCATTTTCTTCAAATTTCTAAATTTCCATAATTCTATATCCATTTTTTTATTATCCACACTTTTATTCATTTTTCATTATTCTCCTATTCCAATTATCACATTAAAAAAACTATTATCCATTTTATATAATTCTATTCTTTTTCTTTTTCTATCCATTCTTTTATTTTTCTATCACAAAATATATACAAAAATACATAAGCTCATCCATTTTAAAATTTAGCCCATTTACAAAGTGCATCAAAAATAAAGGTGGTGTTAATAATAATATTTCATGGCCCACCTCTTATTATTTTTCTTACCAAATAATGAATAATATAAAAAAAAAGTGATGAAGACATGAAGTAGTATTCTTATTCACGTGACAAGCCATTCCAAGATGTTCACATACAGCATACTTTCAGCCACGTCATCTCATCATCAGTAGAAATGCACACATTGAAACGCATAGCACTTACCAAAACACAGCAACTTGTCTCACTTTACTCATCAAGCAAAACGCAAAACCATATGGAATTAAACGCAGAAAAAATTCAGCAAAGTATCACACTATCTCCATGAATCAAAACGCAAGAAAAATATCAAAACGACTCACAAAATTTTTCAGTTCCATTCACTCAAATTATTCTATAAATAGAGTCTATTTCTCATTCAAATTCAAGCTTGAAGAGCCTCCAAAAATTCTGCACAAATACTCCAAAACACCCAAAAACTCCATTAAAGCTTCAAGAAAAGTTTTCACTAAATTCTTCAAATCTTCATCAAAAATTATTTCCAAGAGGGGAATTATTCATAAAACAACAAGAGGAAGAGATTAGAAGTTGAAGAGGAGTCTTGCTTTGATTTTTGAAGGTAGTTGAAAGTTTCCGTCGGTTATTCGGAGCTCTCTTTCTCTCTACTCTTGCATCCTCTGTTAATTCTAATTGCATATTCTTGATCCTATCCGTCTCACGATCGCAACGGTATATGGTTTGAGCCCCGTTGCTCCGATTGTTTCGGAACTCAAAAATTGAAAATGGTTGTGTTGTTGTAGAAACCGTGTGAGTATTATGAAGAAGAAGAAGATCATTTCCTTGTTTTTTGATTTTCTTTTTAATTGTTTTATAAAATTGGTATTAGTTTGGGCCTAGTATGATAAGTCAATTACTATCCACACTATATTTTCATCATTCTCACCTCCTTTCTTCTTCATTTTTTTTATTTTTTCTTTAACTCCATTTCTTTTTGTTTTTTTTTCTTAATTGTTTTGTTCTTTAATTTTCCTATTGATTTCTGAACTTTGGAAAATATTTTTTTTAAAAAGAGTTTTAAAATTATTTTTAGTACTTTTTTTTATGGATTATAAATTTAAATCCATATTTCTCTTCATCTTTTTTCTTATTTTTTCTTTTTGGTCGATGAGATCTCCGATTCGAATATTATTGATTTTCAAAGAGTTTAATCTTCATTATTTCAAATCTATGGATGTATGATCATTTGGATCATTATCCATACTTTGGGATTGTGATAGGTTGCTTTTGATAAATTAATGTTAAATCTCGATTAAGATTAGACCGTTACCATTTTTTTCTTTTAGTGTGGCATGTTTTCGGAGAATGATTAATTATATCATTTCTCTAACATGTATTAGCACTAAAATTTTCCACCTTAATTGGTGGTGGCTTGCCTCATTTGTAGGGTAATTACTTCGTAAATTACTCGGCGATTGCTTAACATAGACCTAAACTTGTCCCGAACTCAGAATAAAAATCTAATTGGGTACTTGCACTTTCATGGACCGGATCTCTTGTTGATCGCGTAATCCTAAAGTGGTTAATCATATTGCATTAAGAATTGAGACTTATGAATGTTTGATGCATAGGTGCTTTGGGTCTCCCAATCGCCTTTCAAATTTCATTGAATTTGATTCGATTTGCCTTGATTAATCGTTATAGTGTAAGATGCTAAGCGGATTCGGTTGCCTTTCAATTTTGGTTGCACTTTTGGTTGTGGTTGATTAAGTTCACCATACCATTATTATGTAAATATTATTATATTACTACTATGCTAATATTTTAGATTTTTGCACTTTAATTGTTTTTTTATTTCTTGCACTTTAATTTCTTTTATTTTTTTATATGCTTTATTATGCTTTATTCATCCATTATCATGTTTAAATTTCTTGCTATTATTTTGATTGTGCGATTTTCTATTTGTCCATTTGGACATAAAACATTAATAAAGGATTAAACTTATAAAAAACTTGTGATCTTAATTTTGGACTAATGGTTACTATCCTTGGCATTGGAATGGAAGTGTTGGACTTAGAATTTAGGATACCTTTTCCTTTGACTTAATCTTCATGAAGATCGAAGTTTGCCTTTATTTGGCCATTTGCTAGCTTATAAGGATGGAACTCTTATGCACATATTGGAAAGTATCATTAAGTTTGGTTAGATCTTTCTTCCTTCATCTCCTTATTTTTTTTAGGATAGTCCCTTCATCTCCTCCCATTCTTTAATTTTCAAAATCATCTCCCTTTTTCAAAGGATTCATTCTTTCTAAATTGTTACCTTTTTAATAAACAAAACCTTGACTTTTGTCAAGTGAATTTTACCTTTTTCTTTTCTCGTTAAAAATCAATAAATTTAATCATTTTGACTTTAATTCAAAAATAAAAAGAACCAAACTCATTCAAATTGTTTTGTGCCTTGGTGCACTTTTGTTTGTTTTCTTTAAAAAGTGCCGATTATGAGTCATTATTCTTTAGTCGGGTGCAAGTCTCTCAATCTCCATGGTTGTAGTTTGATGTAATTGAGTCTCTTGTCATTCGTGGGGGTTTAGTGGCATACTCGTCGATTTTATCCGAGTTGGCGCCCTCCCCATAATGATGTATGAGTCCATGTCTTCATTCTCATGGTAGATTTGTTAGAATATCCACTTGAAAATGATAAATTCTCTTCACTTAATAAAATCAATCATAACCCACCCTTTTCACTATTTGTACCACGAACTACGGGGTTTTGATCTCGCATTGCACTTTGTGGGTACGTAGGCATGAGGCGTTAAACCTCTCCAAACACAAAAATATTAAAAAATAATTCTTTTCTCATCCCTCCACTAACATTTTACAAATCATTTTGGGTGCGTAAAACCTTCCCATTGTGTAACATATACCCTTACCTGTTTCTCTGTTGTGTTTCTTTAGCTTTTTTTACTTTTAGAATCATTAGGATTTATTCGCTCTTTTTTCCTTTTCCTCTTAGAATAAAATAAAAGCGCGGTGACGACTCTGTTTACTTTGAGTTAAGTTAACAAATAGCTTACACTCATGTTTTTTACCGCTACACACTGTTTGAATCTTCAGAAGGACTAGTTAGAAACTAACCCATAGAGTTTTACCAAGGATGCCACCTTTCCTTTAGTAGATTCGTCTTCACGAAGTTGCTGATATGCCACCTATCTGAACTCCGTGATGAGCATTCTGTAATGCCCTAAAGTACCTGAATCATAAATAAACCAATCCAAGAAGGTCATCAAGATTATGATGTCTTCATAGTCTTCCATCTCCATATTCAAAAATAATACATCACCATTTGGACTAGTCTCAATACTTTCCAGGAAAAGATTCGAAGCAAATAATCCTAGATCAAAAGCCTAGGAGACTTCTGAGAGAATGTAGAACCCCTCCCATGATTCTTCAAACCTCTGATAAAGAGATGTTAGAACATCTGATATAACATCTTCAATCTTGAATCACAAGGATAATCAAATTTGCACAATGCAATTGAGTTTTAATCCTTGTAGTAATAACCCTTGTCTGATTCCAGCATATTTTGAATTTCACATAGATATTCCTCTTAATGTTGTCTTCTTCATTGTTGTGCAAGTTGTTAAGATATTAAGGTTGCCCCTTGACTCCTCTCTGAGCAAATCCTAACTATCTTAACTGTGTGAACTTATCCTTAGGGTAAGAAGTATGAATTCCTCCTCGCATGCTGTTTGTGATTGGCGAAAATAAATCACCTCCACTGTCTTCACTTCCATGCTTCCAAGAAAGCACCTTCTAGTCTGAAGAATAACTAGCAGACTCCAGAATACGGCTGAATTTCCTTAATTAGACTTGATCATGATATCAAGTATCTTCAATAAATTAGCCAACAAGTAATCATCAAACCCCTAGAGTATGAGTTTGATAATTCATCTTACCTCTTCTATCCAGTATGACTTCAGCATACATGATGACGCCACGCAATCAAGTACCAAGTCACATAAGACTCAATAATCACAATAACACCCCTCTGCTCTCGACTTTGGAATGCTATGTGTCTTAAAACTGATTTACATCTACAAGAATAGAACCAGGTAAGGAAAGCTACAAGCTTTATTCAATCAACACTCTAATATCCCATACTACTGGAAATATTCAATAAAAATGTATACAACAGAAACACCAAAGATCAACTTCAACTTGCCCTAGACAAGATATCAAAACATATTTCAGGACACCATCCAAGAGAACTAGCCACTCCTCATATTTGTTGTTGCATAACCCTTTAGAAAATAACTTCTCATGTTTAATCACCAGAAAGTACTCCATGGATCTCATCCAGAAAGCAGACCAAGATGCCTGCATTGATACCAATTGAAATTCTGGTTATGCGGATACTGCAAAGTCCTACCTTAATGTTAAGACAATGATTAATGCACTTTTAGTAAACAAAATAATTACACAGTTATTGTTTTGAAGTAGTGCAACACAAATACCAACAGATGTCAAGACAACATGTTGTGACTCTCAGTCAAGAACAACATATAGAATAATTGTAAATCTGCAGAATATAAAGAACACAAATAATTTTTGATTAAGTGTGGTGTTAAGAAACATACATCTAGGGGATACCAATCCAGGATGAAGACTCCATTAAATCCTAGCATCGTCACGAAGTTAAACTCCCTTGTTTACAACTTTGGCTCCTAATCACTACCCCAGTGAACATATTTACCAAAGCTAGACTCTAGTCATTTACAACTCTGATAAAAGAACCTACTCACATCCTTCATCACCACCTGTGATGTCTCTGTCTTCTTATGATCTCTAAAACATGTTATGGTTTCTTGACCTCCAAGTTATCCTGGACTTGCTTCAAATCTTTATCCAAGAACAATACACAAACCATTACCTAAAGGCTTCTAGTTGTGCCCCTTGTATCTCTGATTTCCTCCCTGCATTCCATATTGCAGAAGGGAGACTTCTAACTCCTAAGAGAGCCAACAAATCTCAAACCCTAAACCCTTATTTTAAAAATTATTTAGGTTACAAAGTTATGAGTGATACAAAAGTTACAAAGGTTAATTTAACCCCAGGTCTAAGTCTCCTTATATAGTCTTTTATTGGGCTTCAAACCTTTCCTTGATCCACTATTGACAACACCTAGAATCTAGGAACAGATTTGATATATGTTTAAGTGTTGAGCAATCAAGATGTTTAGTCTTTCTGTTAGGACATCTTCTTCGACATCTTTGTCTTTTTCATAATTATTTAGCTTTGAACATCATGTTGAACCAATTTTTCCAACATTTTGTTTTACCAAAATTTGTCCAAATTAGAAGAGCTTTCAAGGGCGACTTATCAAAGGGTTGTGGTGACTATATTCCATGATATGATGCACAAGGAGATAAAAGTTACGTGGACAATATGATTGTCAGGTCATAAGATGAGGAGGACCATCTGGTAAATTTACAAAAATTGTTTGAGCATCTAAGGAAGTTCAAACTACGATAAAATCCAACGAAGTGTACATTTGGCGTCAGATCATGAAAATTGTTGGGATTCATAGTCAGTCAAAGGGGAATAGAGGTTGATCCAGATAAAGAAAAGGCCATCCAAGAAATGCCAGCTCAGAAAATGGAAAAATAAGTTCGTGGGTTTCTAGGGAGATTAAATTACATTGCAAGGTTCTTCTCACATCTTAATGCTACTTGTGAGCCGATCTTCAAGCTATTTAAAAAAGATCAAACCATCGAGTGGAATGAAGATTGTTAAGAGGCCTTCGATCGAATTAAAGAATATCTACAAGAGTCACCTATCTTGGTGCCACAAATTCTAGGGAGACCACTTATAATGTACTTAATTGTACTCGACAACTCTATGGGAAGTGTACTGGGACAACATGATGAAACAGGGAGAAAAGAACATGCAATATATTACTTAATCAAGAAATTCATCGATTTCAAATTAAGATACTCATTGTTGGAGAATACATGTTGTGCACTTATATGGCCCGCCCGACAATTAAGACAATACATGGTGTGTCATACTACTTTTTTGATATCAAGAATGGATTTGATCAAGTACATATTCGAGAAACCAACAATAATCGGAAGAATATCAAGATGGAAATGCTTCTAACTGAGTACGACATCCAATATGTTACTCAAAAGGCCATTAAAGGGAGTATATTGGCAAATTGTAACACAAATTACCCCAAGGAATTATTAATAAAATCAGAGTAAAATTTTCATCAAAAACTATTTGAGTGTCACAATTCAACTTCAAACCGCACTTGGCTCAATGATACATTTAAAAGGAAAATTGTTCAACATACAATGGAAAATATTTTAAAAGAAACATCATTCATAATTCGATTACAAAATGTTTTTCTGAAAGAAATAGACAAAAGCAAACACCGTCCCGACACCCAAAGCGACGCATCAGAGCCGATATCCTAAAGACGTGAAGTACACCTACTTCACTGATCACCACTCGACTTATCCTGCTCACATGGACATTACCAGCATAAAGGTAACATTCAAACAGAAGGGGTGAGATACTTACATCACAAAAGATCAATATAATAATTGCAAGTATCATTATTAGACACCACTTCTCTTCAACATCAACTTCATAATCATAACATATACACGCAACATTATACACACACACCAACATCATACACAACAACAACAATCATGCAATGAGACTCTACTTTACTCTATGCATGCAGTACCATAATCTGATCTCTATTTTAATATTCAGTTCCCGTCGAAACTCTCGACCCCTCTTTCATGGTCCATTATGATCCCTTTTTCATGATCACACCCTCGACCCCTATTTCATGGCCACGTACGATCCCTATTTCATGACCGCACCAACATCACAATAACGAACATACCCCCTTGGTATATTTTTCAACTATGCAACATGTCATGCAACATCAATGATATGCATGCATAAATACAACAATTACATTCTACAACTCGACAACAACAACTATCATACCACAATTCACCATGACAACTAACATTAACTACTTCACGCATATTTGCATACATCAACATATACTAGCATCAACCACCACATACGCAACGACTTCAAATACAACAACATATTTAATATACAAGTATCAACAAAAATTCTATGTAAATGTTGCAACATCAACAACACCTAACAACAACAACAACAACAAACCACAAACATAGCAATATATAGCAATATATATATATATATATATATATATATATATATATATATATATATATATATATATATATATATATATATATATTCATATTCCGGTTATACTAATTATCTCTATAATTTTATGTATAACTCCTCTTTCACTGCCTTTAACTACACTGCATCGATTCCTAAGCATTACTAAATTAATTTGAAAATTTTAAGGAATTTTTCAGAATTAAAATACGATATTTTTCGCTCCAGGTCTCACTGAGCGAAGGGGATTGCTTGCTAAGCGAGCAACTCTCTGTATTCTGACTCTTCCAAAGTTCACCTTGCTCGCTAAGCGAGCTCTGTGATTTTCGCAGTTCTCCCTTCTGCATTCTGACACCACCTGCTACGAGATTATGCTCCCAAAACCAATTTTCCAGCACTACAATTACAAAATTAACATCATAACACCAACAATTCCCACAATTAACTCATAAACATCAACTATTATCAATATACCACAACTATTCATCCAATTTCACTCCACCCCCAAACCTCTAATCAACAATAAAACCTAATTTTCATTATAGAACCCTTAAGAGACTGGTGAATCCCACCCTTACCTTGGTTTTGATGAGAAATTCCTCTTCCTCATGGATTCTCCTTCACGTTCTAGCCCTTTCCATCTTCTCCTCTCAACTTTAACGATTGTCTTCGTTCACCCAAAAACACAAACGTTTATCCTTTCTTACAACTTAACCCCTTAAACCAACTTATGAACTTCCTCCTTTACCCTTACTAATTTCACCAAAAGACCGTCTTACCCCTTACCTCTTATTATTCAAATTATTTAATTTATCCATTAATAATATTATCCACCATAATATCATTCTTAAATTAATATTATATTCAATAATACATTATTCTTCCACAACCAAAACACTATAATCCAATTAAAATAATTAATAAAATTTGGGAAGTTACAACTCTTTCCCACTAAAAAGGTTTTCGTCCTCGAAAACTTACCTCAAGCAAAAAGATTCAGATACGACTCTCGCATCCTGCTCTCCAATTCCCAAGTCATGTGCCCACCGGCAACTCCTCTCCGTACCATTTTCATAAGGACACACTCCTTTCCTCTCAGCTGTTTCACCTCTCGATCATCAATTTGTTCTGGTAATGCTTCAAGCGTAAGATTATCTCTTACTTTAACCTTGTCCATTGGTATCATATGTGACGAATCCTGAACATACTTCAGAAGCTACGAAACATGAAACACATCATGAAAATTGGACAATCTCGGTGGAAACACAACTCTATAAGCAACGGGTCGAACTCTTCCTGAAATCTGATACGGTCCAATAAACTTAGGAGTAAGCTTTCTCGACTTCAAAGCTCGTCCAACACCGGTCACCGGAGTAACCCTCAAAATACATGGTCTCCTTCTTGAAAATCGAGATCGTTTCTTCTCTTATCATGGTAACTCTTCTGCCTACATTGTAAAGTCCTCGTCTTATCTCGAATCAACTTCACCATCTCAGTAGTCTGCTGCACAATATTAGGTCCAAGTAGAACACTCTCACTTGATTCGTGCCAACACAAAGCTATCCGACATCTTTGACCATACAAAGCTTCAAACGGTGCTATTTCGATACTAGAATGATAACTATTGTTATAAGTAAACTCGATCAATGGCAAGTGACTATCCCAAACACCTCCTTGTTCAAGCACACAGGCCCTCAACAAATCCTCCAAAGATTGTATCGTCCTCTCTGTCTGTCCATCAGTCTGAGGATGATAAGCTGAACTCAACTTCAACTTCGAACCCAACGCCTCTTGCAAACTCTCCCAAAACCTCGAAGTAAACTGTAGATCTAGATCCGACACAATATTCAATTGTATTCCGTGTAACTTCACTATTACACCAACATATATCTTTGCCAACCTCTGCAAAGAATAAGTAATCCCAATTGGAATAAAATGTGCTGACTTAGTCAACCTATCAACGATCACACAAATAGCATCATGCCCTCTTGAGGTAGTAGGTAACCCCATAACAAAGTCCATTGATATACTATCCCATTTCCACTTGGGCATATCCAACGGTTGCATGAAACCAGCAGGTTTCTGATGTTCCACTTTCGACTTCTGACAAGTCAAACACGCATAAACAAACTGTGCCACATCTCGCTTCATACCAGGCCACTAAAATATCTTCTTCAAATCTTGATACATTTTCGTCGCTCCTGGATGAATACTCAAACCACTTTTGTGCCTTTTTCAAGAATCATTCTCTTCAATTCAAGATTGTCAGGAATACAAATACGATCCTGAAATCTAAGTATTCCCTGTTCATCAACTCGAAACTCATTATTTCTAACTCGTTCATCACTAATCATCAAATCCACCAATTTCACATCTGACTTCCGAATTTCCCGAACACTATCAAGAAAATCATTATTAACCTTCAGCATTCCCAACATCACACTATGAGGTGTCTGTTCACAAACCAAACTCATATTTCTGAATTGCTCAATTAACTCCAACTCTCTAGCCATCATAGCCGACATATGTAAGTCTTCCGACTCAAGGCATCAGCTACAACATTAGCCTTACCGAGATGATAATTCAAACTAAAGTCATAATCCTCTAAGAATTCCAACCAACGTCTCTGCCTTATATTCAGCTCTTTCTAATCAAACAGACATTTCAAACTCTTATGATCATTATACACCTCAAACCTCAAACCATACAAATAATGCCTCCAAACCTTTAATACAAAACCATGGCTGCTAACTCCAAATTGTGAGTAGGATAATTCATCTCATGAATTCTCAACTAATGTGAAGCATACGCCACAACCTGACCATCTTGCATCAATACTCCACCTAAACCCATCAAATAAGCATCACAATAAACCACGAACAATTCATCTGCTTTCGACAAAATCAAAACTGGGGCAGTAGTCAACTTCTTCTTAAACTCAATAAAACTTTTCTCACACTGAGAATCCCATACAAATGCTTTATTCTTAAGAGTCAATTGGGTCAAAGAAAGTGCCAAATTCTAAAATCCTTCAATAAATATTCGATAATAACCAGCCAACCCCAAGAAACTTCTAATCTCTGTCACTGACTTCAGAGTCTCCCATTGTAGCAGTGCATCTACCTTGGATGGATCCACAACAATCTCTTCTTCTGAAATCACATGACGTTGAAAACTCACCTCTTTCAACCAGAATTCACACTTCGACACTTGCAACATAATCCATAAATGTTCAGCATGTTCTTCTTCTGACTTAGAGTAAATCAAAATGTCATCTATAAACAAACAACAAATTGATCCAAATACTCATGGAAAATCCGATTCATATACTCCATGAATTCACCAGGCGCATTAGTAACTCCAAATGGTATCACTACATATTCATAGTGTCCATACCGAGTTCTAAAAGCAGACTTCTGAATATCTTTATCTTTCACTCTTATTTGATGATAACCCGATCGCAAATCGATCTTACTAAACACACAAGCACCAACCAACTGATCCATCATATCATCTATCCTTGGAAGCAGATACTTAATCGTGATTGTCACCTTTTTCGGTTTCCTGTAATCAATACACAACCTCATGCTATCATCCTTCTTCTTTACCAACAATATCGGTGCTCCCCACGGGGATACACTCAGTCTCACAAATTTCTTTTCTAATAGTTACTCTATATTTCTTCAACTCAAATAACTTGGAAGCCGACATACGATACAGTGCCATCAAAATAGGTCTTGTTCCTGGAACAAGATCAATACTTAATTCCACCTCCCATTTTGGCGGCATATCCACAACATCATCTGGAAACACTTCAGGGAAATCTCTCACCACTTGCAATTCACTAATTGCCATATCATTCTCCACTGACAATGATGCAAACAACGCCAAAACTTACGCTTCTTCATTCATAAGCTCTTTCAACTCTCGAGCAGACAAATAACCAGCTTCTTCTACCTCTTCACCAGGAGTAAGAAACCGAACCGACTTACTGAAACAATTAATATGAACTTGGTTATACTCCAACCAATTCATACTCAGAATAATGTCCAAACCTCCCAACGATAAGTAAATCAAGTCCACACCAAAGTCCTTACCATAAATCGATAACGGATAATTCAGACACACAAGAGAATTAGTTAATGACCCAATAGCAAGAGTCTCTATAACCATCTCTCCCTTCATCGGAGAAACAACAAGTCCTAATCTCCTCACACAATCAATATAAATAAAATAGTGTGTAGCACCTGTGTCAATCATAGCAACCAATAGAATATTATTAATATGACAAATACCTCTGATAAAACAATCCTCGCTGGAAGTTTGTGTCTGTGTCAAAGCGAACACCTTTCCTCCAATTGTAGCTTTCTTTGGCTTCTGGCAATGTGTACTGATGTTACCTTACTCCTTACAGTTGTAGCAAGTAACCATATTTGCCTTGCATTCAGCAATCAAGTGTCCAGGCTGACCACAAATGAAACATTTCTTCACGCCACTCGTGCACTCACTGACACGATGACCCATCTCACAACATTTATAACACTTCAACGAAACAGGAGCACCTCCCCCACTTGGCCTTTTAACTTCATTTTATTTCTGCTTACCCTTACAAACAGGAGCTACATAAGGTTTCCCACGATTTATTTGTTGTTTCCTTCTTCTTTCAGCTAAGCCTTTAAAATGCTCAGATTGAGCCTTGCTTTCCTCCTCAAAGATCCTACAGCAGTCCACCAAATCCAAAAATCTATGGATCCTTTGATAAACAATCTCCTTCTTAATCTCAGGCCTCAAACCATTCTCGAATTTAACACATTTTGAGAACTCACCAGTCGTCTTACTATAATGAGGATAAAACTTTACTAGGTTAGTAAACTTCGCAGCATACTCAGTTACCGACATGCTGCCTTGTTTCAGCTCCAGAAACTCGATCTCCTTCTTTCCCCAAACATCTTCAGGAAAATACTTTCTCAGAAATTCTCTTTTGGACACATCCCAAGTGACTGTCTCACCAGATGCATCCAATCTTTGACGAATGCCAACCCACCAATCATCAGCTTCAGCTACCACTCTATACGCACCCAACCTCACCTTACTTCCTTTCGAGCACTCAATCACTCTGAAGATCCTCTCGATATCCTCGAGCCAATCTTGTTCTCCATCAGGGTCATACTTCCCCTTGAATGTATGCAGATCATTCTTCATGAACTCATCACTTTCGTGATCCCCAACATTCATCGGATTTTGCACAGCTTGTGCCATCATTTGCATAGCAGCGACAAGTGCAACATCATTTCTTCCAGCCATTCTAAATCTGTCACACAAGAACAACAATCCAACAGTGATTTAGAAATCAACAGCAACAACTCACGACAACACAACAACTTAATGAATCACGACTCAACGACTCAACTACTTGGTCGGACGGACTGACCTACTCTAATACCACTTTGTAACACCCAAATTACCCCACGAAATTATTAATAAAATCAAAGCAAAATTTTCATAAAAAACTATTTGAGTGTCACAATTAAACTTCAATGAAACGTTTAAAAGGAAAATTGTTCAACATACAGTGGAAAATATTTTAAAAGAAACATCATTCATAATTCGATTACAAAATGTTTTTCTGAAAGAAATAGACAAAAGAAAATGTCGTCCCGACACCCAAAGCGACGCATCAGAGCCAACATCCTAAAGACATGAAGTACACCTACTTCACCGACCACCACTCGACTTATCATGCTCACTTGCACGTTACCAACATAAGGGTAACATTCAAATATAAGGGGTGAGATACTTACATCGCAAAAGAGCAATATAATAAAACTAACAAGTATCATAATTAGACACCACTTCTCTTCGACATCAACTACACAATCACAACATATACACGCAACATTATACACACACTAACATCATACACAACAACGACAATCATGCAATGAGACTCTACTCGACTTTATGCATGCGGTACCATAATCTGATCTCTATTTCAAGATCCAGTTCCCATCGGAACTCTCGACCCCTCTTTCATGGTCCAGTATGATCCATATTTCATGATCATACCCTCGACACCTATTCCATTGCCACATACAATCCTTATTTCATGACCATGTAACACCCCAAAATTTTCTCTCTCTTTTCATATCATATAGCATAGCATATAGGTCACATATCATTGAATATTTGCATAGAAAGATGAGGCATAAAATTCATAGTTAGAAGTATAGGGCATGTGATCAGTTATCCATCAAGTTATGATCCTTCAAAGTCATGATAAGAGCCAAGTGGTATTGCAAGAAGCCTACAAGGGATCCTCATGTCTTATACAAGCTCAAACTCATCCTCAAAACCTTATAAGGGGTGTGGTTCATCAAAAGTTCAACAATGCAACATCCTCTTACACCAGGAAACCCTAATTAAGGTTTTGACCCAGAGCAAGATATCCTCATAGCTTTGACCAATTCATGTGGTCAAAGGCTTTCATATTGTATACAAGGCATAAGGATGAAGTTTGGTTCAAAAATTCATCAAGGAAGTCGGGCAATGGTTTCGTTACTTGCAATTGAAGAAAGAAGTCAACTATGTAGAAGAAAAGTCAAACAATGGATTTTTAGGGTTCCAATCTTGGTTTTCAAGTCTATGGACTTTTATTTAGTCAAGAAATGGCATGAATGATTTTAAAAATCAAGAATCAAGAGTTGGAAGGAAAATTACTAAAATTGGAAAGTGACATATAATGAAAACTTTCTATTTTTGGCAATTTTTGCCCTAACTTCAACCAATTCTTTCATGACCAAGGAAGCTCCAAATTAATTTTCTATGAACATGAAAGTTGTAGAGCTTGTTCTCCCATTTTCAAAAAGTACAAGAATTTTTTCATAGCCTTCATGAATCAAAAGTTATGCTTGGTGGAAGTTGGAATTATTTTATGGATTCTCATGCTACCACACCAAAATACACTTCATAACAAATACTTTTTCCCTTTGAATCAAGTCATTTCGTGCCATGGTGACAAGTTATATCTCATTATGCAAAATTGCACATTCATTCAAAACTCATTATCCAAGGCATTCCAGGCCCTAAGATCAATCCAAGGGTGATCAGTAGCTCAAGAGGAGAATGATCATGCACATGGGGAGGGGAATGCATGAGCAAAGCATGAGATATGCATGATTATGCAATTTTTCATTTCAATCCAAATATCTTTTTCCTGAGTCCCTCCCTTTCCTAAACCCTAATGAGACTCATAAACACCTCATATATAAGCTTTATATGCATTTTAATCAGCCTCATGCACTCTCATTTCTCAGGTTCAAATTTTTGGCTCCTCTTGCATTTTGCTTCAGATCTCTCTTCTCCTCCACACATTGCTTCAATTCTTTGCATATTCACACTCAGTGAAGTGTAGGGAAGCTATATCATCCATTATTTCAAGCTATAGTGCAAGTTTTCAAAGGATCTGAATCTGAGTTGCATCACTTCAAACTTCAAGATCCAAGCCATTTCAGAGCTCTTATTGCATTTATTTTGCGATTAGAGGTTTCTAAGAGGTGTTCTGGAGTTCCAACTGGATTTCTTGGTGAATTCTAAGATCTGCAAACTTCAGGTGAGTCAAGAACTTCTTCTTTTAGATCTAATATTTTTTATGTGTATATGAATCTCCTTGTGCTCCTGATAATAATGCTATGCTCAATTTGAAGTTTGGACATATATCATGGATGTATGATGTGATTTCAGTTTTTGAGATCTACTTTTGATCTCTTCGATTCTCACTGTGTGTTCATTATATATTGATATTGATGTTGGATTCATGATCTGGATGTTGTTTAGATTAGATCTAGGTGGTTTGTTCTAATTTCTGGACACTTTTATGGTTTGGTATGAAGTTTTCAGTGACCTGAGCTAGGGCTCCATCACCGTCTGTTTGCAGGTGGTCCAAGGTTGAAGATGAAGGAGAACCCTAGGATTAGTTGATCTAATGGCTATTATCATGAAACCGCATTAAAAAACCATGTGTCATACGCGTGCAATCTGTTTTTATTTTAAATTTTTTTGTGTGCATGATCACATTAATTGCGTGAACCCTCAGATCTGGACCATTTGATTGCTTGACTTGGTTGATTGACTATTGATTAGATGCGTTGATTTGTCTTACCTTTGACTGATCACTGAGAGCCCTTGGATGTTGTCGCTCCCGGGATTTTCATCATAGTACAAACACGAAAGTGGCGCGGAAAAGGTAGAGTCGCCAGCCATGCATTTTTATCCTGAATGAATGGGAAAGGTAATGCTGCAGAAACCTAAGAGAAAAGGAAAAGACAAGATCCTGCGAACCAAAGATCTGGGTTCAGGAGTCAGTTACGACCTGGGAAGGTATTAGCACCCCAGATCGTCTACCGTACCCGACGGGATCCACACTTGTTCATTTGTTTCAAAGGGTGAGAAATAAGATGTTGCTGAATAAAAGAACTGCTTACTGGGATGGAAATGAGAAAGGGAACTGAAAGAAGAGATCAAAAAGAAAGAATGGGAAAAATTTAGGGAAAATAAAGAATGTGCTCGAATGAGCCCTACCCCGCTGCCTACGTACCTCATCAGGAAAATGAGGATCAGAGTCGACGTAGTTCGCCTAACTAAGGCAGGAACTCTGTTTGTGTGTTATAGGATGTCGTTGCCATAGCTCTAACTTAGGTATTGTCGGCTCGCTAAATCGAGGGTATTACCGTGTTGTTGTTTGAACTGTCGAGACAAGTCATATTCGTCCGCAAAGAATGGGAGATGAGAAGAGAAGACGTTGTGTCTTTGTTTATTATCTTTTAGAAGAAGTGTTTCTGACTTTGTCGTTTGTGAAGCATTCTCATACTAAGACTTGTTCATCGTGGTAGATGCCTTACACCTCATCCCGAAATGGGATGTGTATAAGTAACCCACGATAAAGTCCCCTGGCGTACGAGAAAGCTCCACCTTTATTAGGTGTTTTTGTTGTTTTTCTATGTGAGATGAGGAATAGAGACTCAAATCGAGAAAGGTAAAAACTAAGGGGACTAATGCATAACCCTAAGTTATTTATTGCATGCAAAAAAGTCTTATGTTTTGTGTGGTTTTCTAATCCTACTGGAGAAAAGGAAAAGAAGAGCAGAGAATTAGAACTCAACTTACTTCCTAAGGAAGCTAAGTTTGTTCTAAAGGGGGGGGGGGAGCCTATACAAGCAAAGCACGAAGTACTAAGGCAAATCACAATTAGAAAGCATAAAGAGATGAAAGAGTTAATTATGTACAAGACCTCAACCTCCCTACAAAACAAAAGTTAGCTCCATAATGTTCATTGAAACAAAAATGATTAAAATAAAGGCAATTAATGTTCTAAGATGGTTATGACCTATACTAAACTCAATCCTAAGCCTAAGGACCTTAAAAACTAAGCAAAGCCTAAATCCAGCAGCTACTACAACACTTCATCACAAAATCAGCTACCAAATACAAATAGCATACAAACAACATACCACAGCTATCAAACAACATGGTCACAAGTGTAAAAAGTATGAAGACAAAGCAAGACAACATACATTTAACAAATTCTGCTTTAGAATGCAGTAATGAAAAGCATGGCAGATTAGGATTATTTTCAAATGTGAATACATGAATGATAATAAGTGAACACATATCACATTGCATCATCAAATAAACTAACTTGAATGGTATAAACATAGATATGTGGACATGTAAGCATTTTCAATACTTCTCATTAAAGAATACTCACAAAAAGTAACAACTATGCATTTTCAAGATTTGAGCACATATTGCAAATAGGCACAAATTGTGAGCACATATTGCAAATAGGCACAAAGTGTGAGAACATATTACAAATAAGCAACAAGATAAACATGCATCATGACATATTCAAATCAGAAACAAACATCACATTGAAGTGCAATCAATAAGCAAGAATGAGTATACACATGTGAATCATCCATTTTAAGCAATACACGACATAACATTATGCACTCAAGTAGCCGAAACATGCGTCGATCACAAAGGTGAATAAAAATAGAACCTTAACACATCACTAACATGCTAGCAAAGAGGTTCAAACATGGAAAAAATATGCACGACTTATTTTAAGCATTATTTCACAGTTAAGCACAAAATCGGAAATTAACAAACATGCATGTTGAAAGATCTCAAAACTATAGAATCTTGTACCTAAACAACTCCTAAAAATTCACTAAAATCATGTACTAATGATCCATAACAATTAAAAGGGGAATGACATACAATCATGCATGAAAACAACAAAAAAAACACAAATCAGCACAACGTTAACCGGTTAACATTGGGTATTAACCGGTTAACGGATAACAAAAACCAGCAAACAACATGCAAAAACAACGTGTTAACCGGTTAACCTTGGGTGTTAACCGGTTAACACTGAGTCAAAACTGAAAAATTAGTGGAAAAAACACTTTTCAGCCATCAACTTATTTCTAGAAGCTCTTAATACAACCCTATCAAATGAGCACGAATTCTACACCTAAAGGCAACAATTTAACACCTAGTAGCACTACAAACTCACCACAATTCTAGATTCTAATGATTAATCAACCAAAGCATCAATAAGCACAAAAACGATAAACAAAGAATGCGCGAGGCGAGATAAAGAGAAATAAGTTAAAACAAGGAAGTGATTTTGTATTCACCAACCTACAAAGCGGAGACTTGCTTTGGTGATTGTTGCAATGTTGAAACGAAACGCGATAGGAGAGAAAACCGGAGATCAAATGCTCTTCCGCGAATGCGCAAAATAAATGTGGTTGATGAAGATCTTGATGAAGACTTCCAAAAAGCACTTCCAAGAATGTAAAATCAACCCCAAACATTAGCAATTACTCCAATGAATCTTCAATAGACCATGGAATCAATGCTAGAATGAAGGTTTAGCTTCAATTTCTTCAAGCTTCAATGCAAAACTTGAAGAACTTAGGATGAAGAAGCTTTGGTGAAAGGTTGAAGATGAGAGAAAAATTGAGAGAAAAATGAGAGAAAGATGAGATGAAATTGAAAAATGAGGTTGAAGTTCTGAGGTTTGGAGCATATTGAGTTTATATAGGAACTAGGCTTGGAATGAGGCTTGGGTTAGGAGCTAGGCTTGAGACATTAGGCTTGGGATTTAGGTTAGGAGTTAGTTAAAGTTAGTTAGGGTTTCTAGAATATTCCTTAGAATATTCCATAGGAAAGTGGTAGAGGGTCTAGAAAGTGTCTAAGAAATGCAAGGTAAAGTGGAGAATGGAAACTGGAGTGTAAGGAAAGCTGTTTTTTTTTACAGAAAATCTCAAAGTTAACACGCGTTAACCGGTTAACCCCTGGTGTTAACCGGTTAATGGAAGTCAAATTTGAATTTTCCCTCCTTTTGGTGGGAAATCCTCAAAATGCCCTTTTGTCGCCCGTTCTGAGCCTGTTTTGACTTTGAGCTCCAATAACTAATTTTGCCACTAAATAAACCTTGATCACATACCTTATGCCAACCAATGATGTATCATTTATTTTATTCTTTTATTTTTATGATGCAATGTATGGACGGGCATGTAAGATGACGCGGAAATCAAGCATAAGCTACTCGGAATCGGTGATAAATAAGAGGGCAAATTTTGGGGTGTTACAACTTCCCCTATTCAATCACTGTAAACCTGAATGGATGATAGCAGTCGCTTTCAGACGTTTGAGGTATGCAGGGATTGGATACCAGAAACAACCAGAAAATTTGCACTTTGTGGAAGAAGAACAGGTAAATAAACCCAACCAAATAAACTTTGCTTGGATATAATTTTGATGGAAAGAAAAGTAAGCGGGGAATGCCTTTTGAATGATGCCAGAAGCCTACTGACTTTCCACGCTGTGGGTGGACTTTGAAAGTCTGTCTTTTTGAACCACGCCAGACGACTACTGGCCTGCCACACTGCGGGTGGACTTTTGATAGGTTGCAATAGTGCCTTAATGATGTCTTGTCTTTTAGATGGAGTCGGACGACTACTGACTTTCCACGCTGCGGGTGGACCTTTGCCAATTTGTGGTCGAACTTCAGATACTTTGCCACCCTGAGGATGGACTTTCACTGATTTGCGATTGGACTTCAAATACTTTTCCACCCTGAGGACGGACTTTTGTCAATCTGCGGTTGGTCTTCAACATACTTTGCCGCCCTGACGGCAGACTTTAGCCAATCTGCGGTTAGACTTCAACATACTTTGCCACCCTGAGGATGGACTTCTTCCAATTTGCGGTTGGACTTTTGCTCACTGCGGGAGACTTTTGCCAACTACTGGGGACTTTTGCCACACTACGGGGGACTTCTTGCCACACTACAGGGGACTTTTTGCTCACTACGAGAAACTTTCAAGATACTTTACCACACTGCGGGTGGACTTCTGCTCACTATGGGAGACTTTTGCTCAATGCGGGAGACTTTTGCTTACTACGGGAGACTTTTGCCACACTACGGGGGACTTTTGCCACACTACGGGGGAATTCTGCCCACTGCGGGGGACTTTTGCTCACTGTGGGAGACTTTTGCCCACTGCGGGGGACTTTTGCTCATTGCGGGAGACTTTTGCCCACTGCGGGGGACTTTTGCTCATTGCGGGAGACTTTTGCCCACTGCGGGGGACTTCTGCTCACTGCGAGAGACTTTTGCCCATTGCAGGGGGACTTTTGCTCACTGCGGGAGACTTTTGAAATTTTCCACCCAGAGGATGGACTTTGGCCAGTCTACGACTTGACTTTGCAAGATATCAAACTTGGATTATGCTGGATATACATATGTTGAATTGCACGACATGATTCCCCATGACACTGGGGATGTCATGTCTTGAGTATGTCAATGAACTGATGCAAATGCAAAGGGAATACCTTGGTGCGGAAGTAATAAGTCCCGACTGACTTTGCTGAGAATGTAATGATCGCGGATTCGATCTCAAGAAGCCCTGCGGGGATAACATCTCTGATGGAGAAGAGCGTGAATAAGATGTTTGTCTCAAATTATCACACTTTCCAAAAATAAATTGGACTTTATATTTGAGGGCCCTGCTAAGGGATACTTCAACTACTGGGGATTTCATCTCACCTATAAGACTCCACTGAAGGATCTGCAACTTTTCGACTTAGCTGGAGAAAGGTCTTGTCAAGGCTCTGCTGAGGAGAACTTTCTGTCAACTTGAATTTTCCAAACCTCTATGGGGAAAGGAACCGTTTAGCTAGTTGGCGGGAATAAGTGAACTCTTGTAAGAAATACTTCACAGTGGGAAAACGACTCTTTACTTGGGGATTAACAATCCTTATTGCTCTACTGGAGTAAGGTAATCTTCCGAGATCTGTTGGGGAAGAGAAAAATTTGTCTGAGATCTGATGGGGGAATAAGAGCCACCCTAGATCTGCTGAGGAACCGAATCAGGGAAACCTGTTGAAGAGAGAAAGTTTGTAATGCACTCCGCTGGACATAACTTTTATCCGTCTATTGGGAATACCAAAATCGAAACACATCCTGTTGGGAAGGGAATATTTCAAGTAGTTTCGAGTTGGGGATCATTTGCTTTTGTCCGGATTTTACCTTAAGAGGATTTTACAAAATACTTAATGTCCTTAAACTCTTAGGTATCGTAGTGACTACATGAATTGGCGTGATAACCTTGCTGGGGAGGTGGCCATTGTCAACACAAATGAGCTTGTAGCTATTGGAAGTGTTGGATGAGAGAATTGGTTTGACGAGCGACCGCTAGATGGGTAATGGACTCAATCACTAAGAGTTATGACAAGAGGGTAACATAGAAACCCTTCAAGAGTAAAGTTGTCTCGGTACCCTGAACTCTGGATAAGTGCTTCCGACTGTCTGTCTTCGGGAAAGAATGAATTTTCGTGCTATTGGGGTGGCCTGCCCCAATACGATTATTGAGTAGTTTTGCACTTGACTGACTAATCTTTGAGGGAATACCCACGCTAATTGCTCTTGGAGAGATTTGAATCTCGAGGTGATTACCCCAGTTTGGCTGAAATTTGAAGAGGTTTCTCGATGTAACTGTCTCGGATTGGCTGGATCTTACCACAACTGGTTGGGAAAGTCCTTACTCAATGACGTTTTCTCAGTAAATTGCACCTTGACGTGATTGTCTTTCAGAAGTTTCAGACTTCTCCACTTGGCAAGATTAAGCTTCTGGACTAAATTTCCGTATGTTAACTTCTTATGATGTCAAACAAATGTATGCAAGCAGAACTTTTTTACTCTGAGAATGGAAATTCTAATGCAACACACACGTTAATCTTGAAGTCTTACTGAAAAAGATGTCGCAAACCTTTGTGAGCGAATCACTATTTAAGATACGACATTAAATTTTTTATGAAATGTACATGCAATACCAACAAAGGTCTTTTAACACAACTCATAGGAGTCAAGAACATGGTTTCGTGGTAGTACGCTCTCAAATTAACTCTGTTTCAGTTAGGACTTTCGAGAGTTGTATCGTGGCCTGGTTCACGGTTATAGAAACAAAGGATATAGGCTCGAAGTTACAGGTACCCACCCCTCTTCGTGATGTCCTCCATACCTATGCTCAACTAATCTTCACAAGCGCTCACCTTTTATAAGGGTTTCGTGATGGTTGAGGAACCATTGCTGCTAACGGTTCAAGCACCAATCAGGTTATTGTTTGGAGTCAGTCACCCCTTTATCTTTCGTCTGTATCACACGACTTTGTTCTAGTTCAAGGATCTTTCTTGTGTAATCCTTTCCGTCTTTTTCTTATCCATAACTTTTGTCTGGACTAATTCTTGTGAAACTTTGATTGTGAAGTCCAGCAGGAAGCCCTAATTTTTTCCTAAGTCGCTTGTTTTCATGTTTCGACTTAGCGGGCTTTTTCATTTCTTTTTTTTTCTTTTTTTTTTAGATTTTTTTTTTTTGAAAAAATCGTGTGACACTGTTTGTCTTGACTGCTTTGCGAGGGTTGTAACTGCCTCATTCTTTGGTCGATGAAGGATAACCATTGTAGCTTCCAGATTAATATAACCGTTATGGTTTCTGTTCTTTGGACCTCTTGATTAGTATGCTGGGATGTAATGGATCCTCAGATACACTCTTTTATGAAAATCTGAACGATCGGTCCAACTAGCTGACACCTACCATGTCCCTGGGTTACATGTTAGGATTTTTCCGTGCGAAAAGAAACTCCTTTATAACAATAATGATTAGATTACTATACAAAAATAGTTCTTAATGGCTTAGTGATAATCAGACACTACCCTTGAACCTTTATCACTTGAACATTGCAATAAAAATATTTACAAAGATTCACAAAGGGACAAACAGAAGCAAAAATCAAAACACAACCCCAAAACGACGTCGCTTTAAACCAACAATTAATCAGAACACCAATTACCTCCAAAAACAAACCAACATCCATTCAATTCATTTCAGCAGTTCAGAAACCCACCCAACATCCGGAGCCCCGCCCGATTGACCAAAACCCAGATTCGAATCCGGATTCTCCATTGAATTTTCTTTGCTTAGTTTCTCAAACATTTTAGCCCTTATGTCTCTTCCAGATTCAACTATTTCCATTATTGGCTCCTCCTCACAACTCTGTTCCCAAAGATCAAAATAACCAACACCAACTCGACCTGAACCGGGTTTTTGAGTTGGTGTATTAGGAAGACTACAAAACCCGGGTCGGAGTACAGAACCTCTTGGTGACCCGAAACTTGACCCGAATGTTAGGTTTCTATTAACTGACATAGATTTTAAATGGCAATCATATCTCTTCATTTTATTCTGACCTTAAGGCTCTAACACGAGACGTTTGAAGGAAAGAGTAAAGCTTGGGACTAAAGTTGCCCCATAAGGTTGCTCGAAAAGACCTGACAATCTTCTGCCTACGTATCTCCATTGACCCATGACCAATGAAGAATCAGAGCGACGTAGTTCCCCTCACTAGGGAAGAAAAAAGCATTGAAGAAAGATAAACACGCAATTGCCATCTGTTGTACCCCAAAATTTTCCCTCACATATTCAAGACAATATGTCTCAAGAGGTCTCCTAATAGTCACAAGATTCACAATTGCTCAAAAGGATTCAAGGTTTCATCAGACAAAACCTCCTCCTAAGCAATGGATCTAAAACTATGGTTGTGATTTTCTCAAGGAAAATTGGACTTCTAAATCCTCAAGTGGACCTCATGATATCCCATATACCTCAAAGAATCCTCATGCCAAGTTTTAAGACTTTCCCTACAAGCTTGGTCAAACTTCAAGATTTTTGGTCAACATCAAGATTATGAGGTGAAATTCATCATTTGATCAAGGTTTGATCATGATTCATCAAGGAAACCTCATAATCATCAAGAATCAGGAGTTACTAAATTGGGGTTTTTGCAGGAAAACTCAATTGTACTTTGACGAGCCATAACTTTCACATGCTTCATCAAAAATTTCCCATCCAAAGCTCACTTTGAAGGAAATTCAATTCTCTACAATGTTGTGTCTCACAAGCTAAGTCCAAAAATGCTTCATTTGAGAGATATGAGCCAAGACACTACAGGTCCTTTTAAAAGTCAACAAAAATTCAACTTTTTCCAAAGCTCATAACTTAAAAATGGAAGATCAAATGGACATGGGACCAAAAGGAGAAGTTAGGGGACACTCTAATATTTCTAAAAAGTCCTATAACACCTTCATAGGATAACAATTGAGGGAGTTATGCATTGTTGAAGTTGGGAAATTTTGAGGAGGTGTATGAAGCAAAAAAGACCAAAACTCAAATTTTCTTCAAATGGGCCCATAATATTTCAACCCAAACTCAAACATGAGACCATCCACGACCCATTAGTCATATTTTATGATTTTTATTATTTATTTTATATTATATTGAATTTTAATCATTTAAATTCAATTTTAATTGAAATAAATCATAAAAAATCAAATATTTGATTCCAAAATTATTTTGGGATCAAATATTTGATGATTATATTGATTGATCAAATCCAATTTCGTGCAAGACTAAAAAAGGATGATTTTATATGATTTTTGAAAAAATTAGAAACATGGTTTCTTCATATCCAAGCAACCCAAGAAAACTTCATCAAGGCCCAAAGTTTTGACCTAAATTACACCACTATATAATCACAACATGATCACAATACAAGGGGACGAAAATCCATAGCTAGAGGATCACTTTCACACTTCAAAAAATTCACCAAAATTTCAAATTTGGTTTCATAGATTTAAGCCTTTTCCAAGCTGTTTGAAGGTTGAAAACAATTCCTTGAGGCATCCTGAACGTACTCTAACCATCATCATCATCAAAATATCATAATTTGGCATAAACCAAATTCTTTTTTCTCCTTTTTTTCTTGATTTTCGATTTTGATTATAGGTGCATAATAAATTTGTTTTGATCATGTTTGATTGTTTGTATGAAGGTATAGAAAATTCCTGGATGATTTAATTTGAGTTTCGTTGCAGAATGTGAAAGTCACCATGGCTATGGTTCATACCTTGAATTTAGGGCTTCCCAATTTAGGCGTTTTCAAGAACTTTTGAGGACATATTTGAACTCCATAGTTTCTGTGCAATTGATTTGTGTAATTACATTGGACTAATCGTGGGTGTTTTGAATATTTGAAATTCACAGGTTAATTAGCTACGAAAAATTTCGTAGCTAATTCGAAGCAAAACCGTAGCTAAATTTGGAGTCTGAAGGTTGAAGACGAAGTTGTTCGCGCGCTTCCTAGATTTCAAAATTTGGATTTCTTTTATAATTTAATCGTTCTATTTTACTAACACCTGCGCGCAGGTGGCCCAGTGGCTGAAGGAGACTTATGCAAGGCAAAGGGCGTGGGTTCAAACCCTGCCTCCATCAAATATTTACAAACTAGCTTTTTTTCTATTATTTTCTTAATTCTTTTCTTTTTCTTAATTTTTATAATTAACCATAATTAATTATAATTAACTTTAAAGTAACCCTTAAACTAATCTCCTCTAATATTTTCTTAAAACAATTTTGTAAATAAATTTTTAATATTTTTCTCAAATAATTATTTTTTATAATAATTAGTTTATTAGATTTTTTTAATTAATTTAGTTAATTAGGTTTTAAATTAATCAACCCTGATTTTTTCTAAAACCCTAATTTTTTTACTAACCCTAATCAAACCCTAATTTTTCCTAAAAAAACAATTTCTTTTCTAATTTAATTTTATTTGTCTTATTTATTTTTATTTAGAAAATTATATAGGTTGTTTATTCTTATGTAATTTATTCTTTTCGCTCGGTTATGTAACTGTTTCTCTTATGTAATAGCTTAGGTTTAATTTTCCATCTTTTTTTTCCGCAATCTCTCCTAAAAGACAAATTCCCCATCCCCTAATGTAATAGCATAGGACTTTAATTTCCGCTTATAAAAATTTGCAAATAACTGCGTGGTTAGTAATTTAGGGAGTGCAAAGATTGTATGATAAATAAATTGGACTTAGCCCACTAATTTCAAGATAAAAAACTAAAATTGATATTCACACACGTAAGTCGATCGTTCTACGATCGTCATCTGCACCTTCTAGGATTTCCCCTCTTGGTTGCCTTACAAAAACATGGTCAAGTCCCTCGAACTTGGGGGTGTCTTAGTAAATGTCCCTTTAGATAAAAAAATCATCATAGTCCCTCCAAGATTAAAAGATCATAGTCCCTTTGAGGTTGCCTACGAATAAATGATCTTGTCCCTCGATGACCCTAAGAAAATGATGATAGTCCCTTCGAATTACTAAGACACCCCTACAGGTTGCCTTCTATGACCATACGATGACCCTACGCCCGTCCCTTATAACATCCAAGGTAAAGACTACTTACTCACTAATAATAAGGACAGTCTTACCCTTAAAGGAAACAAATAACAAGAAAGACCTTACAAACTTAGGGTAGGGAGATCTTAAATACTTACTTGCTCTTTCAAAATGCTC
Organism: Lathyrus aphaca; assembly: GCA_963966055.1. NCBI lineage: Eukaryota > Viridiplantae > Streptophyta > Magnoliopsida > Fabales > Fabaceae > Lathyrus > Lathyrus aphaca. The sequence goes on along the minus strand of OZ014519.1, from coordinate 704,498,731 downwards.
TTCACACCCCACTTTTCAAACACTTTCAAAAATAAACACTTTGTATATATCCATACGAGGATCATTACAAAGTCAAAGACTTTCGAAATATTTTCTAAACACACATTACACATTTTTTTCAAACAAAATTAAAGTGAGCTAAGTAAGTAAGAGCCCATGGATAACCATGGATATAAAGGGTGCTAACACCTTCCCTTTATATAACCTACCCCCCAAACTCAAATATTTTTAAAGGTTTTTCCTATTATTTTATTCCTTTTCCCGTTGGATAAAATAAAAGTCGGTGGCGACTCTTTCTATCCGCACATGGTTTTTGTTAAACAAAAACACCCAAGTGAGTTCTCCCACTGTGTTATAGAACTGGCGACTCTGTTGGGGAGTACTAATTAAAAGAGGGATTAACTTAGGATTAAATCACTATACTTGTTTGAATTGTTTGTTTTATCTTTAAGGGCTTGTTGTGGGGTTACTGTGAGAAAGATCCTAACCCAGATCTAGTGTACCTTAGGTAAATAGCAATAGACCAAGGAAACTATATGGCGTATACTGATATGGTTGATCTGGTGGCTATAGTTAGTGTAACTTCTTGGTTGGTTCTTATGTTCCTTAAGTAAGTTGAGGATAATATGAGGCTGCTATGTGTTGTCAATAACACTAACTATCCTTTAGAACCCTAATCGACCCATCTTGGTCATTAGAAAGTAGTGAGATAACCGGCTTTGGTGAAGTCTAAAGTTGCTTGATACTCGATGCTACGCTCATTGAAATTCTAATCTTGGGGAGTTTTGGTTGGAAATTCAGTTTCCTACTGAACAACAACCCTTGAGAAGGATCAGTGATATTGAGATCCCTTAGAACCCGGTTACTTTTACTAGGACAAGATGAACCAACTAAACTTCATTGGGGAGGGTACTTACCTATGAACTTCATGCAGACCTTTAAACCTAGGGCTATTGTATGACTTGTTTGTGTGTGCCACTTGCTTGTATTGAACATAACATCATAACATCATGGCATCATAAGCATAGCATTCTCACTAACCATTTCAAGGACCAATGGATTTATCTTTGTTCTTTGTTGCAGGTCATGGCTTCCACTCGTAGGAACACTATCCGAGTCAACTTTGTAAGGATACCTTCTAAGCTTAAGGAGTTGGTCTCAAAAGTTTATGAAATCTCTCAGTTCATCAAGAAGCATGGTTATCTACTTGACTTGGTTGCCTCGGGGTTTGATGAAGACATGATGAGTATGTTGTTTCTGTTCATTAACCCTAAACATCACTGCTTCACATTTCCCGATTATCAGCTGGTTCCCACAATGGAAGAATTCTCCAGACTAATTGGTGTGCCTATCCTTGATCAAAAACCTTTCACAGGCTTAGAAAAAGAGCCTAAACCTGAAGTTATTGCAGCAGCCTTGCATCTAAAGAAATCAGACATTGTATTAGAAACCAGAAATGGAACTAAGGGTATTCTTGCTAAGGTATTGATAGAGAAAGCTCAAGTGTTCTTGGATTATATGAGTTACGATGCTTTTGAGTAAATCTTAGCCTTGTTGATTTATGGATTGGTGTTATTCCCTAATCCAGACCAATTCATAGATATACACGCCATCAACATACTTCTGACTCACAATCTGGTACCTACCTTACTTGGAGACATCTTGCACTCTCTTCACACTCGTATTATGAAGGCGCGAGGAACTGTGATGTATTGCATGCCTCTACTATCAAGGTGGTTTATTTCACACCTTCCTCGATATGTGATGAAGAATGAACAAGGTTTAAGGTGATCTAAGAGGATAATGTCACTCTCTCATTCAGATATTCACTGGTGTTCCCGATCTATGGAAAATATCACTATCATTGACCGTTGTGGAGAGTTTCCTAATGTACCACTCCTTGGCATAAGAGGGGGCATTACTTACAACCCTTCTGTAGCACTACGTCAGTTTGGGTACACTCGGAGTAATGGTCCTCATGACATGCTTATTCAAGGTATTGTGTTTGATTATGACAATGATCTTCAAGGTTACCGTCAAAGGTTTATACGAGCTTGGAGCAAGATAAACAAGATTAACACCAATACTTTGGAACCGAAACACTACATCCCTATAGAACCTTACCTCAGATGGGTGAGGTCCCGTGCTCAGACTCTTATAGTGCCATATCCTGATGTCCTACTAGTAATTGTTGAGCCAATTGTCGAAGGAAATGTTCCTTATACAATTATCCATCCTGACATGCCTACGGACCTGGAAGAGCTGCAGAAATCTTGGATTCAAATGAAAGAGGAAAGAGATACTTTTGAGGCTCAGTTCCATGCTCATAAAGAAAAAGTGTTGGAGCTAACGAAGTAACTTCAAGAGGAGCAGAATCTCAATACATATCTCAACCAATAGAGAAAGCGTCCATGGGAGACTTGAGTCTCAGATGTTCTTATCTTTCTTTGTAACTTTTGTTTTCTTTCGTTGTAAGCCCAAAGGGGCAATATTATTTCAAACTTACTAATAAATTTTTTGTTTTTGTTTGTTTTTAACAAATTTAAATCCTATGTAGTCCTTGAAAACATTGCATATACATCTACATACCATATCATTGCATAACAGGTTTCCGCAACAGGTTTCTTATCTTATCGCTGTTTATTTCATTAGAAATGGCTCTCGAACAATCTATCAAGGATCTTCAATCTCAGAATGCCCAATTCCAAGAGATGATCATGAACTTGTCCAAGGGACAAGAAGAACTGTGAGATTACGAGCCATTTGGTACTCAAAACTCAATACTTGTTAAGTTGTCTACTTCTAAGTAAGGCACATAACAAACCTAACAAGTCCTAACTTCTGAATATATTATTTTGATATTGATACTCTATTATTTCCTATTTTTCTCAATGTCTTCTCTATTTAAGATTTAAATTAGATTCAATTATTGTATCGTATTGTTTTTGCAGACAATAACAGTTATTCTTGTACTTCTTTACGGGTTCGTTCAAATTGGTTCTCTCTTGCCTCTCTAGTCTGTAAGTAATTTTATTTTGTTAAAGTTTTATTAGTTAAGTTCATTTCGAAAAAGGTATACTTCAATTTTCTATTAAGGTAGTTCCGGTTCGGAAACACATAACCGGTGTACCAATTATTTATATCAGTTCATTATGGACAAACCACTCTTAAACACTTGTTATAGTCTTCTTCCTCAAGTGTTTAAGTTTTGACTCTATAATTACGAAAATCAATTTTGAATAAATTGATTATATTAATTGATTCAAGTTTTAAAAATCTGGGTTTTGAAAAACGGTTGTGGTCGTCATCACGATCTGAATTAATCATAATTTGTTCTTTAATATAGAAACAGTGATAATTGTATTAGTATCAACATGTCAAAACTATTTTGCCGTATTCTTTTTCAAATACTACATAGAATTTAGATAAGTAGCTACACATAACCTTCACATCCAAATTCTATATAAAGAGATATTCTCTAGGAGTAAATCGAACAAATGAATATTAGAAACTTATATTTGCGGTCGGAGTGTGGTTTCCTAAACATAGAAGTCAATTGAACAAATGAAGATTAGAAACTTATATTTGTTTTTTATGTAAATCATGGATCGAAGTTGGATGTATGATAAAGTAAACTTCGATAGGTATGGTATGAAAGATGAATTTATTAGTGGGATTGACGAGTTTGTCAATAAAGTGATGAATCGATCTCAGTTTTTAAACGAAGGAGGGATAAGGTGTCCTTGTGTAAAGTGTGTTTGCATTCTCTTGAAAATTCCTAATGAGGTCAAATACCACTTGTACAAATATGGTTTTTTGCCCAACTATTATACATGGATTGATCATGGAGAAGAGAATCAGAATGTGGATCTTGATGGTCATTCTAGTAGTGGCGGGAATGCTGGTAGGGATAATCTAGGTGATAAATAACAATTTGATGCAATGAGTGAAATGGTCTCTGATGTTTTCAGGCCATTTGTTAATGTCCCAAATGTGAATGCTAATATTGAAAACGAAAAAATTAGTGAGGGTGAGGTACCATCAAAATATATTAATTAAAACTACTAGTGGCGGCCACCGTACCGACGCTAATATACAAAAATACGTTGTCTAAAATTACTAGTGGCGGCCACGTGGCAGACGCTACCATCAAATATCACGCTGTCTAAAATCACTAGTGGTGGCCTCATGGCCGACGCTACCATCAAATATCATGTTGTCTAAAATTACTTGTGGCGGCCACATGGCCGACGCTACCATCAAATATCATGTTGTCTAAAATTACTAGTGGCGGCCACGTGGCCGAAGCTAACATCAAATATTATGTTGTCTAAAACCACGTGGCAAAATATTTAGTGACAGTCAACCCAATCAAAAAAAGACACCTGGAAGTCTTTAGCGGCGCTTAAAATGGACGTTAACTCAGTAATTAGCAGCGTAATTTTGGTCAGCAATTAGCGATGCTTTAGTGTGGGCTTCTGGCTGACACTACCTAAGTGTCACGCAAAAGGCCGGCGCTAATATTTTTAACTTCCAGCTTTGGAAGTCCGCCCCGACACCCACGCTAAGCCGACGCTAATCCACTTTAGCGTCGTTTTTTGGCATTAGCAAGGGCTTTTTGGCCGACGCTAATACTGTGTTTTCTTGTAGTGTTATCGTGTTTCGCATTCGCGTTTGGTACCGCTCCATTCTGATGCGCCAAGAGAGTTGATGGTTCCTGTTTACGAAGTATGCCCATCTGATCCTAGTTGGGCACGTGTTTCTACATTGATTCATCGTTATTTTCAACAGGCTGATGCTAAAGAGGATGATACACAATTTGTTGATTTATTCGAAGCTTTGCATATTGCTCGTTCACAATGACTTATATTTATGTTTATTTTATGTGTTAAGTTTTAGACTTATTGACTTATGTTTATGTTAATGTATTAACTTTTGGACTTAATTTATAATTCAATGTGTTATTGAAATTAGAAATGAATAACATAGTTTATAATTCATAATGTGTTGCAAACATATAATATACTTCATGATTAAAAATGAAAATAAAAATAAATAACATAATTTATAATTCATAGGTGTAAGTTGTTGCCAATGTTGTAGACGTCCTACAAATCCTAGTATCTAAGATGTTTATGCTAGATTACGAAACTTCTTCCAATTTGTTGTCATTGGTGGAAATGGAAACCCTTCTTTCATCTTTACCTGAATAAAAAAAATCAAAATATTAAGTAAAAATAATCAAAAAATTTACTAAAAATTACTAAGTACAACAATGTTTACCCGAACCCAATGATTTGAGTTTACAAATCCAATGCAATAAAAGGAGACATTTGGTGAAAATTAAGTTGTCATAGGGAAGAAAGTCCAGCATTCGAATCCTAAACAAACAAGTATAACATTATAAAGATTCACAATCAAGTAACACATGTCTAGTAGACTCAACCATTTATTTGATGGTTGAGGAACAAATCCCTCTATCATCAAAGATTCTCTTACTTCTGCTAACCGATCAGTAAATAAATTGGCATTACAAACTTGATCTTTCATTATATATAATTTCCAACTCAAAGTCTCGATGAACCATTGGCCAACCATCTTCACCATAATGACTCTAAATCCACAATTACCATCTGATAAAATATTTACTACATCAGTAATATATGACCTGATGTGATTAGGAAACTGAAGCATAAACCGCTTAGATGATTGTGAAGCTTGTGATAATTTCACCTTCTTCGAAGGCTGCGATGGTTGAGATTTCTTCTTCGAAGTCTGTGATGGTTGAGATTGTCGCTGTGAAGATTGATATGCTTGATCAACATACTCATGATACGAAGGGTCCCTATAAACATCACACCTACTGGTTTTTCTGCCTTTCTTCTTGACTCCCCCTTTGATTTTTATTTTCTCAGATGATGGACACAAAGAAGTCATTGTGGGAAAGGTAAGTTCAAAACCCCTACTTTTTAATGCTCTTTTCCTAACAACATCTATTGACCTAAAACTTTTTCATAACTCATCTATTTCATTACTCATATCCACCTCTGATTCATTATCTACGTCTTCCTCCAACTTAATTTTCATACTTAGTTTCCTCCAATGAACACACACAACGTCTATTGGAATTAGAATACCATTAATTCTATATCTTGCCAACTCACACACGCAAGGTAATCCATATTTTGTTCTAAGAGTACAACGACATATTTTCTTGTTAGTTCCAACATAATCGACTCGTGTTAACTCTTCAGCACTGCATCTCAATGCAGCTCGAGACACTGAACCCCGTAAATTATTGTAAAATGGACTTAGGTAGGCGTGCCCAACTTCATAAAAACTCTTTTGAAAAGAAGCTCTAATGTTGCCCAGTTGTAATTTTAAGTTGTCATTCATAGCCTCATAACATTTGACCATGTCACCAATACTGTTACCCAACATTTGCTTTAACCTCCAATGAGCAGACTCAACCCTATAAATAATACATATTTAAAATACTTAAAAGAAACCAAAAAATAAAAATAAATGTTATATATAATAAAAATAAAAAACATACTGATTAGTCGTCATGTTACTTGGATGTAAGAATCGATTAATCCATGCTCCAACAAATATTTGTTTATGCGGTGTCAACAATGTTTGCTTCACGTACTAAATAAATCCATTACAATCAACACAAGCATGTTCAAGTTCTTTCAATTGTTGATCATACTCAACCTCATCACTAGCTCATACAACATTCGTCCATAATTTGTCAATCGACTCTTGCATGTCATTAGCCACATATTGTTTTTGTTTTACACCAACATTTTTGTTAATATAAGCCGACATGGTAAATTGTTCGACCTCGGAAACACAGTTTCAATGACTTTCCTCTAAACAAGATCTCTATCTGTCAGAATCACTTGTGGACACAAATCTTTTCTCACAAACAATTGTTTAAGCTTATCTAACACCCAATAAAAAGTCTCAGTCTGCTCAGACTCAATAGACGCAAATGCGACAGCAAAAGTCAACTCAATTGGTGTCATGCCAACAATTTCAAACAGAGGTTGCCTATATCTGTTTGTCTTGTAAGCGCTGTCAATAAATAACACAGTCGAAAAAATATTCAACAACTTAACTGAATCTGGATGAACCCAAAATATATTTTTAATAACTTCATAGTCATCTCTTTTTCTACTCCAATAAACATAACTTGCAGCCTCAATAAGCTTAAACAAATGTTGTATCTCACTTTTAGGACCTCTTATCTCTTTTTCTATCATACTCTTTTGCTTGTATATTTGCGTGATCCGAGTGATTTTCTATAGATCTTGCTCTCGCAAGGAATGCAATGTATGCCTAGGTGGAACCTTTTTCTTTGTCAAATCAACAACATGTTGCTTCTTATCCGATGTCAACCTACTAACAAAAAAGTGACATTCTAATCTATCAGATAAATCATGGTTATGAACTCCACATTTTACATCAACCTTCCATCCAGTCCCATCTTTCGTCGGAGTCGACCTGATTTTAAATGGACATCCACATTTTTTCGTCGCACTCTGGGTCCTCTATGAATATCCTTGTGTTTCTCTGCTTTATCGTAATCTAATATTAATTTGTTACTTCTTTCTCTCTTTCATGTTTCAATATTTGAACGAGTGATGATAACCGCCACTTTATTTCGGATTCTGGTGTGTTTAATCCATCTTATCACCTCTTCTCGTGTACCAAATCTTTGACTAATTGAAAAAACATCAGACGTATCTACACATATCTGATCTTTATCGCATATAAGAATTTCCGTATCTGCATAATAAAAATATATAAAAAAATATGGTGCATACAAATTAAAGAAAATTACGTGTTTGGTGAAAAAAAATTACAAAAACCGGAAGACTTAATTAAAGAATTCCGGTACACTGAAATTCTAAACCGGATCTCTTAATGCAAGTGTTCCGGTGCATATTTATATCAAAACCGGAAGAGTTAAAATAGAGTGTTCAGAATCGGAAATACATGCACTAAGTCTTTCGGTGCACTAAAACTACCAAATCGAAAGTCTTTGAAAATGTGTTTCGGAGTGAGAAAAAAAAAACGTACCGAAAATCATTTTACAAGTGTTCCAGATGCATGTGGGGTTAATTTTTGAAACTCTTACGATCTGACGGGAACAATAAATAATAAAATAATAAAATAAAATAAAAAATCAGGGATAAAATTGATATTTAAAAAAAAAAAAATAGGAATTTGATATAACTCCAAAGATATGAGATAAATTTTTCTCCAAACCATCGTTACTCTAATATAACATAGATCATCCCAAGGAAAATTTCAAAATAACAAGAAATCGTAAAATTAGAAAAGGTGTGTTTTAAAAATAATGAAATTTTCGGTTTTGGATATGAAAAAAACAAGAGATGGAGTATTATTATTGTGACAAGTTCTGACAGTCATATAATGTTGAAACTGATTGCTAAATGTTTTCTCACGCCCGAATCTTCCCTTGGATTTTGTCTGCCAAATTCTTCACCGAAGTTGCCGCTCACGCTTCACTGAAATTTCTAATTCTTTGGGAATCGCAAATTCTTCGTATCACATCCAATGTCCTATCACAGTCATAGGAGCCAATATCTACTTTACTTCATTTTATTTTCACATTATTCTAAACAAATACACTAATTATTTTATTTTACATGAACTATACACATTTCTGGTTAGTCATTTTGAACAATTTTGAACATTTTTCCACTTTATACAACGCATTTTGTCACCTAGCCATGGCTAGTCGGAATATATCTTGGAAAAACCACCACGCATATTTCAAAACTGAAAATGCCTGAAATGGGAATTTTAACTGTTCAGACTTAGAAAATTCAGAGTCAGGTTACATAAACTGATCCTTGAAATGTCACTCTCATTCCTTCAATCTTTGGGACGGAGGGAGTACTTCACTCCAATTTCATTGATTTTGGTGGCAAACAAACATAATCTCAACTTTCATTACTCTATTCACCAATATTACATAAAACTTTCTTACAACAAAAAAAAAAATGTAACATTTCAGTAAACCTAATAAAAGAAGAAATTAAAAGAACAAAACAAGGTAGAAAAGAGAATTTGATCCATTTCTAAATGCACCAAATCTCAATCAACCCTATTCTACTTAAGAGGACTCATAATTTAATTAACCCTAAACCAATATAATTTTGTCAAACATTAGACCAATTTATACCAACCACTTCTTGCAATCGCAATTTCATCTGTAATAGTTCTTCAAAATTGCAGTCTGCAATCGCAACTTCATCTGTAATAGTTGAATAACTTCAACTGCAGACGCAATTTAAAACTATGTTATCTTCGGATTCTACATTAGAGGACTATGAAGAAGCCCTTGCCAAGAAGGTGTGGTGAACCCATTATTCCAACTTGCTCTTGCTTGTTCAACTTCACCCATGTTTGCAATTCCTCCATTAATCTGCCATGGAAAACCACCAAAAACCCGAGTTTCGCTTTGTTCTTGCTTCATGTTAATAGCAGCATTGCAATGGCTCATTTCTTGATCATAATTAAACATCATCTCTTCACTAACTCCACCGTTGTTTCCGCTATTCACTTCTCCATTGTCACCATTTCCATACCCACCACCATACATATTTTGAACATTATTGTTACTATAATGCATTCCATTTCCAAGAAATAACCCACTTCTAATTGCATCCATAAACCCATGATTTATGTTCATTGACTGGTTCATGCTTGACCCACTGTTCCCCAACATTGAAAGCTCGTTTTCATCATAACCCATTTGTCCACCACATGACTGTTTCTGAAGCCTAGCCAACGCTAATGCAAAATCATTAGATTGATCAAAATGAGGTAAGTTCGAAAACGGGTTATGACTCGGCACAAATGCTTGATCTTGAACCCTCTTCGAAGAAGATGATCTTTTGTTCTTCCTACATCCTCCACCAACAGGAACATTCCTCAATGTTCCACCTTTGGTCCAATATCTCCTGCAAGATTTGCAGAAATATCTCGGCTGAGTAAGACTGTAATTGTTGTAGTAACAGAATTTGGTGTTCGTCGAATCGCATCTCGGACATTTCAGAGCTTGTTCCGGCTGAGGCTTTGGTTTGTTCTCTTGCTGTTCCTTTGAACAAACCAACATGTTTTCCATTGAGGATTGTCTTGACATTTGCTGCAAAAAAAAAAAAAAAAATCCTCCATGAGTGCAAATCAAATTTAAATAAATCTTCAAGAAAAACTATACACAAATAAAACAGACAACAAATTGCGCTGTTGTATAATGATAATCATACCTGAGAAGAAGGATCCATTTCATACAATAAGTTGAGTAAAAGGGTTGGTTTGTATAATAGAAGTTAGATATTAAAGAAGAAAAAGAGAGGAATGAAAGAGTGAAAAATGTGAAATGAGGTTGGTAGTGGAGAGGCACAGGTTGGTATATATAACAAAAAAATCAAAAAAAATATATTGATAATTGCCGTACAATGAGGATGGGTTGCAGAAAGAGATAAGTTAGAAATAAAAAATTGGTTGTATTTGTATTTGTGTTGAACGGTTTCATACTACGCAAGAAAAACCTGTGGTAAATGAATTGTCTGTATGCAACAGTTATGGTCAGTGGATGTATGAAAATGTGAGTGGATGTGGGACCGACCATTGCTGGAGTGTAGGCAGTTGGGTCCCCACAATTCCACTACTTACTGTCTCATTCTCTAAATGTTCATTCGTTCCCTCATTTTATGGACTGGTCACTGATTTTCTATCTATGCCTCGTTAACTGTGATGCATTCTTTTGTTACTTCTTCGGTTTCTAATTTCATCTTATTCCTTGCTTTCATAATTCTCTTGTGCTAATGCATTGGAATCTGTTTTTAACATTTTAACAAACTTTTATCATGCAATGTGTTTCAGATTACTTTTGGAATACAAAGAAATTCATGTGATTTTAAAGATAAAATAAATCGTTATTTGATCATTTGAGTTTGAATGATTAATTAGAAAAAAAAATTGTATAATTTTACGGGTTTAATATTAATTTATTTTTTATTTTTTCAATAATTTTATGATAAAAGTACCCCAAAAAAATGAAAAATTTAATGAATTCATATTTCCTTTATAAATAAAACATACACTTTTTTATTTTTAATCTTTTTTTGTCATAAATTATGGATAAAAAAATATTTATTTTATTTTAAAATACACCTTTTCAATATATTAAATTAAATTTGTTTTTTTCTTATTTTTTCATAAACAACAATAAATTAAAATTATTTATATATCTATCTATTGAATATATTTTAAAAACCATAAATGTTATGACTTCAAATAATTATATTTTAATTCTTTTAACAAATAAAATATTATAGAGTATGTTTCAAACAAATAAAATAGTAGAAAGAATAGTTTAAATTAAATTTATAAATAATATTAAAACAAATTTTAAAAAAAAAGTAAATCCAAAACTAATAAATCGATTCACACTATAAAAAATAATAAAATATACATACATAATTTGATTCAATTTAAAACTTAAATTGTTACAAATGATTTTCATAAAATAACAATCAAATACATTCGATATTATTCAGTTCTTTACAATTTCCTTTTTTTAAGATTGATTCACAATTTTATTTAAATCGGTTAGATTTTGAAAAACCCTAGCTATATCATTTAAATATTTTTAATTTTAAAATTAAATTATTTAATCTAATTTATTAATATTATAGGAATATATTAAAAACTAAATTAAATAGCCTATAAATAATAGTATTATGTTTTTTTTAATAATAATATAGTATATTATGTTTTGAACACGAGGAAAAGCAAAGATTTGCCTAAGAAAGGGTAAGAAAATAGTAAAATAATTTTGTGGATAGGCATGATGAAAGGTGGGGTCCAAGTAATGAGCAAATAAGAAATTGATTAATTAATATAGTGTGTTGTGTTCGTCGTTTGTTGAATGTTGGAGTGATGTAGATTGGTAATGATGGTTGGTGACAAGGAAAATGACATCAACGACCGTCAAACAAAAGAATCTCAAAATCTTAATCCTGTTCTTTCATTATTTTGTGCATTCATATTCACCTATTCACACATATTAAACCGGTAATACCAATTAAGTGTTGTTTTTGTGGTTTATTATTACATGATGAAACACGTTGTGTTGTGACTCAGAATTCACATCGTCATCATCATCATTATCATGCATCAATTTTACTTTACTTGAGTTGGGGTTTTTTGGTCCTTCAATTTGGGTGCTGGTGGTCCCTTTATACCCCAAAACTGATCATGATCAATAATAATCTGCCTACAGTACATTCATCAGTGACTTGTCTTAACTTACACTTTATTCTATCGATTTCTTAGGGCTTCTTTTCATTCAAATTCATTCAACAGACATAATTTCCTATTCTACAGTTCACAACAGAACTAAGTAATGTCTTCTTTTTTTTTAAACAATAAATATTCTTAAATAGCTATACTAAAAGTTCTTTTAACATACACCTTCCCTTTTTTAATATAATCATAAGAAAATTGATGTATTTCTATATACAAAGTTGCCTCCACTCAAAAATTTAAAAACTTACCAAAATGAATAGTAGATCCTATGTCTTTGCTACTAGTCCAGTAGTTTTTATTGGGATTTAGATAGTGTGTAATGCGATATATGCATTTTTTTTACGAATATATGTCTTTGTCGGATATTTGTATTGATATTTATGATTATATTTAATTAATTAAATTTTAAAATTATTATCGATATCGCTGTCTCAGTCATGATCGTATTTATAATTTTGTGCTTCATAGTTCAACTCTAATAGAGGAGAATATTAAAATATAACTCCTTTTTATTTTTCCTTCCTTAAGTCAGCATTGTTAATTTAACTGTTACTTTCATTTTCCTTTTTAGTTTTTCTTTTTGGCTATATATAGAATCACCATTTATCATTCTGACACAACAATTGTAATTTTCTTTCTCAGTTTTCAATTTCAATTAATAACAATGCACATTATTTGCCTATCTGTCAATATGGTATCTGTAACACCCAAAATTCTCCCTCTCATTTCATATCATATAGCATATCATATAGTATACATGTCCTAGCATTTTGCATAGAAAAATGAGGCATGGCATCCATAGTTACAAGTATAGGGCTTATGATCAGTCATCTGGCAAGTTATGATTCTTCAAAGTCAAGTAGAGATCCAAGTGGTCTTGCAAGAAGCTTACAAAGGATCATCATACCTTACACAAGTTCAAATTCATCCTCAAAGCCCAAGAATGAGTGTAGTTCATCAGAAGCTCAGCAGTGCAACTTTCTTATGTACAAGGAAACCCTAATTAGGGTTTTGCCTCAGATCCTCGTATCCTCATAGCTTTGATCAATTCTTGTGGTCAAAGGCTTCTATATGATATATTAGGCCTATGGATGAAGTTTGATGCAAAAGTTTACCAGGAAGGCATGCATTGGTTCAGTTACTTGTGGTTGAAGAAATAGGTCAATTGTGTAGAAGAAAAGTCAACCTTGGAATTTCAAAGGTTCCAATCATCATTTTCAAGCCTATGGACTTTCATGAGGGCAAAGAATAACTTCGGTGATCTCAAAAATCAAGAATCAAGAGTTTGGAAGAAAGTTGCTAAATATGGAAAGTGGCATATAATAAAACTTTCTATTTTTGGAAAAATCATCCATAACTTAAAAATCCAAGCAACCCAAGCCTCAAGATTGATCCAAGGGTGGTAAAGGACTCAAATGGAATCTGATCGTGCACATGGATGCAAGTTTGCACGCATACTTCACCTCATCACAACTTTCATGCAAAATTGCATTTTACTCCTCATCACACTTTCTATGCAACCATTACTTCTAAAACCCTACACAAGTGTAGACACTTATGATATATAAGCTAACTTTGCCCTTGATTCAGCCTAATGCACAATTATTTCTCAGTTTCACACTTTTTGCTCCATTTGCAATTTCTTTCGAATCTCACAAATCTTCCATACATTGCTCCATCTCTTTTCACATTAGTGATTAGTGAGGTCTAAGGAGTGTGAATCCACCATTGGTTTGAGCTTTGAGCAAGGTTTTCTCCTAGTGCAATTCAAAAGCAAAAGCATTTGAATCTCAAGATCCAAGCTGATTTGAAGATCTATTTGCATTTATTTTGCAAATAGAAGTTCTAAGGAGTGGATATGCACCATTTCAGTGGATTTCTTGGCGTATTTTGCTTAGCTTCATCTCAGGTTAGCTTCAAAATTCATCACTCTAGATCTTGTTTTTAATGTGTGTATATTGATCTGTATGCTTCACTGAGTTTGCTGGTGTATTTTGTTTGTGATTTGGATGTGAATTGAGCCTGCATTGTTGATTTCAAAGTTTGATGTTCAATTTTATTCTCTTCGATTTGTAACATAGGTTGAGCTTGGATTCATAATCAGTGTATGAAATTTTGTGGATCTGGAGCTTTGTGTGAGTTTCGATGCAGTTTGGTTCTTGGTTTTAAGTTTTCCGGTGACCGGAGCTAGGGCTCTGTCACTGGATTGTTCGCAGGTGGTTGGAGATGGCATGAGGAAGAAGATGACTAAGGACCGTTAGATATGACCATCGTGTAGTTGTGTGTGTGCCGCCACATTAATATTTCACATGAACAACATATGTCTTTATATTTTCATTTAATTATTGGTGTATGTGCGTCCATGCGTGTTATTATGTACAAATGATCTTAGCCTTTGATAGGAATTACTATGTTGATTGGTTGACCTTATTTACGCGCGTTTGATTAATCCTATGGTTCAGATTGAGACTGACTTTTGCATAGGGTTCACTATAATGAATTGACTGCGTTGATTATATCTTTGGGCTTAAATTGCTTTTCACGCCCCATTCCCTTGGCCTGCTTTCATTTTCATTTTTTAAAAATAGCTATAGGTATTAAAAAATTCCAAACAAAATCATGTGTGATATTTAGGGTTTTCTAAAATTTATCCAAATTTTATTTTTTTATTTTTTCTTTTATTTTAATAGCCTGATTAATTTTGCATTTAATTTCTTCTTATTTGCTTTATAACTTGTACACCTTGCCTTGTAGAATTTTTATCTTGAGTTTAGAAATAGGTTTAATGATGGTTCTATTTGCTATGATTCACTAACATGTTTATGCACTTAAGTGATTTTAATCATAATTTTTAGGCTTTGTTTGGATGGTTTGTTACTTGTTGCTTCTTGTGTAAGAAAATGAAACCCTAGCTCTACTTTGACCATTTAATTGATTGACTTTGCTTCTGATTTTGATCATGTGACTTTGTCATATTGATTGTATAAGTTTGATATGCTTTGTTGCTTGTTGGCTTAATTTTTGAAGCATGATCACTAGTTGTTTGAGGATTGGTCTTAACTTGCCCTATTTGAAGTTGTTTTTAAACCATATTTGTTTGCTTGATTAGAAAGGCACTTGTGCCATCTCTTAGGATCTTGTTTGATGATTGATAATATGATGTTTGATCCCTGGTTTTAACATGTGAGCTCACATTTTCTTGTTTGATGTTAAATTTTTCACTAAATGCACTTTCACAAGTATGCTTCACGTCACTTCACACTTCTCATGTCTCCTCTAATGGACCTATTATGTGCTTGAATACTTTGATTTATGTTTGTCTCTTCTTCTTAGACACTTAATCAACATGTTTAACTTCTGAATTTGGTGATACTTAGTGGTTTTTGACTTGTTTGTTTCTCTTAATCGCATGTTCTTATCTCACTTCTTCATGTATGTT
Source organism: Lathyrus aphaca (assembly GCA_963966055.1). Taxonomy (NCBI): domain Eukaryota; kingdom Viridiplantae; phylum Streptophyta; class Magnoliopsida; order Fabales; family Fabaceae; genus Lathyrus; species Lathyrus aphaca. The sequence continues at coordinate 704,482,938 of OZ014519.1, read as the reverse complement.
TTGCTTGTGGTTTGTGAGACTTATTTCATTCCTTTTGGTGTGAGTTTGTATTACTAACATTAGCACTTTTGCATGATCATTAGGTTCTGGTTTTGTTGAATGTTTGTTCTTTCATTGTTTGAACCTATTTGATTTTCTCTTTTCATTTGTGAATATTTCTAACACTTTCAAGGGTTATGTTAAGTAAAAGGTGTGGATGAGATTTCCACATCTCAAACTTCTTTCTCCTCTTTCTTGTATGCTTTCTACTTGTGCTTGAGATGAGCTTATGCCATCATTTGTTCAACTTCTTTTCTCCCCTCTTAGTAACAACTTAACTTCTTTAAGAGAAGTAAGTTGCTTTCTACCTCCTTTCTTCTTCTTCTCTTCTTTTCTTCTTTCCATTTTCTTCAGTAGGATAGACTTCATATCACACTAACTTAGGTTCATCTATGCATGATAACATTAGGATCTGTTAGTCCCCCTTTAGTTATTTTACCTTTAAGATCCTTTGGTTCTTCCTCTTTCTCATCTTCAAATAAAAACCTAAAAAATACTTAATAATAAGTGAGTAGTCTTGTGTGTAGGGACTTATGCAATGAAGCACTTGTATTCACCCCATATTGGGGGTGGTACAAGCTTGTCAAACATGATGTACAAGTCTAATCATGAGACTATTTTCACAAACAAAAACAAGAAAAACACTTCTTTAAAAAAAAACTGAACAAAGAATAATTGTCTCTCCCTCGAGACTTCTTTTCTCATCACCCTCACTCTCAACGTAAGAACTTGCTCCTACTTGTCACTTTGCAAGACGGTTATGCACTCATCGTCCGGACCTGCAACACTTGAGCATTGACATAAGCAGTTCAAGCTTTTAAAACACAAGACATTTTCCTCGTTAGTTAGGGGAACTACGGAGACTTTGATCCTCATGTCCAGATGAGGTACGTAGGCAGCGGGGTAGGGCCCGTTCGAGCACTCTTTTATTTTCCCAATATTTTCCCCTTTTCTTTTCTTTTCTTATCCAGTTTTACTCTATCTTTTGCAGCAGCTTTCATTTCATCACCCTTTGAAACGGTTTCTTTGCAAGCATGGATCTTGTCGGGTATGACGGATGATCTAGGGTGCTAATACCTTCCCAGGTCGTAACCGACTCCCGAACCCAGTATATTTGGTTCGCAGGACCTTGTCATTTCCTTTCTTTCTTCGGTTTGTGCAGCATTACCATTCACGTTCCTTCGGGATAAAAATGCCTGACTGGCGACTCTAACCTTTTCCGTGCCACTTTCGCGTTTGTACCAGGATGGAAATCCAGGGAGCGACAGTATCATGTATTCAATGCTCTGATCATTGATTTTATCTTCCTTCCTTTTCTTCTTTACACATGCGTCAACCCACCCCTTTCTCTTCTCAGGGTCCCACACGTCTCTTCTTCATTGGTTTTTTTCACAGACAACTTTTCTTCTTTATCTTCTTCTTTGTCCTGTATTCTCTTTCTTTTTTCTTTCTTTTCGACTTCCATGGTGGAAACCGATTCAAACTCTACAACCCCAATCTCATCACCCAAAAATTCTCCAAAACAGGATGATAACAATCATCGCTCTTATCAAACTGATATACTAGATCTTTATTATATGCATCCGAGTAATAATCCAGGTATTGCCATTGTTTCTCCTTCACTGAACAACAAAAATTTCCACTCTTGGTCTTGTTCTGTCAAAGGTGTGATCCGCTCCAAGAACAAGTTAGGCTTTCTTGATAGGTTATTTGATTTGTCCTCCATCAACAGATCGCAAGGCTCTTTCTTGGGACCGCTATAACACCATGGTTATGGCATGGCTTACAAATTCTATCGAATATGAAATTGCTGAGAGCATTCTTTGGATGGACACCACGTACGAGATATGACAAGAATTGCTCGAACTCTATCACCAAGGACATATATTCATAATCTCTAACTTCCAAGAACATATTTTCACCCTCAAATAAGGTGATTCTAACGTTACCTAATACTTCACTTATCTGAAAATGCTATGGAAGGAACTCGATGAGTTTCAGCCTTTACCTTCTTATATTTGTCCTATAAAATGTTCTTGCACACTTTCACATTCCATCAAGGAATACAAATAAAACGATTATGTTATTTGGTTCTTAAAAGGCCTCAACAAACAATACTCCGCAGTTAGGTCAAACATTATGTTGATGCATCCTATACCTCATATCAATAGAGTTTTCTCGTTGTTGATTCAACAAGAGCGTCAATTTGTTGTTGTGTGTTTATTTTACTATTTTATTTATAGCTTTATTTATCGCTTTCAGTATTTTATTTCCCATGCATCATTATTATACTGTATGGACTGTGCTGGTTATCTTTTGGTGGGTTGGGGGTTACTGTTACTGTGAGATGAGCTCAATACCAAGGCTCGAGTGTACCCTAGGACTTAGCGTGAACAATTACTTTGTCTTCATGATATCTTGTCATGCGGGTAATAGTGCATTCACACCCAGATTTGCGACCATCTAGGAAGTGTCTTGATATAGGGGTCTTTTTTACTTCATTACACGACCTCAATAGTTATG